>OZ025292.1:180307627-180919627 GCA_964019185.1 Maratus speculifer | reverse complement strand
GTTTCTCAATATTTTTTAGAAGCTTTCATTTTTAGTGGAAAAAGGCGAAATGATGTGGTGTTTTTTGCTATTAAAATGGCGTCAAATATAAAAAACGAAATTTGAATTATATATATGTATATGTGTGTGTGTGTGTGTGTGTGTGTGTGTGTGTGGGTCTATGAGGGAAAGCGGGGACATTCGCATGTTTACACACCTTCCAACAGAGGACACACCGCCAACCGAGGACGTCCTCGGTTGGAATTTTTATGAAATATGTAATATTTCATGCCAAATATTATTCTAAACATTGTTTTTTTGAAAATTTATAAAGGTCCTCAGTTGTCCGTATTTGCTGCATGTTGTGTATCTAAAAACTGTGTAAACTTCTTTAAAGTGTGTATCGGTGCAAAAACGTAAGTCCTCGGTTTCACGTTTTAATTACATGTTCGATAGACGTCCTCGGTAGAGTGGTATAATCGCACTAAGTGTATCTTTTATTTTGGTATTTCTATTAATTTGTGTTTTAGTATATTTTCTACTAAATTGATGAGTTTATTAAGTTTTGATTAAGATGATTCCATGTTAAAAAAAATATTTTATTTAAATATCAACAACTGCAATCATTTCTTAAGTAGTTCTAACTTTATTGCATATAAAGTAGAATTCAGATTTTAATGCAACCTGTTTTATTTCTATTAACCTTTAATCGAAAACTTAAGAGTCCTGAATTAGCAAAATCCCATATCTAAGAGTTAATACAGAATTGCAGCAAATAGGCGAATACTTATAACTACTTTTCTCTCCCCCCCCCCCCCACCAATGCCCTTTTTCTTATTTCCTTTTGTTTTATAACTTTTAATACTTATATCCCTCTCCCCTTTAATTCATACATTTATGTCTTTTTTCCCTAAATATGGTATCCTGCTTGTATCTTTTCCTTCCATGGAAGGATAAAAATGATTTGTTTACTCGGGTCCTGAGAGTGAACTTATGAGTCAGTAATATTTAAAAAGTTACTTAGTGTTTTATCTAAATTTTAATTGACAATGTTTTAGTACTACCACTTACAATATCTAGTTAAAAACAAAATTTAAGTTTTTAAAATATTCTTACTTTAAATTTGCAAAATTGTTAAAAAATATCCTGAAAATTTCGTTACAAAAATTTCTAGGTTGCTCTTTAGGATAATAAATATCCTGTTTTGAAAAGGATAGCTCAATTTTTTTGTTTATGTTCGAACAAATTGTATATTACATACAATATTTAAAGACTCTGTATACACACAGGGAAAATGATGACCATGCGTATACACATACAAATCGTGGACTCAATAATTACACAGTGGAAACGAGGACCATGCTTATACACATTCAAACCGGGGACTCTGTATACACACAGTGGAAACGAGGACCATGCGTATACATATTCAAACCGTGGACTCTGTATACACACAGTGAAAACGAGTACCATGCGTACACACATTCAAACTGCGGACTCTGTATACACATAGTGAAAACGAGGACCATGCGTATACATATTCAAACCGGGGACTCTGTATACACACAGTGGAAATGAGGACCATGCGTATACACATTCAAACCGTGGACTTTGTATACACACGGTGGAAACGAGGACCATGCGTATACACATTCAAACCGTGGACTCTGCATGCATACAGTGGAAACGAGGACCATGCGTGTACACAAACAAATCGTAGACTTTGCATACTACTCACAGTAAAAACGAGGTCCATGTATGTACTGTTAAAAGAAAACTGTAAGTGGCCTAGATCGGCAGCAGGGATTTCAGCCATATCCTGTAATTTCACGTGCAACGTAAAAAACGGTCTGATATATTAAATAGACGGCTTTGTCTCTTAGATCTTAGAAAATGAAGAACATACTTTTACTGTTCTAGCCCACCACTTAGCTATTATGAACCATGCAAAATGATGGTGCATGAATGTACACTGTAAAAAAAAGGCGGGGGGGGAGGGACTGAGACCGGCAGCAGATATTCCAGCGATACCATGCAAAAATATGCGTCCAGTCGATCATTTTTTATGGTCTATAACAGGTAAAAATGGACAGTAAAAGTATGTGGACTGTCCATCATTTTTAAGAATCTAAGAGACAAAGACGTTTATTTAAAGGGATCACACCTTTTTCTTACGACGCTCGTAAAATTATGGGTATGGCTGGACATTCTACTGCCGGTCCTGCACATAAATTTACAGTTTTTTTAACTGTGTATTTTTTTAGGGGGTATCACTGGCAGGCATTTTTTTTTTTACAGTCTACGCATACAAAATGTAGACTGTATATGCAAATAATTGAAATGAGGACTGTGCGTATACCTATGAATTAACTCACCCCCTCTCTCTCTATATATAACAGTAAAACCTTTGTGCAAACAAATCATAATAAAGATGTGAGTATGATTTTATTATTTTTTTTATTTATTTTATTTATTTTCATTTTAAGAGGCATCTTTCCAGCACTTAAAACAGTTCCTTTTTTCAGATGTGTAAACTGTGTAATTTAATATGATACAGAAATTATAAATTCGAAAATCCTGAAGATTATATTAAATTTTTCCCTTTAAAATTCAGTTATGCCGTAAATTACCTACTGATTTAACTTCCACTGTTCTCCATTTAACTCAGTTACTGCTGAATCGCACAATTGCAGCATCTTACTTAGCATTTTTTTAAAACAGTTTTAGACATACTTAAACAAGTAAGATAAATCATGCCGTGACGCATAGATTATGAAACACTTTCCAGCGACTCAGAAATGCAGTTTTCCATGTGGTCCTTATATTTAAATACTTTTGTGAGTCTCTGTATTTCGCTATAAATACTATACATTCTAAATTTAGACCTGAGTTATATAGCAATTTACCATTACACAAACATAGTGATATAATGATATACCGAGATATTGCGATAATCGCAATACAACGATATACCGCGTTATATCGTTAAGTAACGTTTTTTAATAACGTTATCACGATATGCATTTGATATCGATTACATCGTCCAACTCTAAAAAATGTGATGTAATTTTCCGTTCTGCTTGAAAACCTATGATATCTTCAAAGCGCAAAAAAATAAAAAAAAATTTATGTAATCAATCTATGAATTTTTTTTTTTTCATTTTTTTCTATTTTTATTAACACACAATATACTCTGCTCGATCTAGTTTAAATATAGATTGGACGATTAGTCGAAGGTAAATATTTTTAAAGTGTGGTAATTTTCTTAATCGTTTTCATAGGTATTATCTTTTGTTTCTTTAAAAAATGTTATATGAAACATTTTCTACTGAAAAAATCTATATATTACGGGACATATGCCCCGCTCTCAAAAACATTTTTCTACTCTCACCAGCTTGAAATTTTCTGATACATTTTCAGACTCATTTTTAAAAGTAAAAACATGAAACTTGCTGAGAGTGTATAAGATGTTGTGTGATTTCATTTTTCCGCTCAATTAATTAGAATTTTATTTAAAAACAATTATTTTCTGATTATGACCTTTTTTTTTTTTTTTTTTTTAGATCCCTCGCTTCGGAAAATTCGGTTCAAAACGCCCACTTTGACATCTTTATTTAGCAAAAATTTTTGCATTTATAAAAAAAATCGATAAGCACGACACACTGTGTAGTTTCTAAATAAAAAAAATTAGCAGCTTGATATGTTTGAAAGCAGAAATGAATTTAAAAATAAATCAGAAAATAAGCAGTTTGGATTGGAATACACCCTTAAGGGTGTTCTCAATTGCTCCGTTCAACAAGCGCAAAACGTTTTGACACATTTACAAATTCATGTTTTAACAGAAAAATATATAATTTGAATGCCTGACTATGGAAGCGATTTCGAATCGAACTTATTTTTTCATTTCATGATACTTAAATTACCTATCCAGTTCTAAGCTATTTCGATCGCGTGATCACCCGTTTTTATCCTGTTTTTCGACCGGTTTTTCTGCTATCGTCGGAAAATGTGCTCAAAAACGTCAACTTTATAGCTTGTTATGAAAGATCTATTGTGTTCTGGGGCCTCGCAAGGGGGGGGGGGGCAAGGGGGAGTCTCCCCCCTAAACGTTTGCACATGCTGTTACAATTGGCAAATTTACAAACTGAACTGGCAGATTAGTTCAAATCTTTAATAAAAAACTATAATACTCTTTCTATTTCTGATAGATTTGACGAAAGTTACCAATATAATTAGAAATATTATTAAGCTTTTTACAAAAAAAAAAAAAAAAACTATATTACTTTTTTAATTGTGATAACTTGGTAAAATTATAAAACTAGTTGGCAAACGTCGAGAACTATTTATGTTTGCTTTTCATTCAGTTGGCAAATACTGAATTTTGACTTGGCAATTTTAGGTTATCTCCCCCACCAATAAAAAGTTTTCGCGAACGACCTGATTATGTTTTTTAAAAAACTGAAAATTGAGTGCAATTAGACAGTTTCTGAATAACAACACCTGCTAGTTTCATGCATTTCCGATTAAAAATAAATTAAACCCTTAAGGGTAAACACCCTTAAGGGTGTTCTATCATCAAAAAGGGCAAATTTGTGACGCATGCTTTAATTTATTTTTGATCGGAAATACATGAAATTAGTAGGTGTTGTTGTTCAGAAACTACCTAATCGCACTCATAATTTTTTTTTTTTTTTTTTTTTTCAAATGCAATAGATGTATCAGGACAAGCTGTCAAAATTATCGTTTTAAAGGGCATTTCCCGACGTAATCGAAATCGCTTATAACTCGATTGGTAATTTAATTATCATAAAGTGGAAAACAAAGTGCGATTCGAAATTGCTTCCATAGTCTAGCTTAGAGATGGGAATGCTCGGAAAAAAACCGGAAAAATTGGGAAAAAAACGGGGTTTTTTTCTTTTTTTTTCCGAAAGCTTATTTTTCAATTTTTCCGAACTGGAAAAATTTAAATTTCATTTATGAAATAATATAGTGAAAATTTTGTAATAGCTACATTCTCATACTTTTTATTTTATTTATTTTTATTTTGAGTGTCCCACATGAAAACTTCAATGTGGGTAATCTGATCTCTGAGCAGAAATCTGTTTGAGAAGACTTGAAAAGATCCTTCACATTTTTTTCTTGTTTGAAATACAAGACCCTTCGCAAAATTTTTCTTGAAAATAGACTTTTCAGAAAAAAGTTTAATCTACAAATTGAATCTTTCGCAAATGCACTGATTGAAAAAAAAAAAAAAATCATGCCACATAGCAGCTGAATCTTATCAAGTTGTATATATGCATAAATAACCTAATTAAAAATGTCTAAATAGGAACCTAAATATAGTAATAATTTCTTATTCACAAATTCTGAATATATTTTGTACAAGAAGTTCACAATTTCACAAAAACAGGATTACATGAAAAAAATCTAGATATATATTTAAATGCAACTTCTCTTTTTATAAATTAATTCATGCGCAAAATTATTTCAATAATATGATGATTAATGGAAATGGTAAAATTAAAAATTTAACATAAAATTTGAAGCATGCAATTATTACTTTTTTCTATCTTTTCAAGAAGTAAGTATTGAATTCGTGAAAAATTTGACTTGCAGTTTTTGGTGTATTTAAACGTTTTAGAAGTTCCTGAACACAATTTGATGGTTTTTGGAAAATATCTGTAACTCTGCGAGTCTGTATGTGACAAAAATTTTATGGGTACTCGATCTCAAGAACTGATGCACATAATTTCACAAAACTTTAGATTGAGTTACACCTTGATATAAACTCGAGATGTTTAGTTATTAGTGTATATCGCCCAACCGATGGCGCTGCTATGCTGCATTATTTATGATTTCCACAATGGTTCTATCTCAAGAATTAATGTATAAAACTTCAGAGTAAGTTAATCTTTGATCTAATTTTGTGCTCATTACTTTTTAGTGTAAATCGCTCAACAGACGACGCTGCTATGCTGCATTATTCATGATTATCGCAATAGCTCTATCTCAAGGAGTAAAGGATGATTTTTTATCAAACTACAACTTCTGTCAGTTCCTGATGTATATTAATGTCGTTCAGTTTTTGGGTGTAAATTGCCCTATAGGTGGCCCAACTATGCTGCATTTTTCAAGATTTCATTATAGCTGATTAATTGAATGTTTTTTCAAGGTATTGAATCTAAAATTGACCTCCATTTTACCTCCATAATGTACAGTAATGTTGCAAAAAACATGGGCAGTTTGCATTAGAAAAGTACAAATGAGAAGAAAAAAAAAAAAAAAAAAAAAAAAAAAAAAAACATATTTTATTGCAAGTAACTATGTTCCAAAATATACTTTCCCTCTTGATTAAACTTTGAATTTTTGTAGTTTTCTAAACCACAGTAGAAGTTTATCTCTGTATGTAACTGCTTTTGTGAGCATTTTCTATTTGTAGTGTTCTGTTATAACTTTTGAGTTCCATTCTTAGAAATATGAAATTACCATATGGAAACATTATTGAATATGGTTTTTTACTCAAGAATAGAATACCAGATTTCAGGATTTAAAAAAAAAAATACGTTTAATTAAACTTTTAAAAAATATATTTTTCTGGTTTTAGTGAGTAAAAATATAACAGTCAATAAATCCTATGCTATTTTTTAGTTGCAGACCTGAGTAAGCCAAACTAAAACTTAGTTTTGTTTGAATTTAGATTATAAAACTAAATCAAAACTTTGAGTTGAGATTGGAAAGCTATACCAAAATTAAACATATTTTATTTTTTAAAGGAAATAAAATTATAATAGTAAGAAAAAAATGTAACAATGTAAAAATAGACATTTTTTAAACAAACAATGGAACTTTTGAATACTGATATTGATAATAATGACAAAACTGCAACAATTTCTTTAAACTAGTATCATTTACTTAAAAACTATACTTATGTAAATGGAATGCTTAATTTATTTCTTCCAAACTGCAGACATATTGGCTCAGGTTTTTACATTAGGCCAATTGGTAGCTAAACACGTAACTGAAAAATCATTTCAACAGAGATGTGATATAACAAACAATAGCGTTTAATAAAAATTCTTAGGCTGTGGCTGTGGGAAAAAAAACATTAAATTTTTAAAAGCAGGCTTTGCTACTTTCTTTTTATTTTGTAATATAAAGTGAAAATAATTTTCATTTAATACAAATAAATGGGAAAAAATGTTTATTATTTAATATTCTCTAGGAAAATATAATTTATTTGGGAGAAACAGTCATAAAAAATAAATTTTTCCAACTTTTCCGTTTTTTTCCGCAAAAACCCGGTAAAAAAAACAGTTTTTTTTTCCGCCACTTATATTTTTCCGGAAAATTTACATCTCTAGTCTAGCTTTCCAATTTTGTATAGTTGTGTTAAAAAATGAATTAGTAAATGTGACAAAACGTTTTGCGCTTGTTGAGCAAAGCAATTGAGAACAGAGAACAACCTCAAGAAAAATGAAAAAAGTTCACTATCTTATCGGAAGACAAACATACAAAGGCTTTTATCCACGTATTTTGCGGTGAGATGGTGCAATCAGGTTCTTTTGTTGTGTTTCGGGGAAATTCTTAGAGCCGGAGAGGGACAGTTGGCTGGGGAGTTAACCATGCCCATTGCAGAGATACTGAACAGGCGACTGACCAAAAAAATGCTTAGAAAATAGGTTTCGTTTGTCAAGTCAACAACTAAATTTTTTTTTTTCTTCCTCTCTTACTTCCCTCTTTAAAAAACAACAACAAACAAACAAATAACGCTCATAATAGTTTTATAAGCAAAACTTAAAATAAATAATGTCTATAATTTTTTAATAATATTAAAGTAATTTTTCATTTTTTCATTAAAGTATGACCTTTACAATTTTTGTTGGTGGTTCTAAACTTCTTTCCAGCACTGTACTTTCAATATAGGTAATTGTTCACTTCAGTAGTTTTTAAATAGAGATTATTCACTTTATAAAATTATATAACAGATCAAAGGGGATGTTTAAATTGTCTATCGCCATAATTGCTCGACTTTGATCTATAATGTAGTAAAACATATTGAATATTTGTAATAACATAACATAATAATATAACTTTAATACACACACAGAAATATACTTATACAAGTAATAATATATTAAATTTAAGTAGTTTTATTAAGTTATAAAAGTTGATCTAGCATTATGTTATAGAGCATTTTAGAATGCAAATTTATATTAGAGTATTTAAGTATTTTAAGTAAATAAAAAGAAATATTTTTTTAAAGAAATTATTTTTCTGTAATTAATACATGAACATTTATTATTGAAGAACTTTAATAAATTTGGAAACCTGTAAAAGTTGAAATACAAATAAGAATTACTAAAAAGTAAAAAGTCATTAAAATAGGAAAAATATATTTTTGATTTTATTGATAGATTATTATGTATTATTATTTATTATTAATTATTGAAAGGAAAATATATTATGGTATTTTATGAAATAAGAAATGGTTTATTAATTATTAACTTTAAGTGTTAACTCAGTTTACAATATTAATAATTTTAAGTATTTATCATAAACTATGTGTAATACATGAATTTTCGTTTCTTTTCTCATGCATACAATGAATATTAAAAATATATATTTGTATGAAATCCCATTTTACATGTAACTGAAATTGGTGATCTCAAAAGGGGATTTTTTCCCCCTTAAATAGATGTTCTACAGAAGATTATTTTTAAATGCTATTTCCATACATATTGTACATATTGTAAAGTATCATTTGGAATAAAATTAGGAATTTACCTGCAGTAAAATTTGTATCAAACTAACCAATATATAAAAGAAGCATTTTCACTGAAAACGCATATGTATTTTTTTTTTTAATTCATCCGTATAGCAAAAAATTTTGATTTAAGAATGAAATTATCATTATAAATGGAAAAATATGAAATGAAAAAATCAATACAAGATAGACATTTTTTTCAAGAAAATTGAAATGCATTTCTGATGTATTTTTAGGTAAACGGAAAAAAAAGTGACCGGAAAAAAAGTTATCGGAAAAAAAGTGACCTAAACTACAAAAGCGGAAAAAAAGTGACACGGAAAAAAAGTGACAAGGATTGGTTTTGGGGATTTATTATTGATTTTTGGGGATTCATTGTTTATGTATGAAAGGGGGATCGAGGGGGGGGGGGCTCATAATTTAGGTAAATGGGTTTTTCATGCTGAATTAACTGTTTTGGTTCAATTTTTGGATATACGTTCATACTAAAAAGACGCTTGCCTGATTAGTTTTGGGAAGGGACGATTACCCCCCCCCCCTCCATCCGTCCTCAATGAGATGAATGGGTTTTTATGCAGAATTATCCAACTTGTGTCAAATTTGCATATAGGTTCTCTTCGATAAGGCTTATATATAGTATAAAATGCCTGAAGAGTTTTAGGAGTTTAATGGTTAAGTATAGAAGGGGAACGGGGGATAACCTTTCTTAAATTAAATTAATGGCTTTTTACGGATAATTATCCGATTTGCTTCGAATTTTGGACATGAGTTCATTATGATAACACCTATCTCTGATTAGTTATGGGGTTCTTTTGCTTATTATAAAGGGGGACGAGCAATTACCTCTCCCTCAAACTAGATAAATAGATTTTTATGCAGAATCATCTGATGCATTTCAATTTTTAAACATAGATTCTTTTTGATAAGGTGAATTCCGAAATAGTTTTAAGGCTTTAATGGCTAAGTATAAAGGGAAGATGGAGGAAACCCCTCTTAAATTAAATAAATGGCTTTTTATGCAGAATTATCCGATTTGCTTCGAATTTTGGACATGGGTTAGTTATGATAAGACGTATTTCTGATTAGTTATGGGGTTCTTTTGCTAATTAAAAAGGGGGGCGGGTGATTACTACCCCCGGCCTTAAATTAGATTTAAAAAAATTATACACACTTATCCGATTTATTTCATTATTTTGGATGTAGGATCTTTTTCATAAAGTAAATTCCTGAATAGTTTTAAGGGTTTAATGGCTATGTATAGAGGGAGAACGGGGAATAAACCCCCTTAAGGGTGTATTCGAAAAAACGCTTTTCCACCTTCAACAGCTCGAAATTTTCCGATACAATTTCAGACACATTTTTAAAAGTAGAAACATGAAATTTGCTGAGGATATTTTTGAAGAGATGTACAAGGTGCCGTGTGCTGTATTTTTAAGCTCAATTTATTAGAATTTGATTTATAAACAATTATCTTCTCAGTATGACCCTTTTTTTCGTTCACAGATCTCCCGCCAGGGGAAAATCTGTTCAAAATGCCGTTTTTGATTGCTTTTTTTGCAATATTTTCTGCATTTATCAAAGAATTGACAATTACGGCACCTTGTGTACTTTCTAAATAAGACAATTTGCCAGTTTGATGCATATGAGAGTAAAAATGAAGTCAAAAATAAATCGGAAAATAAGCAGTTTGAATCGAAATACACCCTTAAATTAAATAAATGGCTTTTTGCGCAGAATCATCCGATTTGCTTCAAATTTTCGATGAATATTCATTATAAGAAGGCGTATCTCTGATTAATTATGGGTTTCTTTTGCTAATTAAATAGGGGAAGCGGGCGATTAATCCCCCACTCTTTAAATAAGTTTTTTTTTTTTTTTTTCACAATTATCCAACGTATTTCAAATTTTGGATATAGGTTTTACCTGATAAAGTGAATCCCTGAATAGTTTTAAGGGTTTAATGGCTAAGTATAGAGGGATGAATGGGGGATAACCCACAATTAACCAGAAGTTCGCCTTATCATAATGAACACACATTCAAAATTTGAATCAAATAAGATAATTCTGCGTAAAAAGCCATTTATTAATTTAAGGGGGGTTATCCTCCGTTCCCCCACTGTATACTTATCCATTAAACCCTTAAAATTATTCTGGGATTCACTTTATGAGAAAAAACATATATCCAAAATTTGAAATATATCGGATAAGTGAACATAAAAAACAATTTATATAATTTAAGGGGGGGGGGGATAATCACCCGCCTTAATTTTTAATTAGAAAAATAACCCCATATGTAATCAGGGATACGCCTTATCATAATGAATCTATAATCAAAAATTTGTAGCAAATCCTATAATTCTGCGTAAAAAGTAATTTAATTTAAGGTAGGTTATATTCTATTCCCCTTCAATACTTAGATATCAAATCCTTAAACCTATTCAGGGATCCACCTTATCAGTAAGAATCTACATTTAAAATTTGAAATACATGGGATAATTCTGCATAAAAACCTATTTATCTAGTTTAAGGGGGAGATAATTGCTCGCCCCCCCTTTATAATAAGCAGAAGAACCCCATAACTAATCAGAGATACGTCTTATCATAATGAACCTATGTCCAAAATTCTAAGCAAATCGGATAATTATGCGTAAAAAGTTATTAATTTAATTTAAGAAAGGTTATCCCCCGTTCTCCCTCTATATATAACCATTAAAATTCCTAAATCTCTTCATGCATTATATACTATATATATATACTATATATAAGCCTTATCGAAAAGAATCTATATTCACAGGGCCCGACTTAGACAGTGGGGGGCCCTGGGGCAAACATTATTAGAGTGGCCCCCTTCTATCTTAAAAATGTTTGTGAATTATACTCAAGTGACTAAAATTAAAATTCAAATCTATTGTATGTATGCATAAATTCCGTACCAAGTACTGATTTCAGTATTTATATTTCACACCTTTATACATAATAACAGAAGATAAATAATTTTAACTATTAATTTTTTTATGATGTAACTATTACTTTAAGGAAACGTGGGGCACGGAAGCAAAGGGAGTAGGAGAAAAGAATACCCCTTAAAATTGAAAAAAAAGAATTTTGGTAATATTTTGCTATTTTATATCATTTGGCCCTCTTTTAACAAGAAACTTTTCTCTCCTTGGGGGGCCCCCTTCTAACCGGGGGGCCCGGGGCTATTGCCCCGCATGCCCCTGCCTTAGTCAGACCCTGTATATTCAAATTTGACGCACGTTTGATAATTCTGCATAAAAACCCATTCATCTAATTGAGGATGGATGGGGGGGGGGGGGTAATCGTCCCTTCCCAAAACTAATCAGGCAAGCGTCTTTTCAGTATGGACGTATATCCAAAAATTGAACCAAAACAGTTAATTCAGCATGAAAAACCCATTTACCTAAATTATGAGCCCCTCCCCCGATCCCCCTTTCATACTTAACCAATGAATCCCCAAAATCAATAATAATTCCCCAAAATCAACCCTTGTCACTTTTTTTCAGTGTCACTTTTTTTCCTTGTCACTTTTTTTCCATGTCACTTTTTTTCCGTGTCACTTTTTTTCCGCTTTTGTAGTTCAGGTCACTTTTTTTCCGATAACTTTTTTTCCAGTCACTTTTTTTCCTAGATTCGTATTTTTATACTAGTTTTAGGAAAAATAAAATTTGAACATCGATACAAATATAAAATTTTTAATTGAATTGTATATTAAAAATTCCCATTATAATTTCTGAAAAAAAAAAAAAAAAAAAAAAGAGAGAGAGAGAGAGAGAGAGAGAGAGAGAGAGAGAGAGAGAGAGAGAGAGAGAAAGGGTGCTGGTTTGAAAAAAATTTCAACAACCGCACTTGCATTTTTGTAGTCATATTCTATAGTATTATAATGGACTTTCAATATATATACCAATTATTCGTGCGTAAATATTCAATTTAACAAATGTAACAAGTTATTGCTAAGTACTGGATTTGTCCGTTAAAACTAATAGATGAGATTCCAGAATTTGAAGTGGTACCACATGATCTTTGTTTGCAGTTTCAATATTCTAGTCCAGTATTGAGGTTATAAATAAGAAAATTTTTAAGGCAATTCATGCATTTTTCTAACACTTTATAGAATATTTTGGTTTAATTACTCAGTTAAACTTTAACAGCAATGCACCCGACACCATTTAATGAAGCATACGATAATAAAATGAAATAATAATAAATGGTATAAATAGTTAAAAGATATGTTTTGAAATAATATCTTGAGAAAATAGAAACATTATTTCCATTGTTTAGGATTAGTTTATATATATTAGTTTATATAAAACTTATTCGTTCTGTAGTTTTTATTAACCAGTAAATTTTCAAAAAAAGAAAAAAAATCTTTTAAAAAGGAAGTTATTTTTATTTATTCATTTTAAAATTAGATAGTTGCAAATTTCAGCATTCACCATGTTCCTATTTAAGGCTCCTGTTTCTAAAAGTGTGATAGCTAATGCTAATCCTATGGGGATATTATTTTCTAATATCTCGCTTGTATTTTGACACTTGTATTTGATTATTATTTATTATTATTATTTTGCATTGGATAACTGAGATCCATTTCTACATCGCTCCTTTTTTTATTTTTTCAATTTCGATTACAGATATTTTTTAGAGAGGCACTTTCATTTTCGGAACCGGTTTTGAAAGCGTAAGTAGCTTTATAAAAAATAACAGCAACCGAATACGGAAAAGTAAAAAAGGAGCAATGTAGAGAGGGACCTCAGCTAAAAATTAATGTAGTGTTTCCGAAGCAAATATTAATTTCCCAGTTAAATTTATGCGTTTATTAAGTGGCAACTTTCCTCTTTTCACTATTTTCTGCCGGTTCTTCTGATCTGAAACTAATATTATCGGCTTTTCTGTCTATTACAACACTTGCGAACTTGAAATTTTTAATTCGTAAAGATTTTTTTTTTTTTTTTTTTAAATCCTGTAAGTGTAAAAGAACGGAGGAAATAAATGAATCTTTGCAAAATTTTTGGAAATGCTTGAATTTCGAATGTGGATTTTTGAGGTCATACTGTACATCGGATTTCATTTAAAAGACACTAAAGAAATTGAAATTTTTCAATGAATGCGAGCTCAATAATTTTTAAAAGAAGATTCTTTTTAAATTGTTATCAAATTTAATGTTTATAAGACTATAAAATGTATACTAAAATAGAAGGCTTTTTAAATGAAGAAAATCAAACACATATAATAACTTTAATTTTAAAAGACGGTGCATTTTTTAAAAATCAGTTTGCATTGAAATTAATAAAATTTATTTATTTATTTTCGGTTCATACTTTACAAAATATTTAATAACTTTTGAAGAAAAGTAAAATTATAGATGCTTGAAAGAGCAATATTAAATATTGAGTTTTTATTATAAATATATGTATTTATTAATTATTGATATATATTATTTTTGTTATTGATATAAATTCAATTATTATTATTATTATTATTATTATTAATTATTTTTACAAATTTACTTTAATAAGTTATTAGGGAAAAACTAAGCACTTGGTTGAGGAAAAACTCGAATAAAATATTTCTAAATAAGTAAATGGTTTATTTTGTCCCATAATCATTGAACTACATTTTATTCAGATTCTAACATATTTCCTTAAACTGGTGACTTGGTTAGCACTAGCAGCTTAGCTTAGAATTGTCAAGGACACGGAATAATCATCAACACGCTTTCTCCCCTCGTTATTGGGAGTATTTTAACGGAAGTGCCGGTATTGTACTGACAGACCGGACCATTGTAATCATTGTTCATCATTTCTGAGGATAAAGTTGGGACAGGTTTGTAAAACAAGACACAAAGAATTTCGAAGGGACCTCCTTACAATGTATATAAGAAAAAATATCTTTTTTTTTTTGGTAATATTGCGTTTCAAGAATATATGACCTTAATTTATAAATTTATCCTAAAAAGTATGTAAAACAAGCGTAAACAAATTGAAAAAGTATTTCTGTTTAATCAAGAAATTCTTTCAAAACATGTTTTTTAAACTATTTATAACTATTTATATTCAGGGGCCTTGCTAAAGGGGGGGGGGAGCCTCTCCCCCTCCAAATTTTGCACTTGCTGTTACAGTTGGCAAATTTACAAGCTGAACTTTAATAAAAAAAAAACTATAATGCACTTTCTATTTCTCATAGGTTTAACAAAAGTTACCAATGTAATTATAAATATTATTAAGCTTTTTACAAATAAAAACTCTATTGCATTTTCTAATTGTGATAACTTGGTAAAATTATAAAACTAATTAGCAAACACCGAGAATTATTTATGTTTGCGTTTCACTGAGTTGGTAACTACTGAATCTCCCCCCTCCCCCTCTTATTCTTAAGGGTGTCAAAGAAATTTTTATTTCACATATATTTGCATTACTTCTGAAATGTGTCAGAAAAGTGCATATTTAAATATCTTTTCTAGTGAAGATGCGCTTTTTTACGGTTGCGCTTTTTTCCGGGTACGCTTTTTTCCGTGATTCTAATTTAGAATATAGTTGTAATGAAAACGTTGTTATACCACATTCAAATTACCCTGAAGTAAAAAAAAAAGGAAAATCATAATATATTTTGTAAAAAGAAAAAAAAAAAAATGAGGAGTTGTTTCCGTAAATCTAATAAAGTGCCCGAAATTACGCAATGGATAAAATAATGATATAGACTTTGCTTATTTCACAAAGATCTTTGGTTAAAACCCCTCCCAGAGTTAAGAGAGATTGCTATAATTACCGCTTATATGAATCAAAACCAAACTTAATATTTAAACTTTTTAGTGTACTTTGGAATCCGTCGCTTTATTGAATCAGATTTCATTTAATAAAATCATTCAATTGAATGGCAGAAATTCTACTTAAAATTGTGAAGGTGCATATTACATAGATTAGTTAAGTAAAAATTGGTTATTTGAACTAAATCTCTTTTCTGAGACGTATTATGCTAAAGGAATGATGATTTTCTGCCACACAGATGCTCTTTGAGTTTACGTATTATGCAGCAAATATTCTAAATTAGTACTGATTCTATTAACCAGCGATTCAAATAGCCGGTAAACACCTTTATCAGAAATTCACCCCCCCCCCCTTCCGTAGAACCAAATTCTGGCTGCGCCACTGCACAAAGCATAATGCAATACGCACATTTATAAACACAATGTAATCCATTAAATTTTACGAATGCTAGTATGCAAATAACAAATAGTTCCACACTGAATTCTACATAAAATATCATGAAATTATTATGTAAGGTGGGGTGCTTTATTAATTGTCAAACCGTAATCAGCATAGTACCCGACATCTCAAATAATTTTTATGGCGATGAATGTTTAATGGTGTTGAAAATTTTGAATTGTTAATTTTTAAATTAATTAATAATTTGTTTAATATATATATATGCTGTCGGAGGTAATTCATGTAAATAATAATAATAATAATAATAATAATAATAATAATAATAATGTCATTTAAGAAGTAAGAGTCAACGGCATTTATTTAAAATCTTGTGTGCATGGAATACAAATTCGAATTTATTTTTATGTACGAATAGTGTGGTATCCTAGAGTTAAAAACTAATGTTACTAGCATTAATAAAACTATGTTATATTTATGCATAAACATTATTATCCGCAATAAACATTATTATTCTAGAGGTAAAAAGCATTACTATTTCCTAAAATGTTATAAATCGTAATTGACAATGTTTGCCTTTTTGAAAAAATAATATTAATTGGATTATCAAGGTTCAATCCAAGTAAATTTTAGAGGCATTGCTTCAAAAAATTGCATTTCAATAAACTCCTTAAATAATTTCCTTAGAAACTTTATTATTTTTATTTTGTTAGGTCCCTTCCCTCTCCCAACCCGAAAAAAAAAGCCTGTGAAATGGAAACATTTTATTAGAAGGTAATGGTTGCTTTTATCGAATTTGACCCATTTGCGTAACTTGAGTTCATCTTGCATTACAAATTTTATTTTTTACAAAAATATATTATTTTTCATATTTTTTTTCTTCACAATACTGATGACAACAAAAATTGCATTGACTTAAGCATGTATAATTTAAAAATAGTTATAAAAAACCAATAAATCATAATACATAATTTCAGATTTGTTGAAAAAATACCTTTATCTAGATAATGCATAATTTTCATTAAATACTATGACAATTTTAAATTAAACAAAGAAACTCATTCAATGGAAAATTAAACTTACGCGTATCTGGAACTTCATAAAGAAAACCATATCGTACTTTACATAAAAGCATATATAAACTACATTAACGCATACAGATTTCTTTTTATCTATTAAATGCATAAATTTTATAAAGTTCGTCTAATAAAGAAAACAGTGAATATTTAATATATTATAATGCTTTACATGGGCGTGCCCAAAGGGGAGGGGGAGCTGCTGGTGCTACAGCCCCCCCCCCCGAAATTTTCCAAAGTGATATGAAAAAAATGCTGATTCTTTCTCTTCCTTTGGGGTGGGGGGGGGGATTTATTTTTTTTCCAGCATACAGCAAAGATGACATTCCCATTAGTTCCATATTAGTCCATATTGGCCCCACCAGCAGCTGAGAGAATCTGCTCTCGAAAATAGTAGACGGCAGGTCTTGTGTTCGAACCCAATCGCGGCCGTCCTTCTAATTGTTCGGAATTTTCCATGGTTTTCATCAAACCTTGGATTTCCTTGTGCAAATACGGGTTACGTTCCTTAGAAAACCCCCCACGGGGGGCACTCCCCCTCTTTGGGCCTATATCCTGCGTGTTGATAATCAGCCGTCTTTAAATAAACCAAACTAGTCCTACTCCACATTTACACCAAAGAAGAGAAAGTGGACTGATGTGATAACAACCCCCCCTCCTTTTGAAAATTAAATGAAAAAAAAAAGCATTTTTTCTTTACTTTTTTAGATAAATCTGTATTTTTTTTTTCTTGTCATATAGCGAAATCGGCATTCTCGTTAGCCTCATATAAGTACACAATGAATTCAATACATGCTTAAAGATGGGAAAGAGGCTGATGAAATTACAGCTCGAAATAGTTGATAATGAAACGAAAAAATAGTTCTGATTTTTTCTTTATGTTTGAAATAAATATGCATTTCCCCCCTATCATTTAACAGACTAGCCGTCTCTTTCGCTATAGTTCCATATTAGTACACGATAACACCATAATTTACCCTAAAATGTTGAAGGTGACTGATGGGGTACTATCCCCTTATAAAAATGATCAAAAATAAAATGAGAAAGTGCTTGTTTTTTTCTTTTAGTTTGCGATAAATGTCTTTTTTCCCCTATCATTCAAGAGAATATAGCCGGTCTCGTCTCTTTAATTCCATATTAGTGCGCAATGACACCACATTATATCCAAAGAGCTAGCTGAAAGAGGTTTCCCTCCCAAAATTGCTAAAAATAATATGACATCATAGACAAACTAGCCACTCCCTTCGCTTTAGTTCCAGATTTCTACATAATGCCACCACATTATACCTCAAAAAGTAAAAGGAAGCTATTAGAGTTACAGGCCCTTCCGAAATAATTGAAAATGAAATGGGAAAAAAGTACTTATTTTTAATACTTTCCAACAAAGTTGTAAAGTGTTTATACATTCGGTTTCTCTGTCCGCGCTCTAATTCCCGCAAATATTGTCGGATTGCTATGATTTTTTTGTATACGTTATTGATGTTTACCCTAGCACGAACCCTATTGAAAATGAAGTTCCTACTATGATTAGTTTATTTACAGGGATGGTCAAGTTTCCCGATACATTATGGACAATGGGAAAAATTGTTTAAAATGAATTTTAAAGGGGTTACACCCTGTCAAACTTACTCAAATTTATATGAATTCGCAAAGTGCACTAAAATACGCATCCTGTAAAATATACAGTCAAAATAATAGTTATTATTCATTTACAGGGCCACTCAAAAGAAACCCATTACACAATAATAAATTGTGGAATTGTTTGCGACATATTTTAATAACGTTAAAATATTTCAAGTATAAAATTGATATACGCCGCTTTTTCAAAACTAGAATCTTTTACACACGCTTTGAGAAAATTTGCAAGAGAAATGTACTACAAAATGTATTTTTAAAAAGAATGGTCTGAATAAAACATAAAAATATTCGCCTATAAAGTGAAACTTTCTGATACCCCCGATGTATATATGACTTGCAAGGAAAGGGACAGAAAATTTAATCTATACTACATTTTCCTATATACGTTACTTAAACAAATGTTTGCTAGTTAAAAAAAAAAAAAAAAAAAAAAAAAAAATACAGATTTTAATGACAAGAAGAAATATTTTAAAATAAATATAGATATATTTTTTCTACGCGCATGCTGACAAAGTCTATGATTGCTACAGTAAAATTTACAGTTTGATGGTGCAATCATAGATTTTGTTTTTAATTTTTTTTCTTTTTTTCAAGTAAACTACTATTAAAACAGCAATTATTTCTAAATTTAGGATATCCAAACTATGCCGGCTGAGAACCGATGCCTTATTTGCCAATATATAGAAATCGCATCATCTTTTCAAAAATTTTAGAAAATAATAATAATTAAAAGAAAGAAGAAGAAAAGCACATTTCACATTACTGAAATAATTTTGATTGCAAACACTTTAAAACGATAAAATTTTCTATTAAAAAACTGTAAAATACCTTATTTATTTATTTATTTATTTATTTATTTAATGTTGCCAATGTTGAGCTTTTGCCAATTTCAGTTTGGGAAAGCCCGCTAAATTTCGTTATCGGCAAACGATCGTTTATAACTGAAAGTCTAATTCATGTGTCGAAACGTACATAAAGAAATGCATATACATATATAAATGTAAGAAAATAATGTATATGAGCTAAAATATGTCAAAAAAATTCAAAATGGTAGATAAACACTTTTTTTTTTTTTTTTTTTTTTTTTTTATCGATACCGTTGAATAAATTGTTATCCTAAATATTATGACAAACCACATTTTTTCGTAGACTAAAATCAGGAAAAAAAAAATCTTCCATGTTCTTATAGTTTTTGAATAATTGTAAATTTTTATTTTATTTTCTGTAAAAAAATATTATTTCCAGTTTTTAAAAGTTATAGCAGCGAAAGTTGCCTATTCAGTCTTTGCCTTCTTTTGTACACATATTTTATTCTTATCCTATTTCCACATGTTTTTACATGTTATGATCAATGAAGTAAAATATTATTTTTTAAAATAGTTTCGTTATAATTACTAAGTACTAGTAATTGTCATAATTACTATTATTATTTTTACGGTGCTTTTTTTTCTTTTGTTATTGATCTTTTTCACCGCGCACTTCGGTGAACGCAATATGTTATATTTTTTGGCATAATATTTATCAAAAACGCTACTCTGTCGTAAATCTTATCAAGGTTAATCTTTTAATTTTTAGTATTTCACACAGGTAAATTATTTTATGACTTTATGAGAGGGAGATTTTTTAAAGTGTAGGTTTAAAATAAATTTTAAATACAGTGAAAAGATTACGTGACCCGGCCATTCTGTTACACAGATACACTGTACATGTTTTGTGTCACTCAAAGGCATTTCAGTACCTGTTATAAAGAAGAAACAATTTCAAGAAACAAAAATATTGTCTTCTTTTTAAAATTTCTACAAAAGTCCAAATTTGTTTATAACTATCCAGTAAGTAACTTATGTTTCAAATACCAAAATAGCCGTGAAATTGGCATAAAGTGTAACACGAATTCTACTGCAAAGTAAAAGACTGGTTTGACAGTGACGTGAATAAAGAGTTTCGTACAGCTGTCTTTGAAAAGGGCTTGAAAAAAGTCACAAATGGATTGTCTCACCCAATGACCTAAGGTCAATGGTCCCACCTTTTGTCATTATCGTAGGAGAAAAAACGGAATCTATAAAAGAAGTTTAGTTGCTCTAACCGTAAACAGCATTGTAAAAATAGTGCAAGGTATCAATAGGCATTTGTAAACTACTCGATCAATTGCTTTTTCCAGATGTGTTAAAAAAAAAAAAAAAAAAAAAAAAAAACTATACATGTAGAGATATTTTACAGGCTTAATTACGTGTTTAAGTTAGTTTTGTGATTATTTGACAAGAAAAGAAAAAGAACAAACAGAATAAATTGAGGAACAATTCTAAACTTATTTGTAAACTTTTTTGGCTTAATATTTTATCAATTCGACGAAAGGCTCAATTCTACTTTTTTTTTCATCTTTTATTAAATTTGCTACTTTTTTTTTTTTTTTTTTTTTTTTTTTTTTGTATTACTTTCTATAACCACATAGCTGCGGCTTCATGAAGTGTATCATAAAAATATTTCGATTTTGCTTTAGATATATACAATTAGATATATAAGTTGTGAGACAATAAGATACCTGAACAAATTAATTACTTAGTTCACCCCCACCCCATTTTCTTAGATAATTCATTGATACAACGAGGGAAAATATTAAAAGATTAAAACCTTCTCGTGAAAAGTAGATCAATGTAATGTCAAATACTCTTGTGTTACAATGAAATTAGAACCCATATAAAATGTTTGAATTCCGATAGTTTATTTTTGTAAGAATTTTGATAGTTTATTTGTTTAGAAAACTTGATATGTAGTCAATGTAATGAAAAGAATAAACAATACGCGAGAAAAAAATTTATTAAACATTTACATCTGCTAAGAAGGAAACGTATTTTTTTTCTTTTCAATGTCTTAGAAGATTTTACTTTTACCATATACCATTATTTAGATTTTTTTTTTTTTTAATAATACTAATGATAACTGAAACATTTACATACAACAAACAAAGGTTCGTTAAAAGCGTAAATATCGCAGCCTATGTCACTTCTGCATAAATAGAGATTATAAACATGAAAGCAAAACAAACAAACAAAAAAAAAAGATAAGGTTTTTTTTTTTTGGTCTGAACACTTTCGTTAGAGTAAAGATCAAACTGTTCTGTAGAAATTCACCCGAGCCGGGCCGGGTTCGGGCCGAATTTTTAACTTTTTTCCAGGCCAAGCCGAGGTCGGGCCGAAATTTTAACTTTCGGGCCTGGCCAGGTCGGGCCAATATTTCTTTCTTTCGGGCCGGGCCGTGCTCGGGCCAAAATTTTAAATTTCGGGCCTGGCTCAAGCCTGGAAATTTCGGCCCGTGCAGACCTCTAGTGCGCGTTATACACGAGATTGTAAGAAATCGCCATTTTTACTTGTAAAGTAGGAGTGCACCTTATACACGCGTGCGCCCTATACACGAGTAAATACGGTATTTAAAAGTATTTTTTAAAAGATTTTTTTACATAATGCATTCAACAGTAGTAAAATTTTGTTGCATGACTTGCCCCGAACAGAGGAGACATGGGGGATAGATAGAAATTCTTATCAACAAAGCAAATAAAAATCATTCTTCCCCCTTTTTAACCGACTTCATTAACCGACTTCTTAACCGACTTCAAAGAGGAGGTTATGATTTCGACCTGTATGTATTTGTTGTTCACCCATAACTTTTGCAAATATGAACCGATTTTGATAATTCTTTATTTGTTTGAAAGCATATGAGGCCCATGTGGTCCCATTCGAATTTCATAAAAATCCGATAATTAGAACTTTTTTAAAAATAAAAACTTTAAATTTCAAACTCATTTTGAAGCAATCGACCAATTAGAAGTGTTCCTTTTGCATGCTTTCATATTACACTTACATAGACACACAATATTTTCACTGTTAAAAGTTTGAAGTTTTTGCTGCATCATCACTCCACCGCTTTTATGGAATATCTCCATTTTGACCAATGAGAATTCACCATAATACAATGAAGTAATCATTTTCTATAAAAGCGATGGATAGACGATAAAGTAAAAGTTTCAAATTTTTAACAGTGTTCAAAGTGCAAAATCCTAACTGGACGAGGGCCAGGATTCACATAAATTTTGCGCTGTTTGCGAAACGAGATTTATTAACAAGAAAATTTATTTAAAACATTGATTTGCTAAAATTCAGGCTTCTGATTCGTTAATCTGGTTTCGCTAACAGCGCGAATTCTACCTGGATTCCGGACAAGTTCTCTTATGCAAGAAACCGGAAATATAGCATCTAGGGGATATAGTGTGGAAATCGGCTATCTCAGGGCGTGTTCAGAGCAACTTACAAAAGTAACCAATGTTACCGATCGATTGTAGGGCAGTACAAAAGCAAACTGTGGCAGCAATGAAAACTATTCTGTTGAATTGTAGCTGACGTCACACTTTGCTTTGATTTTCATTTCGTATTTGTCTACAATCGGTAAGTGGTCTGTAAGTAACCGGTAAGTTGTGGTGAACACGCCCTCTTTAATACTTAAAATAAGCGCTAAAATGTTCTGTTCGTTAAATGTGCAACAATGCTAATGAAATTTAAAGATAGAAACGACATCTGCAGGACATTTTCTAAAAATGCAAGAATTATTGCGAGTCTAGATAATGTATCACGAAAATGCCGCAGATGTCGCTGTGATCGACACTTTGGAATTCAGTAGTATCGTTGCACATTTAAAGGATACAAATTTTTAGCACTGCTTGCATTGTAAAAAATTGAACCCTTTTGCTGCATCGTCACTCCATCGCTTTTATAGGAAACGATTACTTCGCTCTATTATGGAGCATTCTCATTGGTCAAAACAAAGAAATTCTATAAAAGAGATGGAGTAACTATGCAGCAAAAGGGTCAAATTTTTTACAGTGTCGATAGCAAATTTTCACTCCATGTAATCCAGACTCTCTCCTTCGAACAATGAAAAGTTCTTAAAAATAAAGGCTTATGATTGGTCAATCTTGTTTTGCTTAACAGCGAACAATCATTCTCGATCCTAACCACTGTTGCAGAGATGCTAGTTTTTTTTTCAAAGTACGAAATCTTAGCTGGAACAATTCTCGTATCCACCAAAGTGAAAGATCCACATCGATCCAGACATGAGAATTCGATATCGAAAAGCTGAAAATTCATCTCTAAAGAGCCTTACACGCTAAAGCAAGAGTGTCTGTAAATCAGGGTGCTTGTTATGCCGGATTCACAAAGTGATTAAAGTACATTGCTATGTGCTAGATTTACATTTGGACAAATATAAATGACGAAAAATTTTGATAAGCTTACCATTAAAGTTAAGCGAGTTAACTTCTTTCACCCATAAAACAAATTCGTCCAGGCGACTACCGCCAAGTTCTGGAATAAAAATTCTTAAATTTTCTGTACTTTGGAAAACCGCGTTTATCAAAGAACATTCTTAACTTCAAATATTACTACTTTCATATAGACGCATGTTGAATCATGGTGTGATTTTGATAATATCTTCCTTTTTATTTTTTAACCGACTTCAAGGAGGAGGTTATGATTTCGACCTGTATGTATTTGTTGTTCACGCATAACTTTCGTAAATATAAACCGATTTTGATAATTCTTTTTTTGTTTGAAAGCGTATGGGACTCATGTGGTCCCATTCAATTTTCATAAAAATCTGTTGATTAGAACTTTTTAAAAAATTAAAACATTAAAATTCAATATCTTTTAGATGCAATCGACCAATTAGAAACGTTCATATTTCATGTTTTTAAGTTACACTTACATAGACACACGATCTTTTCAAAATGTGAAATCCTAACTGAACAAGGTTCACATTTATTAACAGTGTACACTGTAAAAAAATTGACCCTTTTGCTGCATAATCACTCCCCCGTTTTTAAAGAATATCTCTCTCTTGACCCATGAATATTCTGCACGATAGGCCGAAGTAATCGTTTTCTATAAAGGCGGTGGATTGACGATGCAGCAAAAGGGCCAAATTTTTTACAGTGTACACTGTAAAAATTTTGATCCTTTTGTTGTATCGTCACTCCCCCGCTTTTATAGAATATCTCTCCTTTGACGCATGAGAATGCTCCATGATACATTGTTAAAAATTTGACCCATTTGCTGCAGCGTCACACAACAACTTTTATTGAATATGTTTTTATGACCAATAAGAATGCTCCGTAACACAGTGAAGTAATCGTTTTCTATAAAAGCGGTGGACTGATGATGCAGCAAAAGGCTCAAAGTTTTTATAGTGTAATTGGGACCAAAGCGTTTGTAAAAAGAAATATTTCCGAATCAAATGCTGTCACTCTCTTATAGAGGCAGCCAGATGTAGGTAATGAGTTTCAGATTACTCATTGAATACGCCACCGCTCATTTCCGATTATAGTGTCACTGTAAAAAATGTGACCCTTTTGCTGCATCGTCACTGCCCTGCTTTTGTAGAATATCTCTCTTTTGACCCATGAGAATACTTCGTAATTGGGTGAAGTAATCATTTTCTATAAAAGCAATAGAGTGATGATATAGCAAAAGTATCAAATTTTTTACAGTGTAGGTTCCCTCGATATGAATATGACACATGTAGCACAGTATATAATTGGTTGAAACGATTCTGGACAAAAACGAGTCACCAAGCATCTTGTTGAGCGGGCAATTTTCGTCAACCTTGTTAACTTCTCATACGAGTACAATCTAATTCTTCCAGGAAATCATCATCATCAAATTCCATAATGAAAAAATGCCTGGCAATGCAATGCACTGTTAAAAATTTGCAACTTTTGCTGCATCATCACTCCATCGCTTTTATAGAATATCTTTACTTTTATCAATGAGAATCCTTCATAATGCATTTAACTAATCTTTTTCTATATAAGTGGTGAAGTGATGATACACTGTTAAAAATCTGCTGCATTTTGTTGCAACGCACTCCGCCGCTTGTATATAATGTCTCTACTGCGACCTTTGAGAATGCTCCTTAATACAGTCAAGTAACCGTTTTCTATACAAGCGCTGGAGTGCGTAGCAAAAAAATGCAGCAGATTTTTAACAGTGTATACACTGTTAAAAATCTGCTGCATTTTGCTGCAACGCCCTCCACCACTTGTATATAATATCTCTATTCCAACCAATGAGAAAGCGCCATTTCACGGCCAAGTAACCGTTTTCTATACAAGCAGGGGAGTGCGTTGCAGCAAAATGCAGCAGATTTTTAACAGTGTACAGCAAAAGTTTCAAATTTTTAACAGTGTAGTTGGGACAAAAGCGTCTGTAAAAGAAATATTTGGGAATGAAATGCTGTCACTCTCTTATAGAGGCAGCCAGGTATCGGTTATGAGTTTCAGATTCCTCGTCGAATTGCCACTGCTCATTTCTGATGCCATTACTACCTGTATAGGTATTAGAGTGTTGCTCTTTATCGATTGAAGCATAGTGCGATTTTTGCTAAAATCTTTCTTTTTCCTTTTTCTGAGTGAAGGGGGAGTACTTTTGACTGACTACACTAGAAAAGTATAAGACAGCTAGATAGAAATATAAAGCTGCTCACCGGGGCCAATTTGTTTGGTCAATACAACAACAACAACACTAGAAAAGCATTTTACTATACATTAATATATGAAGTCATTTTGCTCATATATGGAAGCACTATGTCGCGCTCTTATGTATAAGGACACTTTACTTGATGGATTGTCACCTTTTGAAAGCCACTTTCGATGACCGTAGGATTCGATGCAGACTAAGATTTCATAAATGCGGTAGCTTTTCGAAGTGGCAGATCTTGTCTGAAGAAGTTACCATACAAAAAAAATCTTAAGATTCACAACGATACTAACCGATATTGTAAGTGGTTTCAGAAAAGTTGACAATCAAACAGTGACAAGTAAACTGAATACATCAGAACTTAGCAAAGTGCGTACATTAATATTGCATTGCAAAGAGCTATCGTGTGCCAGTACACATAATTATGTATTACGGTATGCATAACTAAAAAGTAGGAAATAAAATAAGCTTTTTAAGAAAAAAATATCAACCGACTTCAAAAAAGCGCTAAAAAGAATTAAATAATTCTTTAAAGTTCTCTAAGGCCAAAACGTTATCCAATAAGCACACATCGGATATTAGATACCGGCATAAAAAACGGTTAAATTTAATATGTATAATTTAATGTCCACCAAACATAGATTTTAGAGATAATATTATTTTACAAGAGATGAATTGACATATTTATGATTTATTTTATGAATATATACATATAAAAAGTAATGAATTACTTTTTGAAGTTGGTGCCAAACTCTATTTGATGTATATTAAGAATTGTAGCTAAATTATACCTAGTGCCATAATTAAAATGGGGATAATCATTATCGATTGTGATTGTTTGGCACCAACTTAAAAATGTAATTCATTACTTTTTATATGTATATATTCATAAAATAAATCATAAATATGTCAATTCATCTCTTGTAAAATAATATTATCTCTAAAATCTATGTTTGGTGGACATTAAATTATACATATTAAATTTAACCGTTTTTTATGCCGGTATCTAATATCCGATGTGTGCTTATTGGATAACGTTTTGGCCTTAGAGAACTTTAAAGAATTATTTAATTCTTTTTAGCGCTTTTTTGAAGTCGGTTGATATTTTTTTCTTAAAAAGCTTATTTTATTTTTCCTATTAGTGAACACAAGCTTTATTTGAAATACACTTCAAATAATAGTTCATCGAACCATGATTATAGATGCATGCATACACACATGAAGAAGAAAAACAATGTCAACCATTGGGGTATTTTATATTTTAGAATTAAGTAACTTTATAATAATTTAGTGATTTTTAATAATAATTTTGTAATTTAACAAAAAAAAAAAAAAAAAAAAAAAAAAAAAAAAAAAAAAAAACGACTAAAGAAAAAAGAAGCAAAAGAAGCAAAGGCCATTTCACAAATAAAAAAAGAAAATTTTGATTGGATCAAAAATGATATCGGTATCAAAAGACACCCCCCTCTCCCTAGAGATATCTTCCAATGTTACGTGTCAGACCCCTTATTCCCCCTAAAATGATAACGTTATATTTCCAAAGCCCTCATCATCGTATATAGAAAAAAATGTACTTTTAAATGCAATTTGTGTGAAATCTGTATCTCAATATTTTTGAGATTATTATTTTTTTGAATAGTTTTTAACATTTTTTAGTTATCGGGGCTACAGAGAAGTATTAAAAAAATGTAGACATCACAAAGATTCAGGTATGTCTAAGATATCTCTATTTTTGACCGAGAACAACAACCCAAATGGTTAAAAAAAATTGTAACAAATCCGCAAGCCATTTCAAACCATTCCAAAACTTGCATACGGACAAAGTGACCAGCTGCAATGAAGATGAACTCCATATACAGCATGATAAGTAATGTACGCACGAAATTACCTTTCAGAAGAAAGTACACTATCTACCAAAAAGTATTTGTACACTTTCAGTTTTTGACATTTTGTCAAATATTTAAAAATATACTGGTCGGATTCTTCTGGAACTTCAGAAATATAAAGATTATGTTTCACTTTATATTTATTTACATTCATTTGTTAAGCGGGTAATTAGGGGGCCGGCAAAAAAACAAAGAATAATAGAAATATTTGTGATCGCCCTGTACATGAAACGACTTATCCCTTTAGAATACAAATATATGAATACAGTAGAATACACTGTTAAAAAAATTCTGAAATTCACGAACATTTTTTTCCTGAATTTCACAGAAAAGTTCCCTTTTAACAACTAAAGGGTATTTTCCGTTACAAATCACAAAGTTCCATCATATTTCCTGAAAAAAAAAACGAAATGGATGGAAATAAAAACAAAAAACGGAGACACGCCGTTGTGTGGGGAGCTCCAGGGCCGAGTGGTGAAATTACCACGCGGCTAATCGCCTGCGAGCGCAGATTGTGGGTTCGAGTCCCATTGGCGCCATGGAATAATGAAACATAAAAATTCCTTTTAAATTACATTTTTCTGTTTATTTTTCTCTTTTTTTCTTATTAAAAATCGTTTAATTTATTAACCGAAAAATAAAGAAATAAATAGTGTACGACAATTCCCCCCCCCCCAAAAAAAAAAGTCTATATATGTATATATATATTGTAAAAAAATTGTTAATAAAATAATTTTTATTAAAAAAAAACAGTGGTTTCAAACAGTGATTTTTTTTTAATTTAAACTATTTAAAAAATTAAAAATGATTTAAAAAAATAATAAGTATTATGCATCAGTCTAAAATAATCCGTTTACAAACATTCTAAGGAATATATTTGAAAGGAAATCTTTAAAAAGCACAACAGATTTTCCCACTAACTCATAAAAGACATACTTTGTACCGTTTAGCATCAGCAACTTTGGCTCAGTTCGTAAGAATTTGTTTCGCAATCTGAAGGTCCTGAGGACGGCGTGAACTAAATTATCCAAAATAACAATTAAGTAAAATAACATAGCAGCTTAAAATCCCTCGGTGATTTAGAATTCTTTGAAGATTAATCGGTAAATCATTTTTAAAAATTATATTAAATTATTACTATTATAAATCAAACTTTGTAACGGAAAGTTACTGATTATTACACCGGAGTTTTCCCTTCTTGTATTTCCCACAACGGAAAATCTACTAACGGAACGGTAAAACTTCGGCTACATTGCTGCCGGTAGTTTCACCTGGAATTCACAGATTTATTTTTAACAGTGTATGTACACTAATTTTTGTGAGAATAGCATGTATATTTATGGCGATAGAGCGATTTTTTTGAAAAATTCAAAAAATTCTGGTATGTTTTTTGTTTATATCATGCTGGGTTTTTGACCAAATTTAACGCAAATTTCAGAAAAATTGGCAAAATGCAGTAGAAAAAATGTAGCGCAATTGGAATATAAATATATTAAATATTTTATGAAATATGAGTAGTTGTATAAAATAATTTTTATCTGCGCATGCGCGAACTAGAAAAACATTTTTTTTACATCATTTAATAGTCAATTCTATGGAGTGACTTATAAAAAAATCCAATCAAATATCGTGAAAATTCAAAAAGATATAATTATTTTAGTGAGATGTTTTTACTCTGCTCTCTAAAAACGGCTGAATCTTAAGGGATTCTCCACAAATTGACATTTTTTAATGACTGACTTAAAAAAAAAACTAGTATTGAATTAATACAATATCTAATACAATATTGCTGCTAATAAATACTTGACAATTGTGATAGAAAAGAAAAAGAGCTTTATTCGCATTCAGGGCCAAAACTAAGAGAGGGGGGGGGGGAGAAGAGCATGTGCTCCGGGCGCTAGGATGAAAGTGTTCCAAATGTATCTTTCGTTTGGCGATTTTTTTCATGGCTATGTTTAGCATAATATTGTTAAAATTATTATATCTGGGCTATGCTAAAGCATAAAAAAATCTAATGATGATGGCTTAAGGTGCCTGCCCCTACCCGCGAAGATCCTCACAAGCTAATGCTATTCCTATGGGGATGCATTTTTCTAACTCTTTTGCATTTGGACATTTTTAAATAATATGTTTTGCATTGGATAGCGGAAGTCCTTTTCAAGATCGCTCCGTGATTACTTTTTCAATTTTGGCGTAGATATTTTTATAATGTTTCTTTCACTTTCAAAAGGGGTTCTGAAAGTGAAACTAACTTTATAAAAAATATCTATGACTCAAATCGAAAAAGTAGTCAAGGAGCGATTTTGAGAGGGACTTCCGCTATCCAATGCAAAAAAAAAAAAAAAAAAAAAAAAAAAAAATGAAAATTTCAAAATGCGAAAGAGTTATTAGAAAAATGCCTCCCCACAGGAATAGCATTAGCTCAGCAGTGTCTTCGCGGGCAGGGACAAGGGCCTTAAAGATCCTGTTGAAAGTAGAATTTTTTTGATTCGGTTTAAAGTATCAAATTGGAGTATTTTAATAAAGCAGAATACGTTATTTTATATTACATATTTTAAGTTTTAAAATAAGTCGGCTATTAATAAATTGGAGAAATTTTCTTTGTAAATATGCTTTGCGAAGGAGGGGGAAAGGAGTACCTTCAAAATCCACGTTTGCCTCGGGAAAAAAAGACTGGTTTTGGCCTGTTCACATTTAATAATTTGTAGATCCTCCTCGAGAGGCAATTACAGCTGCGACTCTCCTGGGCATGCTCTCAACTAGTCCTTGTATTACATTTAATGGTATTTTATTCCACTCTGTTTGCACAAGGCAGGTAAGCTCTTTTACTGATTTTGGGCGTGTGTCACCCGCCTTAATTCGACGATCCAACTCGTCCCAGAGGTTCTCTATTGGGTTCAGGTCTGGGCTCTGGGCAGGCCACTCGAGTCGATGCACTCCATTATCAGCATACCAATCCATGCTGGACCTCGCTACATGGCAGCTTGCGTTGTCATCCTGGAAATAACATGGGTCCAATCCATAGTATTGACACAACGTAGGAAGTGCACTGTTGTCCAAAATATTACAGTAGGCATCGGCATTGAGCTTACCATGAATTGGGACCAAGGGTCCTAGTCCGAACCAGGAAAAACAACCCCAGAACATAATTTCCCCTCCGCCAAATTTAACTGTGGGCACAATACATTCTGGTAGGAGGCGTTCTCCAGGCAGACGCCAGACCCAGACCCTACCATCAGAACGGTAGAGGGTGAACCTTGATTCATCACTCCAGAGAACCTGTTTCCATTGCTGTACAGTCCATTGCTGGCGTGTTTTGCACCAACTTAACCGAGCTGCGCGGTTGGACTTGGTGATTAAAGGCTTATGGGCGGCAGCACGGCCATAAAAATTAAGCAGATGAGCTTCCTTACGGATGGTATTCATGGAAACAACACATCCTGAAGCTTGTTGAAATTCTTGGCGTATGTGTAACATTGGTTGGTTGCGGTTCTTCCGAATTTCTCTAGACAGAACCCGTCGGTCTCTATCTCCCAGTTTCGTCGGTCTGCCTACTCTGGCCACATTCTGACAATCACCATTCAGCTTCCATTTTCTAATCACATAAGCCACAGTCGTTTTGGGGTAATTAAGCTCGCTAGATATGTCGATTAAAGATCGGCCATTTCGGTGGTACCCGATGATCACACCTTTCTCAAAATCAGACAGCTCTGTTCTTCTTGGCATCATGCATGCGATTGATGTCAGTGTTGTTTTCGACACCACATTTAACAGTGGAGAACTTGACGTATTTCAGGATCGCAGATATCGACATTTGCATAAGAGCCATTATCAATTATGTATCAATGGGTAGATTTGACACAAATGCTTCGATTTTTTATAATTATTTTTATCCTGAAATAGGTTCGTTCTGGTAATTATCTAAGAAAAAAAGTAAATCACAAGTAAAAAACGTAAATGGAGATTTGGCAATTTGCGTAAAATCTGACGTCATTCAACTGCCTTCAGAGACTAATTGAAAATCAGTTCACTCCTATCCACAATAACTTTCTGAATTTCCACGAAATTCGATCGGATTTTTTTATGGGTAGCTCCATAGAGTTGAATATTAAATTATGTAAAATGATAAATTTTATCGTTCACGCATACGCTGATTAAAAAATATTTCATACAAATACTCATATTTTAGAAAACTTTTAATATATTTATATTTCAACAGCACCTTATTCTTTCTACTACATTTTGCGAATTTTTCTGAATGTGGCTTTATATTTGGTTGAAAAAATTGCATGACATAGAACATTTTAGAAAATATTTAATATATTTATACTTCAATGAATTTTGGTGAACTCCCCCCCCCCTCCCTTTTCTTCTTTGCAAAGCATCTGCAAAAGTTTTTGCAAAGAAAAATTTTCTAATTTATTAATAGCCGACTTATTTTAAAACTTAAAATATGTAATATTGATTAAAGTAGTCTGCTTTGTTTAAAAAAAATGATACCTTAAAATCGTGAAACCGAATCAAAACGAAAAAAAAAATCTGCTTTATGCGGGATCTTTATGCCATCATCATTAGATTCTTCTATGCTTTGGTATAGGAGAAATGCTTTGAATGGGACGATTTTGACAATATCATGCTAAACATAGACATGGAAAAAATCGCCAAACAAAATGTACATTTGGGACACTTTCATCCTAGCGCCCGGGGCACATGCCCTTTTCCCCCAACCCTCTCTTAGTTTTGGCCCTGAATGTGAATAAAGCTCTTTTTCTTTTCTATCACAATTGTCAAGTACTTATTAGCAGCAATATTGTAATAGATATTATATTAATTCAATACTAGTTTTTTTAGTCAGTTATTAAAAAATGTCAATTTGTGGAGAATCCCTTATGATTCAGCCGTTTTTAGAGAGCAGAATAAAAACATCTCACTAAAATAATGATATCTTTTTGAATTTTCACGATATTTGATTGGATTTTTTTTATAAGTCACTCCATAGAATTGACTATTAAATGATGTAAAAAAAATGTTTTTCTAGTTCGCGCATGCGCAGATACAAATTATTTTATACAACTACTCATATTTCATAAAATATTTAATATATTTATATTCCAATTGCGCTACATTTTTTCTACTGCATTTTGCCAATTTTTCTGAAATTTGCGTTAAATTTGGTCAAAAACCCAGCATGATATAAACGAAAAACATACCAGAATTTTTTGAATTTTTAAAAAAAATCGCTCTATCGCCATAAATATACATGCTATTCTCACAAAAATTAGTGTACATATTCTACTGTTTTGCATTCTAAAGCGATAAGTCGTTTCATGTACAGGGCGATCCCAAATATTTCTATTATTCTTTGTTTTTTTGCCGGCCTCCTAATTACCCGCTTAACAAATGAATGTAAATAAATATAAAGTGAAACATAATCTTTATATTTCTGAAGTTCCAGAAGAATCCGACCAGTATATTTTTAAATATTTGACAAAATGTCAAAAACTGAAAGTGTACAAGTACTTTTTGGTAGATAGTTCATATACAAATGCGGAGTCGTTAGCCCTAGTAGATTCACTTTGACCACCGTCATTTAACACTAGAAAGCCGGGAAGGTGTCATTTCGACACCGATCACTGGACTAACTGTCCATTCGAACTAGAAAAATCTTCAAAAAATATGTCATATGTCAGTTGCAATGAAATGAACTATACAAATAAAGTAAATATTTTCAAATTATTTTTCTGGTTTTAAATGTATTTTATAAATGTTGCGCAAAATTTCCCGGCGTTCTAGTGTTAACCTTTTCTGACTCTGAGATATTCTGTTTCTAAAATTATGAAACGATTCACTGAACCAAAATTTACAAACTAATTTATTAGAAAATAAATACATGCTTATTTTCATGTGCTTTATAAAAGTTAAAGTATTATTAAAGTTAAAGTTTTTTTTTGTGTGACTGGTGAACTTATTGTAAGCTCCAGCAGCAATATGTGTATCAATATTGTAAAAATATTGTTAGATTCGTTGGTGTTGCCAAAGTGGTAAAACTTAAATTTTAAATCTTGAATTTTCCGCCAATATGTATGCGCATGTCCATTAGAGCATGTAAATTTGCATGCCCGGTCACGGCTTGATAGCTAGAAAAATATTCGGCCCGGCCTGACCAATATAATTTCTAAAATTTCCGCTCAAACCCGGCCCAGGTCAAAAAAATGCTAAAATTTCGGCCCGCGCCCGGCCCGAATGAATTTTCACAAAACATTGATTCTTAAGGAGGAAGAGTTTTGACCCCCCCCCCCCAAAAAAAAAAATCTTAGTCTTTATATATATTCATATATACATATATATATATGTATATATATGTATGTATGTATATATATATAATCTTCATTTACATAGAAGTGCCACAGGCTGCAATAACTATGTTTTTAATGAAGCTCTGTTTATTGCATGTCTATGTTTCGAATATCATATAATATTAATACATATTCTCTGTAATGGAGACATGAAAATCTAAAAAAGGTACATAGTAAAATCTTTTAAAATGGAATTGCACAGTATTAAAAAAAATCGTAAACACAAGTTTTTTTCTTAACATTTGTAAATGTATTACGTATTTCTCACATATTGCTGCACTCATTTTGCATGGATGACATCTTTTTCAGTTTAAATCAAGAATCCGTGATAGGCATGTTCTTTTTCATATGTTTAACTATATTTTAAATTAGTTATTTTTTAAAAAGCCTAGAAATCTACGATTTTTTTTTTAAAGAATGAGTTTAATGTTTAATTGTAAAAGAATAGCGATTTAAAAATATAATTATTTTTTATATAACTAGGGGGGCTCAGTTCTCCTGCTCGCCACGCGCGCGAACCCCCCGGCGTAATCGCTTCGCGATTCCAAGTTGTAAGCTACCCCTGCTTGCTGCGCTCGGCAATACCCCATGGTATGAATAAGCAATTGCAGACCTTTCAAATGATGTGTCACACGACTGGTGTTGTAAAGAAATTAAAAATGTGCCCCCCCCCCTGGGAAGGCAGAGTGAGGGATGACACACAAGACATCCATAATATTAATAAGAAGTTGCAGGCATTTCAAGTGATGTGTCACACGACTAATGTTGTAAAGAAATTAAAAATGTCCCCCCCTGGGGTCGGATTGGGAAGGTTACACACAAGACATCCATAATATGAATAAGCTTAAGCAGTTGCAGACCTTTCAAATGATGTGTCACACGACTAATGTTGTAAAGAAATTAAAAATGTGCCCCCCTGGGGGGCAGATTGGGGGGTGACACACTAGACATCCATAATATGAATAAGCAGTTGCAGACCTCTCAAATGATGTGTCACACGGCTGGTGTTGTAAAGAAATTAAAAATATGCCCCTCCTGGGAGGCAGAGTGGGGGGTGACACACAAGACATCCATAATATGAATAAGCAGTTGCAGACCTTTCGAATGATGTGTCACACGACTGGTGTTGTAAAGAAATTAAAAATGTGCCCCCCCTGGGGGCAGAGCGGAGGGTGACACACAAGACATCCATAATATGAATAAGCAGTTGCAGACCTTTCGAATGATGTGTCACACAAGACATCCATAATATGAATAAGCAGTTGCAGACCTTTCGAATGATGTGTCACACGACTGGTGTTGTAAAGAAATTAAAAATGTGATCCCCCTAGGGGGCAGAGGGGGGGTGACACACAAGCCATCCATAATATGAATAAGCAGTTGCAGACTTTTCAAATGATGTGTCACACGGCTGGTGTTGTAAAGAAATTAAAAATATGCCCCTCCTGGGAGGCAGAGTGGGGGGTGACACACAAGACATCCATAATATGAATAAGCAGTTGCAGACCTTTCGAATGATGTGTCACACGACTGGTGTTGTAAAGAAATTAAAAATGTGATCCCCCTGGGGGGGAGAGGGGTGGTGACACGCAAGACATCCATAATATGAATAAGCAGTTGCAGACCTTTCAAATGATGTGTCACACGACTGGTGTTGTAAAGAAATTAAAAATGTGCCCCCTGGGGTGCAGAGCGGAGGGGGATACACAGGACATCCATAATAGGAAAAGGCAGTTTCAAACCTTTCTAAAAATATGCAACACGAGTGCTGTGGATAAAAATTTTAAAAGTTCCCCTTTGGGGGGGGGGGGTCAAAGTGGGGTGCGGCGCCCCAAACATGAATAATTGGAATAAGCAGTTACAGTTCTTTTAAACTATAGGAAGGCTCCGCCCCCCTGCTCGCTACGCTTGCCAAACCTCCGCGTAATCGCTTCGCTATTCCAAGTTGTAGGCTACGCCTGCTTGCTGCGCTCGCCATTACCCCATGGCTTCCCGATTTAGAGGTGGGCAATATATCAGTTACTTGTATATAATATAGTATATTCAATATACATTTGTATATTGTATATTTTACAACAATTTGAAAAGTATTTGTATATTGTATATTTTACAAAACTTAATATACAATATACTTTGTTACCCATAAGCAATAATTTTAATTTTTGCGTTCTAAAGAATTACATTAAAAATCAAAAGATATAAGCTATAAAATGTCTCGGATACTATATGTTTATAAATAGTAGAATAAGGGGAAACAGGACACACACCTTTATGCAATTGAATGTACTACCATTATTATTAATTTTTTAAAAGTATTCTAAAAGTATATCGAATATACATTTTGGAAAAAGAGTATATTGTGTAATATATATCTTTCGAAATTCCTAAAATGTCTGTATATTGTATATTTTGGGCAAAAATGGGCGAGTATTTGTATATTGTATATAATGTACTTTTTTCATGTATACTGCCCATCTCTGCTTTTGTTCTTTCCTTGTATATTTTATTCTTCCATGCTTATTAAGGTCATGTAAGAATAAATATCCGGTAAGAATATAAAAATCAGATTATGTGACACTAATGTAGGCGAAATTTTGGGATTCATAGGCACCTAATGTTAGGATATAAATGGTCGGCTCGCCTAATATTAAAAAAAAAAAAAAAAAAAAAAAAAAAAGTTTTTAGCTTCACAGAGTCACATTAGGATGCTTGCAAGGAATACTGATATTCATAGACACTTATTTTACCTAACGTTCTTGATGAAAAGTACCAACAAAAAGGTCTTGTACTACTTCCTGATAATTTATTCTTTCATATTTTTGACTAAATATGCTGTGCAATAGGACGTCCGGCCATTTTAACCTTTGGACGTGGCTTTTACTTTCAGTATCTATGTAGAAATATCATTGGAAAATTTCAATTAATGTTGTACTTAAAGTATGTAACTAAAGCAGAAATAATTTGGAAATTCGAATTTCACTCACATTTATACTAAAATCTTATATATAATATAAAATGTTTTCCTTTTAATAGTAAATTTGAAATCTAAAAATAATTGGCAAAAAAATAATTGCTAGACGAATCCATCAAAGAATTTTAATTTTAATTAAGTTTTCAGAAATAAAAAATGGCAATATTTCTTGAAAAAATTTGAGTTATTATACTTAGCGATTTATTGTTTGATTACAGATAGTAAAAAAAGTATAAAAAAAATCTATTGAAATTGCGAAATTGTAACCCTATTTTTGTTAAAATAACTTAGTTTTAAAACTTTTTGTTAATTTAAAATATTGGTTTTGCTGTGATTTTAATTAACTATTTTTCGTAGAAATTAGAAAAATTAGTAAAAATTTCGTAGAAAGTTTAAGGTACTAAAAAATTAGAAAAATGTTTCTCAATTATGATTCTTGCTTTTAAATTTCAAAATTTAAAATAATTAAAAAGATAATGGCTGAAATATAAACGTAGTCATCCATTGTGGTTTCAACAATGAAAGAAAGACAAATAAAGCTACTATCGCTAAACTTGGCGAAAAAATCGTAAAAATCTGGAAAATATCGAGTAACTACAAAACTAATGGGAATAAAAGAAAAAAAAATTCGGCAATAGCTAGCATTTCGTATGATAAATCAGTGTACCAACTTTCGTCACGCTAGGCCAAAAGGTTTGGAAGTTTTTTGGCGAACATCTCCACAAACAAGCTGTTTTATATACATAGATGAAATGATTATTCTATTCTTTGAACCAAATAAAATTTACAAAGGGTAAGGGATGGCTGTTTGCTGGATTCCTTAATCTTAAACATTCCATACTGACAAATTTTATTAAAAAAAAATATATATATATATATAATTTTTCGTGTTTTTTTTTTTTTCAAATGCTTTCTTTTATTCCTGATCTTCTCATTTTACTTAATGCCGATAAACTTATATTTTCTGTTCTCGAATTTTGTAATGATTCAAGAGCACTTAATAGCATTTTCTACTTTCTAAAACCGGATTGTATGCACTCCCCCTTTTTTTTCCAAATAAAAGATTAAACAAACCAACAAATAAATAAAAACTCTTTGTAAGTGTGCGGCCGGTACTGTCTTTCATCTGAAAAGGGTAGAAGTAGATGTGATTTTTTTCACATGCTACTTGGTGGGTATCAGGCTAATGGTTTCTTGACCAGTAGGAGGTCAATTGAAGATTGGATGTGATGATGGCTAAACGCGTTATCACTAGTGCATCAACAGAGAATTTTCCTCTACCCCCTCCTCCCCCAGGTTAGACATTCAAACTGCTTTCTTTTCATCAATTGTACATATAAACAAGAAAGTAAAAGTCTTTTCCTTGGACGAAAGCAATTCTTAACAAAACCGGCTTTTTGACTCTACAAAGGAAACACCATGATCTGTGAAATTAATTCTTGAAAATAATTTTTTGGAGGTGTTATCTTTCACTTTCTTTTTACCCAAATTATACACTTTTCTTAGTTTGTTGGTTTTAATTCACTAAGTTATTAATAGCAATATTTTTTGCATACTTTCTTTAGTATTCTACAGCATCTTTTCTGGTGGACATTTATATTAGTGCAGAGGGGGTAGAGTTGCCCGGGCACACAGGGTTTCCCCCTACCGGATACGCCTGTAGTCTGTATTTATGGCCGTCAGCGTTTTATCTCACCTTAAAGGAATAGTATTATAACCACATTTAGATATGATGCTGATGGGGACCATAACATTCCTTGTCAAAAGATGGTGTCTGTGGCATTCATAGCCTTTTTTTTTTTTTTTTTTTTTTTTTTTTTACAGAATCTTGCAAAAGAATTCTTAAACATTGCGGTCTATAGGCGCAATAAATTCAAAAGGAATTTTAACAATGTTATAGTATTTAAAACACAACAATTAGATACATATCTTTTATATACATCGTAAAAAGCTTAAAAGAATGATGTTTGCGACATTAAGTCTTTTTATTTTACAGGGTGTGAAAAAAACCAGAGATACATTGTCGTTTATAGTCGATGATGCACAGAAAGACATTTTAATTTAACTATATAATTTTTTACTCGTACGTGAAACTTTTGTCTGCTTTTAATAAGCTATTTAATATGGGTGTTGCAAACGATGTACGCAAACATTCGTGTATACTACATACACAGTTGCTCAAAATAATTTGAAAACGTGACTCTTTATGTGTGCCTTAGCAAGTTCTTTGTATCATTGTTTTGAAAGAAATTTAGATCATTAATTTAATTAGAGAATTATCATCATTTATAATGTTAATAGCGATATACAGAGATGCATAAAAGTATTTAAATATAATGGTACATATAAGTCTTAATTTTTGAAAATTATTTTATATACTTCAGGGTATCGTTTTTCTTTCTTTCTTTCTTTTCTCATTACAAATAAAACTTTTGATTTTTATGTTAAGAAGCAAACAAGATTGTTAATATAGTGAAATTTTTCTGTATTGGACATCTACGGTTCCAAAAAAAGATATCCAAGTTAGAGAAGTATCCAACTTATAGAGGTTAGACATAATGTTAAATATCCCAATAATCCGTTCTCAGAAAAGTGTCCAACTTGGGAAGTTTCTTTCTAAAATTTCTTTAGTTATTTGCAATTACTATTTAAAGGGAAGAAATTAAAAAAAAAAAAAATTAAAAAAAATGTTTCATATTACAATAATGGGTAATGTTTGTATAAACTTCCGTGACTTAAGTACTTATTACTATTTATAATTTTAATTTTAGTAATTTATTTGTTAAATTAAACTTTCTTTAATTATTAAATCAATTATAAAATCCCTTACTTTAAATAAATGTGCTTTTCTAACGTCCATAACAATAATTAGAGCCCTTTACCTCACAATGCTCCTTTCCTAATAGAATATATATTTATAAAAACAATAATTAAATAAGAAAAATAAATCTTGCTATGACGCATGGATTATAAAACACTTTCCAACGACTCAGAAAAGTAGTTTCCCATATGGCCCGTATATTTGTGAGTCCCTGTATTTCGCTATAAATGTTATCCATTCTAAAATTTAGATCTGAGTTATATCGCTATTTATCGTTAGCGTTACACAAATATAGTGATGGTGTGATATATCGAGATATTACGATAGTCACAATACAACTATGTACGGCAATATATCGTTAAATAATAGTTATTTAATATCGCTATCCAAATATTAAAAAATAATACTTAACAAAAAATTTTGACATTTGCTTATTTTGACATTGCTTATTTTGACATTTATACTGTTTTAAAGTGTCGCACAAAATAATATGTACGACCCTGTAAAAATAGTCAGAAACGTTCATTTTTCGAATCTAGGAAAAAAAGTGACCGGAAAAAAAGTTATCGGAAAAAAAGTGACCTAAATTACAAAAGCGGAAAAAAAGTGACACGGAAAAAAAGTGACAAGGAAAAAAAGTGACACGGAAAAAAAGGGACACGGAAAAAAAGTGACAAGGATTGATTTTGGGGAATTATTATTGATTTTGGGGATTCATTGGTTAAGTATGAAAGGGGGATGGAGGGGGGGGGGGCTCATAATTTAGGTAAATGGGTTTTTCATGCTGAATTAACTGTTTTGGTTCAATTTTTGGATATACGTTCATACTGAAAAGACGCTTGCCTGATTATTTTTTGGAAGGGACGATTACCCCCCCCCCCCCTTCCCATCCGTCCTCAGTTAGATGAATGGGTTTTTATGCAGAATTATCCAACGTGTGTCAAATTTAAATATACAGGGCCTGACTAAGGCAGGGGCATGCGGGGCAATTGCCCCGGGCCCCCGGTTTGAGGGGGGGCCCCCAAGGAGAGAAAAGTTTATTGTTAAAAGAGGGCCAAATGATATAAAATAGCAAAATATTACCAAAATTCTTTTTTTTTTCAATTTTAAGGGGTCTTTTTCCTCCTACCCCCTTTGCTTCCCTGCCCCACGTTCCCTTAAAGTAATAGTTACATCATAAGAAAATTAATAGTTAAAATTATTTATCATCTGTTATTATGTATAAAGATGTAAAATATAAATACTGAAATCAGTACTTGGTACAAAATTTATGCATATACAATAGGTTTGAATTTTAATTTTAGTCACTTGAGTATAATTCACAAACATTTTTAAGATAGAAGGGGGCCACTCTAATAATGTTTGCCCCAGGGCCCCCCACTGTCTAAGTCGGGTCCTGTGAATATAGGTTCTTTTCGATAAGGCTTATATATAGTATATAATGCATGAAGAGTTTTAATGGTTATATATAGAGGGAGAACGGGGGATAACCTTTCTTAAATTAAATTGATAACTTTTTACGCATAATTATCCGATTTGCTTAGAATTTTGGACATAGATTCATTATGATAAGACGTATCTCTGATTAGTTTTGGGGTTCTTCTGCTTATTATAAAGGGTGATGGGGGCGAGCAATTATCTCCACCTTAAACTAGATAAATAGGTTTTTATGCAGAATTACCCCATGTATTTCAAATTTTAAATATAGGTTCTTACTGATAAGGTGGATCCCTGAATACTTTTAAGGATTTGATATCTAAGTATTGAAGGGGAATAGAATATAACCTACCTTAAATTAAATTACTTTTTACGCAGAATTATAGGATTTGCTACAAATTTTGGATTATAGATTCATTATGATAAGGCGTATCCCTGATTACATATGGGTTATTTTTCTAATTAAAAATTAAGGCGGGTGATTTTCCGATCCCCTTAAATTATATAAATTGTTTTTTATGTTCATTTATCCGATATATTTCATATTTTGGATATATGTTTTTTCTCATAAAGTTAGTCCCAGAATAATTTTAAGGGTTTAATGGCTAAGTATACTGTCAGGTTCTGAGACCACCTCTGCTAAAGATTGGAATTTCCGTTATTTCTCTACCTTAAGCTCTTTTATATTATACCAGCTGAGTACTAGAATTTTCAAGGTGACATTCTTTCTTTGTTGAAGGGAGAATTGACAGGTAATCCTCTACAGGTGGTGAGTGAAAAAGAGGAGATTGCGGAGAGGCGTGTTCATCCGTCAATAAGGTATGTGGATGATGAGCTGACAAGCAACATGTCACTAATCAAGAAAGGAATGTGGAATGTGTCCAATGGACAAGCCCCAAAGGGGGGTTGACATTGGGGAAACACCGTGATTTCAGATGAGCCAGTCTTATCTCAGATTAGTTCAGTTCGTATCTGGGTTCATACCTAGAGAGTAGTGTAGGACAGAGGTCCTGATAGGGTGTGCTCTGCGTTGTAGAGCGGAGGTAGTGCGTATCTGGAGAGCAAGGAACACAGACGTCCTGGTTTTTAGTGCTCTGGGCCGAGAAGTGCAGGCCGAGTATCCATGTGTTGGGAGATTCGAAAGAGATCCCCGATAAAGTTAATCTAACGTGCATTGAGTGTGAGGTGGAAGGTGTAATTCGAATAGTACACAGCCAACCTTTACTGTATTTAATTTAATGTTGAACCGGATCACCTATATCCGAGTTGTAATTGTATATAATGGTAAATAGCGTATTTAGTGTCTACATATACTCTAAATAAACTGTTAATTCAGTTAATTGACAGCGTCAGTGTTCATTTACACAATCCTCACAGTGGGTGACCGATATCACCTAGTAATATCAGTGGTGGCAGCTATAACTACCACGGACTTTCTTCAAAGTTGTGCGGGCTGAGAGGAACGTCCGACATATACAGTGGGGGAGCGGAGGATAACCCCCCTTAAATTAATAAATGGCTTTTTACGCAGAATTATCTTATTTGATTCAAACTTTGAATGTGCGTTCATTATGATAAGGCGAACTCCTGATTATTTGTGGGTTATCCCCCGTTCATCCCTCTATACTTAGCCATTAAACCGTTAAAACTATTCAGGGATTCACTTTATCAGGTAAAACCTATATCCAAAAGTTGAAATACGTTGGATAATTGTGAAAAAAAAATCTTATTTAAAGAGTGGGGGATTAATCGCCCGCTTTCCCTTATTTAATTAGCAAAAGAACCCCATAATTAATCAGAGATACGCCTTCTTATAATGAATATACATCGAAAATTTGAAGCAAATCGGATAATTCTGCGCAAAAAGCCATTTATTTAACTTAAGGGTGTATTTCGATTCAAACTGTCTATTTTCCGATTTATTTTTAACTTCATTTTTACTCTCATATGCATCAAACTGGCAAATTGTCTTATTTAGAAAGTACACAAGGTGCCGTAATTGTCAATTCTTTGATAAATGCAGAAAATATTGCGAAAAAAGCAATCAAAAACGGCATTTTGAACAGATTTTCCCCAGGCGGGAGATCTGCGAACGAAAAAAAAGGGTCATACTGAGAAGATAATTGTTTATAAAGCAAATTCTAATGAATTGAGCGTAAAAATACAGCACATGGCACCTTATACATCTCTTCAAAAATATCCTCAGCAAGTTTCATGTTTCTACTTTTGAAAATGTGTCTGAAATTGTATCGGAAAATTTCGAGCTGTTGAAGATCGAAAAGCGTTTTTTTAAATACACCCTTAAGGGGGTTTATCCCCCTTCTCCCTCTATACATAGCCATTAAACCCTTAAAACTATTCAGGAATTTACTTTATGAGAAAGATCCTACATCCAAAATTTGAAATAAATCGGATAAGTGTGCATAATTTTTTTAAAATCTAATTTAAGGCCGGGGGTAGTAATCACCCGCCCCCTTTTTAATTAGCAAAAGAACCCCATAAATAATCAGAAATACACCTTATCATAACTAACCCATGTCCAAAATTCGAAGCAAATCGGAAAAAGCCATTAATTTAAGAAAGGTTATCCCCCGTTCCCCTTCTATACTTAACCATTAAACTCCTAAAACTCTTCAGGCACTTTATACTATATATAAGCCTTATCGAAAAGAACCTATATGCAAATTTGACACAAGTTGGATAATTCTGCATAAAAACCCATTCATCTAATTGAGGACGGATGGGGGGGGGGGTAATCGTCTCTTCCCAAAACTAATCAGGCAAGCGTCTTTTCAGTATGAACGTATATCCAAAAATTGAACCAAAATAGTTAATTCAGCATGAAAACCCATTTACCTAAATTATGAGCCCCCCCCCCGATCCCCCTTTCATACTTAACCAATGAATCCCCAAAATCAATAATAAATCCCCAAAACCAATCCTTGTCACTTTTTTTCCGTGTCACTTTTTTCCGTGTCACTTTTTTTCCTTGTCACTTTTTTTCCGTGTCACTTTTTTTCCGCTTTTGTAGTTTAGGTCACTTTTTTCCGATAACTTTTTTTCCGGTCACTTTTTTTCCGTTTACCTCATTTTTCATAGAGGATTTTTTTCTTGAGTCTATAAACAACATATATCATTTCATTAGTTTTTAAAATATTGAAACTGTTATAAAACAGGTTTAAAAACAATGCATGACACAGGCTCATTGGAATAATGAGAAAAAATTACATTCACAAAACATTTAATTAACACAGATAAATGCATAATTGCTGGATTGATTCGAGAAGAGATATGACGTCACATACGTAATACTTGTCACATGATCACTGCAAGTATGCGATAATTCTTTTTGATGTCCACAGAAAAATCGTCTAAATTTATTTTAAATTTCTTTCACCCATAGACCGTTATGTTAAATAATTCTTTTGCGATGACCTGTAAAAAAACTATAAGTGCCACATATACCATTTTCAATAGGGAACTTTCTGGAGTCCATATATACAACATATTCAAATTTCAAGATGATACGAGTATCTTTACGCGAGTTTTAACACTTTTCATCTTCGTTGGAAAGTGTTAATAATCGTCTGAATTTATTTTTAATTTTTTCCGTCCATAGACCATAATGTTAAAGAATTCTTTTGCGATGTCCTGTAAAAAAACTATAAGTACCACATACACCATTTTCAATAGGGAACATGCTGGAGTCCACATATACAACGTATCAGAATTTCATGATGATACGAGCATTTTTACGTGAGTTATCGCGCGGACAGACAGACAGACTGACGGACATACGGACAGACAAACTGAAGTTATAAACACTTTTCAACTTCGTTGGAAAGTGTTAAAAGCAATGTTTCCTTTCTAAAATAAGTGATTAATTTCTCTACTGTTACTCGATAAAATATTCATGAGTAAATCATTATTGATAAATACAAAAATAGAAAACTTATATAATCATCTATTCTGATAGTTAACATTTAAGGTTTAACCATTTCCGCCATTTTTGTTAAAATCATGTTTGTGAAGAAAATTTTTGCAGCAATAAATTTTCGAATTATACTTGTTACAATACTTTGTTTTGTACCAAATATTATGCATAAAAACGATAGTTTTTCGACAAATCGTTAATAAAATAGTTGATTTTGCCTTAATATGACTTTTTTTTTAAATTCAGACAAATAAAAAATCAATTTTTTAAAAAAATTATTATATTAAATAAAAATAGTTTCATGTAAAGGAAATTATAAGAAATATTATTTTTCATTAAATTCGTAAAAAAAAATAAAAAAAAATAAAATAAAAATAAAAAAGACTGTTCTCGTGTTGATAAGAACACGTATATCATATAAAATTTCCTCCAAAATAACACGTATCCCCCAAATTTGATCAAAATATGATATAACTGTGGATTGTTCTAATTGGTCACCATGGAGTTTCTAGACTTTTATGGAAAAAGTAAAATTAAAATGCTTAATTAAAATAATTATATGTAAATTTAAATATTTTATATCTTGAAAAGGTAATGTTTGCTTCAGGATGAGATTGCATTTTATCATTTTATACGTATAAAAAAAAATCAATTACTTCATAGAGATATAATTTAGATTCAAATACCACTTCATAGCCCAGCTTCAAACCTTCGCTCCCTTTCGCCCTCAGGTCTTTAACCTCCCAAACTGTTCTGTGATTCCCTCCCGCTGAAATATCATTTCATTGTGTACCTACTTGTAGGACGAACAAAACTTTCTCACTTTCATATTACCGGTCTGCCTAAGGACATTTGGGGACACTGTGGTGGCTAGTATTGTCTAGGAGGAGACACAATCTTTGCAGACAGAAACTGATGTTTCACTTGACCACCAATTGAGTAACATGATCTCAGGGTCTGCTCCGCTCCTTCCCCCTTCCCCCAAATAAGGAAATACAGTTAAATTATATTCGTAATTTTTTAAATATTCTTTACTAATTATTAAAAATATTATTTGTTTAAAGAGGTTTAAAAGGAAAATTTTTTCCTGTGATGATTTGTAAAATAAAATAAAAATAATCCAAAAAATCCCCCCCCCCCCCGTACCTTAAATAATAAAACATTAAAAAAAAACAAAAACATAGAATTAGAATAGATTTTAGTTAAATAATAATTATATAAGCTTTTAGTCAGACTTCTTCTACGAATTCCCACACTGGGCGAATAGTAACGTGTAATGTAAATATGCAATAAAACTATCTGGTACTCTTCGAAAGAGAACATTTTGAAATTCTTTTAGTGATAGTTAAAGATATAAAATCCCCCATTTTGAAATAAGCTATTATAACATTTTCATGATTACATCTCGTTTACTATAAAAAAATCTATAAAAAGTGTTCAACATAATATTTTTAATAACGGACAATTTCGCAATTTTAGAATTGAGTTATAAATTTTATTAATTTTTATGGAAATAATATTTGTATTTGGAAAAGGAACAAAACATTTTTAAAATTTAATGTATGAATTTGAGAATCAGAAAAAGGAAAATAATAAAATAAAATAAAACTCTCAATGAGTATGAGTATATAGAGGGTGGACATAACGTTAAACCTATGGATCTGTTCTCAGAAAAAGTGAAGTGCCTAATTTAGGAAGGTGTTCAACTTAAGGGGATGTTCAACTTGGGAGGTTTTACTGTATATAAATTGTAACGATCAATATATATGTATATGCATTGTGCAGATTGTACCCTAATTTCCTGCGTATAATCCGCGGATCAAACAATTCTTTTTCGACCCAGAATTTGTTTAAAAAGAAATGTAACTTCTTAGATCGCCGTAAATAGTTGTCTTCAATCACTAAATAAAATTTCTGGGTCCAAAAAGAATTGTTTGATCCGCGGATTATACGCAGGAAATTAGGGTAAATGAATTGTGCTCGTTGAAATATGTTCATTATATGCATTGTGCAGTCATAAGTTTTTAACTAAAAGTGAGAGTAAAAATACTCGATACATTCAATCATTTAGTGAAAAGTATAGTAAACTTTCAGTAATTAAAAGTATAGTTAATTCACGCATCGAAAAGGTCTACGAGTTTCATTGACGGGCCTGAAATATTATCCAGGTGATGTGTTCTCCCATCACGAATGTATTATTATATGGTCAAACCTCATTAACGCGAACACGCTTAACATGAAATACTTTTAATCCGAAGTGGATACTCTTTCCCAATCAAATTAATAAAAGTTATAAACAGTTACCTTATTATAACTTTGACTGATAACATGAAATACTGCTAATACATAAACAAAATTTTATTATGTCCTCTTCAAGTTCACGTTAATGAGGTTTGGTTTCATCAAAGGGTGAGAAATAATAAATTTGTTAATTTTTAAATAGTAAAACATATATATGAAATAATGTTGCCTTGGTTAACATTTTCATTATTCCAAATAAAGTGAATTAAATATACGTTACTGTTACGTTCTTTATAAGATAAAAAAAAAAAAAAATCAATTTAAAAAGGAGTGTTAAAAGGTATCTTCTAAGTTCACCATATATTAATAATGATACTTCAAGATGCTAGCGATGGTTTATTTTCATTCCCACTTTTTCCTAATAATTATATGTGTCACAGATTTTTGCACTAATTTCTGAGAGACGTATGACGAAAATTAATATTAAAAAAAAAATAAAAAAATCTTGGTAGATAAAATTAAATATCACTACGCACACTCTACGCCAGTTCTGCATGCATAAGCCTCGATTAGTACGCACGTTTACATGGTCCCCGTTCATACTGTATTCATACAGAGTCCACGGTTCGTAGGTGTGTATACTCATACACATGTACTCGCTTTCACTGTCTGTATACCGAGTCCACGGTTCGTATGTGTATACGCATGGTCCTCGCTTTCACTGTGTGTATACCAAGTCCACGGTCCGTATGTGTATACGCATGGTCCTCATTTCCACTGTGTGTATACCGTGTCCACGGGTTGCATGTGTATATGCATGGTCCTCGCTTTCACTGTGTGTATACCGTGTCCACGGTTCGTATGTGTATACGCATGGTCCTCGCTTTCACTGTGTGTATACCGTGTCCACGGTACGTATGTGTATACGCATGGTCCTCGTTTTCACTGTGTGTATACTGAGTAAGCGGTACATAGGTGTATAGACAATATAGTTAATTCTCTGAACTTATTAAATTTTCATCTATTTCAGTCAACATGTAGGACATTTACATTACTAAGAAAAAAATGTATACTTATCACAATCGTAATATTTTTCATTAAAATTTACTGGGTATATTAAAGAAGAAAAATTTTATAATACTGAAAAAGAGATTCAAGAAATTCTTCCACATATTCATATACTTATACATTCTTATTACTAATTTAATAATTATATAAATGCAACACATTTGTATTCCTGAATTTACATATTAGTTGTAATATACGTATAAATCAGAAATTCGTCTTTTCGCCTTTTAACAAATAAATAAATAAAAGAAACGAATATAATTATCGATTTGATGCATATTTCAAAAATATATATAAGTAAAATTTGAAATATACTGCGAAAATTTTGGTTTATATTTATTCAAGTTCAAAACTAAAGTTACATTTCAAATACTCTCTTAGAAGAATGAAAATGAAGCAATGTCTTGCTTTTTTCGTTTACGTTCCCATTTGAACAATTCACAAGTGAAAAGTCCTCTGTTGGACGGTTTATTCACCGTGTGTGTGAATGTCCTCGGTTGCCTTGCAAAAAAGCATATTTGAAAAAAGCCTATATTTAAAATTTTTGAACCGGTTATATAATATACGTTCATCTAGAATACTAAAAAGCTGAAAAAAAATAAAGAAAACACATTATTTCAATAGGTCCGCAGTTGGTCGGTTTGTTTACCGCGTCCTCGTTTCCCACCATATTCCGGACTGTGTGTGTGTGTGTGTGTGTGTGTGTGGGTAAATTTTATCTCAAAAACGGCTCTAACGATTTTCGCAAAAATTTGGATTTTACCATTTTCGGGTACGAGAAGACCATTGGGCTAGGTCACATGTTCGAGAAAATTCGATTACTGGGTCATTTTGGGTCATAATGGGTCAGGATCAAGCTATTTATATCTAAAGAACGGCTGGATGGATTTTAAGGAAATTTTGTATCCAACCGTTTTTTGGCACGACAAAACTATTGGGCTGGGTCACATGTTCGAAAAAGTTCGATTAGTGGGTCATTTTGGGGTCATTATGGGTCAAGCCATTTTTATCTAAAAAACGGCTCTAACGATTTTGACCAAATTTTATATTGTATCGTTTTGGATTACAAGAAGACCATTGGGTTAGGTAACATGTTCGAGAAAATTCGGTTAGTGGGTCATTTTTGGGGTCATTGTGGGTCACGTTATTTTTATCTAGAGATTTTCGGACGCAATTTTGACTAAAAATTGCATTCTATGGTTTTCGGGCACGAGAAAACCATTGGGCTAGGTTACATGTTCGAGAAAAAATTTTAATGGGTCATATTGGGTCATTAAGAGTCTGGGTCAAACTATTTATATTTAAAGAACGGCATGATGGATTATAACGAAATTTTGTATGTAACAGTTTTTTGACATGAGAAAACTAATGGGCTAAATCACATGTTTGAGAGATTTTGACTATGAGGGTCATTTGTGGGTCATGATGGGTCATAATGGTTCATGGTCAAGTTATATCTAAAGAACAGGTGGATCGATTTTAATGAAATTTGGTATGGAACATTTTTTTGGCACGATAAAATCATTGGACTAGGTTACATGTTCGAAAAATTTTTATTAATGGGTCATTTTGGATTATAAAGGGTCTGGGTCAAGCTATATATAATTAAAGAACGGCAGGATCAATTTTAACGAAGTAAAAATTTTTAGAAACGAGAAAACTAATGGACTAAGTCACATATTCGAGAGCTTTCGATTATAAGGGTCATTTGTGGGTCTTAATGGGTCAAGGTCAAGCTATGTCTAAAGAATGGGTGGGTCGATTTTAACGAAATTTTGTATACAACATATTTTTGGCATGAGAAAATCATTGGGGTAGGTCACATGTTCGAGAAATTTCGATTAGTGGGCCACTTTTGGGTCATTCTAATTTTATCTAGACAACGTTTCGCGCAATTCTGACTAAATTTTGTATTTTATCGTTTTCGGGCACAAGAAAATCATTGGGTTAGGACAGATTTTTGAGAAAATTCGATAAATGGGTCATTTTGGATCATAAGGGGTCAGGGTCAAACTAACTATATCTAAAAAACGGCTCAATCGATTTTATCTAAATTTTGTATCTAATGTTTTTCGGCATGCTAAAACTAATGAGATAGGCCACACGTTTGAGAGATTTCGATTATAAGGGTCATTTGTTGGTCATGATGGGTCATGCTAATTTTATATAGAAAATGGTACTCACCATTTTGACTATACTTTGTATTATATCGTTTTTGAGCAAGAGAAAACCATTTGGCTTAGACACATGCTCGCGAAAATTTTATTAGTGGGTCATTTTGGGTCTTAATAAGCTAGGGTCATTCTAATTATATATAACAACGACCCAATCAATTTTACCTAAATTTTGAAACAAAACGTTTTTTGTCACTAGAAGACTATTGGGCTGAGTCGCATGTTAAACAAAATTATATTAGTGGGTCATTTCGCTTCATTGCTGAATGCTGTCAAGCTAATTTTACCTAAAAAATGGCTTAAACGATTTTGATTCAATTTTATATTCTACTGTTTTTGATTACCTGAAGACGATTGAGCTATGTCACATGCTTGATCAAATTTGATTAGCGGCTCATTTTGCGTAATACGGGTCAGGGTCACGAGAATATGGCAAAAGCTAATAACTTGGTGATATTTGACAAAATATTGACGACATATGGCCAAAAAATCTACTATAAAAATTACGAAAACCAAAACACGTATTTGGAGCCAAATGAAAGAATGCCTCCAAATTTGGCTATATCTAGCAAAAAATATTGTCTTTCAGATTGTAAAGAATTATTTTATACATTCTTAAGAGGATTCGAGATGCATGGTTAAACCAATCAGAGTCGAGCTAAAAAAGTGATTTCGATCGATGTCCTTTCGTTGTAAATTTTAAAATAAAGTAAAATTTATAAACATGCGCATAAAAACATAGTTTTCTTATTGATTGTTTTTCTAAATAATACTATTATAAACATGTTTTACAGTAATAATGCAGAGTTAATGATACAGTGAAAATACTATATCGAGTTGAACACAAAGTTAATTTTGACCGAGCTAAGCTCGGTCTCCCCTGCTAGTAGTATAAGATAGGTTCATTGACGTATGTGCATTTTAAAACAAAATATTGGCACTTCATTATCCAAACAAATTGTTGAAGTTCGGCTCACACGCTCTTAGATGTCTACAATCAAAATTTGCAATTCAAAGAGCATAAAAGCGATACCTTTTGGGCAGTATACAAAGCCTAATAAGGATCTATTTATATAATAGCACAACAGAATATGATGTTTGATTAAATTCCATGTATAAGTTTTGAAATAGAGCTATCACAAATATCGTAAAAAAATGCAGGGCAGTCTATTACACGAAAACCTAATCAGGAATATCTTATGTCAACATCTAACAGAATATTAAGTTTGATGAAATTATGTTCAAAAATTCTTGAAATAGCCCCGCTACCACCGTGAAAATCGTGAAAAAAGAGTATTGAATTAAGGGAATTGTACCGAAGGACATCCCTTTCCCGGAGCATTGAATAGTACACCAGGAAGATTTCAGATTTTTAAATGCTTCATGGAGAAAAGTCCAACCCGCGTCCCTACCACACATATACAGATATCTAGAATGTCTCTCCGAGAACCGCAAAAATCTCTCCCGAAGAAAAATATCTGAATTCAACACCCCTTAAAAAAGCAGCATAGCAGCGTAACCTGTCATGATTTACACGATAGCCTAATCAGGAACAAATTATGGCAATGTCCAACAGAGAACTAATGAAATTCCGTTCATTTTTTCTTGAGATATGATCCCTAAAATCATATGTATCCCGAAAAACGGTTGAATTCAGGGGTATCCCGAACAGAGACATCTCTATCCGAAAAAACTGAAATATCCCCCCAAAAGATTTGAGATTTTATGCTAATATACAAAACGTTCTAGAGTCCTCTGAAGTCTAGAATGTCTGTCTACGGAGCCACAGAAATCCCTCCCGGAGAAAAATGTCTGGGTTCAACAATGCTGATTAACACAGCATAGCAACGCCCACTCTTGAATGAGCTACACTGAAACCTAATAAGTAACAACTTATGGCAACGTTTAACTGAATATAAAGTTTCAAGAAAATTCTTGCATTAGTTCATGAAATAGCGATCTTGCAGTAATTAGGAAACATAGCAGCGCTACCTGTTGAACGATTTTCAGCAAAATATTTCAGCGCCAATTTATACGAAAGTCTAACTAAATCTAAAGTTTCAACAGATTCCAAGCATTAGTTAATGAAACATAGCGCTTATAAAAATTTTGTCGGAGATAAAAACAAATGGGGACTGATCAGAGAATAACAGACAGATGATAGACTGACAATTTATAAAAAAAAGTCAAATCGTATTCGAGACAGTCGAAGACGAGTCTACGAAAACTGGAAGTGGAAATTTTTAATGAATCCAATGCATTCTTTTTGTAAAGAAAATAAAAAATAACAAGCTAGTCAGATGTGGTAAACCCAAAACTTTCTTCTATCTCATATGTACTTCATGAAAAATACAGCACAGTAGCGCCATCGGTTAGGTGATTTACACCAAAACTTATGTCAAATTCTAATTGAATATGTTTGATAAATATCAGTGCATTAGTTTGCATCAGTGCATTAGTGAAAATTCATGCATTAGTTCGCGAAATAACATTTTATATATTCTCATAGTCTATACACATATTGCGAAATCATGAAAAATGCAGCATATCAGCGGCACCTGTAGGACAATTTACCCCAAAAACTAAAAAACACTAATCTTATATCAGGGATTTACTGAATCTGAATTTTGATGAAAATTCGTGAATTAGTTCTTGAGATAGCGCTATTGCGTTTATCATGAATAATGCAGTATAGCAGCGCCACCTCTTGAGCGATTTCCACCAAACGGTAATCAGCATCAAATCATATCAAGAACTAATTGAATCTAAGTTTTTATGAAAGTCCGCGCATAAGTTCTTGAGACAGAGCTAAAATGGAAATAGGAGCGTACGAAGAGAAAACTGCGCCCTATTCAGAGTTCCTATTTAGCGCCCCCTTCCCCCCAATTAACTTTTTCTTGTGATAGGCTAGAAGTGACGATGTAGTAAAAATTGCAAGCCCCCTAAATTTCCGGGCCCGGGACGATCGCCCTCTTCACACCCCTCCCTTTCGAATGGCGAAAATTGTGAAAAATGCAACATGACAGCGCCATCTGAAAAGCGATATACACCAAAATGTGTAAAACATCAATTCATATGAAGAATTAACTGAATCTAAAATTTGATGAAAATCCGTGCATTAGTTATTCAGATATGGCTATTGCATAGATCGCAAAAAATGTAGCATAGCAGCGCCACTTGTTAGTCGATATACACCAAATATTAATCAGATTCAGTTTATATCAAGGTCAAACTAAAGTTTTGTGAAATTCCGTACATTTGTTCTTGAGATAGAGCTATCAATCTTTTGTCACATACAGACTCACAAAGTGTCAGATAGACTTATTGACAGATATTTTCTAAAAACCATCAAATCGTGTTAAAGCTCTTCTAAAATATATAAATCCATCGAAAACCGGAAGTCGAAATTTTTCACGAATGTAATACTTTTTTTCTTGTAAAGATACAAAAGAAAGTAAAAACGTAAAATCGATTCTGCCTGTAAGATTGGCACAGCACAGCCAAGGCAAATCGATTCAGTATAGATTTCGATTTTTCGATTTCGATTTCAATTTTTCAGATTGAATCGATTTTTCTAATTTTATTGTTTTAATGGTAGTATTGATGTAAAATTACGTATAAGGAAGGATTTTTTTTTTTTTTTTTTTTGGCTAAATGAGTGTTGAATGCAGGTATTTTACACCGTGAGGGCTCCGGAGGAAGGCAAGGTTTTTCACCTCTGTAAAAGAGGGGAAATCGCAATAAAAGCATAAAATCTCAAAACTTCTGAGGGGGGGGGGGGGGTGTTCCCTGCGGGCCACCCCCTGAATTCGACGCAAGGCACAATCGTTATATTTTTGTTTAAAGCCCAGTTATTTGGATTATTAATTTATTATGTTTTATTTTTCACGCTCGCCCCTTCTAATTCCTCCCCCCCCCCTCTTCCGCGCCAATCTTAACAGGACCGTTCGAAATATGCATGAGCTTTTAAAAATGTCCATTTCTCGCTTTATTTTATTATAGATTCACATTTTGAATCCTTGACAAAAGATACATATGGGTTCGCCCTTCCGCCCATTTGAGGTTTGCCCGCATTGCGCTGGGAAGCATATTTTTTGTTTCTTCAAAAGAAACGAAAATTTGTTCTTGGGGCGGGGGGAATCGCACCCCCCCTCAACATTTAATTTATTTATTTAAACAATAAAATTTCGCTCATTTTATTTTCTACCATTTTTACCTTAAAAGTTTAAGCTACATGGCACCCCTGGGGCTGTGGACCACCCCCCTATAGATTATTCGCCTAATTTTGTTCATTTCTTCACTTCATTTCAAACTTTAAAAGGCTATAACTTTGCTTCTACGGGAGCTATAGTGGGGAGAAAAATTCTGGTATAGCTAACTTTTCTTCGCCGTACTTTTTGCTATTCCAGTTTTATGGTTTTTCCCATATGACCATTTGGGGGGGGGGCAAGGGGGGCGTTTCTCATTTTGTGATGTAATATGTCTATTGAAAGCTTATGCTTCATACATTACAAATCTAGGATTAAAAATTTTCTCCCATCATTCTGGGTCACGTTACGGATCCATAATGGGTTGAAATTTAAATTTCTCAAACTTCTTCAGAGGAAAAAAAGAAAAAAAAACACATTGGCACATGTTAACGAAATTGGGGTTCGAACTCGCAACCGTTTGATTGCGGACGCAATCCCTAAGCTTATTGGCCACCGAGCGCTCTGCAGCGCTATTATTTCTTTAGATTGTCATTTTTAAATTCGTAATATCTTTTGAATGGAATGTCCGATCTAAATAGTTCAAAAAGTAATCTATAGGTATTGAAACAGTTATGAATACAAAATGATTTACTTGGAAAAGGATTAATACAAAGGTATCGATAACACGGTCTAACTTTTGCCGGCATATTTATCGCGTTTTAAAATGTAAGAAAGTAATTATAGTGAGGTAACTACAATAGCTGGGCATATGGTACCGCAAAGTTTTTTTTAATAGATTGATATGTTCTTTAATACTGTAGAACATTTTTTTTGTTCATTTAAAAGTATTTCTTGCACAATAAAATATTTCCTGACGATTAAAAAAATATGACAATGACTCAAAAAATATACACGTAATTCTTCAAGCTTTCACTTCTGTCGGCACTCCCAGAATGCCACTATTTTTTTTCTATGTCCGTCCGTCCTAATTCCTCCTCCCCCTACCGCCTCCTCGGGGGGTGGAAGGCGGTAATTACGGTCCAGCTGATTGTCTAAGTTTTGGAATTACTAATTTTGAGCTTATCTGTGTGAATCTATGAATATGAATATCGAAATATCGATTCTAGAACTGAGAAATCGTTTCTTTTTATGATCGATGTTGTTTTGTACGATGTCGATTTTAATCGATTCTCAAAATTTCCAGAATCGCCCATCACTAATCTACACTCAACCCTTTTTTTTTTTTTTTTTTTCATTCATTCCATCCCACTCTCCCCTATGCATTATTATTGATCATCAATAGGGGGGGGGGATCAACAAGTATTACAGTGATTGTATTTTGTATTAAATATATTCAAAAATATACATTTGCCCCCCCCCCCTTCCCCGATTTTTTTAATTACTTTTCTCATTACTTTTAATAAGAACAAAATACGATTATGATTCATGGTGAAAATAAACGATAGGTAAAATGATTATTTATGAAAACAGACATTACAGCTCATAATTTTACATTACCAAGATTAAATATAATATGTTGAAATAAACAATAAAATATCATCATATTTATTTTCAGTATAGTTATTTAGATAAAAAGTGATTTTACTTTATATCGAAAAAAACTAATCATATTAACTTAGATTTATGTATTCACAGTTAATATTTTTTATTAAAACTGGGTCAAAACTGTTATTGCATCATTCGTAGTAAGAACAAGAATCAGATTTTTGCCTGCACGCACTTAAAATCAACGAACGACATTGGCCTAAGAATTGCTGGTGACCTTAACTCACAAAACTCATTTTTAAACAAGTAAGAAAAATCATACGTTAACCATAGATTATGAAGCACTTTCCAACGCTTCATGAAATCTTTAACAAAATTTCGTTACTTAGCTAAATAAGGATATAAAGCCAAACATAGCCAAATATGTATTCCAGTACTATTGAACAGCTCTGTATTTGATCTGTTATCTAATATACATACTATATAATGGGAAAATTTAATTTAGCAAAAAATACCTAGTAGCTTGAAATTTCTCTTTCAGCAATTTATACCAAAAAATGGAAACATACTTGAATACTTTGTTCAGCCTTGTGGTTTGCCTGGTATCTTTATTACACATCAGTGTTAAGATAAAATTTATTTTAAACTGAAACTCTCTTAAAACAACTGAAATCACTTTCTCATAAATTATCATTCATAGGCTCTATTACCCAATTTTTTTCGTGGCCCTGTATACCATTTTATTTATATTCCGCAAACATTTCTTAGTAAATTTAATGTAGTTCAGCGTAAAAATGCATAATTTATTTAAGAATAACCTTTTAGTAATTTATACTCATATTCAATAACGTTGGCGAGCTTTATTGGGTAGCTCTGTATATTAACTATAGCATTAATACACACCATATAATATGCATAAATTTAGTGAAATTTATACGCGCTTATCATAATTAAAATGAATTTCATCCATCCATCAGCTATCATCGGATACATATACATATACAGTACTTCAGAAAGATTGTACTATTTGAAATATTTTGTGCGTCCCTGTAAATACTATGTACTTTATATTAGGGAAGGTAGTATCGTATAATTTATACTAAGCCTCGTTGACATACATCAATTTTATTATACATGAAACAGTTTAATATATTTAAAATCAGGGTTGGGTTTTTGCCGGCAGAAAATGGTTTCTGCCGTGCTTTGTTTGTTTGTTTGGAGGGGGGGATTTTTGAGACTTATAGCGGCTGAGCTGTTGTCTCGAATGATCCAATGTCAGAAAAAACATCAACAAACAAAATCGAGAAAGAGATTAAAAGCGATCAATACTATGTAGGAATTTAAGAGTTGATATCCGAAAAGATTCAGAATTGCAAAATTCCTTAGAGAACTCAATGAAAGAACGAAAACAAGCCGTACTCAGCGTGGAAGGATCCCAACACAGATTACGATGCGATTGATATTTTCGACAGGAAAAAAGAATATGCTCTAGGGAGTCAGAAACATGGCACCTGCTACATCTGTCTTCATTCGTCAGACCGAAACGAGAAAGGATGGCAGGGGTGATCAACATCTTGCTTAAAAGACGCGAAATGAGGACATCATCTCTACGATTCGACGCCCAAGCGTACGTCTGCTTAACCAGAGGGATATTGCCATGAGAGCTAATATATTTGCTCGATGTTTACTGTTGGTTGAGAGTATGATAGATTTCTGTCTTTCTATAATGGATGAGATCCTCAGGTGAAATCCAATTCAGCAAAACATCAGAGTCACTTACGCTTTTAGCAAGGCTATCAGCTTTTTCGTTGAGGTGAATTCCACGATGACCCGGCACCCAGCATACCCAGATACTCGGAGAATGCGAAGCCATCCTTTGAATCTTATTAAAAAACCACAAAATGACTCTGGGAGACCTGATAGAAACAGACTGAAGGGCGGTTAGTACCAATAGGCTGTCAGTAAGTAGCAGAATGGGGTGACCCAAGGAGACCAGCTCGTCTAAAGCAGTGCCAATGGCTAGAGCCTCAGCGGTAAAGACGGAGTTTATTGTAGGGATTCTGTAACAGAACTGAGAGGTTTCCGAGCACCCAGCAATAGAAGTATTAGATGAAACTTTAGACGCGTCAGTAGCAATGACCTGCCATCCGTTGGTGAAATTTTGCACGAAATCCTGGAAGAGCGGGACGATGATGCTACCATCAAGATCCTTATTCTGGAAAGGAAGGTCTTCTAAATGAAGTTGCACAACTTCCTGGCTGCTCGGAAGAGGCATCTGGAAGGGAATCAAATGCTCTAGTCAACCGTCGATTTCTTTTAAGATGGTAGCGATACCGGGTATGCTTTCCACCAAGCTAAAAATTAGGGATGGGACGAATATTCGGCCACTATTCGGTATTCGGCCTATTCGGCCCTTTTGCCGAATATTCGGTTGGCCGAATATTGAAGGCTTGTTGACCGAATACTTCGGCCGAATACCTGTAGCCGAATATTTAGAGACATCTTGCCGAATATTGCTAAAATCTCGCCGAATAGTGAAAGATATCTTGCCAAATAAATTTCGGATTTAAAGAATTTCATTCTTGAAATTTTTTTTCCTCTAATCCAAATTGGCTACTTCATTTATGAAGTCATTCTCACTCTTACTTACAAAATATAGACTTATTCAGATACTAAAAAAATATTTCTGTAAATGTATATAAAAAAACTTTCTGTATTTCCTATAAAAGTAAGTGATATTCTAGAAAATGCTGCCCAAGTTGGAGATTTAATTGTACGGGAAATGCCATCTTTAGAGAATGATATATTACAATTCAAAATATAAAAATACTGCCTTATTCTAAAATGCTCGAATATTTTTTAATGTCTGTAAATTCCATGCACATATAAAAAAGGCTCTTATGAAATTTATAACTTATTTTCTATAAAGTAAGAAATGAAAAAATTTATTCACCAAGAGTGTTAATGAAGATTCATTTTCAAAATTAAATTAAATATATCACCATTCCAACTACAACGGTACATCTGAAAGCAGAACTGGTATCAAACTCGATACACATTAGATGACACAACTTGCTTTATGAAGATGGTTTTATAAATACAGTAGACTCCCTCAAATCCACACAGCTTGGGACCAGAGGTTTTGCGGATTTCTGGTCACTGCTTTGTTTACATTTTTAAAAAAGTAATTTGAATGTAAATGAAATCAAAAGTATAAATGACTGTTTACAATATGCTAAAATATTAAAATGAGTAATAAATTAAAATAATAAAAAATTAGATAGTTTTTTAAATGATAAAAATACTAAAAGCAAAGGTCAAATTAATAATCTATTCATTATAGAGATGAAATGTGTTTTTCCTAAATTATTCAATGAAACTTGCCTCATAAAGGTATATTACTAATTTACATCAAAATCATACAATAACGAAACTTTATTTCAGGTTTAGCCAGACTTAATAACTAAAAAATCTTGATTAATACATTAATATATTTGGTAAGATTGTGATTACCAATGATATCAGAAATATCTTTATTTTTTCAGAAATAAAATATTCTTTATCTATGAAAACACGTGAATTCAATATCCTTAACAAAAATTACAAATTACAAAATATATGGAATTGATATTAAAACTAAAAAAGTCAAATTTTGCACCTACATCTGAACTGAATGTTTCATTGTTTACATCTGTAAAATATGTACGGATTTTAGAGAGTTGTGGATTTTAGGAGTGCGGATTTGAGGGAGTCTACTGTATTTTAATATAAATTCTAAATACTCAACAAAATAATTTTTTCATTCTATAGTTTTCACTTTTAAATAATTATTTGCATAGTTACTGACTTAAATATCTAATATTATTATGTATATATTTTTAATTTAATCTTCCTTCCTTCATGTTGTTATCAATTTCTGTTTATCCTTTTAATGCTTGTTGAATAAGTGGAATATTGAAGTTGAATATTGTATGTGCCGATTCAAATATCAAAGATTTTGTTAACATATGCATTCTACTTTAAGCATAACCTTTTGCTTTAACGTAATTTGTAATTTAAAGCTAGGCATCTGATTTCAGAACAGTCTCATTCTTACAAATTTGCTTATCACTAGGGACACAAACTCTAAATGATCAAATTTACTTCATTAAAGGTTATTTCAGAAAATATGTCCTTGTGAGTTCTGAGAGAGAGAGAGAGATTAAGAATATTATTGATTTTGGATACGAGAAGTATAAATTGATAGTAAAAGTGAAGTACATTCTTCATATTTTAATGGAAATATTTTCCCATCTTGACTTACTGAAAATCAATTTGATGTACATTAGAATAAAGGATATAATGCAATTTCATAATTTTTTTGTGTTAAAATAAGTTTTTCAAATTTAAAAATACATTTAAAAGTATTTAAGAGTAATAATTATTAAGTTGCTCCTATTTTTTAAATTATGTATAATAAAAATTTATTTTCTTTATTGGAAAAAAATTTTACTATTCGGCCAGCCGAATATTCGGTATTCGGCCTAAAATTTGGCCGAATATTCGGTATTCGGCTATTCGGCCAAATCACTATTCGCCCCATCCCTACTAAAAATGTTGCCCTCTTGGAAATCCCAGAAAGGAGACTTGCTGCCTAAGGAGCACTGCTTTATCCAGAAGCCAAACGCCAACGAGTTGATTCTATCAGCCAGCAAGGGGGAGCCAGCGTGCTGACAGAGAATGATATTTGGTACCCGTTTCGGGAGGCCGAGAGCCATCCTGAGAGCAGTAGTCTGCAACACTTCAAGCTTCATGAGAATGGAATCACATGCCGATAACAGAGTGGCCGCGCCATATTCTATAATACTCCGGATGGAGGAGTTGGCCAGAGTGAGAAGATGATAGGATCGGGCACCATAACGAGTATTGCAGAGGGCCTTTAGGATATTGATACGGTTAAAAACTTTCTTCCGGATGTAATCTGAGTGTTTGCGAAAGCCCCCGCGCCTTGTAATATAAAAACCTAGAAACTTTATTTCGTCACACCACTCAATCAGACCTCCATTGATGCTAAAATCGAAATCACAGTCTCCGCGTCTTCTAGAGAGGTTGATGGCGTGACATTTATCTGATCGTATGGACATCTTCCAATATCGGCACCATTGAGCAATTAAACGAAGGGCTTCTTGGAGTTTAGTTTGGCATAAGAGCAATGAGGTAGCTGCACAATAAATGAAGATGTCATCTGCGTAGAGCAAGTACTTGACTCCAAGTCCATCCAAAACTTCAAAGAAATCATGCATGAAGATGGAGAACAAGATAGGACTTAGAACTGCCCCCTGGGGCACCCCTCTTCCAAGACTGCGATTTGAAGAAAAAATTCCTCTCCAAAACACCTTGATACTTCTATTCTGCAGAACACGATGTCGTAGCCAGCGAAGGATCCGTCCTGTAATGCCAATCTGTGCGCACTTCAAGATGAGGCCGTCCACATAGACTGAATCGTAAGCAGCCTGCACGTCTAACGATATCCCCAAAATAAATTTCTTATCCTTTGCACGAACGGTGTCAAGATGTAGCATCTGCAGAGCGGTCTGGCTATCCCGGAAGGGCTGGAAGCCTAAGTGCCTATGGTGGAGGATGTTATTTTGAAGTAAGTAGTTGCTTATATGATTTGCAATCATGCGTTCGCAGATCTTGCACATTACAGAAGTCAGAGCAATCGGGCTATATGAGGCGACATCTTTTTTAGATTTCCTAGGCTTCAATATAGGGATAATTACAGCAGATGTCCAATTTAGAGGAATTTCCCCATAGTGCCAGATTTCATTGTAAATTTGAAGTAGGTGTATCATAGACTGCTCGTTTAACCCCTTAAAGAAGGCCGCACTAATCTTGTCTTCACCAGGGGATGAGGATTTGGTGCGGCGAATAGCATCCTTTAATTCGATGATCTCAAAGGGACGATTTAATTGGGTATATCCTGCTCCACTATAATCCAACGGGATAGGCTCATGAACGACGTCTTCGCTGAAGTGATCAGCCAATATTTCAGCCTGAGAGATAGCATCGGAGATCATGGTCCCATCCTGTGCGAGGCAGAAATGAGCATCAGGGGGAGAACAAGAGCGAATTTTGATCTTCTTAAAAACTTTGTACAAGATGCGGGGATCATTCGCATTCTTGCAAGCCGAATCCCAAAAATGAAGCTTGGCATCCTTGATGACATGTCGGAGTTTCGCAGCCACCTTCTTATATCTTATCCAGTAGTCCATGGATACAAGTTGCCGAGCTTTCCGCAATAATTTCTTTTTGTTTGTATAGGTTATTGCACCTAGCTGACCACCAGGCAGGAGTACCTTTAGGATGAGGAGTAGTAGAGATTCTGTTTCTGCATGAGATTCTGTACCAAAATAATGAAGGAGTCGAAGTCGGTACTTGACTGGGAGGCGAGAGTAGTATTAGCTTCTTGACGGATGCGGTGCCATCTGAAACGAGAAGACTGAGGATGAGCAGGAGGCGAAAGATTTATAGAGATGGAAACGGGAAGATGATCACTGTCAAAGAGATCATCTACAACATGGATAGAGAAGCAGGCTAAAAGGTCAGCAGAGCATAAAGACAAATCAATGAGGGAACAAACCCCACCGGGGGAGATATGGGTTGGCGACGTAGTATTTAAAAGGCAGAAATAACTATCTGCGAGCCAGTTGACAAATTCTTCACTGACACGAGAGCTAGAAGGAGCACCCCAAAGAGGGTGGTGCAGGTTAAAGTCACCCAAGATGAGGCAGGGACCCGTAACGGCCTGACACACCTTGACCAAATCATTAACAACCTTGCCTGAGGTAGAATAAATGTTAATAAGATTAATGGATAAGCTGCCTAGAAGGATACAAACACCCATGATTTCATTAGTAAAACTGAGAGAGGTGAAGTCGAGAAGAAAAGAGGACAATGTTGCATTAACAGCAATAATTAAGCCACCACCTCGGCGGTCAGTTCTATCTAAACGGTAAACTATTTTACCAGGAATGTTAAAAGTTGTCAGATGTGAGATAAGTTTCTTGAAAGGCCAGCACATCAGCGGTGGTGAAAGGAGAACAATTTAGCCAGGCTGTTTTATTATTGACAGACCTGCAATTCCAAATTAAGGAGAAAATTAAGATTCATAGGGGAAAAAAACACAAAAAATAAACACAGATAAAAATGTACAGTGAAAATAAGCCCAACCCAGGTGAAACCCAGGTGAAATACAAAAAGAATAAAAGCCGCGTAAAAACAGGAGAGATTCATCATCTCGGACTTCCACCCTGGTTCGGGCGTTTCCGTTTATCAGGCGAGCTATCACTTAACTTAGCGAGACAGTTCATGATCATAGTGGATAACGTGGTGATAGATTCAATTATTTTTTTCTGTTTGTTGATTGGACTGACTAATGACTAATTATGATTTTAAGCATGGCGTTCGTTCGGTGTTCAAGTATTTTTTGAAGTTGATCGAAATCTGTTTTTTGTGAGCTTGCAGCTCTAGCGTATGAAGAAGGTTCAGTTCTTTGCGAGAATTTCCGCCTTGCATCAATAAATGAGAGGAAATTTCGACACTTAAACTTGAGCAATTCTACCTCTTTGAGGCGGTGAGTACACTGGAGGTAGTCCGCACGATGTTCTTGTCCACAGTTACAGCATTTCATAAGCTCTGTACACGGACCTGTATGTTTAAACCCGCATGTCACACATATCTGTTCAGACTTGCATTTCATAGTAGCATGGTTGAATTTAAAACATTGCGTACATTGTCTTGGTCTATCAATAAATTGATTTATCTTTTTAATTGTCATCCAAATTTTTATTTCATTGGGGAGAGTGGTTCCCAAAATTGTAACAAGTACGGGAGAAACTAAATTTTTACTATCTTTTCGGATAAACCTTCGTAATTCAAACACGTGAATATTATTTGAGTCCATAATTTCTTGTCCTAATTCTGCAAGTGGAATGTCAACTGGAACATTAAATAATAAAAAGCGATTCGTGATATTTTCCAAAATGATTCTGGAAGAAACTGCAGCTCCCAAGAAAGAAGACACTTTACATATATCTATAGCACATGCAACGTCTTTAGTGCTAAAAATAATATTACCAGTACGGGTGTATCGAATGTTGTCAATATTTTTAAAGTGTTCAATTTTGGACATTACTTCGGTTTGAACAGCACGAGGGTCGCGCTTTGAGACAGAAGTAGTCGAGCTACTGGATAAGAAAATATTAAAGTTATTTCCGCCATTGTTTGCTGCCGTTTGCAAAAGAAAATCATTCGATGCCAATAAACGAGAAACATTTTGGTTACTATTATCAAATTCGAGGATGCTATCTTGAGAGTCAAGCATTTCAATGTTAACAGGCGTTGCGTCTGCAATTGTATCTGGAACCACATTTAGAATGGTATGGGATATGTTTGACAGCAGGCTGACAACACAGCTTGTCAGCAGGCAGACAACTTTCCAAAGTCAAAATAAACACAAACGAAGTCGAAAATTCTCAACAATGAATGAAAAATCGCTTACCTCAAAACCAGTAAATAAAACAGAGTAACGAAAATAAGATACAAACTACCAACACTTCGAAAAAACAACCACTCTAGCCGCTGACTCAGTATCCGCTCCTCACACACCACCAGCAGCACAAGCCCACACCTCTTAAGCCAAAGCCAACGTGAAAAGTGAAATAGAAGATAACCTTCATTCTGCCGTGCCAGTGGCAGAAAGTGGTTATAACCGGTTTCTACCGACAGAAACTGGCAAAAATTGGCATAAACTTATTTCATGACGTAATCTGAGACTTCTTTTAGTAGTATTTAATTGTTCATATACATTTTATCACTCAGAATAAATGAACAAAATATTGTGAAGTTTTAATTATAAAATAAATACATTTGTAATAGAATTTGGTAGTTTTGAATCTTTCACATACAATCAGCCATATTATTTGCAGATAATTGAAACCATGAAAATGACATTAAGGACATAGGAGTTGTTCAAATTGTAAAAAAAATATCATGATTTATAAAGAAGTTAAATACTTGTTACAAATGTTAAAATCTATTGCTGTTGGCTTTAAATGAAAATAAAAGACATGACTGTTCTGTTGAAGCTGCTCATAAAATTTGCTCAACTACATTTAATGATGGAAATATAGAAACTCACAAATGCAGGATTCAAATCTCATTTAATGCAGTGCTAGTTTTTATACCAGCATGTTTATGACATTACCAGCAAGTAACGCTAGTCTTGAAAGAATATTTTCGAACTTTTCTTTCATTCAGTACCAATTAAATAGCAAAAATAATCCTACATTATTGAATATTCTTAGTATGTTATTACTTTTTCCATAACAAATAAATTTGTTCTTTCAATATTTTAAAATAATTGTACAAGATATTTCATTGAATTTTTTGTTTGTTATTTTTGTGCTACAATTGTTTACTTCTACATTTTCATAAGAACCATTTTTTTAAACGTAGTATTACAAAAATTTTAAGTTATTGCAATGTATTATTTCTTTTAAAAATAGACTGAAAAGTAATGTTAAAATATCATAGAATTAAAAAAAAATTAACTTTTGAAACAGAAATTCAATTATAAACAATAATATCAATAATTAAACTCATACAGCATCAGATTACCGTTAGGAAAATTTCTGTTTTTCAAGTGACAGAAAATTATATAAACAAATTATGATCATTTTGAAACTTTTTACTACTTTGAATAACATTCATAATTTTTATTTTTTTTTATTAAATTCTTTACATATTAAATACATGTGTGAATTATAAATCATTGCAGGTTAAAGTTCTTATTAGTATTATTTCTTAGTTTTTGCCGCTTACTGGCAGAAACTAGTTTCTGCCGTGCCGGTTTTAACCACCCCGGCAGAAACTTGCCAGCCCTGTTTAAAATATGTCACACACAATTCCCCCTTTAGCCATTCTCTAATGGAATTCTTTTGTGTGGCCCTGTAAATAAATAATAGCTACATTTTCACCTTATATTTTATAGAATACATATTTTAATGCACCTCGTAAAAGCATTTAAATTTTAATATGTTTGACAGGATATAGCATCTTTAAAATTCCTTTGAAGCGATTTTTCCTCATAGGCCGTAATGTAATGGGAAAATTTTGATTCTCCCTGTAGATAAACTAATCATGGTAGAAACTTCATTTTCAATAGGGTTCGTGCTAGGTTAAACGTCAAGAACGTCCGAAAATTTCATGGCAATCCGAGTATATTTAAGTAAGTTAGAGCACGGACAGACGGCCAGACAAACCGAATGCATAAGCACTTTTCAACTTTGTTGGAAAGTGCTAAAAAAATGAAAGAAAAACCATTCGTCTAGTAATGTATTATGAAACAATTTCCAATATTTTCAGAATACTGTAAAAAATTTCAATGTTTAAGACTAAAAGTAATTTCGAAAGCGAATAACATATTTGAAAGCATATTTTTTACGGTCAGTTTCAATTTTTTTTTTTTTTTTTTTTTTTTTACTGTTTAAGAGACAGGTTCGGGTTGACTCGATTTTTCAAAAGAAAAAAAATTACGAAAAAAAGATAAAACTTCTATAACGGACATTTCGAAATATAACTTTTTATCTCGTTTTACACCTTTTTTTAGTTTTTTACAGGGTAAAACCTCAGCCTCAGAATAGCGCAGGTTTGGCAAGGTTTTTCCCAATCCCACCCCTGGTAAATACCGTGGTAAAAACCGATTAATAAAAACATAAGTATAAATTGAGAACAAAATTTTAAAATGTCAAAGTTGAATTTTAAATAAATAATTTAAAAGCTTAAAAAAGGGATAGGAAGATCTACAAAAATGGACAATGGAATGAATGCATTTATTTAAATATTTACACCAGGGTTGGCATGATTTAAATCAACTGATTTAAACCAAGATTTAAATCTAGATTTAAATCAACTGATTATTTTAAAAAAATCATTTGATTTAAATCAATTTTTTGCAATTTCACATGAATGCACATATCAAAGGAAATTTTTGGGTAAAAAGTTAGAAAATGTATTAGATAACGATAGAATTACAAAATTTAAAGCAAGATATGAACAAACTATTAATGGCTGTTATTTTGCTGGAGTTTTATTAAGGTTCTTTCTTTTAAATCAAAATGAAATGAAACTTAATGTAAGGAAAAATAATGAAGATTTGGCATTCATTAAAGAAGATTGTCTAAATCTTCTCATCACTGTAGCACATTTTCAAGCAAAAAACGGCCTATTTCAAAAATTACCATTGCTTGAGAAAAAAGTTTCTGATATTATGACAGATTATGATTGGCGGAAATCCTTTTATGTAATGGGAGGTAAAGAGAGAGTCAGCGAAATTGAAATTGAATTTATTTACCAAATAACAACAACCGTGGCTTCATCTACTGGAGTAAAAAGACAATTTTCTTCTTTTGGAGTAGTTCGTTCAAGCCTTCATAATAAATTAGGAGTAGACGAAGCTTCTAAATTAGTGTTTTTGTTCAAACAACTAAATCCTTGATTTTTTCCTATTTGCTTAAGAAATATAGAATTAATTGTGATTTTTATCCCTTAACAAATAGCTTGCATTAAATGAATACAGTAGACTTCCTCAAATCCGCACAGCTTGGGACCAGAGATTGTGTGGTTTTTAGAATTTTGTGAATTTCTGGTCATGAGTTTGTTTACATTTTTAAACAGTAATTTGATTGTAATTAATAATGCAACTGAAGTTAATGAATGCTTATAATATAGTAAAACATTAAAATAATTATGTAAATTAATAAACTATAATAATAAAAATTTAGATAATTAAAAATGATTAAAATATTGAAAGCAACAAAGATGAAGTAAATAATCAATAATGTATAACTAAATATTTATTATAAAGATGAGATGCATTTTTTCCCAAATTATTCAATGGAACTTGCCATAATTTAGGAAAGGTGCACTACTAATTCACATCAATATCATAAAATCAGAGTTTCCCCCCAGAGGGTTTCAGGGGGGCGCTCCGCCCTCCCTGCCCTTTAATTTAAAAAAATAGTGCCCCTGTTGCCTCTCATCCAAAAACTAGCGCCCCTCTTGTCGTTCATTCAAGAAAATAGCGCCCTTCTTGCCCCACATTGAAAAAACGCAACCTTTCAGCAGTGTTTCCCCCAGGAGAAGGACGCACCGGTAAATGTTAGCAGAAGGTTTTTTCTTATTTAAATTCTTAAAGATACAGAATTAATGCCAAAAATAAGGGGAACATTTCTTTTCAAAAATTTACTGGTGGAAGATCAAAAATTTACTGGTCGAAGGCCTGTGCGCCCTTGTCCTGGGGGAAACACTGCTTTCAGTGATGATGCGGACATGCTTATAACGCGTAAATTACGTAAAAAAATCGGCAACGGAAGGCAAAAAATAACTCTTACTCATCCCACAAGACATGTAATTTCGTCAAAAAATTGCGAAAGAAAGACAAATTTGCCATTTTTTTCGCGATTTTTTACCAAATTTGTCATTTTTCGTAATTTTTTAGCAAAATCTGCAGCTTTTTTGCGATCTTTTAACAAAATCTGCTGTTTTTGCGATCTTTTAACAAAATCGACCGTTTTTTCGCAATCTTTTAACTTTTAGTTTATTTATTTATTTATTTTTATTATTATTATTATTTTTTTTTTTTTTGTTAAATTTTTTAGCGATTTTTTTTTTCTCCATTTTTAGATGAAATGTTTGTTTTTTCACGATTTTTTGAACCGCTAGATTCTAGTACTCTACTCTTCAACTGTGTAAAAGTGCCCTTAAAAATCAAAAAAGTGCCCTTTTCAGAACAGTAGCGCCCTGCCCCTTTTTAAACCTGGGGGAAACTCTGATAAAATATAGAAGTTTTATTTCAGGTTTAACAAAACTCAACAATAAAAAAAAAAGCTTGATGAATGTATAAATGCATTTTGCAAAAAGATTGTGATCACCACTGATATTAGACCTTGAATTTTTTTCAGAAATAAATTTATTCTTCCTTCATGAAAAAGCATGAATTTAGCAATATTAATGAAAGTTACAGATTAAAATATAAATAGAATTGATATAAAAATAAAAAAGTCAAATTCTGTCCCTATACCTGACCTGAGAGCTTCATTGTGTACATCTGTAAATTATGCGCGGATTTTAGAGAGTTGTGGATATTAGGGGAGCAGATTTGAGGGAGTCTACTGTATTTAATTTGTTTTTTAAATTTTACCAGTTTCTATTCATTTACAACATATTTAAATTTATTTCTTATTTGTTATTTAGTATGCACAATTCAATTACAAAATAATAGAATGTCTTTAGATTAAAGCCTTAGATGTTTAATTTTTAGTACCAATCAGTAACTAGAATATAATATTTTCTTAACTATATTTCTTATATTATTTTTATAAATTATAAATATTATTTATTCTTTTTTAGTTATTTATTATAAAAAAATCGCTTCATGTATTGTAAAAACATAAAAACACAGTAATTAAATATAGGATTCTAAAAAAATCAAATAAATCCGATTTAAATAAAAAAAATCTGATTAAATCAAATAAATCCGATTTTTTTTTATTTTTTTTAAAAAATCATGATTTTTTTCCAACTTTGATTTACACACTACACAGATTCCCAAACATTTACCAATCGTAATCGAATTCATATTCTTAGTCTTCTACTTCCACATTGGATTTTACATCATATAACAAAACACTAATTTAGAGGTTTTCTGTAAAACCAGTCTATTTCTAACCCTATTTTGGATGAAAGAAAAAAATATGCTCCAGAGATGCTGATGATGCATTACATCCCTGAAGATATTCCATTAATTGAAAGAACTGCATCTATTCCAGTTTTACTAAATTTTCCCACCATATTGCAGATAAAATAGTATTTGTAATGTTTTCGGAAAAGATGCATCTTCTGACTCGATGTATATCTTTTTTTAGGGTTTCTTTCGTCTGACGAAACCCTATTCGTCTCTGTCCTTAGTCACAGAGTCCGTACACAAAATATTTAAGTCAGAGACTTCCAATTGTGTGTACTTATAGCTGAATACCTCGTGTCACACGACAAATCATAAAATTTTGAAAAAAAAAAAAAACTATTATTTTAATTAAATAAATTTTATCCGTTCATTTTTACGATTTAAATTACTATACCTAAGAGAGCCTTAATTTCAACGTACTTCGTGTAGACATCATAGCTTGGAGGTAAAGCATTTCACTAAAAAACAAAAGGTTTTTAATTCGAAGTCCGGTATTGGAATTTTCCTATTAAGATTGATTTTATAAGAAGAAATTTCGTATTTTTGGCCAATTGAAGTGTTTATATTATTAGAGTTTTGTTCATCTGACATTCACATTCATTGGAATTCAATTTTCTTTCTGTTTTAAAAACTATTGCATTTTATTAATGATTTGGTATTTTAAATTTCATTAAAGCAATTTTTTTCGTTTTTAGAAATTTAAAATTTTATTTATGTATCTCAACTAAATTTTTTTAATTTCTGATTTTTTAAAATTTTTGAATTTATTAAAATAATTCGATTTGAACATTTTTAATTTGGTTAAAATAAATTCCTTTTATAATTATTTTAAAATTAAATTTATCGGTGCTACCAGCTACGTAATAATTTAATAATTATAAATTAACAATTTGAATTTATTAGTTAAAGGATAAGTTGTTTTGAGAGAAACATTAAATGAAACCCTCTATGCGATCTGCGATCCCACTTAGAAAAAACCAATTCTGGAATAGCGGACACTTGAAAAATCATGGAATTTGTCCGCTATTCAATAAGTAATAGTACGAACAGTAAAAGCTGCCAAAGGTGTGCGAAGAAAAATGTGCGCCCGGGGCAAAGTCTTAGTTTGGCGCCCCCTTCCCCAACTTTTTCTTCTGACAGCCCAAAAATGACGTTTGTAATATAAATTTGGCACCCTACTAAATTTCCGCGTCCAGGGCAATCGCCCCCTTTCGCACGGCGCATGATTACAATAGCTTTCATCAATATTACACAAGTTTTTTTTTTCTTTTTCTATTTTGTCAGAGATGATTAAGGAGACATTTCAGACAGAACATAAGATTTTTAATAGCTTCTGTAACTTTTTTAAATATTTAAACAAGGAGTAATTAAGCGCTATGAGCCCCTCTTTGACTGAGCCCTTAAACAACATTATCTGCTTCCCGACTATTTTGATTGCCGTATTATAAAATATGCAAGACAAAGTTTATGTCCATTTAAAAAATATATAAATAAGTGAAATATTGATATTTTATTAACCACATAAAAATATATTAAATGCACCTATTTATAAAAATGTTAGTGCTATCTAGAGATGGGAAATATGGTTATTTTTGGTTAACAGGTTACATCATTCCACAGTAGCGCTGGTAACAGGTTCCAACATCCTGTTATTTTTGTAACAGGATACAATAAACAATTTATAAACAATTGCTAAATATGCTCCCAAACGGACAACACATGGGATGTGGGCCCTAAGGGGGTGCCCTCCGTGGGGAAAGGGGGGGGGGTCTTTCTAAGGGAACCCAACCCGTATTTACGCAAGGAAATCCAAAGTTCGAAGAAAACTACGGAAAACTCCGAATGATTGGGCTGACGACCGCGATTGGGTTTTGTTCTAATCCAGCGCCTGCCGTCTACCAGTTTTGAGGGCAGAATCTCTCAGCCACTGGTGGGGCAACAACATTTAAGAAAATATCTATAGGCACATATATTTTTGAATATAAAATAATGTATCCTATAGGAAATACGAAAAACAGGAAAATTAGAAAGTACAAGAAAACATATTAAGGAAACTTTCTTTAACATACAGAGGAAAACGAATTTTTCAAAAATCCATTTTCCGTATACCGCGTTTGCTCAATCAGCACTGTTGATGTTTTAAAATCTGAGATGAAATGCATTACTGAATTTTCGTACAGCAAGTCAACGCGTGCTGCCACTACTAGAGCAGCTGCAAAACATAAAACAAATATTAACTGATAGGACAGATGGTAGAGAATAAAAATTTTTCCAGACTCAGTTTTTTTTTTTTTTTCTTCTTTTTTTACTAGTTTTTTAATAGCAGATATGTATAGTATGTAAGATCGATTGTACGCTATTATGAAAGCAAAAGAGGGTGCTACAAAAAATTAACTACCATTTACTTCATATTAATAAGGTAATATTGTTGCGCAAAGTAAAATATTCTAATACTTTGAACTCATCTAAATTTTATCCTACTATTTTTATGTCTTTCAGAAAGCTGTAAACCTAATATATTGTACTGTATTTTATATTTTGTAAATATTAAAATCTTATCTAAACATTCCAGATTCAATTTATAAGAAATTTAATTGCATTTACTTAGTATAAAAATGATTAAATTGAAAATAATTTTTTAATAATTTTTCTCAATTATTTTAATATTTGGAATATGAGTTGTATTAAAATGGTTCCAAAGTTCACTAGCTCATACTTTTTTATATGGATCCATACATAAATAAAAAATAAGACTTATTTCCACAAAATTTTCACCCCCCCCCCCCCCTAAAAAAAGTGACATTTTTGGAGTGCCGACAGAAGTGAAAACTTGGACAATAATTACGTTTTTATTTTTTGAATTGTCAGGACATATTTTTTTGTAATCGTCAGGAAACATTTTATTGTGCAGGAAATACTTTTAAATAATGTGTTTTTTTTATTCATTATTATAAAGTACTACTACAAAAATTACATTACAATTTTCATTTAATGCGCAATTGTGCATGAAAAATAATGCATATTGTTTAACATAAAAAAAATTGCAATAAAAAAAGACTGAATAATATTTATATGGCGCAGATGTCATACACACATCACGTTGGAACAATTTTTTTCTAGTACCGATTTGGCAAAAAACCTCGAAGAAGTTTGAGAAACTTAAATTTCAACCCATTATGGGTCCGTAACGTGACCCAGAATAACGGGAGAAAATTTTTTATGCTAGATTTGTAATGTATGAAGCATAAGCTTTCGATAGACATATTACATCAAAAAATGAGAAACGCCCCTCCCCCGCCCCCCCCTCCCAAAAATGGTCCTATAGAGAAAAACTGGAAAATTGAAATAGCAAAAAGAATGGCGAGTAAAAGTTAGCTATGCTAGAATTTTTTTCTCCGCTTTAGCTCCCATAGAAGCAAAGCTATAGCCTTTTACAGATTGAAATGAACTGAAGAAATGAGCAAAATTAGGTGAATCACCGAAAGGGGGGAGTGTGATGTTAAAAATGGTAGAGAACTAAATAAGCGAAATTTGAAGGTGTATGTTTGGTGGATGAACCCCCCCCCCCCCCCCCCCAGAGGAGCCCTTTAGAAATCAAATCCACAAACCTCAAATTCAGTCTTTCTAATATTTCATAAAAAAGAGACGAAATCATTTTTTATTTATCCTCTTTCTTCAACAACCACGAATAAAAACCAAACAGGAAACGAAACTTTAAATCAAAAGTCGTTAACGATAACAAAATTATCCTCAGATAATGTGTATTACTCAGCACTTTTCAAGGTTCTCAAGTAATTTGTAACAAAACGTTGGAAAATAAACAACAGTTACGAAGCGATAAAATGTTCTTTTGTAATGTAAAAAACTACAACTAAACTGGAAAATCTAACAGAAAAGAACTACATAACTGAACTGAATTGAAAAACTGGTGAAAAATCTAACAGCTATTGAATTAGCGAATATTAAGGAATTATTTCTTCTGTGGTTGCATAGGAGTAACCAGCTTTTTAAACGGGTGGGTGCCCAGAATTTTTAACCTGAACTTGCTGGATACAAACAATCTTATTTTATGTAGTAAAACCTTCTAAAACGGAAGCCTATAAAACAGTTTTAAATTCCGTTTTAGACAGGTTTTTATCTTAGAGTGTATAATTGTGAGATTTTTTTTTTAATAAGGGTTTTTAAGGGTGATTTAATAAGGGGGGGGGGGATACACATTTTTAAAATAATTATGAATGAGTCTGCGCAAGCAGGGGGGGCTGTCCGGGCTGTACTTGCTGGATACAAACAATATCTTATTTTATATAGTAAAACCTTCTAAAACGGAAGCCTATAAAACAGTTTTAAATTCCGTTTTAGACAGGTTTTTTATCTTAGAGTGTATAATTGTGAGATTTTTTTAATAAGGGTTTTTAAGGATGTTTTAATAAGGAGGGGGACGCAAATTTTTTAAATAATTGTGAATGGGTCTGCGCAAGCAGGGAGGAGGGGGGCTGTCCGGGCACCCAGCCCGGACATTCAACATTGTTCGGCAAACGTCTCAAAAGAAACGATTATGGACGTTTTTAATGAATATTATTCTTATTTTAGAGGTACAAAAAATGAAATCTTGATTAAAACAAGTGAAGTAAGATGCTGTCATTAAGAACCATGTGTTATTTATTTAACAGGGACTTTTCAGTAACATATTAATGCAATATTAGGTTCTAGCGTAGTAACACTGTTATTTATCCTAATACGATAAATAATGCCCATCCCTAGTGCTATCACATTTTAATAAGAGTAATTTAAAAACTAAATTTGATTATTAGGTGCGTTCGTAATTATATAATACGTAGCACCTATAGTTGTCGTTCAGTCCGTCCGTCTGTCCGTCCGTCTGTCCGTCCGTCCGTCTGTCCGCATATAACAACGCAAAAACTACCCAACCGAATCGTTTGAAATTTAAAATACATAAATATTAGATATTTTTGTCGAGTCATTTCAAATTTTATGAGAATCGGATGGATAGATCAATTACAGGGACGATCAAAAGTATTCCATTACATTACGGTCAATGGGGAAAAAAGTTTCAAATGCATTTTAATCGTTTGAAATTTAAAATACGCAATTATTACATAATTCTGTCGTGTTATTTCAAATTTTTTGATAATCGTGTGCATAGATCAATTACAGGGGCAATCAAAAGTATTCAATTACATTATGGTCAATGGGGAAAAAGTTTCAAATATATTTTATACGTTTGAAATTTAAAATACATAATTATTACATAATTTTTTCGAGTTATTTCAAATTTTATGAAACTCGGACGAATAGATCAATTACAGGGACAATCAAAAGTATTCCATTACATTACAGTCAATGGGAAAAAATGTTTCAAATGCATTTTAATCGTTTGAAATTTAAAATACGCAATTATTACATAATTCTGTCGAGTTATTTCAAATTTTTTGATTATCGTGTGCATAGATCAATTACAGGGACAATCAAAAGTATTCAATTACATTATGGTCAATGGGGAAAAAGTTTCAAATATATTCTATACGTTTGAAATTTAAAATACATAATTATTGCATAATATTTTCGAGTTATTACAAATTTTATGAAAATCGGATGCATAGATCAATTACAGGGACAATCAAAAGTATTCCATTACATTACGGTCAATGGGGAAAAATGTTTCAAATGCATTTTAATCGTGTTACACTCATGCGAACTTAATAAAATTTATATGCAACTATAAAGTACATATTATAATATACATCTTACATAATTTGTGGTGCAAAGAACATTTGTTATTGATTTACAAGGCCACACAAAAGTATTCCATTACATAATGGTATAGGGAGAACATTGTTTGATGAGCGTTTTAATTGTAGTTCACTATTTACAATGTTATGAGATTGATATATGAACGTAATATTTTTAAAACTTCGTTATCGTTCGAACGCACCTAATTTGCTACGCTTCACGTGCAATTTCCAACTTGTTTAGGTTTTAGTTAAGTCACAATATTTTATACACAATAAACATCACTGAAATTGCATCTTTCGCAATGTCTACATGTGGTGTCCACTATTGAAAAATGACTAATTTACCATCCCAGTAATAAACACCCCTTCTTAAAACTTTAAAAATAAATAAAATTTTGTAAATGGCCATTAGTACATAAAATTCAAAGTTTTCTATAACCACTCAAACAAAAACATTCAAATTTTGCAAGAAAATAAAGAAAATATAAATTTATTAAATGAAGCAAGTTCTCAGTATCTCCATTAAGGATTGGTTTCATTAAAAGTGTCAAGGTAACCCAGATTTATAAAACATGCACGGGAAAATTATATATTAAAAAAAAAAAATCTAAACTTTAAATAATTTTTTTATGAACAAAAAACATCAAAAGGGTGTCCAGGGTAGCACATCTACCCTAGTTCAAAGTTTGTTTTTGACTATCATTCCATAAAAAAATTAACACTTTATTGACCAATAAATAAATATATAATGTATATAAAATAAATTTAACTGATATGTAATCGAACTATGTGCTTAAATATTAAAAGAATCTTTTTTTTTTTTTTTTTTTTTTTTTTTTTTTTAAGCAGTACAAGAGCAAAATCTTTGACGATTTCTTCGGCTATCAATTTCGGAGATGCGGCTAACACAATAGTATCGCTTTTAATAAAAATAATACACATAATTGATAGTAGGCAATTTAAAAATGTTTTCAAAATGTTTCAGTATCTATTAGAAAATAATATTTTTTTTTTAACTGAGAATATAAATTTGAAATAAACTATTTTTTCTTAACTAAGAATATAAATTTGAAAAACTGTTTTTTTAATCAAAACTTCCATGCATAAAAAAGTTGAAACATATCCGCTCTAATAATAATAATAATAATACAAAAATGTGACAAAAAGATTTAAAAAAAATAAACTTTTAAATTTTTTCCAAATGAGAATTAATGCAATTTGTTTTTTAATCACGAGATATCATTTTATCACGCGTTTTTTTTTTCTTTTTTTTTTATAAAAAATTAAAAAATAGAGCTAAATATTGTGCTATATTAGACTAGCGTTGAATTCAGACACTTTTTTTTTTCCAGGAGGCACTTCTGTGGCTCCGGGGAGGGGGGGAGGATATTGCACTTTTTAACCATTGAAAACATAAAATCTTAATATTTTCCGGAGGGGATAATTCATTATTCCGGGAGAGGGGTGTCCCCCCCCGGGGCACCCCCTGAATTCAACTGTTACATTACGGTAGAAGTCAGAGCCCCCTCACCGTTTCCTGACGAAAAATCCTCATTTATCTTTATATTAAATCATTTTAATAAATCATACGGAAATAATACATTTTAGTGGGAGGATAATCTTTAAACAACAAAAAAAGATAAATTCCAAAATCAAGAGAGGAGCAACGGCCTTCCTTTCCAAACTTCCTTTTATAGCTGGCATCCAAGGTGCGCTCACTGAAAAGTTAAATTATATCGAAAAAAGGTTAAATTTAAAGGAAAAAAGAAAAAAAAAACTTACGTTTGTTTCAGAATCATCCCATGATAAACCTGGCGTATGCCATTCTACATACAGTGGTTTCTTGTAATTGTGGAAGTCGTTAGTTGCGTTTAAGGTTTTTTTAGCAACAGAAGCACAAGTATGCGTATTGTATATCAAAAACGCCAAACCTGTATTAACATTTTTTCCATCTTTAGGATCAAATACGTGGACATCTTGTAACCCTTTAGTATACAGGCTAATTAACTTCTTGATCTCTTGGCATGGCAGATGTCTAGGAATATTGAATAAAACAAGCTTTTTGTTTTCAACCGACCTGCACACAGATATTCTTTTTTCCGTACGAATCTCATATGCGTTCCACCGTAGCACGGCTACTTTAACAGCAATTTTATTCGTAAAACGAACAAAAGCATAATTATATCTTTTTTCGGCACGTTGAACTAAACGAAGATGGTAAATATCTCCATATTTTTCGAACATAGATGTCAGTTCCTGTTCGCAAACTGATCTAGGTATCTTATAAACAAAAATTTCACAATCTCTTGATGGCTTAAATTCAGAAATATGTACTCCATTAGGTAACATAAATGTCATCTTGTTATAAGAAAAGATTAAATTCAACATAAAAAATCTCAGATCCTTCAGAACAAACAATTCGACATTCGATTAATCAGACTATTTTGAAACAACTGTAAAAATTCGATTGCAAAAAATTATATCGGGTAGAATAAAAATTCCAAATAACAGGGTTGCCAAGATTAATAAAGAATCGCCAAAAAAAACAAAATAAAAGGATTACGAAATTTCATTTTTTTATTTATGTACCACATAAATGCATTTTTTATATAAATAACATACTGAGTGAGCATGTCTAACTCATGTATTTCATATGATGAAATATCACTTTAAGTTGAAAATCAAGTAATATTTTATAAATTTTTCATCGTTTACATTATAAACAATCTGAACAATTTATTAAATATTGTTGGATTTTTAGTATAGAATAACACGAATGATTTTTTATAAAATTAATGAATATGTCAAAAAGGCATAAATTGAATACTGAGCCTTAAAGTGGAATTATCAATTAGTAAATCAATTAAATCAAATATCAAATACTTTGTCTATCGTAAGCACAAAAAAGTAATAGGTGGGGGGGGGGGGGGGGGATAGAATAAATAAGGTAATTGAAAGCATTCAATATTATGATCTAAAGCAACGGTTCTCTTGTCGATAATACCAGAAATCGCAAAAATGATTACTAAAGTCACAAAAATACTAAAAACAAAAATGTAATTTCTATCATTTTATTAAATGATTAATGATTGTGTTGAAAAGTTTATTAAGGGAAAAAAAAAGCATGATTGCATTATCTAGTTAAGGGGGAGGGACATGTTTGTGAGAAATGGGGGTGCTTGGAAAGGAAAAACTAGTCGTTGCGGGCAGGGCCGTAACTACCGCCGGGGCACTGCCCCGGGCCCCCAAGCCTGAGGGGCCCCAAACTGATGGTTAAAAAAACTATTTATTTTAGTTTCTAGTCTAAGTTCCTATAAAATGCCCAGCACATACCTGAAAGTTAGTAATAAAAAAAATCAAAATGCTAGAATAGATGTTTTTGCTTGTCTGTCAATACACTCCTGACGCTTCGCTTGTAAAAGGAGTGCAGCAGACAGCAAAATGTCGAGTCGAATGTGTCATGTCGCGCCAGCTTGTTTGCTGATCCCACCGAAGCTAGTATAAGGAAGAAAATATGGACTTCCTAATCGACTGAATAATATAGTAAAGAATACTGCCCAGTTAAACTGATGGCATTGAGCTCACAGGCTACAAATACTAATTGTACATTAAAGCCTTATATTTTCAAGGGTTAATTCCGTTCGAAAAAAATTAAGAAGGGGAAACAGCTCTCCCCTTTCCTCTTTTTTTATACTTAATCATTGAACCTCCTATACTATCAAAGACATGCTTTATCATATAAAAAATCTATATCCAAAATTCAGAGCAAATGAGATAATTCTTAATAAAAACCCATTTAGCATTTATATAATTTAAAAGGAGCTATCCCCCTCTTTTATACTTAACCATTAAACTTCCAAAACTATTCAGAGATTTGAACGAAATCTGAAAATTCTGCTTGAAAAACCCATTTATATAAATTAAGGGGGGGGGGCATTAGAACCCCTGTTCCCCCTATTTATGCTTATTCAATGAGCACCTAATAACAGACACGGAATCGCCTAATCAGAATGATCCTAATCTAAATTTTGAACGAAAACTTATGTCTGCATGAAAATCCCATTTATATCAACTAAGGGGAGGAGCATGCGCCCCCGGTTCTTCCTCTTATACATATCGAATGAACTCCAAAAACTAATCAGGGAAGCGCCTTGTCAGGATATACCTACATACAAAATTTCAGGTGGATCGGATATTTTTATCATGAGTTATCGCGTTACGCACGAGCGTACATACAGAACGGACGGGCACATAAGCTCTCAGGCTATGATAGCCTGTGAGCTAAAAAAGCATATAGAAAATTCTAGAAAATCTTTCTTCTTATCTATACTAATTAGTTAACAAAATGCTTTGTTTGTGTATGTCTGCGTATGTGTGTGTGAGTGTGTGACTGCGATGGTTAGCAAAATCTACCGCACATAGAAGTCTGAAATTTTAGGTGAAGATAGTCCAAGACAGGTCCTGATGCACCTGAGGCTCAGACTTTTAATATTTTAAGGGCCAGGGCCCGGGGCTTCTTACAATTTTTATGCGCCAAATTGTTAATAGCTTGACTCCTTTTTATCTAATCTTTTCCATTTTGAGGTACCTTTCTCCTTTTAGATATTTTCGCCTTTATACTTTTCAGTTATGATCTTGGACTCCTGGGGTCCGTTTTAGGGCCCCTTTTAGTCTTTGTGATAGTAAATTGTTAATAAATTGCTTCCATTAATTTCGATCTTCATTTTTGGTATACCTGTTCCATTTAGATATTTTCAAATTTTTACATTCCATATAAGACACTGGGCCCCCTAGATATTCATAGGGCCGACCCAGGGCCCCTTGATCTTTTTGTGCGCTAAACATTTTTCACTCCCTAAATTTCTCACCTTCTTAGTGCAAATTTTTAAAGCTTAATCTTGGACTCTTATGTCAGGACCAACACCCTGATATTTTTATTCGGGCCCTGGGGCCCTTTTTTTAACGCTTACCCAAACAATTGGCGCATTTTAAAAAAATATTATTCTTGCAAATAATTCATACTCTATGCTTAATTTTGACTAATTAAAGGTGTAAAGCGTTATGTACTAAAACATTTTAACATTTTTTCATGTTAGGGCCCTAATTGTGTTTGTCAGTTGGCCCCTGTGGGGCCCTCTATCATAGCTCCCTTAAAAATGGTCGGATTCACTAGCTTTTTTTAACAACTTTTTAGGTCCTCCAACTACGACATGAACAACCAAAAAAAATTTTTAGACTTCAGCTACCACTGTTTATAAATATTAATCGCTTTCTTGAAGCCCTTGGTGCAGCTTCTTTAAAAATGATCCAAATTGCTTTCAATTTTATTCAACATAGTTTTAGCGTCTTCCCGTTATTTTAATAACTACACAAATATTTTTATACCCAACTACATGCGAAATAATTTCCCCTTTATAAAATAATTTATATAATATAATTTATATAATAATTTATATAATAATTTATATAATATAATAATTTCCCCTAATGAGGCCCTTTGGGGCCCGGTACAGGCCCCTTTGAAGTTTTTGTAATAATAAATTGTCAATAAATTGCTTCTTTTTAATCTGATCTTCATTTTTAGGATTCTTTATTCATTTAGATATTTTAATGTTTTGACATTCTATACAAGACACTGTGTTCCCCTGTGGAATCAGAGGGTCCAGCCCAGGGCCCCAACATTTTGTGAAATAAACATATTTCATTTCCTATATTTCTGATCTTCTTAGTGCAAAATTTTAAAGTTGCCTGGTACTCTTCTTTCAGGACCAATCCAGAAAACCTGATGTTTTTATTCGGACCCTAGGGCCCCTTTTTAAACATTTGCCCAATCAATTGATGCATTTAAAAAATTATATCATTCCAAAGAATAGTTCCTACTATATGCTTAATTTTGACTAATTAAAGATCTAAAGCGCTATGTACAAAAATATTTTAACATGGTTTCATATTAGGGCCCTGGTTTTAACTGCCAGTTGGTCCCTACAGGGCCCCATATTATAGCTCCCTTTAAAATGGTACAATTCACTAGCTTTTTTTTTTTTTTTTTTCTATCAATTTTTTATGTCCTCTCTCTACCTATTACATGAACGACAAAAGAATTTCTCAGACTTCAGCTACCATTAATTTTGTTTGTCAATTGCTTTCTTGAGGCCCTTGATGCAGCTTCTTTAAACATGAACCAAATTGCTTTCAATTTTATTTAACATAGTTATAGCGTCTTTCCATCATTTTAATAACTACAAAATATATCTTTATACCCAACTACATGCAAAATAAATTCCTGGCCCCTTGGGGCCCGTTGAAGTTTTTGTAATAATAAATTGTTAATAAATTGTTTCCTTTTAATCCGATCTTCATTTTTAGGATTCTTTATTCATTTAGATACTAGTATTAAAAAATGCTCTGACGAGAACCAAAAAAGGTTAATATGTTTTAACGTATAAAAAAGTGTTTGACAAGAGCTTCTAATTGAGAATGAGACAGAACAAGGGGTCCCTTCTTGGCTGCAATTCACTGTCAATGCCAAATGTGAAAAAATCATATTTGCGCTTTTTCCATATAAAAGAAATTTGCGTAAAACTTTCTATCTTTACTTTTTAGTAAAACTTTCAATCGTGCTTTACATGTTAACTGCATTGTTGACTCTGCACTGTAACTGCACTACAAATCAGTTTCCTGTGCTGTTTTACACTGCGACAGTTTATAGTGGGACTGATATGACTGATGTGATACGCTCAGGCTGTGTTGAATGCAGGAGGTGGGCCGGGGGGACATTCCCTCCCGAAGGTATCAAATGCTCCCCTCCCCCCTCCAATAAAATTTAGATTTTGTGTTTTTAATGGTAAAAAAAAAGTATAATCCCCTTAGAACTCTATCGTGTCCCCCCGAAACCACAGAAGACCCTCCCGGAGAAAAGTGTCTGAATTCAACACTGGCTGCGGGAACTATGGTTTTTGGCCCTATTTTGCTTTACATTCATATTTAATCACGTGGTGTCTTTTCTAATTATGCCTTTACACTACACAATTTTATCGTAATAGTGGCTGATTTCTTTTATATGGAAAAAGCGCAAATATGATTTTTTCACATTTGGCATTGACAGTGAATTGCAGCCAAGAAGGGACCCCTTGTTCTGTCTCATTCTCAATTAGAAGTTCTTGTCAAACACTTTTTCATACGTTAAAACATACTAACCTTTTTTGGTTCTCGTCAGAGCATTTTTTAATACTAGTCATTTAAATTTTTTGATAATTATATATTGAATATAATAAAATCTCAGTTGCTTTTAAATATTCCCACTACTTTTTCTTATTTCGCTCAATATTGAACTAATTAATCAATAGACAAAAAACGTGAAAAAACGAAATTAATTTTAATCTATTCGTACAGAAATTGACAGATTGAATTAATTTTAGATAATATATATTTTATAGAAAAATAATGCGAATAGAAATTTTTATTCTTTTCGCATATTATTCGTGGCATTCTTTAGTGGTATTCTGTTTTAAAAATCAGATGTTATAAATATGAAATATTTCCGCTATTAGCGCGATTTTTGTGATCATGACACCCAAAAGTCGCTAAACATAATTTTGTAGTCAATGCACATAAAAAAGAATTTTCCCATTTAAATTTTTTTAAAAAAATAAGAGAAATATTTTTATTTCTCCTTCCTGATATCTATTGGAATAGCTTATTCCAATTATTGAATAATATTCTAGGATATTTCCAGGAAAATTATTGGTTAAATTATCTTCCTTGGAGAAAGTCGCTCGAAATACAGCCTTAATAGATTTGCGCCAAACCAAGGATGAAAATATACTGAAAATTCATTTCTAGTATTATTTGTAAAATTGACATTGAAATCACCAGCTGTAATTAAATTTTTATATAATATACAGTGGAATCTCAGTTCACGATCATAATCCATTCTTGTACCTGACTTTCTATATGTGATATAAATTTTTTAGGAGCTCTATCCAAGAACTAATGCATGGGATTAAAAAAAATTATATTCAGGTAATCCCTGATATAAATTGATGCTGTTTACTGTTTACATTTTGATTTAAATCGTTCAACAGATGGCTTAACCGTGTTGCATTTTTCATTATTTTCGCAATAGTTCTATCTCGAGAGCACGGATTTTCATCAAACTTCAAATTCAGTTAATCTTTATATGAATTGGCTTTGTTTACGTTTTGGTTTCAATAACCAAACACATGGCGCTGCTATGTTGAATTGTTCCGATTACCACAATATCTCTATCGCAGGAATTAATGCACAAATTTCCATCAAACTTGAGATTTAGGCACACTTTGATTTACATTATTGCTCATTGCGTGTTTTGGGTAAATCTCCCAAGAAGTGTGGCATATATGCTGTATTTTTCCCGATATCCGCAACAGTCCTATTTCAAATTTCAAAAACTAATGTTCGGAATTTCATGCCTTTAGAATCTTCACAGTGAGCATATGATTGTCATTTGATTTTGGCACCGTAATAATTAATTTTGACTCATTAAATGCATGAGATAGAAAATAGTTTTGGGGTTGCCCCATCCGACTAGTTTTTTATAATCGGAGTAATCGACGGTTCATCGACACTGTATTGTTTAGCTATTTTGATTACCCTATCATCGTTCTTAAGTTTTGTCACTACTTCTTTTCACAATTGATCAGTAATTCGCTTAAGCTTCTTACTACTGCTATATCACAAAACGCTTTTTCATTCTTAAAAGTCATAATAAAGGCTAAAAATTTCGCAAAACTGATTAAAATTAAAACAATAAGTTAATTTTTTTTACTATTCTGAAGGTCACAAAGCACTCTGATTACGCGCACTTTACTTCAAACTTGACTTATAACAAGAGTTATGTGAGGGTTGCCAACTGAACTATTCGACAGCTTTGGTCGCAAATCGAGTTATCCTACGCCGAAAGAGTAAAATTTTGATCACTGAAGTTGGTCATAAACCGAACTTGTCAAAAACAGAAGCGGCCGTAAGCCAAGGTTTCGCTGTTTTTTGACCGATAAGTTTGCAAATATGGCATTTTTTATATATTCAGTGGCGATGATCATTATGCAACTTCGATTTAGCCGATTAAATTTGCAATTTTAAAATAGCGTTTGTTAATAACGGAAAATTAAGAATTTATATTAGAAAAATTAGGATAATTACTACAATTTTTATGCACAGTTTTAAGTAAACTCTGATTTTTTTTCCATAATTTTAAATTTAGTACATTTGGAAATGGAAGGGAGAGGGAAAGTATATCTTTGCAATGCTTTTTTGACAATATCGCAAGCAAAAATACTTTTAAATGCCAATAATTGCTGATCGTAAATGTTACATTCACTTTACACCATCACAAAAGTTTTTTGCATCACCATGTGTTTTTTCATTTGATGCTTTCTTAGCACAGATGCCATAAATGCACGACATTGTGCGATATTCTTCTGACGCCAATTTCGCAAAAGCTTAGTTTTCAAACTTCAATTACATGTATACATATTAAGGTACTACTTAATTATTCCGTCGACCAATTTCGCCAAACTATACAAATATCCAAACTCATTGCGAAATTATACATATAGACATAATTTCCATTTTAAATAACACAAAAGAATAATTTGGAGAATCTTAATAAAAAATACAAATAAAAAGTCAAAATAAAAATCCCTTAATGGCGTTTTAAACACGTGCATCGTATTTAATGTCATTGGATGCGACATTCACGATAATCCATTATTGGCATATAATATTATAGTTTGGCGATGTTTTTTTGGTCGACGGGATAACCAAGTAGTACCTCTATTAACTACTTTCTATTATTTTCGAAAGAAAATAATAATAACTAAAAACCGGTGATAATTGATTACCCTTCGAACAAAAAATTATCGCCAAATTATAAAATTAAATGCCAATAACGGATTATCATAAATGCTACATTCAGTTTACATTAAATAGGTTACCCATGTTTGTTATGCCATAATGTGATTTTGAATTCAACTTTTTATTTGTACTTTTATTGATGTTTTACTAATTTTATTTCTTCTTTCGTTATTTAAAATAAAAATTATGCCAATATGAATTACATGGTGGATAGATTGATGATTTGTACAATTTGGCGAAATTGGTCGACGGGATAATCAAGTAGTATTGAAAAGTTTAATTAATAACAACAGAATGAAATGATTTATAAAATTTAACAAAATTAAATAAAGGTAAATAAATATATATTTTTAATAAACATTAGCCCGGTTATCATATCAGACAAAATAACAAAATTTTCGTGCCAATTAGGCACCCTAATGCGTATTTGACATCACATTCCTATTTAAAATCAATTGAATGCTATTTAAGATATGGATAGAATGTGAAGTTTTTGTTTTACTCTATATCTTTTCCTTATGTAAATTGGGATTTTGCGCCATTAAACCCTATACAACCAACCAACCAACCAACCTTATGTAAATTAGGACGTTATAAGATCATAATTAAAAACTCTTACATTTAGTTCCTGAAAAGAAATTTTGGTTTTCCCAGATCCTTTTTTTCGATGTACTTGTTTTTTTTCCCATTTTTTTCTACTACTAAAATTTAAAATGTTTACACACTCGAGAAAATCATCCTATGGTCATATAAAATGCATGTTATTTGAAAAATTAACCATGGAATCAAACAAACAAAAAATAAATAAATAAATAAATAAATAAAATAACACAGCGTTCACAACTTTATTATTTAAAGAACTGAAACTAAAAGTTTCGCAATAAAAACAAATAACCATGTTTTTCACGTGATTTGTTTAATTTGAATGAATTATGATACATACATGACAATTTTTATATATAATTTGGTGGCAATGAATTAAAAAAAACTACAATCGCAACAGCAAAAGACTATATTCAACTGGAGGTTTAAGACATCAATTCGATTTTCTCAGAAACCGTCAGAAATACAAAGATGAAAAAAAAAACTGTTCTAAGTTTTATCAAGACGATAAAAATAAACCAAAAACGAAGTTAATCCATCCATAATAACATTAGCTATTGCTTGTTGAATTTTTTGTCTTCATTTTTTCGCTAAACGTTAAATAAAAAACTACAGTAAACTGCGATATTTTTTTTTAATGCTATCATTTTATTCGTCTCGTCGAGCTCTATCTTTTGAAAACAAAATCACTGTCGTACGTCAACTGGTTCGCCAGAAATTTCAAAAAGACGTTCGCATTTTCTATTTCTTAAACATATTATACCAAACGCTACCGCGTTTGCTATGATTCATTAAATGTAAAATAGTTTTATATGATTAAAACACGCCCCAAACAATGTTTCCCCGTATAGCATTATGTAGTGGAATATTTTTGTGTGGCCCATTAATTTAATAATAAATATTCTTTGCATCACAGATTGTACAGAATATATATTGCAGTATATATACTTCATAGGTTCATGTCAATTCTATTATATTCGAAAGAGTTTAACAGCATTAAAATGGACTTGAAACTATTTTTTCCTATTAATCGTCATGTAATGGAATACTTTTGATTGTCCCTGTAATTGATCTATGTATCCGATTTTCATAAAATTTGAAATGACACGACAAAATTATCTAAAAATTATATATTTGAAATTTTAAACGATTAAAATTTATTTGAAACTTTTTTTCCCCATTGACCGTAATGTAACAGAATACTTTTGATTGTCCCTGTAATTGATCTATGCATCCGATTTTCATAAACTTTCAAATGACTCGACAAAATTATGCAATAAATATATTTTTTAAATTTCAAAAGATTCGGTTTGGTAGTTTTTGCGTTGTTATATGCGGACAGACAGGCGGACGGCCTGAACGACAACTGTAGGTGCTCGTATTTACATAATTACGAACGCAAATAAAAACGAATAATTAGTAGAATATTAATAAAACATACAAATAAAAAGTCGAAATAAAAATCCCTTAATGGCGTTTTAAACACGTGCATCGTATTTAATGTCATTGGATGCGATATTCACAATCATTCATTATCGGCATTTAATCTTATAGTTTGGCGATGGTTTTTTGGTGGACGGGATAATCAAGTAGTACATATATCAACTATTTTCTATTATTTTAAAAAGTAAATAATAATGAATAAAAGCGGGTAGTAATTGATTATCCTGTCGACCAAAAAATTATTGCCAGATTATAAAATTAAATGCCAATAACGGATTATCATAAATGTTGCATTCAGTTTACATTAAATAGGTTTACCCATGTGTGTTATGTCATAATGTGATTTTGAATTCGACTTTTTATTTGTACTTTTATTGATGTTTTACTAATTTATTTCTTCTTTCGTTATTTAAAATAAAAATTATGCCATTATGCATAACTTGGTGATTAAATGGATGATTCGTACAATTTGGTGAAATTGGTTGACGGGATAATCAAGTAGTACGGAAAAGTTTAAGTAATAACTATAGAATGAAATAATTCATAAAATTTAACAAAATTAAATAAAGGTAAATTAAAAGTTATTTTTTAATAAACAACATTGCCCGGCTATCATATCAGTTAGGTACCCTGATGCGTATTTGACATCCCATCGTTATTTAAAACCAATTGAATGATATTTAAGGTATGGACAGAATGTGAAGTTTTTGATTTACTAATTATAAAAACTTACATTTAGTTCCTGAATAGAAATTTTGGTTCTCCTAGGTAGTTTTTTCCAATGTGTTTGTGTTTTTCCCATTTTCTTTCCTGCTAATAAAATTCAAAATGTTAGGTGTACTCGAGAAAATCATCCCATTGTCATGTAAAATTCATGCTATTTGAAAAAATAATCATGGAGTCGAACAAAAAAAAAAAAAAAAAAAAAAGAAAAGAAAAAGAAAATGACAGTGCGTTTACAACTTTATTATTTAAAGAACTGAAATTGAAAGCTTCACAATAAAAACAAATAACCATGTTTTTCACGTGATTTGTTTAATTTCAATGAATTATGATACATACATTACAATTTTTATATTAAATTTAGTGGCAATGAATAAAAAAAAACTACAATCGAAACAGCAAAAAGTAATATTCAACTGGAGGTTTAAGACAAAAATTCGATTTTCTCAGGTACCGTCAAAAATACAAAGATGAAAAAAAAACTGTTCTAAGTTTTATCAAGACGATAAAAATAAGCCAAAAACGAACTTAATCCATCCATAAGATCGCTAGCTATCGCTTGTTGAACTTTTCGTCTTAATTTTTTCGTTAAAAGTTAAATAAAAAACTACAGTAAACTACAATAATTTTTTTAATGCTATCATTTTATTCGTCTCGTCGAGTTCTATCGTTTAAAAAAAAATTCACTGTCGTACGTCAACTGGTTCGCCAGAAATTTCAAAAAGACGTTCGCACTTTCTATTTCTTAAACATATTATACCAAACGCTACCGCGTTTGCTATGATTTTAATGTTTTGACATTCCATATAAGACACTTTGGCCTCCTGTAGAATCATAGGGCTCAGTCTAGGGCCCCTGAACATTTTGTGAGGCAAACATAGTTCACTCTTTAAATTTATCCCCTTCTCAGTGCAAAATTTTTAAATTTGAGTCTTCTTCAAGGACAAGATTCTCATATTTTCATCCGCGGCTAGGACCCTTTTTTTAGACATTTTCCGAATCAATTTGTGCATTTCGATAAAATATTATTTAAATGAATAATTCATACCCTATTATTAATTTTGACTAATTGTAGATCTAAAGAGCTAAGTACTAAGATATTTTAACATAATTTCCTGTTAGGGCCCTCTTTTTAACTGTCAGTTGTCCTTTTTGGCCCCTTATTATAAATCCCTTTAAAATGGTTCAATTAATTCCTTTTTTTAAACAACTTCTTAAATCCATCAGCTACTAAGAAACCGCCATAGTCTAGCTACCACCAATTTTGAATATTAATCGCGTTCTTGAGACCGTTGGTGCAATTTCTTTAAAAATGATCCGGATTGCTTGCAATTTTCTTTCACATTGGCTTTAGCGTCCTCCCATTACTTTAATAACTACAAAAAATATTTTATACCCAACTACATGCGAAATAAGTTCCTGGCCCCTTGAAGATTTTGTACCATAAATTGCTATTAAACTGTCCTCTCTTAATCCAATCTTCATTTTTGGAACTATTTTTTCACTTAGTTATTCCTATGTTCTTACATTCCATTTAAAAGCCTGAGACTCCCTATGGTGTCGGCTCAGGTACCTTGAAATTTTTGTTCTCCATGCATGTTTCACCCACTTATTATCAAACCTTCTCAATGCATATATTTAAAGTTGAATTTTGGACTCGTATTTAGGACCTACACCCTGATGTTTTTATTGAGGTCCAAAGGCCTTTTTTAAAGCATTTACTCATTTTTTTTTATGCATTTCTTTAAAATATTATTTAACGAATAATTCATATCCTATGCTTAATTTTGACTAATTGTAGATCTAAAGTGTTAATTGTTTGCTTAAGGTTATCATAACGTGTATCGGGCAATGCCGGATGGGTCAACTAGTCTATTAATAAATACATAAAATCGAAAAAAAAATTATCACAATCCGTCTTTCAAAAGGTTTTTAAACAGAAACGCATGGTTAAGTTACATATACTCAAAAATGAACCTAAATAAAACGCTCTTTAAAGTATTCAACCAATCAGAAGTCCGTATTTTCTTCCCTATGCTAACTTCAGTGGGATCGGCAAAAATGGCGTCGCCGCCAAGTGCCTGCCGAGTAGAGTTGTCCAATTCTACATTTTTTAGTCATTTTTGGGCTTATCATACTATGTACATTTAAACAACGGTGTGCGAGAAAAGAAACTATGTCCGGGGCAAAGTTTCAATTTGCCCTCCCTGGGGGCCCCCGGAGGTTTTGCCCCGGGGCCCCCAAGTTTATAGTTACGGCCCTGGTTGGGGGCCACCATAATACTTACCCATCATGGATATGTATATGAAAATAAAACATATGAAAACTATTAATACAATGCATTGCAATTCATAAACAAAATTTAAATATTGTTAATAGTACATAGTAATGCTATATTAAAGAACTGCTGATGTACCAATTTCGACAAATTATATAAAACGCCAAACTACTCAAGTAGTACCAAATTGCGTAAAAGAAACATCCTTATAACTCCAAAAATAATAAATCTATTAACTAACAATTAATTGCGTCGGATTAAGCGTCTCATTTCCAATTAAAGTATACCTCTGAATTGAAATTTGAATGAAATACAGGGTCATGAAAAATCGAAGAATGTGGAAAACAGGATTACAAATATCTCGGCAACTAATAATCCGATCGACTTCGTTCTATATGCAAAATGTGTGTTATTTTATTGCCTTTTACGCCCATTCCTTAAAATAAAAAAATTCGAAAATTTTTATATACCTTTCATCAGAACGAATTTTTCGAGAGTCCGAAAAAAATAGTTCCGGATAATCGAGGTTGCTGATATTAAATAGGGTTCGTCCCATTCTTACATACTAACTACATACAAAATTTCAAGTCTTTATCTCAATTTGTTCGGGAGATAGAGCGTTTACAGACAGACAGACAAACAGACAGACAGGCAGACGGACGGCAAAAATTTTTTTTCTAAAAATATGTTTTTCGGAATCTCCACTATCTAAAACGTGTAAATCCGTCAAAATTTTTTTTTCGATTTTCAAAACGATTGCAAGACTTACCCTATACTACGTATGATGGGTAAGTAATAAAAAAAAGACAGGTACGTGAAAGAAAAAAGGTTTTTAAGCTTTGTTCTAAAGTATAAAATTGTGTAGTATGTACAATGTTGCTTTTAAATTTTTTTGTCGAGAAGGAGGATTTAACACCTTGAGCAGGAATATAGTAGAGGGTATACGGGGGTATACGCCGTTTACCTTCTGGATTTTTTAAAGGAACACCATATACTCTCTGTTTCTCAAGAAAGCTATAGTATATACACTCTAGGGTATACCCTCTGCCTTAAGCGCATACCCTCTGCTTATAGCGTATACCCTCTGTTATTTTTACGACTACACCCCTGACCTTGAGCAATGTAATAAAAAATGATTGTGATTTTTAATAAATGAAAAAGTTAAATAAATAATTTTGTGTTTTGAGGACGTTCAAGTATTATGTAAGCTTTAGTCATTTTGTACCCCCTCCCCCCCCCCCGTTATAAAAAAATAAGCAAGTGCCTCCCCTTTTTTTTGCTTATGAGCTTACGCAAGATTTTATGACAGTCTAACATCAACACTGTTTGCCATAAAAAATTACAGTTAACGGTAAATTACATTTAATCCAGCAAATTTGCATAAATCAACATAGAGGTGGCAGTATCGAAGAAAATGAAATCGATTGTATAATATATTGTTACTTTTTGCATTAAACAATTCGTAGAATACAAAATAATTTTTAATATATGATTTTTTATCACATTGACCAACAACGGTAAAACTTTAAGAAATACAACAGGCCTAAACTTTTTTGGCACAAAACTAAAAGTTTTAACAAGAATCATATATATTTTTTCTGTATGTGTGTTCAAATTCCTAGTCTGGTTTCCAAAATCCTTGAATGTATGTTTTTGCATTATCATTTATTACGTTTTTAAGGTAGTGGTGGGCTGGAATGTTCCACATTTCCAGTCCTTGTTTACTCCATCTTTTTCCTCAAGTCATTCAAAATCCGCAGAACGCTCATCCAAATCATGCGCTTTTGTTTATTATTGTTAATTTATCGTTGATTGCTTGTCTAAATAATACTTACGTAAGAATTCCCGTGACCCGCCCTCTCCCCATTTCTTCCTTCTCAGCAAAAATAAGCAAACACTGGATTTCCCTCCCCCCCCCTTACTGCTTACTAATACCCCTAGTATGACGTACCCCTAGTAGTTACGTAATATGAACTACCCCTTTAGTCTAATTTAACTTTATCTAAATATTGTAGCGGCTTAGCGTGTGTGTGAGAGAGGACGGGAAAATATGTATCTAGCCAGCGCCATGCGAAATGGGGGGGGGGGGTGCGAAGGGGGCTGTCGCCCCTGGCGCGGAAGTTTAGGGGGCGCCAAATTTACACTACTAACGTCATTTTTGGCCTGTCGCAAAAAATGTTGAGGGAGGGGAGCGCAAAATTGAAACGTTGCCCCGGGGGGCAATTTTCTCTTCGCACGCCCCTGTATCTAGGTAGTTCTGAATTCAGACTTAAGTGCTGCACACCCCCAAATCCAAAACTGTCTTTGAGGCTGATGCGAACACCCACATCCGACAAAAAGAAAAAAATAAATAACAAAATTGTAATTTAACAATTACAACGACTATTTGGAAAGTGATATTTTCAAAGACTAAAATTTTAAAGCCTTATTTAACCCTTAAACGGTAACGTGTTTTTCGGCACCTTTAACCCTTAAGCGGTAACCATGGGTCACTAGTGCCTCGGTCAAATTTTCTTTCCTTGCTAGCTTAGAGGAGATAGTGGGGAGCGGGACTAAACTACCCTGAAAAATATAGTACACTAGTAGGCTATTAGCTCCCGAAACGCCGATGTTTTAGTGCGTTCGCAGCCGATGTAAGAGCCAGTCAAAATTTCAAAAAGGAACGAGTGACCCAGGGTTACCATTTACGTTGACGAAAAGTGTAAGGTAAGAACAAATTTGTTTGGTTAGGTATTGATGTTTTTTTCATAAAAAATCGATACATTACACTCACTTGGGTTTCCGAATCTTTATTTACTGCAGCAAGTGTCACAGACCTGTGTGCGAGGAACACAGACATCAAATCTGTTTCGATTGTTTATAAATGATGATATCAGTGATGCTGTAATTTTTCATTATTATATTTTTCGTTTAATTAAATAAAGTTTGATAATTAACTTCATTTTCATAAATAAAATTGTTTAAAAACTAATAAAATTTCTATTTCATTGTAAATTGTACCTATTTATAAGTTAAAAAAAAGTCATTTTTATGCTCAAAACTTAAGCATTTTTTAAATTTATACCGGCTAATTTTATTTTTTTTGTAAAAGTACCATTCTTGGTCTTCAATTTTCCGTTTGAAACAGCAAAAAATGTCAATTCCATCCAAAGTTATGATTTTTTAAAGAAAATGTGCATTTTTCACATTTTTATTCGTTTACTTAATCATATTGTTTAAACAAATTAATAAATCAGCAATATTGTGACTGATTCTTGTTCAAAGGTAGTTGATGTAATATCAGGAATTTTTTTAGAATTTTTAAAGCACTTTAAGCCACTTTTTACAGCGCTAAGCACGAGTGACCCATGATTACCGTTTAAAGGTGCCGAAAAACACGTTACCGTTTAAGGGTTAAACGGTAATCATGGGTCACTCGTGCTTAGCGCTGCAAAAAGTGGTTTAAAGTGCTTTAAAAATTCTAAAAAAAATATCTCCCCACTCTCTCCTCTAAGCTAGCAAGGAAAGAAAATTTGACCGAGGCACTAGTGACCCATGGTTACTGCTTAAGGGTTAAATTTATAATAATAATGAGCATCTTTTTCATGATGATCATAACGAGACATATATTACGTACGCCATGCATTAAACATTAATATTCCTAGACCAATGATAAAAAAACCAGTAGATTAAAGATAGACAACGTTACAGTTTAAAATGTGCTTTTTTATTTGATGGAGTTAATCAGACTGACTTCTAGAATTTCAGTTTTACAATTTTCGGAATTGCAAATTTTTAAACTTTCGAACATCGCACATTTAAAATTTTTACACCGTTGCGTAGAGAGAAAAAATTAATTTTCAAATGAAATTTGTTTGAAATCTTTATCACAATTTGTTTTCAAATTATTATTACTATTTTAAGTTTTTATTACTTTTTTGTCATTGTGGCAACGAAAGTACTCCATTTTTGGACCAATCAGAACCAATCAGAAAACGAATGGGTTTTGGACCAATCGGAAAACGAATAAAATAAAAAACAGAAGTATTCCATTTTTGGGCATTTAACGTGACCAATCAGAAAACGAATAAAATAAAAAAAGTTGCAGAATTCATTCAATAAAAGTTTCAGTTATACTTCAGATTTCAAAGTTCTCTACCGAGGACAACAACTACTTCCCAAATACACTGCTCAAAACAATTAAAGGATATTTGAAGTTTTATATAAAATGAAGATATAAAAGAAATTTTTTTTGCCGAAAATAGAAGAAGAGAATCCCAAATGCAAATTTTTTCTGGTTTTCAAACTGTGAAGCATGCAAATTTTGAGTTCGACTTCAGAAACATCGCTTCAGCGGCAGCGAATGAAATTTGACTTTCAACTGGATAAAAGAGAATGAAGACAAGGATGATCGGCATTCAGTGATTGCTTTGTTTCGATGAGTACGATGTCTCAGCGAAGTCATTTGACAGATTCAGAAGCTTGGAGAATTGTTGGTAGGTTAGAAGGGGTCCAAACTCAAGCCGAAGTAGCGCAAGCCATTGGAGTGTCACAAAGTGTCATTTCCAGGATCTGGAACCGTTTTTTGGAGAGTGGATGTGCAGGCAGAAGACCAAGGCAATGAAGATCGGTATTTTGCGTTAACAGCTCGGAGACACCGAAACATGAACGCTACTCTTCTCCAACAACACCTTCGCTCGGCTGCAGGCACCACGATTTTAACTCAGACTGTCCGAAACCGGCTCCATGCTGCAGGTCTGTATGCTCGCCGACCGATGGTATGTGTTAGATTAACATCAAGGCATCGTCGCGACCGCAGGGAGTGGGCAACCGAGCATGTCAATTGGAGGAGAAATGAATGGAGCAATATTCTGTTTTCTGACGAGTCCCGTTTTTCTGTGCATCCGAATAATAGGCGTATTTTCATCTGGAGGGACCGTGGCAGTAGGAATAATCCTGCGTTCGTGCACGAAAGTGTCAGATTTGGCGGTGGAGGAGTGTTGGTGTATGGTGGCATCTCCATTGAAGGGCGCACTGACCTCTACATCATTCGAGATGGAGCTCTGACTGGTCGCTGATATAGGGATGAGATCCTCAGACCTATTGTAGTCCCTTACGCTGCAACAATCGGAGATAACTTCATTTTAATGGACGATAACTGCAGGCCACATCGTGCAAACCTGGTGGAGGATTTCCTTTTCGAGGAAGGTATCGTTCGAATGGAATGGCCAGCGTATTCTCCAGACATGAATCCAATCGAGCACGTTTGGGACGCTCTAGGAAGACGAGTTTCTGGCCGCCAACAACCTCCACAAACTCTCCAAGAACTGGAAAGAGCTCTTCTGGAAGAGTGGGGCAGAATACCCCAACTCGTCATTAATAGCCTCATTGAGTCCATGCCTCAAAGGTGTTCAACGTTGCTGGCCGCTCGTGGAAACCATACCCCCTACTGAAAATGATTTTCTTTGAAGAGAACACCTTTTCTTATTCTTTTTTCCTCATATGCACAAATTGTGTTTTTTTCCTTTTGTACACAAATGCGCAATAAAATGCATTTTTTCTGCCAAACATGTGTAATTTATTCTCATATAACCTACTATGTCTGTCGACCATGTATCAATCAGCTAAAAAGTTTCCCAGATACAAAATCCACCTAAAACTGCAATATCCTTTAATTGTTTTGAGCAGTGTAGTTAAAAAAAATCGTTTATCCAAAAGCCGACCCGAACCGGATAAAGTAAGTTTTGTCGACCTAAAGCCTGAAAAAGAAAAAAGTTAGAAAAAGAAAAGTAATTTGATACTTTTTAATACAATTATAGAAAAATATTCTTATATTTTTACCATTAATATTAATTTTATTTTTTATGTAGAAATAAAAGCACATATATTATTCAAATTCAGATGCATGTTTCTTCGTGTGAAAAAATATTCTGGATTTTCTTTTTAAAAATAATTTTAATCTGAACCCGAACCGTAAGAATCGAAACCCCAGCTAAATTCGAAACAGACAAGGTGGTCCATGGAGCTTTCTCTTCGTTCGAAAGAATATTGAATTCAGGAAATGGTCCATGAGGGGTGCATCACCTAAGCACTGAAATGTCGCCCCCCACCCCATTCGGAAGATTTGAGACTTTTAAGCTTTTTAATGGACTAAAATGCAATTTCTTCCCCGGAATGTTGAAATGTGCTTTTTCCCCGTGGCCGCAGAAATCCATCCTGGAGGAAAAAAATCTGAATTCGACACTTTTATAAATTAACAGAAATAATTATTTGGATCCTACTGAGCTCTTGTCCAATAAAACATGTTTTTAGGGTTCAGTACTTATAAAGTGAAAACGGAACCATTACAGAATCACTCCCATGTCTGTCTGTCCGTCTGTCACCTCACAGCCTTTTTACCCATAAACTATGAAATGTGGAAAGCTCAAATTGGGAGGAAGTAATAAAGACTATTGACCAACACATTTACTGGTTATTAAATATTTACAAATATATGTGACAGGAAGGTAGGGGGCTAATAAGTTACTTGAAGAAAAAAGAAATATCTTCTTTGTATATCATGTGGGGTATTTGATGAAAGCTTTCATTACGCTGAACTCAAAAAAAAAAAATATATATTTTTTAAAATTTTAGGTATTATATTTTGAAAGATATCGTCGAAAATATTGTGCAAAAATATCCCCCCCCCCCCATCTAATTCAGAAATTACTGAAACTAAAATTATGAAAAAGTTAGAGGTTATAGATGTTACTGTAAACTTTGCTGGAAAACTATAGCCATTATTTTAAGTCTCATAGTTTTTTTAAGCACATTTTTCTGTTACACACAAATTTCGATTTGTGGGCTTTTAGCAAAGGTGTTGAAAAGCGTTGGAGGTAGCTATCGTAATAGAAACATAAAAGCATTGTTGATAAGGATTTTTTTTTTAAAAAAATCGTTAGTAATTAGCCGAGATATTAAACCTCAAAAACAGGGACGGTTTGGTTTGGACATAAATAATGACATGAGCGGCATACTCTGCATATCATCGGGTTTCAAGCCTAGATAACAACTTTTAATAATATATTTGTATAATGCAATACCTAGTAGCAGTATAAAAGCAATAAACTTCATACTATTGCAAACATATTAATTTAATTAGAATTGATCACATAAATTAAGGTTCATATGCATAAGAAGTTTTTATAAAGTTATACATTTCAGTACCAAGATTTTTTTTAAGTATTATTTGTCTTATTTAATGCAAAACATTCCTTACTTCGGAGTAGTAGCCACTGCGTTATGAAATTTTTGGTATTAAAATTTCTATTTTTTTTTTTTTTTATTCCTTATGCACGCGAACCCTTTATAAATACTATGGGGTTTGCGATTAGTTTGCATTGAGTGGATCTCTTATTACGACTCTTGTGCATTGTTCTCGCCATTGCGCCAAATCACGACAAAATGCGCCATTTGGCGAGTAAATGAACAATCAGACTCGCCAAATTGCGAGTACTCACATTCTGCTCTTTTTTGTGTGTGTTGTTACAGTTGAGATTCTTATCCGCATTAAAGTACAGAAGTCGTTTTTCATCTTCAATCAAGCCGTGCCATTTACATTATTATTTATAGAGATACTGACTCAACACAAACTCACAAGGAGAGGATCAATTTTGATAATTTTTATATATGTTGTAGGGCAGAGATTCCTTTGCCTCGGGATTTTATACAATGTTCTTTAGTTCTTGAGAAACAGGGGGGCGGGGGTCTAATATAATGACATCGGTGAAATACTTACCTTGAAAAGAAATGGTATAAGTGGTCGTAGCTCAGTCTGGTAAACAGTGATGAATCGTCCAGCGGAACCGGGTTCGATTCCGGGACGCGCTCCTTTTTTTATATTTTATAAATATACTTGTAATTATAATTTAATAATCTCACTGTCAATTAAAAATTGTAATGTATATCAATTTTAATTTTAACCTATTTACTTTTTTATTTGTAACGAAACAAAAGCATGAAACATTATAAATAAATGCAAAACTGTAATTTCTTCTAAATCATTTATAAAATGAATTTCACACATTCTTTATCAATGCAATGATATTGAACAACTGTGTCAATTCGTGATTTTAAAGAAACATCATTTATGTATTGCTTTAACAAGGGAAGCCAGCACGGGGATAAAGTCACTCTGTTTTAAAATAATAAACATAATTATATCAAAAGTAAGCATAAGAATTAAATTAATAATAAGAATTAAATTAATTAGCCCACTTTTTGTATATTAAAGATTTTTTAATTTTGTAAAACATATACTTGCTCTTTGAATTATTTTGCTTAAATTTTGCTGCTATTTATTTTGCTTAACATTTATTTTCTTCCCATTTTTATTTTTACTTGAATATGTTTTATTTCATTGTAAATTGATGTCACTACAACAAATTTTGGAATTTCTATTATTCAATAACAGATTAAAAAAAAAAATAATAATAATGATTAATTTCCTTAAATCATAGGAAATAATGCTCGCATTGGTCAGCGAGCGAACTCTATACCAAATGAACCACGATCGACCAGCCCTTCTTTTTCAAAGTAAATATTTGAATTGTGTCATAATATTAGTCCCGCTGTTCGGTAGTGGAGAATTCCCTCCGGAGATTAAACGCCTATGCTAAGTTTTTGGTGGGTGATATCCCTCCCCCTGTTTCTCAAGAACTAAGGAGCGTTGTATTAAATCTATTGAACCTGGGGCTAAGAGGTCTCTACCCTACAACATATATTTAAAAAATCTAATCTGTGATTATCAAAGTTGACCCTCTCCTTGTCAGTTTAGCAACAGCCAAAGACACAGAAAGAATTATACGTAAGTATTTCTCTGTTGTCAGTTTATCACTATCTATGCGCTGGTAAAATTACAACCAAATTTACGTGCATCAATCGCCAAATCGAGAAAAGTTTTGCTGAAATGCTTCATTGAACTTGCCATTTGCCGTACTGCAAAACATTATTAACCAAACATCTTTTTTTTTTTTTTTTTTTTTTTTTTTTTTTTTTAATCAGTTATAGTCGAAATCTCATAGCAATTTACCGTTAAAAGAATGTTTGAAACATTTACACATTTGAGACAGTTAGAATGTACATAAATTTAATAGCTTTTGTAGCATAAAGTAGAATTCCTATTTTCTAAAAAATTACAAAAAATTATGTTATTTTAGAACACATTGAAAAAAAGTATACAATAAGGGATTAAAGGTAGATATTTCAGTATTTCACACCAAATCTATTTGGATTTTTTTTTTTTTTTTTACTACTGTTTTTCATTTCTTATTCGCCAAATTCCTAACGCTGCTCAAAAGCAAGCGCTCTTGTGTGTTTAAAATTTATTAAAAACCTATTTGGAAAAACGCATTATGGACCAAAGCGTCTTTGCAAATTTACGAGTTCCTTTCTACACAAGCTCCTTTAACACAATACCAAGTTTAAAAATTGAACAAGGGTTTTGTGTTAGCTATACTGGAAAAAGAAAAGGTTTTACTACGCTGAATTTAATTTTATGAAATGCCAAAACAATTTTAAATATGCACTGCCTTTTGTTCTCATTGTTAACACTCGCACAACACATCATAAGAAAGGGGGAGATAATTAATTAATTCCACACATTAACACAATAATGACAACAAACTCTAATCATTTCGCTAGCGCATTTTATTTACATGTTCCATCATCGCTGTCCAGAGCGCATATATACAGGTACATACAGAATTAAAACAGATTCACTACAGGCGCCATCTACAGGCTCTTTCCACATAACACTCAAGATATAACATATTAGGATGTAACATACTGGGGCCCCATGACCACGTCATCATCATAAATAAAATAAATATATAACAAATTGACACATTAATACAATACACAATGTAAACATAAAAATATATAACAATAATATTACACAATAAATTCACATTTATATCTAGAAATTTAAATAATTTCACAAAGAAAAGTTAATTTTCATTTATTGGCAGTTTGACTAATTTGTGGATTGGTCTTTTAAGTTCACCTATGGCAGTTTTTAAATTCACTGATCTTACTCTGCTGTCAGAACTTTTGAAAATGTCAATTATTCTTGCCATTTTCCATTTCAACGGTGGCAAATTATCATCTTTGATGAGCACTAAGTCGTTTACACATAAATCTTCTGTCGGAAATTTCCACTTGTTGCGCACTTGCAACTGTGTAAGATAGTCCTTAGACCATGCTTTCCAGAATGACCGGGAAATATTCGTAATCAATTTCCATCGATCTCGAATTGAAATTTTCATATTTGTAATGTCTGGTTCGGGAACACTCTTTAAATCTGATCCAATGAGAAAGTGACCTGGAATGAGGACTGAAAGATCATTTGGGTCCTCCGAAATAGCGACTAATGGGCGAGAATTCAGAACTGCTTCAATTTCCGCCAAAACTGTTGCAAATTCCTCTTGAGACAAGATCTGCGACCCAATAATTCGTCTCATATGGTACTTCATTGATTTAACCGCTGCCTCCCAAAGACCTCCAAAATGGGGAGCAGATGGAACATTCGTAGTCCATTTTATACTCTCATTGTGCAAGTAGTTGCCGATTGCTTCTGATGCAGCGACTTTCAAATAATTCTTTGCTCCTATATAATTAGCACCACAGTTACTGACGATCTCTATTGGCTTACCTCGACGTGCAATGAATCTTTTCAACGCAGCTATACAGGCGCTGGCATTCAGATCACTAACAAGTTCCAAATGAACTGCTTTGGTAGAGAAACATACGAAGATACAGACGTACATTTTGACTGGCTTTACTCCCCTACCACGTCGAAGACTTATTAGAAAAGGTCCACAAAAGTCGGTGCCACAACAAATGAACGCTCTTCCTTGGCTCACTCTTGATGTTGGTAAATCAGCCATGATTTGTTTCGAGAATTCGCTGCGAAATCGTGCACAGATAACACAATTTTTTATTGCTTTACGGATAAGAGACTTCGCACCCACAATCCAATAGGTTTTCTTCACGGCAGAATTTATTAGCTGTACTTATCCATGTAAGTATTTTAAATGATAAAATTTAATTAACAAGGTCGTAACTGGGTGATTTTTAGGCAAAACTAAAGGATATTTTGCAGTCTCTGGTATGTTCGCATTTCTTAGCCGTCCACCAACTCTTAAAAACCCACGATTGTCCAAAAAAGGATTTAAGGAATTTAAATTGCTGGTTTTTAGAATTTTTCCCTTCTCCAAGTTGGCTATTTCGTTTGCAAAATTCGCTCTCTGGACTAACTTAATTATAATATCATGCGACCTTTTCAATTCCTCTGTTTGCAAAAACGGAGCTGCAATTTTATTTCTCTTTGCATTATCGATGAATCGCAAGCACCACGCAAGCACTCTTTGCAATTTAGTCCACGATGAAAATTTACTCCACAATTGTTCAACTAACTCTAATTTACCGACCAAATTTTCAGCAAGCTTGACCTTCTGTTCTTTCAATACATCTACACTATTGATTTCCGTAGACGTTCTCAATATCTGTTTGGGCCAGCTCTCATTATTACTTCGAAGCCAAGCTGGACCTTGCCACCATTTCTCGTTGTTAACTAAACTTTCAGCAGCAATTCCTCTTGTTAGTATATCGGCCGGGTTGTCTTCCGTAGGACAGTAGTACCAATCACTAGGATTGGTTTTCTGTTGGATTTCTAGAACCCTATTACCTACAAACTGTTTCCACCTTTTCGCACATCCTTTAACCCAATATAATGCAATGGTGGAGTCACTCCAATATACTACTCTTTGAATTCTATCCTTAAAAATATTCTTCACATAATTTCCAACTCTAGCACCTATTACAAGACCCATCAACTCTAAACGCGGCAAAGTTAATTTCTTTAACGGTGCTACTCTATTTTTTGACAAAATAAATGACACTTTATAATTTCCACTATTATCACAATATCTAAAATAAAGAACTGCTCCATACGCACTTAATGAAGCATCACAAAAAACATGTGCCTCCACTTGTTCATCTTTACAATCAACTAAACAAAATCTGGGAATAGTTATATAATATATTTTCTCAATTTCGTTGCACCACTTAAGCCATTTTTCCCGCAAATCATCGGGCAACTCTTCATCCCAATCACAACCTGTTTCCCAAATTTCCTGTAACAATAATTTAATACGAACAACAAATGGCGAAATCAGGCCTAGGGGATCAAAAATACGTGCTGCTGTTTTCAAAACACACCTTTTACTGTTTTGCAACGTTTCCCAAGATTCTATTAAACCCTTAACTTCCAATGATAATTCATCTTTCTCTGGACACCAATTTAAACCTAAAATCTTCAACTGCTGAACACTTTCTTTCTCTATATCCTTAAAGCCATTTTCTATCCAGAGTTTTTCCAACTCTCTACTATTAGACCTCAGTTTTCTCAAATTAAATCCTCCACTCTTTAAAATATTTACAGCGTCCGAAGATAATTCGAACGACTCACTCACAGTACTTCCTCCAAAAAATAAATCATCTACATATAGAGCTGAATTTAACATTTCAAATGACTTAGGATTGCTATTTTCAAAATTTTTAATGTGGTGTTTTATAGTAGCACTCAAAATAAAAGGAGACACTTTACAGCCAAATGGTAATCTTTTCATTCTCATGATTTCGTAATCTTTATTAGGATCATCCGAATACCAAAGAAATTTTAAAAATTTCCTATCTCTCTCTGAAATTCCTATCATTAAAAAAGCTTTCTCTATGTCAGCATTAAACGCTATTTTATGTTTCCGAAAATTTAGAATAACATCAAGAATATTAGGATTTAAATTAGGACCAGTTTCTAGACAATCATTCAAAGACAAATTATTTTTAGATTTTGAACTACAGTTAAATACTATCCGAACCTTAGTTGTTTCTTTATCTTCTCTAACAACTGCTCTATGGGGCATAAAATATTCTAGCTGATCCCTTTGACATTTCTCAATAATCCCGTTTTTCAATTGATCGTTTATTATTTCTCGATATTCATTAACAATCCAATTGTTTTTAGAAAAACCCTTATTTAACTCATCAAATCTTTTTTTTGCCAAAAAATAATTACTTTCTAATTCATCACAACTAATTTTCCATAATAAATCAGTTTCGTACCTCCCATTCACAAATTTTAGATTTCTTTCAAATTGATCTATCAATTCTTTATCCGCTGAATTTAATTCTTCATTTTCTTTAATACCTAAAGTCTCGAGTTCCCATAAATTTTTCATTGTTTCATTTAAACCTGAATCCCGTATTAACCCACAATGTATATTACCATCATTTATCTGTTCGATACTTCCACTAGCCACGTAGCCAAAACAAGTATTCTGTAATAGAAGTCGCGGATTTTTTAAATATATTTGCCCTGGTCTCAACAACTCATAAAATATTTCGGCCCCTAATAATACGCCCACTTTTCCAGGGATATTAAATGTATGATCAGCTAAAGCGACTGACTCAGAAACATCCACCTGTATTTGAAATACTTTATGTGGAATAAGATCTGTTATTTTGTTCACTACCAGCATATTTATATCTCTTTGAAAACTCTTATCTCGGTTAGAAATCGTAGTATTTACACACCCATTAACACTTAAAGATGAATCATTTAAACACGATATTACCGTATTCGTTTTATCTGGTTTCAATTGCAAACGATTCACACAGTCTCTGCTTATTAAGCAAGTTTGACTCCCGACATCTAACAGGCATCTCGCTTCATACCACTGAGAATTTTTATCTTTAATCAAAATCAAAGCTGTACTCAATAAAACATTTTTTGTTTTATTTTTTGCCAAACTACTAGCGACCACAGACCTATCTGACTGACTAGGAGGGATGGAAGGAGAAAGCGCATCGTTACTTTCCCCTCTCTGATCTACATTATTGGAAACAGATGTGAAGCTGGGCGATTTTTCTTTACTCGACTGAATATTTATATTTTCTTTTGGATAGTGGATTAACTTATTATGCGGTTTTTTACAAAAACAATTTTTGCTCTTACAAACTTTTACACTACAATTGGGATGCAAACATTTAAAGCATAGTCTATTTATTTTAACAACATCTACTCTTTCCGGAATTGTAAGACTTTTAAATTTCGGACAAAAATACAGTTCATGATTTTCATTTTTGCATAAAACGCAAGTTTTTATTTCAGAAAAGAACACATTCGAAACTTTCTTTTGAAACGTTGGATTTGGCGATTTATTTCCAAAAAATCTTTTATTTTCATTTCCGTTTTGTTTCCTAAACACATTATTGTCAGTTTTTATTTTATTTTTCGTAGAAAGAAAAATATCACATTCACGACCTAACTGTTGCGGTTTAAAATATGATTCTCCCTGTTTTGCTCCAATGTGAGACATTAAATCACTATCTAATGAACCAAAAATCTTATCCGAAACAATTAGCTCACACAAAGATTTAAAATCATTCACTTCACGTAACTGACAGTAATATTCGAATGCTGCACTTAATCTTGACGCATATTGGACATAACTTTCTGAAGGTAATTTTTGCGCCTTACGGAAATTATTTAAACACTCCTGCGGAGTTGGTTGAAACTCCTTTAACACTACATTTTTTAATTTATCATAATTACACAAATCTTCCTCTGACAAATAAATCATTATATTATTTGCTTTTTCACCTAACATATTCAAAAGTATTTCAGCTTTAAATTCCTCAGGTACATTTTTTGTTCTGAATGCTTTTTCTAAGGACTGAAAGAAAAGGCTAAATGACTCTACCCTAGATGGCACAGGTATCGTTAAAGTTTTAATGCTCTTAATAAAACTTTCTACATTATTTATTGACTCCATTTCACTTTTTACCGATGAAAATGAATTATTTTGAAGCGATTCCTTCCGAATATTAGCGATTTCTAACTCCTTTTCTAGCTGTGCTAATTTTATTTTTTCAAACTCAGAGTATTGTGAAGATTCTTTACGAACATTAGCTAGCTCTATTTCTTTTTCTAACTGAGCAAGCTTTATTTTTTCTAATTCTAATTTTGATTTTTCCGATTCTTTTTTAATTTTAATTTCTTCAACCACATATTCAACAACACTTTTAACTAAATCCAAGTTATTTAAAAAAGAGTCACTTTTTTCAATTAACTCTTTTAATTCAATAACTTTAGCTCCTTCAGGAATTATTAACCCTAACTCTTCAGCGACGAGTTTTAACTCGTCTTTTTTCAACTTATCTATCACTGACATGATTAAATATATGAATATATTTACACTAATAACACAAGAAATCACAAAATTATTGAAACAACACTGCAAATCTACCAGAAATAACTAAAATAATTTTCTTAAAATAGTTCCTACAACTGACACAAAATCATTAGTTACGAATAAAATACAAAATCACTAGTTACGAATAAAATATACAACTCAATACACAACACTAATTAATTAACATAAGAAAACCACAAAACCACAATTTATACAACTAAACTAAATCTCCGAAAAACCAAACTACATATTACTCACCCCTTTTCTTCGCAACAAAGAAAGCGCGCAAATATTTTGCGCCGTTCTATACACAAACAAATCAAAACGTGTGACTCTACCCACAACTCATGACACCATGTTAACACTCGCACAACACATCATAAGAAAGGGGGAGATAATTAATTAATTCCACACATTAACACAATAATGACAACAAACTCTAATCATTTCGCTAGCGCATTTTATTTACATGTTCCATCATCGCTGTCCAGAGCGCATATATACAGGTACATACAGAATTAAAACAGATTCACTACAGGCGCCATCTACAGGCTCTTTCCACATAACACTCAAGATATAACATATTAGGATGTAACACTCATTATCGAATTAAGTTCCGTATAAAAAGATAAAGATACGATAAAATAAAAGTTATACAGAATAGCATTATTTGATATTATTTAGACTTCATACCTCTTTGAACTTTTATATGATTTACCCATTCATATTTTTCTAATATATTCATCTATAGCCAACCTTACTTAGTATAGTTTTTACAAAGTCTTATTATTCTTTCATCAACGATTTCCTTTTAATAATACAATTAACTCCTTCGCGATGAAAGCACTTTGCTTGATTATTAATTATTAACCACTAGTTTTACAAAAAAGAAATTTTTCTGTACTTGCTTCTCGAAAATGATCCAATTAAAGCGAGACGAAATCTTGCGCGTGACTGTATGAAAGTTACCAGAATTTTATCTTTTATCTTTACTCTAAGAAAAATTCAAGTAGAATACGCATGTTTACTTCCGTCACAAAATACGTGAAGACCTGGATCATTACTTTCATAATTATCTAAATACATCCATCGCTGCAATTTGATGTGAGAAATCAGTTTCAATCCTTGCACCCACTTTAATATTTGTTTAGCAAAATTCGTTGGCAGTAATTAATCTCACTTAATTTTTAACTTCCATCATTCTTGTAGAATAAGTTTAGGGAGCAAAGTCACAAGTGAAGTAAATACAAGAGAATCAAACATCCTCCGATCCAATGAAAGTAGAGCTAATTTTGTAGGAACAATTTGTTCTTCCTCAACATAACCGATTTTGCAAGATAGGGTATCGTTTTTCAGATCCCAATTTAAACCAAATACTGGTGTCAAGCTGTTGAATATGCAGAAGTAATTTAAATAAGATTATTTGGCATCCATCCCCTCAGATTAAATTTTGCAGGGAATAGTAACATTTGGGGCTCAAATATAAACTTATTTAATTATTCAACTGTATTGAAACTATAAACACCATTACATACATACAAAGATTCATTCAAAGTCTATGCTGTAGAAGCAAGATTACCAGGCGCGCTTTCTACATGATGTTTAAAAGTAGCCGCTAGTAAAAAGGTACTACAACTGATTCCAAAAACTACACGTTTACGCCTATAAATTATATAATTTTCCGATAAAAATCGCTGATCTATACCTGTTTCGTTTTTACAGGTGGGTATGATTAAGGGCAACGATTTTTTTTTTTTTTTTTTTTTTTTTGCGACACTTTAAATGTTGTCTATAAGAGACAGCATATATTTTGGACAAAAATAAGTCCGAAAAAGCCTTATAAATTAGGAAGCAGCAGCACAGACATTCACATCATCGAGTTCACTGCTGAAACTCCAGAATTAGTTAAAGCTCGATTCGCATATTAAAACGCAATCGGCCTGCTAAATCGAGCATGGTAGAAAACATTTGAAAATCCAATTTTAGCGGTTGACCCTTAAGTTTACCAGTATATTTTCCTGCTTTCAGTATCTTTTGCTGCAGGAAAACATAATGGTAAACCTACGAGTCAACTGGTAAAATCGGGTTTTCAGGTGTTTTCCAACAAGATACGGTTTGGCAGACCGATTGCATTTTTATATGCGAATCGAGTTTTAATTAATTCTGGAATTTCAGCGATGAAATCAATGAGGTGATTGTTTGTGCTGTTGCCTCTCGGTCTATCAGATTTCAGATCGTCATAATGATGCTACTTCTGAAAACTACTTTATTTAAATCAGAAAGAAAATAACAAGACTAACATATTGCATTATAATAATTATTTTATTTATACATCAAAATACTTAGATTTGATAAATGTCTTTTAATTTTTAGTTTAGTTTCATCTTTATTCCAAACATAAACTTTACATATTTTCATCCTGCATACATGTTTACATGCTCATGATGTACTCGCACACATCTTTTAGCATACATATATAAAATTTTAGTACATTCAATACCAAACCTTTTTCAACCAATATAAATAACATTGGCTAATGAAAAACCTTCCACAATCTTGATTATTAATCCACAATTCAATAATCGCTATGCTAGTGGTTTTTTTTTTTTTCCATGATCAGATCACAGAGCTCTTAACGTAAATGACATAATGATTAAAAGTAATAAACATCTCTGTTCCTTAATAAACATTTGTATTTTGTTCAATAGGAAAAACGCGTCTTCATACCATCATTTCTGATACATACAGTGTCTCACATAAGTGATGGTACACTTGTCTTTACAAAAGGAAACTAATCAAATAAATTAAAAAAACATGTACACATTTTTTTGTGGGTGTGTTTCATACTTAAATTTAGTAAAGATTATTACATAACATACATTTTGTCAAAATATTAAAATATTAATTTAATAAAAATACAAATGTTTAGAACGGAGCAAAAAATAGTTCACATAAGTGATGAGACACCATTGTATGCAACAAAAATCGTCTGAAATAAGCAATAAAAATATTTTTGGGGTTTTTATTTTTACTTAAAAGCAATTGGCAATAATTTATAAGATCGTCTGCAGTATTTCTCTCCAGTTTGTTTTGGAATTTTTGTGTTTTTTAGCTCTGTGTAGCCATGAATGATAAACGAAAAGAAACTTCGCCTGAAATTCGAAAATTAGTTATTAATTTGCATATTGAACGTGGAAAATCTATTAGAAAAACTGCTGAAACAGTTAACTTGAGTCGTTCAACAGTTTTCAATATCTTTAAACGATATAAAAAGAATCATATGATTCAGGATAAAAGAAGACCTGGCGACCATCAAAGCTATCCAATGGAATAAAGCGAATTATCGTTCGAAATATTAAAAAAAATCCAAGAAATAGTGCTTCAAAAGTTGCTGCTGATTTACAAGCATTATATGGAATAATTGTAAATCCTGAGACTATTAGAAGGGTAATTCGATCTGCTGGATATCACGGTAGAGTAGCCAGGAAAAAATTCTTCGTAAGTGAAAAGAATAGAAAACTCAGACTAGCTTTCGCAAAATCCAACATAAATAAGAATTCTGATTACTGGAATAAAGTTATATTTGCTGATGAGAGTAAATTTAATATATTTGGTTCTGACGGTAGAATCTTGGTGTGGAGAAAACCCAGGGAAGACCGCAGAAGAACCCAGGGGGGAATTTCGCAGACAGAACTTGGTACCAACAGTAAAACATGGTGGAGGAGGAGTTATGGTATGGGGGTGTATGTCGTTCGCTGGAGTTGGTAATCTTGTTTTTATTGACAGTATAATGGATCAGTACAAGTATATTGACATTTTAAAGCAAAATTTGAAATCTTCAGCCCGAAAATTGAATCTTCATAACGATTTTAAATTCTACTAGGACAATGACCCCAAGCACACTGCTCTGAACGTTAGACTCTGGCTGTTATATAACTGTCCTGAAATAATAAAAACACCACCACAATCTCCAGACTTAAATCCCATAGAGAATATTTGGCAAGAATTGGAATCAAGAATTCGCAAACACACCATTTCTTCAAAACAACAACTAAAATCGGTGCTTCAAGAAGAATGGGGTAAAATCACTCCAGAAATCACAAAAAAATTAGTCGAATTCATCCCAAAAAGATTAAATTATATTTTAAAAGTAAAAGGAAATCCAACAAAATATTAAAATCTTTTAAAAAGTAAAATTTTTAAATAAATATTTGATGGAAAAGTAAGTGTCCCATCACTTATGTGAGCCATTTTTTGCTCCGTTCTGAACAATTGTATTTTTACTAAATTAATATTTTAATATTTTGACAAAATGTGTGTTATGTAATAATTGTTACTAACTTTAAATATGAAATACACCCAAAAAATGTTTGCACATGTTTGCTTATTTATTTTATTGTAGTTTCTTTTTATAAAGCACAAGTGTCCCATCACTTTTGTGAGACACATATATTTTTAATATTTGAACATTATTTATTTATACAATTTTAAGTTAACTGTGCTAACCGTTTCTTCTGGCAAAATCAAACCATGTTAAAAAAAAAAAAAAAAAAAAAAAAAAAAAAAAAAAAAAGAACATTTTTATTCATAAACTAAAATATCCCATAAAAATGAAACACATTATTAAATTATTAATAATTGCATCAAAATGGTATACACCTTCTGCTCGTATATTGAACTCCTCGTTACTCACAAGGAAGGTCTCCATTGGGGGCTACTCAGAATTTAAAAAAAATAAATAAATAAGAATTAAACTACTCATGTAGGTAATAAAGGATCAGTGAAAATTAGCGGCGGAATTACATTATTAGATATGTAAAAAAATAAAATAGTTTGGAATAATTGACGTGAAAAGCTGAAAGCGACGCGGGATTTGGCGAGCAGTGCATTTCCTCGCCAAAAGCAGACGATTTTAACAAGTCTGAAAATTGATTTTAATTGACTTCACTGTTAAAAATTTGCAGCATTTACTGCAACGTCACTCCACTACTTTTATAGAATATCTCTCTTCTGACCAATGAGAATGCTCCATAGCACGGTGAATTGATCGTTTTCTATAAAAACGGTGGAGTGACGCTGCAGAAAATGGTACAGATTTTTAGTGGTGTTGTAGCTTGTGCGACACTATTAAAAATCTGCCGCATTTTGCTGCAACGCACTCCACCGCTTGTATATAATATCTCTATTCCAACCAATGAGAAAGCTCCATTTCACATCCAAGTAACCGTTTTCTATACAAGCAAGGGAGTGCGTTGCAACAAAATGCAGCAGATTTTTAACAGTGTATTTTTCAATTTGGAACAAATTTAATCAATTTAAATTGTGTTTTAAATGATAAAATATATTAATTTCATTTTGTTATAAGTACATATAAACGTATGTGACAAAATTACACTTAGTGTAAAGTAAAAATGCAAAACTAAAATTACTTAAACTAAGCTTATTTAAATAAATTGAACATAGAAAGTTTTTTCTTTAAAAAGTATTCGAAGCGTAAAAGCGTATTTTTCAAAATTTCGTTTTTTCGTCAACCGGAGATAAATCGCCAAATAAACGAAATTTTTATTATTTTTTTACGGACGTTATAAGGAGGTTCCGCCGAAATTTTTTTATAAACATATATAACTATATGAGAAGAACATTCTGTAATTTTTTCAGATTTTTCTGAGTATGCCCGTATGGAGACCTTCCTTGTCAGTATTAATGCAGTATTATTATTATTGAATTATTTCTTCTCCACTTTGACTTTAGAGCGAGAGTATTCGGATTAATTCGAATCTTAGATATTGAAGCTTATCATTCTAAGATCGAAATTGCAATTATGTTTGAATATCATTAACCTATTCGGGACGAGCGTCTTTTTCAGAATTTTTAATCTTTTATCACCTGTCTTTGAAAGAAAAATGTTTACCTAATTGAATTGGGAAAATGCGCGGATTAAAAAAAGGCAAAATTTACAATAAAAATTTACTGGTGAGAATAATCAAGGATTCTAAACACGTTATGCATAGGGCACGTATGCCAGTTGCTCATCTCCAAGGGGTTAATAAAAAGAGAAAGAATAAAAGTCCAGATACGAGGGCCGTAGCTAGGAGAGTGCTAGGGGGGCTCACCCCCTAAAACATTTTGAACCTCGCCTGGAAAAGATTCCAAGGGCGCCATATGAATTTCTGTTCCTAAAATCCAAATGAAATTCTTCTCAAAATTCTAATTAAGTTTTGAGGCCTTTTCACAATTTTGCACAAATGCTAAATTGTAACTAAAATAAGTGTTTTAACACTCGTTCATCTTATTTCAACTTATGAAGCATTATGCTTAATTTTACACTAGTTATACACTCGAATTTTCATCATCATATTCTTTAGTTAGCATAAAATGAAGTTATTACAACAGTTTAATGAGACAAATAATGTGATATGCACTAATTTATTTTTCTGTGTCAGATAGAGAGAGAGAGAGTGAAAATATGCCCCCCCCCCTCTGCCCCTATTATTCACTTCCAGCTACAGCCCTGCCACATACATGTAGACCGAGGAAACGAAGAGGTTAAATAATATATGATGCGAACATTAAAAATACAATATAATAAAAATTGAACTGTCCACTTTTTTGCACTGATTAGTTAAAGAATAAAGATGCATGAAAAGAAAAAAAAACCCACCAATAATTGATATTTAACTCTTTTGAGTCCGAACTTTTTTTCCCTTTTTAGAAAAAATTACTTTTATGTTAATAACATTAACGCTAGCATATACAAATAGATTAATTAGTGTTTAACGAACATTTAATTGTCTGAAAGGTAACGAATGTTGTTGTTTTGCATACTATTCAATTCATATTCATATGAAAACAGGCTAAGGAAGAGTTTTTGGAGATGTTTAGAGAATATTATATTACAACAAGATTTAAGTAATGATTTTACTTTTTAATGCTTTTTTCACTTTATTACATAGGATTCTTTCAGGAAAGTAACTTTATTTTAAATTTACAGAGTGAAATATGTGTTTAAAATAAAAGAATCATAAATGGCGCAAAGAGAATTAAGTAAACATTTATTATTATCATTAAATGTCTAAATAGAAATGAAGTCATATGCTAAATGCATAGACATACATTAACTTACTATGTGTAAATAGTAGCAAAAGTATTTGTTAAAACAAAATAATACTCCATTAAAAGACATGTACAACTAATAGTACACCAGACCCGGAAGGGTTAAGATACCTATAGGAAGGTATTGATTGAAATATTATGTAAGAAATAATGCATGTTTAACTTTGAATCTTTGAAACACATATTTTACATTGAACTATAAAACATTTTCTGTAGGCTTCTAAAATTGTTTTTTACTTTCACATTGCCCTAAATGTTCTTAAAAAAATTGACTCAGGCAATAAAAATGACATTAACACACTTTTGTTAAATCTGCTGATAAGATCCTTGATCTGATAGCAAAATGATTCTATCGTCTGTTACTTTGAAATTCTTCAAATCGCGGTTTGCATTTTTTAAGCTATGTTTTATGGCAACAATTAATTTGTTTTACATCAAAATTTTATGAAATAAACTAAAACTTTATATCGTCTGCAGCTGTTCAATTGAAACTTTTTTACTATTATTAAAACTAAACATTCTGAGTATGTATCAATGAAAATATGATATTCCCGATGTCAGCAAAAAGAAAAATTAATCTGAGGTAAGAATTTTCAAAATTTTTAAAATTACGATTTTTCTTACTTTTAATTTATGCAAAAATAAATTTTTTCGAAAATTAAAATTTTTTGAAAACGGTGAAGAGCAACTTCGACGAAGTTACAGCTGGTTTTGGCTTAGAATACAGCTGTTTTAAATTACAATTTTTCGCTTTTAGCATTAAAAATAAAATTGAATTAAGAGGGGTCCGTGGGTCTTTTTTACTAATTTTGCTCCTTATTTTGTGCATTTCTTTTAAATTTTATTTTAATGACGCTTAATTTCGACTAACTGAAGATCTACAGCGCTAAATATTAGGACTTTTTAACATGTTTTTTTTTTGTTGTTTTTTTTTTTTCTTAGGGCCTTCCCTTCAAGTATCAGTTGGCCCCCTTTTGGTCCCGCTACTATAGCTCTTACAAAAATGTCGTAATCACTAGCTTTATTATTATTATTATTATTATTATTATTATTATTATTATTATTATTATTATTAGGGGGCTCTACCCTCTACGAGCGACGCTCGCCAATCCCCATTCAGACACCCCAAATTCTGAAAGCACGATAATTTCATCGGATTTAAAAAAACTGAATTATAATTTTAAAAAACTGAATTATAATTTTAAAAAAAATTTAAATAACAAAATTTTAATTTAACAAATTACAACGACTATTTAGAAAATGATATTTTCAAAGACTCAAATTTTAAAGACTTATAAATAAATTCTATATATTTAAATTAATAATAAAAATAATTTTTAGGATAATTATAACAAGTCATAAATTACGTACGCCGTGCATTGAACATTAATATTCCTAGATCAATGATTAAAAAAAAAAAAGATTAAAAATAGACAACTTAACTGTTTAAAATGTGTGGAGTTAATCAGACTGACTGATGAACGCCTCATATTACGTATGACATGGATTAAACATTAACATTCCTGAACCCATCACAAACAAATTTCAAATGAAATTTCAGTTTTACAATTTTCAGAACTGCAAATTTTTCAACTTCTTAACATGGCACATTTTAAATTTTTACACCGTTGTGTAGAGAAAAAAAAATCCACTTTTTAATGAAATTTGTTTGAAATCTCTATCACAGTTCGTTTTTAAATTATTAATTTTTTAAAAGTTTTAATTACTCTTTTTGTCATCGTGGCAACAAAGGTAATCAATTTTTGGACATTAAACTTGGACCAATCAGAAAACGAATAAAAAAAAAAAAAAAAAAAGAATTATTCCATTTTTGGACATTAAACTTAGACCAATCAAGACGAATAAAATTAAATAAGTTGCGTAATTCAACCAATAAAAAGACTCAAATATATTTTAGTTCTTCCAATTCTCGGCGATTTCTCTGTAAATGGATTTCTATTCATTTTTCTTTGATTGGAGATTTTTAATGGTAAATTAGCCGCTGTTAAGAGATACAATGTGTGGTCTTTGATAAAAAAAAACAAAAAACAAGTTGGAAATTGCACGTGAAGCGTAGCAAATGAGGTGCGTTCGTACGATAACGAAGTTTTAAAATATTTAGATCTTGCTGATATAGTAGAGCGTACTTTGGATACAGTATAGTGGTCGAAATTTTTGTGTTCCTGTAAATATGCAGGGAGTAATTTTTATTACACTTCAGCAACGTATATCTTATTCCTAAAATGTGAAGTAGTTTAATATAATTAAAACACGCCCCAAACAATGTTTTCCCGTATAACATTATTTAGTGGAATACATTTGTGTGACCCTGTAATTTAATAATAAATATTCTTTGCATCGCAGATTGTACAGAATATATATTTTAGTACATACTTCATAGATTCATATCAATTCTATTATGTTCAAATTAGTGTAACACCATTAAAATGCATTTGAAACTTTTTCCCCCATTGATCGTAATGTAACGGAATACTTTTGATTGTCCCTGTAGTTGGTCTAAGTATCCGATTTTCATAACATTTGAAATGACATGACAAAATTACGTAATAATTATACGTTTTAAATTTCAAACGATTAAAATGCATTTGAAACATTTTTCCCCATTGATCGTAATGTAACGGAATACTTTTGATTGTCCCTGTAATTGATCTAGGCATCCGATTTTCATAACATTTGAAATAACTCGACAAAATTATGTAATAAATATACGTTTTAAATTTCAAACGATTAAAATGCATTTGAAACTTTTTTTCCCCATTGACCGTAATGTAACGGAATCCTTTTGATTGTCCCTGTAATTGATCTATCCATCCGATTTTCATAAAATTTGAAATGACAAAATTATGTATTTTAAATCTCAAACGATTCGGTTGGGTAGTTTTTGCGTTGTTATATGCGGACGGACAGATGGACAGAAAGACAGACGGATGGACGGACGGAGTGAGCGACAACAATAGGTGCTACTTATTTACATAATTACGAACGCATCTAAAAATAGTTAAAAATTGGAAAATAAGCTAACAATGAATTAAGTAAAAAATAATGTCGCGTTATGTATCTTAATAGATACTGCCGAGCTTAAATATAAAGATTTATCGTCGTAGAGGTGTGTAGTTAATTATATAATAGAAGATAATATACTTTTAAACACAAGACATTTAATTACAACATTACACAGAGCGCTAGACATATATATTCCAAAGTTACAATCAACTTAGGTTTTACTGGTAACAAATATCACGAGATGGGAATAACATGGATAATGCCACATCTTCCCTTTCAAAGATTTACTCTGTCAGGAGCTTTCACAGTCCTACCACTTCGAGTGACTACAGGTTGATTAAATTGTGGTTTAACTTTGTCTTATCCTTTGGTTACGACAGCACGATCCGATCTTACTACTTTGGAAACTTCTCTTTTGGCTATCTCTTCTGAAAGAACTTCTTCCAATCTCTCCTTCTGCACCAGTTTTGGTTGAAGTTCTGAGGGCACTTATAAATAGAATTGTTTGTAAACGTCGTCCCATCAGTAACTCAGCAGGGCTATAACCGTTTTCCAAAGGCGAAGCTCTGTAATTCAACAAAGCCAAATAAGGATCTCTTGACTTTTTGAATCTGAGTTTGATTGTCTTGACTGCTGCCTCCACAAAACCATTGCTTTGAGGATATCTGGGACTAGACGTAGCATGCTTGAAACCGCATGCTTTAGCATATTGTTGAAATTCAGCAGTTCGAGTCACCTCAAACTGTTTTCCATTGTCGGATCTGACTATATCAGGTATTCCATGTCTGATGAATATGGACTTACATTGCAAAATTACTGGTTGGATGTGAGCCTGTCTAGTTTTGCAACGTCGGGATAACGTGAATAAAAATCAGTTACCAGCAAATACCAGTCTGAGTGAAGCTTGAATAGATCCATGGCTACGATTTCCCATGGTCTTTGAGGAAAACTAGTTGGTTTCAGTGGTTCAGAACAATTTATAGCTTCTTGTATGCATAATGGACATTCTCGAACGAGTTCTTCTATCTGCTTACTCATTACAGGCCAGTAAACAGCTGAATTAGCTAAAGGTCTGAATTTTGTTATTCCCATATGACCTTCGTGGATTTTTTTTCCAAGATTTGTTTTCTTAGTTTGTACAATTATTCTAGTTCCTCTCATAAGTAACCCATTTTGAACTGAAATTTCATATCTTAAAGGCCAAAAGATCCGGCAAGATGATTCTAAATTCTTTTTCTCTGGCCATCCACCTAAAGCATAAGTAGTTAACATCTTGCACGTTGAATCTTTTTCTTATTCCAACTTTAACTGAGAAAGCCTTTGAAGGGCAATAGGAACAGTTTCTGTGATTTGATTGACGAAGAGTTCGATATCTTCTTCTAAATCAAAAGTTGAGACCTCATGTTGGTGAGGTGCTCTCGATAATGCATCAGCTGCTAGTAAATGTTTTCCTGGAGTATGAAAAACATCAAAAGAGTATCTCATTAACCTCATTTTTAATCTTTGAAGACGAGGAGTGAGATCATCTAAAGATTTTCTTGTTAATATAGGAACTAGAGGTTTGTGATCGGTCTCCAAAAGAAATTTTGTACCTATCAAGTACAGGCATCAAAGTGAGAAATGAGAAAAAAGGAGGAAAATCTTTTCCACCTATACAGTGGCTCCAAACTCTTATAATTTAAGTGTCATTTTAACAGATACTTATACAATAAAACTAAATCTAAAATTTGCATGTATGATTATTATTATTATTTTTTTTTTTTTTTTTACTTTGAAAGCATTAACAATGTTAAAGGTGTAAATCCAATCCAAATATAACTGATCAACTTATCTGAAGTACAATCCTTGATTTTCCAAAGCAAATATTATCTGGAATGGTTTAACTGTCAGAAATAAATCTTGAAAAAGGTATCACAGAAATTATCCAAGAGTGTTGTATAAATAGTATGAAATATTCTATTCCAAATAGAAACTTTCACTTTGAATTTTTAAAGTCTAGAGAAATATTTCATTCTTGAAAGACACTTTGAATAACTTCATTTACACTACTTTCAGATGCATATATGATATAAGCTCACCTTTCGTTTTATGTCTCTTTTGCACAAAAATTCAAGAAGAAACTCCAAGGGTTTGAATAGACAAAATGTCATATTTCTAAATTTCCCAGGACCCACCCTCCCCAATTATATTTCCAAATCTTTTCTTTGCATTTTCGCATCAAACCTGAAAATGTCCAAAATTGCTTTTAAAAAGGTGGAATTCCTCCTTTAGGAGGAACTCTTTCATGCCTGCAAGTAATTACAAAACTTTTCGCATTCCCAAGTGAGTGCCAATGCCTCTTTCTCGATCTGGGTGTAAAGTTTTTCTGTTGGAGTTAAGACTCTGGAAGCATAAAGGAAAGGGCATGGTTACAAACAAACACTTCTGTCAAACCAATCTACCGTTACATTTTTGTCATAGCGATCATTGTAGGAATCATCTTGACGACAGTCCAATCATAGCAAGCAGACAACCATCATAAAATTTGTAGACCAATCAGAATGCCTGAATTCATATGTAGAGTCGATGCTATAACGAAGCACGGGCGAAAACAGCTTGCCCACACTAATAAGAGCCCACAGTGACGTCAGCTGCCCTTTCCTTATACGCAATTACCTTCATTTTAGTATCTTTTTGTTTTTGGCATAATGTAGCTCCTAATCCATAAGATGAAGCATCTGCTGTTACTACCGACTGTTTGTTAGGGTCAAACACAGTACACTGTCAGAAATATTCGTCTTTATACACTACACTACATTTTGCTTCATTCTCGAACAAATAATCTCTGTACTTCTTGGAGACGTCATTTTTCTGTGAATCGTTCCAGCAAGTCTGTAGAAGACGAATAAATTTCGTTTATTCCCCGCACGCATGCGCATTTGTCTTTTTCAAATTAATTTCCTGTTTTGATTACGAATCGTAAGTTTGCAGATGACAAGCGCGTTCCAAACTTTCGAATGGCAGGTGAAAAAGCAGCAAACATAAGGTGAGCAATATTATTATTATTCTTTCTAGAACATGGAAAACTAAATCAATAGAATGGAATGGTATGGAAAACTAAATCAAGTTTGCATGCGTTTTTTTTTTATTAGATCATGTTTTTAATAGTGCACTAGTGCAATGTCATTTTAAGAACAATGGCGACATGATCGAATTTAATGAAAGGTATGCCTTTAGTATAACAGTTATAATCAACTTCATTTTTTTATACAGCTTTGTTTACTTTTTAGCTGGCATAGTTAAGCATTTTTTATGCTATGCATTAAATTCTATAACTGCGATGTAATTTAATATCAAATGTAGCTTATGCTTGTTATTTTTTAAAGAAAACTAGAAATTCCGAATTAAACTTATAATGATAATTACGAGTAATTATAATTTTTGTTACAAAAATATTTTATAACGTGTGACCATGGTGTTTGCCCGAACTCAAACAAAAAATATTTTCAGACAAAATTAGTTATTATATGTTTGTTAGCTTACTGAACGCATTATTAACTATGAAATAGATATTTTTAATCATGCAAATATAAGAAATTTCGTTGTTTAAAATGTATGTTATATTAAATTGTCTCAATAAAAAGGAAGTTTCTCAGTCTCTTTGCGCCAAACTATTTATTTAAGTTATGTCTGTATTAAATTTAACATGTAATCTCTAAATTATTTTTTATTTTGCTGTGAAAGTATTAATATATAAGAAATTTCGTTATTTACCAACTAGTAATCTGTTTAAAATGTACGTTATAAAAAAATTATTTTAAATAAAAGAAAGTTTAGCAGACTTTTTGCGTGAAACTATTTATTTTAAATTAACGACTTAACTTATTTTGATCAAATTTTAAATGTATACTCAGTAGGTCTGAGAATAGGTTGTTATCTATTTTTAATACCCCTAAATGATAAGGGTGGCCCACGCCATAAAAATTTCTCCGAAACGGCTTAACTGATTTTGATGAAATTTTCATGCTATGATATCATAGGAATTAGTGTCCATGTCCATTCATTGTTGGAATGCTTTGCGAATTATTATTTTTGTTGTTTAATATTTTTTACCGTTCATGCGAATGAATCTTCTGCATTTGTTTTCTTTATGAAGTCTGGTAGTTAGTTGTCAACTTAATTTCACTTGAAGTTATCGTAGAATATATGTTTATTAGAATATAAATTAGAAACAACAACGTTTGATGTTTAAATAAAATATGTGGCACAAATGTCATATCAGTTTTGATGCGATGTTTTTTTGTAACAATTTGGAGATAACTTAATTTTTGAATATCAGTTACACACATACAATTTTAAATTATTTTTTATTATTTGAAAGAGGATGTCGGACGCTCCTCTCAGTCCACAAAACTTTGAAGAATGTCCTAGGTAGTTTTAGCTGCCACCACCGATATTAATGGGTGATATCGGTCACCTGCTGTGAGGATTGGGTAAAATAACACTGACGCTGTTAATGAACTGAACTAACAGTTTATTTAAGATATAGATATGTACACAAGAAACAATATTTACAACTATTTACAATTACAACTCGGATATAGATGATCCGGTTCAACATTAAATTAACTACAATAAACGTTGGTTGTGTACCGTTCAACTTATACTTTCTTCCTCACACTCAACGCACGTTAGATACGCTTTATCAGAGATTACTGCAGAATCTCAATACACAAGGGTACTAGGCCTCACTTCTCGGCCTATAACACTATCCACCGGGACGCCTTGTCCCACGCTCAAAATATACACTATCCAACAGGACCACAAATCCTGAGCGACCTATCGGTCTCAACGCCAAGCGAGAACTGTCCCCAACCTCTCAGTCCAGAGTTGACCTTGTCAGAGATCTTCCTTCCCCCAGCAGGGCCTCTTAGAGTTCCTCCATTGGTTCAATTCCGCATACCAACCTTGAGTCATGACATCTACTGTTTACACATCACTTAAATACTAAATGACAGCTGAGCCATGCCCCGTGGTCATCACTTTCATTCAGCAACGAGTGCGTCATCCGCACACCTGCGCCTGGATAACCACCTGTCATTTGTCATTATAAGAAAAGAAAGAAAGGTATTTCGAAAGCTTCACGGGTACACAACTAACAATACATAAAAATATTCAGATGAGGAAATGTCATTCCTTTCTAATTCAGGGTAGATGTCTTCTAGGAACCTGACACCCCCCACCTTAGCGGAAAATATGCCTCTTAGGGGCTAATTTTCCCCAAACATATAATAATATTACGGAAGAGTTCAATAGTCTCTTGGCAGATTTCTTCATTCTAAATATTACATAGGCATTTTCAGGTGTCTGAACATTCTCTACTGACATCTCTACTGAACCTTATACTAATACTACTATTGCATAAACAATACACATGCTAATTTACTATTATAAACACAAAACTTAAAAAAAAATATTTACACACACACAAAAAAAAATTAGACATGTGATGACATCCTTTAAGGTTGTCTACTATTTTGACATTGATACTGATGGGCTAGTAACTGGTTGTTCTTCCCAGCTCTTTCTCTGTAGCCTCGAAATTGCATCAGCATTCAAATGTTGAACTCCGGGACGATGAGAAATGCTCAGGTTCCAGCGTTGCAAGGCTAGAGCCCACCTAGTGAGTTTGGGCGACCTTGGGGTTGTTTCCGTGAGAAATTTTAATGGATTATGATCGGTAATGACCTCAATTTGAGATCCATAAGTCCACTTTTCAAACTTCCGCAACCCGAAGAGAACACTCCAAGCCTCTTTCTCTATACTCGGCCAAGCACGCTGAGCCCCTGACAATTTCTGACTGGCAAAAGCTATAGGTCTAAACTGACCTTTTTCATCTTTTTGAGTAAGACAACATCCTACTGCAAGGTCGGAAGCATCGGCGTGAAGCTGATATTCCCGGCCTACGATAGGTGTAGCCAAACTCGTCACTTTACAGAACTCATCTTTAAGAGTATTAAATGCTTTTTCTGCCCGTTCATCCCATGGTACAGTATTTTTGACATTTCCTTTGGTTAATTCGGTTAAAGGTATAGCTATCTCAGCATAATTTGGAATATAAGATCGGTAAAATCCCATTAATCCCAAAACTGATCTAACTTCCTTTTTAGTCTTTGGTCTCTTTAAGTCCCTTATTGCTCCGATTTTCTCCTCATCAGGTGCATGAGTTCCACCCCCAATAACATGACCTAAAAACTTAGTCAATTTCTCTCCAAATTTACATTTGTCTAGTCTAATCGTAAAATTTCTATCTTTTAACTCTTCAATGACAGCCCTGACATGCTCACAATGCTCTTCCCAGGTATCGGAGAAAATGATGACATCATCAATATATGCTTCTGCATACCTCCGATGACCTTGGAGAACCTCATTCATGTCTTTTTGAAACGTAGCAGCAGCCCCTGATAATCCAAAAGGCATTGTACGCCACTGATAAGTTCCGTTATGCGTCGTAAAAGCTGTCAGAGTTTTACAATCCTCAGCCATTTTAATTTGCCAATAACCCCTCAATAAATCTATTGAAGATAAATATTTAGCCGCCCCTGCGGTATACATAATTTCTTGGGAATTTTTCATCGGGAAGGTGGGAACCTGCGTTACAGAATTTAAAGCTCTGTAATCAATACACATTCTGACAGTTGCATCTTTTTTCGCAACGCAAACAATTGGATGGCTAATTTCAGCATTCGACGGTTCGATTAGATTTAATTCTAATAACTCCTGAATCTGCCTATCCACTTCCTCTTTATAAGCTACCGGCACGCTATATAACTTTGGTTTTTTCCTTTCTACACCCGGTTTCAGATCAATCCGATGTTCCCCTACTTCCGCTGGTCGTACAGAACCCATAAACACTTCTTTATTTTCCCTCAAAATGGACTTTAAATCTTTGACTTGACTATTAGATAGCCCTTTTATTTCAAACCTCTCAATATCCCGTTCTATCTCTTGATCCCGGTTCAAAATAGGAATTTCCCCAACTTCTCCAAATTCCTCATCACCTTCGAAAACAATATTAACTATATTACATTTTAGCGATAAATTCTCTTATCTTATTTTGGTGCACATGCTTCCTACTCCCGTCGGCTAACTCAACAATAAACGAATGCTGGTTTCGTTTTTCTACAATAGTTGCCGGCCCTTGCCACCTAGAATATAACTTATTAGTCGAATCGGGGATTAACAGTATAACTTTATCGCCTACCTCAAACGTTTTTTCTTTTGACCTTAAATTATAATGATACGCCATTCTATTTTGTTGAACCTCAGACGACAATTTTGCCTCATTTGCGGCTCTTTCTAAGCGGTTCTTAAGTTTATCCAAGTACTCATGGATCGGCGTAGTATCTAGCTGCGCTCCCTTATTTTCTCCTGCCCATGACGACTTAAGAATCGATAACGGACCCTCCGGCGCTCTACCATATAATAACTGGAAAGGTGCGATTCCCGTCGTAGAATTTGGGACTTCCCTATACGCCCATAATATAAATGGTATTTGTTCATGCCATTTTTTTCCTTCTTCCCTAATCGTATGATGTAGCATACGTTTAAGAGTCTGATTAAATCGTTCCACAAGTCCGTTGGATTGTGGATACTGTGGAGTCGAAAATCTTGGACTAGCACCTAACCTTTTCTCAAATTCTTTCGTTAAGTCGGCAGTAAAATTGGTTCCATTGTCGCAGGCAATTACATTAGGAATTCCTGTTCTCATAAATATTTGAAGTAACGCCTCACACGCGGTTTTAGCAGTTAAACTTTTTAGAGGGATCGCATCCGCCCATCTGGTATGCTGATCAATTAAAGTCAGTATATACCGATGCCCTTGTGAACTTTTAGGATCAATAGGCCCAATTAAATCAACATTAACAACCTGAAATGGAAGTTCCGGCCGCGACACTGGGGAAATAGGAGCTCTATCATTTACTTTAACCCCTCTAGTCAATTGGCACTCTAAACATGATTCACAAAACTGTTTAGCTTCTTTTGCCATTCCCTCCCAATAAAAAGAATACCTTATTCTCTGCAACGTTTTCTTGGCTGCATGATGCCCTCCAAATACCGATGAATGCGCTAATTTTAAGATTTCTTCCCTTCTTACCTTGGGTACTACTAATTGCGCTATAGTTTCGCCTAACAATTTCTCTTTATGATACAATAATCCGTTTACAATATAATAATCCCCTTTTTCCTTTTTAGCTAATTCCCAAGCTTTCTCTAATTCTTTACATTCCAACTGGGATTTCTTAAACATAGCTGAGTTACTAACAATAGATTCATTATTTTCCTCCGTTTCAGTTTTTTCTGGATCCTGACTTTGTACATTTTGCGATCTCGCGTCTATTACGTAAACATTACAGCTATCGTTACTTACATCTTCCTTTTCATTCGAGTTATCAATAATAATTTCGGAACTTTTTAATTCTTCGGACTCTATCAATGGCTCCTCAAGATTGACACCTGACAACTCATTAATCACCTCGGGATGTAAAATTACTTGCTCATTAATATTATCAGTTACTGCGCAAAGTACTTCCTGATGAATAATATTAGTTTGCCCGAATTGCGGAATAGCTAGCGGTAGTTTAACTAACGGTGATTTAACAGCTTCACCAAATAACCCTTGTAAATAAATACTACCCGCTCCCTTTAATTTCTCTTCCGGTACTAAATCTTTATGAACAACACTAATCTCACATCCAGAATCAACCAATCCCTTTGCTTTTTGCCCATTAACACTAACTTCAATTTTCTCAAGTTTATTTAATTTCTCACCAATAACATTAGTTTTCTGCTCGGCCTTTGCCGATATTCTAGCCACGATAGCCCCATTAGGTAACTCTTGATTTTCTTTCACCATAATCTTATGAACACCTGCTTTCTGGTTTCGCCCTTTATTGCCATTATTAGTTCCCTCATTACCCACTTTATTACAAAAACGTTGGTAATGACCTCTCAAACCACACTTAAAACATTTAGGCCCAGAAGCATCATTCGTCTTCTTAAACTCTGTTTTCCTATCCGGAAAAGAATTACACTCATTACTACCATTTTGCCTCCAACTACCACTAAATTTATTATCCTCCCTCGGTCTCATTTTTTCATTGTTTACGCACCCATCCCCACCTTTAAAGCTTCTATGCGTAACCGCATAAGACTTATGTTTAGCATCAAAATAATTATCACACTCTTTAGCAATTTTAGGAGCTTCTAACAATTTACCCTGGTGAGTTAAACTAATATATGCTGCAGTATCCTCATCTAGCGTACTCATTAGCTTATCAGTAACTATTAACTGGCTGACCTTTTCATAAGTGTCCGCACCTCTAATTTTACAATAATTTTCCCACGTAGCTATTAAACGCGATACAAATAATACATGGGTTTCGTTCGGATTTCTCCTAGCTTTCCGGAAATTTTCTAAACATGCCTTCGGGGTTGGCTCATGTTCCCTTAGGACTAACTCCTTTAATTCCTCATAATTCTCCATTTGTTCCTTAGTGGTATAAATTAACAAATTATCCGCCTTATCTCCTAACATATTTAGTAGAATTTCGGCCTGCTGGTTTTCCGGTACATTTTTAGTTTTGAATGCCCTTTCTAAGCTGTTAAAAAATAAATTCCATCCCTCAGTCCCTTCTGGTACTTTGATAGATAGAGTTTTAACACTTTTGATCAATTTTTCTATGTTACTTTCATTATTAGATTCCCTAGACCCATTGAAATTATTTGCCGATCCTTGCACCCTTAGTTTCTCCATTTCTAATTCATGTTCCATTCTTAATTTTTCCATTTCTAACTTTTCCTGCTCTAATTTTTCCTGTTTTTCTTCACGCTCTAACCTTTCCTGTTTTTCTAACTTTTCGCGTTCTAATTTTTCTTGTTCTAATCGTTCTGCAACAATAGCGTCAGATAATTCCTTAATAACCCCCTCGTCATACTCATCACTGTCCATTATCTTTTTCTTAAGCTGAATTCTGGTATCATCTTCCGTGAATTCAACACCCAATTCTTCGGCTATCCCCTGAAGATCAACCTTTTTTAGCTTCAATAAGAAAGCCATACCTTCACCGATTGTTATTACCACCCCACAAGAATAGTTAAACCTACCAACTTAATATTTCCGAAATTTCTAACTTAGTACAGATATTTCTCCACTTATTAAACTAATTAATACCCTTCAGATAATCAATACATTTCATTTCTAATTAACCTACTGAATACTCTAATTTTCCTCAACCATTGATATCACACAATTTACTTCCAATAAAACAAAAAGGTAAAACAATAATTCGATTTGATTACTATGCAATATAGGTCTCAATGTATACACTTAGATAACAACATACAATTTATATAATAACACTGATACGTTGAAATTGAATAGAAGTATTGATGTCAATCAAGAAATCCACATAAAGAAAAATTGTACAACATGCATATATAAATTTCTACAATTATCCTCATAAAATATTTCCGAACTCAATACTGGTTCTTACACTTAAAACAAATATACTGAAAATCTTTACTTTTATTTTTTTACTCACTATGGCTCTCTTTTGAGCCTTTTTTTTTTCCACTATGGCTCTCTTTTGGGCCTTTTTTTTCACTATGGCTCTCTTTTGAGCCTTTTTTTTTTTCCTCACTAGTATTGGCCAATTAAAATTTTCATTTGCTTAGAATTTTGATAATGTAACTCTTAAAATTTAAACAGTATTGCTTCATTTAACAATTACTTTAACAATAATTTAGATTTAATGCATTAATTTAGTTCACTAATATCATTATAAATAGCATATCATTATCATCTCAAATTATTATGACCTTTCTTTAAAACAATAGCAATATGGTTACTAATTCTTTACACCTATCTGAACACAATTATTTCATTGCGCATAAATTACATAGACAATTTACTTAAATTACTATTAATTATACAACAATACAATTTGGTTCGAGATGTCAGAAGAAATGAATGATCAAAACACCTTACATTATACTTTATTTGGTGGGGTACTCTTCTATTCACAGATAGCTCCACGATGTAGCGGTAATATGGCACAACAGTTCAGTTTAGTTCTTTCTAATAAAGATACGCACAACACTTTAGTCCACACTAGACGATATGGCACGATACTTTATCACACACTCGACGATCCGGCACGATACTTTAGCACATACTCGACGATACGGCACAACACTTTACACACATTCGACGCTACGGCACGACACTTTACACACATTCGACGATACGGCACGACACTTTAGCATACAATCGACGATCCGGCACGATGCTTTAGCACATACTCGACGATATGGCACGACCACACAAGAATTCCACTGGATACTCTGGCATTAACAGACTGCAACACGGCTCGCTGGTCACTGGTTTCAGGCGATTCTATCCCACCGCTGCCACCAATTTGTCGGACGCTCCTCTCAGTCCACAAAACTTTGAAGAATGTCCTAGGTAGTTTTAGCTGCCACCACCGATATTAATGGGTGATATCGGTCACCTGCTGTGAGGATTGGGTAAAATAACACTGACGCTGTTAATGAACTGAACTAACAGTTTATTTAAGATATAGATATGTACACAAGAAACAATATTTACAACTATTTACAATTACAACTCGGATATAGATGATCCGGTTCAACATTAAATTAACTACAATAAACGTTGGTTGTGTACCGTTCAACTTATACTTTCTTCCTCACACTCAACGCACGTTAGATACGCTTTATCAGAGATTACTGCAGAATCTCAATACACAAGGGTACTAGGCCTCACTTCTCGGCCTATAACACTATCCACCGGGACGCCTTGTCCCACGCTCAAAATATACACTATCCAACAGGACCACAAATCCTGAGCGACCTATCGGTCTCAACGCCAAGCGAGAACTGTCCCCAACCTCTCAGTCCAGAGTTGACCTTGTCAGAGATCTTCCTTCCCCCAGCAGGGCCTCTTAGAGTTCCTCCATTGGTTCAATTCCGCATACCAACCTTGAGTCATGACATCTACTGTTTACACATCACTTAAATACTAAATGACAGCTGAGCCATGCCCCGTGGTCATCACTTTCATTCAGCAACGAGTGCGTCATCCGCACACCTGCGCCTGGATAACCACCTGTCATTTGTCATTATAAGAAAAGAAAGAAAGGTATTTCGAAAGCTTCACGGGTACACAACTAACAATACATAAAAATATTCAGATGAGGAAATGTCATTCCTTTCTAATTCAGGGTAGATGTCTTCTAGGAACCTGACACCCCCCACCTTAGCGGAAAATATGCCTCTTAGGGGCTAATTTTCCCCAAACATATAATAATATTACGGAAGAGTTCAATAGTCTCTTGGCAGATTTCTTCATTCTAAATATTACATAGGCATTTTCAGGTGTCTGAACATTCTCTACTGACATCTCTACTGAACCTTATACTAATACTACTATTGCATAAACAATACACATGCTAATTTACTATTATAAACACAAAACTTAAAAAAAAATATTTACACACACACAAAAAAAAATTAGACATGTGATGACATCCTTTAAGGTTGTCTACTATTTTGACATTGATACTGATGGGCTAGTAACTGGTTGTTCTTCCCAGCTCTTTCTCTGTAGCCTCGAAATTGCATCAGCATTCAAATGTTGAACTCCGGGACGATGAGAAATGCTCAGGTTCCAGCGTTGCAAGGCTAGAGCCCATCTAGTGAGTTTGGGCGACCTTGGGGTTGTTTCCGTGAGAAATTTTAATGGATTATGATCGGTAATGACCTCAATTTGAGATCCATAAGTCCACTTTTCAAACTTCCGCAACCCGAAGAGAACACTCCAAGCCTCTTTCTCTATACTCGGCCAAGCACGCTGAGCCCCTGACAATTTCTGACTGGCAAAAGCTATAGGTCTAAACTGACCTTTTTCATCTTTTTGAGTAAGACAACATCCTACTGCAAGGTCGGAAGCATCGGCGTGAAGCTGATATTCCCGGCCTACGATAGGTGTAGCCAAACTCGTCACTTTACAGAACTCATCTTTAAGAGTATTAAATGCTTTTTCTGCCCGTTCATCCCATGGTACAGTATTTTTGACATTTCCTTTGGTTAATTCGGTTAAAGGTATAGCTATCTCAGCATAATTTGGAATATAAGATCGGTAAAATCCCATTAATCCCAAAACTGATCTAACTTCCTTTTTAGTCTTTGGTCTCTTTAAGTCCCTTATTGCTCCGATTTTCTCCTCATCAGGTGCATGAGTTCCACCCCCAATAACATGACCTAAAAACTTAGTCAATTTCTCTCCAAATTTACATTTGTCTAGTCTAATCGTAAAATTTCTATCTTTTAACTCTTCAGTCCAGAGTTGACCTTGTCAGAGATCTTCCTTCCCCCAGCAGGGCCTCTTAGAGTTCCTCCATTGGTTCAATTCCGCATACCAACCTTGAGTCATGACATCTACTGTTTACACATCACTTAAATACTAAATGACAGCTGAGCCATGCCCCGTGGTCATCACTTTCATTCAGCAACGAGTGCGTCATCCGCACACCTGCGCCTGGATAACCACCTGTCATTTGTCATTATAAGAAAAGAAAGAAAGGTATTTCGAAAGCTTCACGGGTACACAACTAACAATACATAAAAATATTCAGATGAGGAAATGTCATTCCTTTCTAATTCAGGGCAGATGTCTTCTAGGAACCTGACAGAGGATATTATAAATAAACAATATATTATATAACTATTATATAACTATATAGAACAAAACTATTTATGTCATTTTAAAAAAGAAAAAAGAAAATTTTTCAATAAATAAACAACAATAGCCAGGTCACCATGTCAGGCAAAATAATGGCAATTAGGTATGTCGCTGCCTATATTATATTTGGGGAAAAGTTCCTTATCATGCTTTGTTGTTACGACTGGCGAAAAAATCGAAATTGGCAACTAAACGCCATTTTAGCAATTTACCAGATTCCTCCAGAAGGTTGAAAAACACGATTTTTGGATGTTTTATAAAGATATATTTATTTAATAAACTTTACATATGCCACATGTTAAAATATTCGCGATGTTTATATAAATATTTTCATTTATATACATTTTAGATATATTTCAATGTATATGTAATTATATATAGCAGTATACATATATAAATGCATAATATATATACCTGTAAATAAAAAATCCTATACATGTATTATATACACTTATATATATTTTTTATAATTTTATATATTTAATATATTTATTTAAACGAAAGCTATACATTTTTTCCGAAAAAAAAAAATATGATAAATGCAAAATAATAAAAAACAAACAAACGACTAAAGTCCATTCCAGTATTAACAAGTTGGAAATTGCACGTGAAGCGTAGCAAATGAGGTGTGTTCGTACGATAACGAAGTTTTAAAAATATCACTCTCATATATCAATCTCATAAAACTGTAAATAATTACAATTAAAATGCGCACCAAACAATGTCCTCCCTATACCATTATGCAATGGAATGCTTTTGTGTGGCCTTGTAAATCAATAAAAAATATTCTTTGCATCACAGATTATGCAAAATGTATATTATAATATGTACTTTATACATGCATATCAATTTTATTACGCTCGAATGTGTGTAACACTATTAAAATGCATTTGAAACATTTTTCCCCATTAACCGTAATGTAACGGAATATTTTTGATTGTCCCTGTAATTGAACTATGCATCCGATTTTGATAAAATTTGAAATAACACGGCAAAATTATGTAATAATTATGTATTTAAAATTTCAAACGATTAAAATGCATTTGAAACTTTTTTCCCATTGACCGTAATGTAACGGAATCCTTTTGATTGTCCCTGTAATTGATCTATGCATCCGATTTTCATAAAATTTGAAATGACTCGACAAAATTATGTAATAATTATGTATTTTAAATTTCATAAGATTCAGTTGGGTAGTTTTTGCGTTGTTATATGCGGATGGACAGACAGACGGACAGACAAACAGACGGACGGACTGAACGACAACAATAGTTGCTACGTATTTACATAATTACGAACGCACCTAAAAAAGCAACCTCAAAGGCAACCTCATCCATTCATTTAATGCGAAAAAAAAAATCGATTCAAGTGTAATCAGGTAATTTTGTTTCTCAATTCCTGTAGTCACCTTTAATTTATGATATGAGTGTGGGGGGGGGGGGCGATTTAATTATATTATGTTAAAGAACAATAACTTATTGATAAAACTTTTATTAATGCTGACACTCCTCATTTCACCTGCATGCAATTCTTAATTAGATCTCATAAGGAAAGAATAGAAATCTGTTGGCTCAAATCAATGTACATATGATAGGAAAATAATGAAAAGATCTTATCCAACAATATCTATGTGTAAAAATTGTTCATATAAATTGCATATTCTTAAATATTTTCCATATTTTTACTGTTTTCTCTTTATTACATTGTGATAATTTTTTTTCAGTCTCTTTGCAGAAATAAATCCCGAGAGAGGATTCAAATGTCCAGAAAATAAAAATCCTGCGAATAGAAAAGTTGAGTTTGAGCAATAAGCTCATGTCCTTTCAAAATCTTTTCAGCTTACCTGAATGTTAAAATATAAAATTTTAAGTAATCAGCATATAGCAGAACTGCCAATCTTTAAAAATAAAAAACCATAAAGCATAAAATTGAAATTAATCTGGAGTTTGGTTGGTTGGTTTATTATGACCATTTTTTGAAATTCGTTAAAAGAATGAAGTTTTTTTTGTACTTATAGGTTATCCCGTCGACCAATTTCGCCAAATTATACAAAACGCCAAACTAATAGCCAAATTATACATGTTGACATAATTTTTATTTTAAATAACGAAAAAACAAATAATTAGTAGAATATTAATAAAGAGTCGAAATAAAAATCACTTTATTTTAAACACGTGAATCGCATTTAATGTCATTGAATGTGACATTCATGATCATCCATTATTTGACATTTAATCTTATAGTTTGGCCATAATTTTTTGGTCGACAGGATAACCTAGAAGTACCAGTTTTTTTAACTCACTACATTAAATTTTTTCAAAATTGTGAAAAATTTTAAAAGATTTTTAGAATTTATTCTTGTTTCAGGTTTTTTTTAATATTTGTAAAAGTAGGCCAGGTTCAAACTTTTTAGCAAGTGCAGTAAATTTTTAAACATTTATTTTCTTTTTGCAATTATTTCACAACAATTTAAATTTAAAATAAATGTTACTTTCCTAAACCAACCATTTGTAGTAAATCGCAAAAAGTACTAGAAAGTTGTAATGTAAATTAAATCTTTTGTTTTTCTCTACCACGATTCTTTTTTTAAAACAGCATTGTTTACTGTGAACTTTTGATGAAATTCACACGAAATTGTTTTCTTTTTTCGATCTTTTGATGATATCTGCATATTCTATGATAGTTTACAAATTTAACGCATTTACCACCATCTTTTTCATGAAATTTATTTTCTTCTGCGATCAGATGAGGTTTATTTTTTACACGGCCATTTACCAAAATTCATGATAGTTTAGTGCAACATCTTGTGGCCACCAATCAACAAAATTCACTACTCATTTAGATGACCTTTTGACAAAATTTGGAATACAATATATTTCTTTTAATTCTCACAGGTCAGGACCAAGGGATTTGAGGATTATAGGTCATATTTCTTTGTTTACAGTCTTAATGTGGGATTTATCATCAGATATTGTTATGACACTGTAAATAAATAACACAGGAATGAAAGAAATGCTTTATTTTAAGTAATATAAAAACACTATACAGGGTGATTCAGCTCGTCGGTGACAAACTTTAAGGATCGATAGAGCACACCTAGACGAACATTTTTGAATAGGGAATGTAGGGTCCCTGACGCGATGGTAAGGCGCTAGGCGCTTTCGAAAATTTGGGTGCCGAAATTCGAAACGTCATAAAAACTAGGGAAATGGTTAGATTTTCTTGCTTGTTGCGTCGAAATGATTCTGTTTGTTTAGACTTTCTTCAGTACCAATTTGATAAGCGTATCTCTTAAAACATGGATAGGGGGCGCTGCAGACTTTGGAGAGCTAGACAACAACTTTAAGCCCGTTATTTTGATAATTTAACACATGCTCGCCAAAGTTTATACTCTAACTTAAAGTTTGAACCCAAAAGTAGAGCCCTGCAAAAAGCGTAAGATCCGGAATAAAATGTCAAAGTACAGGGTGGTCGAAACTCGAAGGCTCCTAAGAGATAAACAAACAGATTTCTTGACTTATGGCATGCATTTTCATGATTCTGTTTGCTGGGGCTCTCTGAAACTCAGTTGAACGGTACAAAAAGAAACATCGATAGGGGGCGCTTTGGGCAAAAAACATAATTCGTTGACATTTCGGACGCTAACTGGAAACGGGGCGCTACGATCAGTTAGTAATAATGAAAACACATTTTCTACCTCTGCTCAACACTTCTGAATAAATTTAGACCAAAAACATCAATGATACTGGAAATTTATTTACAAAAAATAACACTACAGAAGATGCTCGAAATTTCGACCTTGGGCCATGATGCAGGCTTCGCACCTCCGTCGCATTGAGGAGTGTGTGTTTCCAACAATGCCAGGAGTATCTCTGATCTGCCCTGCAGCTGCCACAATGCGCGCCACAAGTTCTTCAGCACTGCTGACAGGTGTATGGTATACCTCGGCCTTCAGGTAACCCCAAAGGAAGAAATCCAAGCAGGTGAGGTCTGGTGATCGGGCAGGCCAGTGAACTGGACCCCCACGCCCGATCCACCGCTGGCCATACCTTGCGTTTAGATGGAGACGCACGTCGTTCGTGTAATGGGCCGGAGCTCCATCGTGCTGGAACCACATCTGGCGACGCGAACCTTCGGGTACGTGCGCCTCCTCCAGAAGCTGCGGCAGCACTTGATCCAGGAAAATCAGGTAATTTCCACCTGTCAGCCGTTCAGGTAACAAATAAGGGCCAATGAGGCAATCCCCCAGAATGCCGGCCCACACATTTACTGAGAAACGCTCCTGGGCTGCTCGGCTTCTGGTTTCATGTGGATTTTCATCACACCACACATGACTGTTGTGGGCGTTCCACATTCCCTCCCGGCTGAAGGTGGACTCGTCCGTAAACAAAATGCTGTTTACAAAACGGGGATCCCTGGATCTCATCGCCAAGTACCATCTTGAGAATTCCACTCGAGGGCCAAAATCCTGCTCTCTGAGCAACTGCACCCGCTGGATGTGGTAGGGGTGCAGATTCCGGGAACGTAAGATGCGCCACGCAGTTGCTTGCGAAATGCCAACATGTCTGGCGATATCTCTCGTGCTAAGACCTGGGTTGTCCTCAACCAGGTTAAGCACAGCCTCTTCGTTGTCGGGGGTGCTCACTGATCGCTCCCGTTCAGGCCTGCCTCCGTCGAAAGATCCCGTTGTGGACAACCTCTGGTGTACTCGAGCGAAGAAGGCATGGCAGGGGATTTGCCTGTTGGGGTAACGCTCGGCGTACAACCGCTGAGCGGCTCGTCCATTACAACCAGCAGCGCCATACGCCAAATGCATGTCAGCCAATTCAGAGTTTGTGTACCGTTCCATCCTACTACCGATCTGCAGACAAGTAACCCGAAGCTTAAGTAGGTACCGCGCGTTCAAAAGACGTGTCTGCGCATACAACTACGTCATCTCGCGTTGTCGTCTACGCATTACGTATCTTTTGCATATCGATATGGTACGATATCTTTTGCATAAATCAGCAAAAAGCACCTTATGTAAATTTTATTGCGCGCATTGTGCATGATCGAAACCAGCTATGTTTGTTAAAAAAAAAAAAAACTGCAGTTTTAATAGCTTCTTATGATAAGTAAATTACTCTCTTGTTTTGTTTCTAACTGATCGTAGCGCCCCGTTTCCAGTTAGCGTCCGAAATGTCAACGAATTATGTTTTTTGCCCAAAGCGCCCCCTATCGATGTTTCTTTTTGTACCGTTCAACTGAGTTTCAGAGAGCCCCAGCAAACAGAATCATGAAAATGCATGCCATAAGTCAAGAAATCTGTTTGTTTATCTCTTAGGAGCCTTCGAGTTTCGACCACCCTGTACTTTGACATTTTATTCCGGATCTTACGCTTTTTGCAGGGCTCTACTTTTGGGTTCAAACTTTAAGTTAGAGTATAAACTTTGGTGAGCATGTGTTAAATTATCAAAATAACGGGCTTAAAGTTGTTGTCTAGCTCTCCAAAGTCTGCAGCGCCCCCTATCCATGTTTTAAGAGATACGCTTATCAAATTGGTACTGAAGAAAGTCTAAACAAACAGAATCATTTCGACGCAACAAGCAAGAAAATCTAACCATTTCCCTAGTTTTTATGACGTTTCGAATTTCGGCACCCAAATTTTCGAAAGCGCCTAGCGCCTTACCATCGCGTCAGGGACCCTACATTCCCTATTCAAAAATGTTCGTCTAGGTGTGCTCTATCGATCCTTAAAGTTTGTCACCGACGAGCTGAATCACCCTGTATATATTAGAAATATATTTAAATAATGTATCGCAAAATTAATAGAATTGATTTGTACTTATTTCTTAAATCTATCAGACATTGCAGAGATAGTGATTTGCTTTACATTTTTTACTTTTTGCTCTAATTTAACTTGACACTTTTTAAGAATCAGGATTTCATGATCATTAACGAAAGTTTTTCTTAAAAACTGAGATATTTATCCTACAGAGCTAACGCCTCTTCAAAAGCCATTTTAACTTTTATACAGCACACAAATGCGTTCTGAATAAAGTAGTTGAATAGTTATTTACAAGATGCATAAATATATTTCATTCTAAGGAATGCAGAATCCATTAAAAATTTCTTAATTAATCAGATCCAGTTAATTTTTTCTTTTATGATTAAAATGCTCAATATTTTGCTTTACAAAAAACATTTTAACTGTTTACATCTGAAATATACTGCCTATATTATGCAGTTGTAGATAAAGGAAATCGACTATATTTTCCCCTTCATAGTCTATCAAAATTCATTTTTTACTTTTACTCTATTTTTCCTAAACTTGAATGAAATTCGCGATTTTACTCAGCTACTAAGGGAAGATTTGTGTTTTCTGAGATTTTTGACAAGATGGCAACAAAATTTTTAAAGAAGAAAATTCTTGTTATAAATACTTACGAAAAAACGATTTATTGGTGGTTAAGAAACATTGAGGATTTTATGTTAAGAACTTTATTGTACAATCCTGTTTTATGTCCAAATTTTTAAAATAACTGTCGTTATTTTAAAATTTCCTGAACAAAATGCTTTAAAATTTTGGAAATTTCACATCATAATCACTCCTGAAAAATTTTTCATAGACCAAAAATTGCAAATGCAAAAAATGTGTTTGTGATTTTTACAAAAAAAATCATAGTTCAAGACATTCATCATAGCATTGCAGTTTATAATAACTCACTATAATAACTCAAAATTGTAAGAATTAAGGTTTATTTTCATAGCAGTTGGCAGATCTGCATATAGTTGAAATGTATGTTTTTAATAAATAAAAAAAAATACATACAAAAATGTTTTCATTATTTATTCTGTGGCAGGTAATTTACTGTTATTTATGATTGTTACAGTACACTCCTCTAATCACATGTTGGGATCAAGGATTTTGTGAATTATAGAATTGTACAGATTATAGGTCATTTCTTTGTTTACATCTTAATATTAGGAATTTATCAACAAATGTAATAATCATACTGCAAATAAATTACACAGAAATCCTTCTGTTGTATTAAAAAAAAAAAAAAAAAAACTAGTTTTAAACAAATCTCTAGGAATGACTCCTGGAATGATGCTGATGTGTAAGGTTTCCATAAATAACGCGTCCGGGTGGACCACACCTTCCATGAGTCGAATAGACCAATCAGGAAAGGGCTCCGTCTCGGGTGGACTTGGAAATGAGTACGCTTCCTTTTTTTTTTTCCTTATGCTGCTATTTTGGTAGATTTTCCTGGTTTTTATGGATATTTAATGCTCGGATTTTAATAAGTGCACGTTTATGAGAGGTTTTCCAAAATTGAGTGTATGGAAAATAAGGTATCGCGAAGCGATTCCATGGGGTATTGGCGAGCGCAGCAAGCAGGATTAGCCTACAGCTTGGAATCGCGAAGCGATCACGCGGGGGGTTGGCGAGCGTAGCGAGCAGGGGGGCGGAGCCCCCCTAGTGAAAGAAAGGATTTTTGATATAAAAAAAGATTCTACTCAATATCAAGAAACTATTTAAATGATATAACACTAATGGAACAAATTTCTATTTGCTTTATAGTTTTTTGTTTATTGTATCCTGACGCCTTTAAAGATCAGTCTTTCTTGATCGATAACAAAACTTTGTTTTCCTAAAAATCTGAGATTTTTGCTCATGGGATACTTATCACTTCTAAGAAATTATATCTTTTTATATAGCTAGCGAATGTGTTTAGAATATATCGTATTATTCATAATGTACATAAAAATCTCAGTCTAATGAATGCATTAAAAATTTCTTAATTCATAAGGGCAATCCACTTTTATTATGGTCTGAAAACAGTTACAGTATGGATTATAAGGGATTGTGGATTAGAGAGAGTGGACTATATCCTATAAGCTATATCTCAGTGGAATAATATTTTGTAATTTAATGAAATGCTTATTGAATAACATTAAATAAAATCAACTTACAAAGCAAATAAAAAATACTTCTTAGATGTTCAAACCTTAACTGCACAATTTTTTCTAATTTTTTTGTCAAATGCAACCATCTGATATGGACCAAATAAATGTAATTCCATTCTTTGGACTATTCTTGATCAATTACAGTAATCATACTGGCCAAATTTATGGCACACATTGAGAATTATGTTTTTAGGTATGTGCCATATGTGGTACACAGTGCAATGAGGGTTAAACCTAATATTTGGTCCTATAAGTTTTTAAGTGTGTTGTTTGAACTCAATTTTTATTTGCTTTTTTTACTACATTTATTTGTTGTATGAAGTGTTGGATTAACCGAATGGAACTGCCTAATGTTTTTTTCTTCTTGAGCTATAACAATTAGATTGTAATTATACAGGGTGGTCATAAAAAAAACTTTGCCGATATACGGAGCTCTAGCGGCCAGTCCGCTCAACCGATCGAAATGAAATTTCAGATATAGCTATTCAGAGGTATGAGAGCGACAACAAAATGGCCCTAACGGTTACGGTTATAGTTACAGAAACTCGAAAATTTCCAATGGCAACACCCATTTTTTTTTTCATCGCAAAATGCTCAGCGCATGCGAAAACAATAAAGAGCGTTGAAACAATACGTGTATCACAAGAAACGGACATGTTATGCACGCACAAAAAACCGTTCTGGGAATCCTCCCCCCCCCCCCCATAGAAAAAACTCGATCGGGGCGCAAGGAGGAAATTTGCATATGACTCAGCGTCAGTACACTAATCTCTGATTACAATACAGATCGGAGAAACTAAAACTTTTATTTTTATTAAACATTTTCCACATGGGTGCCATCATAGGCATGGCACCCATGTAAGTAGTTACTGTAGTTATTTTTATTTTAACTAAAACATTTCCTTGTTTTTTTATTGTCTTATAATAGTTTACATTTGATTTGTAGTTTACGATGTCTTTTGTATAATAAAAATTTTTACCCTAACCTAAATGTTGCCTTTTAATCATTTACATAAATTGTGTAATATTATTAATAATATATTGGTAATACTTTGACATGCATATTTTTGTGCATAATGTTTATTTTTTAAGTCAAAAGAAAAATAATGAAACAATACTGTGGGAGTTTAAAAAAAATCATGAATCCTGATGTGTGATGAGACCAATAATTGACAAAAGCTGAGAGATATATTTAGCTAAATGTGTTTTATAAAAGAGCTGAATTTTTTAAAATGTATGGATGTACAGCTGGATGGATATAGATATACCACAAAATATAAATTATTAATACTACTCTTAAAAATATTGCTGATTATTCAGAAAGAAGTGTAATGCATATCTTGAAAGTAAAGTTGAATATCTGAAATGTGCAATATTTTGTATAATTTAAAATTTGGTATTAAAATAGATCTACAATTTAAGAATTCACAGCTTGAGTGTGAGGGGGGGGGGGGGGGTGAAACTTAGAATCTTTATTACAATATACGTTAGCTTCGATTTCATTTTTCTTGTCATAATTTTAAAAAATCTAGTTCTATGTCATAAAAAAATTTAGAAAAAAAAATTAAATGCAAAGTAACATGTTATGATATAGTTGAATAAAGCAGACCGAGACTTTCTAATATTTTTTAAATAAGTGATCGTAATGTAATAAGCAAATCTGCATGTAGTTTCTTTATATTTCAATCTTTTTGTTATTGTTTAGACACGGAGAAAAGGAAATTTCTGAAAAAAAATCCTTTTTTATTTTCTAGGAAATGAGCTTCTTGTAATATATGTCTCTCCCCCCCCCCCCCCCCAAAAAAAAAAAAAAATAAATAAATAAATAAATAAATAAATAAAAGGTTTATGGATGTTTTTTGATTTCGAATAAAATTTCTTAAACTTAAATAGAATAACTTCTCAGGAAAAATTTGTTTTTCAATTTTCATTAATAGAATTTAAGGCATTGAAAGGTAAGTGAATTTTTATTCAATGATTGGCAATTTCGTGAATGGATACTAGTATAAGTGAACAGATTCGAAATGAACAAATCATTCCCATTCCTTACTTGGAATAAAATATTAATTATATTCAATATTTTGCTCCATATCTACTCATCTATGAAATATATTTACGATATTTACAATAGAAAATACAGTAATGCTTTTTTGACGTTACTTTAATGACACATCAAGAAGGGCAACTTTGTGACATACATTTTTTTTTTTTTTTTTTTTTTTTTTTTTTTTTTTTTCAGAAATGCATGAAAACAAATGTTATTCAGAAACAACCGAAACTCATTCAATTTTCTGTTTTTTGTAAACAAAATAGATCTTTCGGGACAAGCCATCAAAATTGGTTTTTTGAACCGCTTTTCCCCACAAAAGCAAAACCAGTCCAGAAAAGGGGGGGGGAGCGCATGCTCAAGCTATCTAAATATTTAATAATTCGATAGGTAATTAAATTGCAATAAAATGGAAAACTGAGATAAAGCAGGTCTTCCATTTCGACTTCATTTGGTATTAAATTTGAAACACCAAAGATGACTGCATTTTATGAATGATCTGAATTTTATCAAAACTTTACACATTTTTTGAATGATATCTGCCAATTTCATGTGTTAAAGTGTAGCTCCTTTAGGCTATAAAGAACATCTTTAATGAAATAAAAAGAAACAACTTTTTAACCTAAAACAGAAGAAAACATAGCTGGCATTGCACAAAAAAACAGAAGATCCCCCCCCCCCCCGCCCTAAAACGGTGAAAAACATAACGGACTTCCTTCAAGAAACATAAATTTTCTCTTGTAACGAAGAAAAACATGACGGACATTCCTTCAAAAGACGGAAAATTTCCCCCCTAAAACAGAGAAAAACATAACGGACATTCCTTCAAAAGACAAAAATTTTCTCTCTTGTAACGAAGAAAAACATGACGGACGTTCCTTCAAAAAACAGAAAATTTTCTTCCCTAAAGCGAAGAAAATCATGACGGATGTTCCTTCAAAAAACAGAAAATTTTCTTCCCTAAAACGCAGAAAAACATGACGGACGTTTCTTCAAAAAACAGAAAATTTTCTTCCCTAAAACGGAGAAAAAATAACGGACTACCTTCAAAAGACGAAAGCTTTCTCTCTTTTAACGAAGAAAAACATGACGGATGCTCCTTCAAAAAACAGAAAATTTTCTTCAAGTGACGGGGAAAAAAAAGACGGATATCCGTCTTTTCACAGAAATTTGCTGGCAGCACTGCTGCCAGTACTTTTTCTGTGAATTGACGGAAGTTTTTTTGAGAGTGTAAGTACTGGTTCAGATGAAAGGATTTCCTTTAGTTTTTTCAGTCAGTGGCGTAGCTAAGGGCGCCGAGGCCTTGGGGCGCCAAATTGAGAGAAATTTTTATATATCTATATTGGGGTGGGGGCGCAAAATTTCTTGCTGGCCCCGGGCGCCAAAAAACATAGCTACGCTACTGTTTTCAGTGCATTTTCCCGAGGTGTATCCCAAATGAATTGATTTTTTGTTGATAGCAAGGAAGTCAAAGGAGCCATGATATCTGAAAATTTTGGGATGAATCTTGCCAAATAGTTGGCCATTCCTAGAAGTTGTTTAAGTTCTGTTTTGTTAGTTGGAGTTTTGAATTTTTGTATGGCTTTTATTTTCTCTTGGTCTGGGCGTATTCCGGACTCATCGATTACATGACCTAGGAATTTTATAGACTTCACCGAAAAGCAGCATTTTTGTTTATTTAGAGTGATCCCTGTTTCTTTTAGCCGTTTCAAAGTTAATTTCAGACGCTCGTCATGTTCATTTTGGTTAGATCCCCATACCAGGATATCATCCATTTGGCATATTACACCTGGTAGACTTTCTAAAGCTTGGGACATTCGACGCTGAAAATGTTCAGGCGCTGAAGAAATCCCGAAAGGCAAACGTAAGAAGCAGAATCTACCGAAGGGTGTGATGAAAGTCGTAAGATACGATGACTCTTCTTCTAGAGGGACCTGCTAGAAACCAGAATTGGCATCTAATTTTGAAAATATTTTGGCTCCTGCCAACAGAGATATATTATATTCTGTAGTTGGTAACGGGTGCCATTCTCTTCGAATACTTCTGTTAAGTACTGTTAAATCCAAGCAGATTCTTACATTTCCATTTTTCTTTCGTACTACTACTGCTGGTGAACACCAATCTGTGGGTGTTTCTACAGGTTTAATTACGTTTAATGCTAGCATTCTATTAATCTCCGCCTTGGTTTTTTCTAACAGCGGTATTGGTATTCTACGTGGAGAGGTGAGTGTATAGGGCTTAGCATCATCCATGAGTTCTATATGGTAATTTCCTTTCAGTAATCCCAATCCTTGAAACAAACGAGGAAATTCCTTAATAGGATCGAAGCCGGTAATACTTTGTACGTATTGTGATTGAATATTAGGACGCAGTCCAAAAGCTTTATGGCTGGTTTTCCCAACAAACATGTTTGTTGACCTTTTATGACAAAAATTTCTTCTAAACAATTTTTTCCATTATATTCAATATTTTCGGCTAATTTCCCTATTAATTTCAAGCGTGTTCTATCGGGACAAAAAATTATTTTATCCGTACTCTTAAGATGAGCATCTTTTAGCACTGTTTCGGCGATTTTACTATAGGAATTACTGAGTGATCAGCACCACTGTCGATTTTAAATCGAATAGATTTTCCCAATATTTTGATAGGAACTACCCAATCATCACAGTGTTGGTCCCCTGGCATTAGACCGATGAACCCAGCTTGGCAATTAACTTCATTTACTCTGTTTGTAGGTTGTAAACGAACTTTTGACCAGTGCCCTTTCTTCTTACACTTACGACAGAAAGAATCCTTGGCGGGACAAAATTTTCTGTCATGCGGCATATTCCCACACTATTTACACTTTTTCACATTAGAATTCAATTTGGGCTCATGAATTTTGGCATTCTTTTTATTTACATTTTCAAATATTTGGCGAATTTTCTTTTTATGCGTTACAGCATTAATCGAAGCATTATTGACTAACAAAGACTGTTGCCGTTTGATTGATTCCGATAAACGGACTTTATCGATGGCGGTTTCTAAAGTGAGATTAGGATCAAGTTGTAGCTTTTCGCTCAAACATTGGTCAGTGATACCAACAACAATACGATCCCGGAGTAACTCGTCATGAAGATTTCCATAATCACATTTATCAGCTAATGCATATAAATCGGTAATAAAATCGTTAACTGACTCACCTTCTTTTTGTATCCGACGATTAAACTGCGCTCTTTCGAATATTATATTTCGCTTTACTACGAAATGATTATCAAACTTTTCTAGCACTGCTTGAAAAATTTTCTTATCAGCCTCTATGATGTCGAGTGACAGAAAAATATCTCCGGCTTTGTCGCCCATACTATAGACTAGTATTAAAAAATGCTCTGACGAGCACCAAAAAAGGTTAATATGTTTTTAAGTATGAAAAAGGGTTTGACAAGTGCTTCTGTTAATTACTGAGCATGAGGAAGGACAAGGGATTCCTTCTTGGCTACAACTCAGTTCAATGCCAACTTTGAAAAAATCATATTTGCGCTTTTTCCGTGAAAACAAATCAGTCGCAGTTACTATAAAAATGTATAGTGTAAAGACATAACCAGTAAAGATACAGCTTAATTAGACATAAATGTAAGAGAAGACGACATAGTGCCTAAAACCTAGTTCCTGCAGGTATCACATTCATGCACTGCACCAAGCATGCCCTATGTGTATTATTGCACAGAAAATTGATTTGTAGTATTGTGCAGAGTAAACTGTGCAGTTAACATCAGGGATGTAGTGCAGCTTATACGCCGTATACCTTCTGGACTTTTTAATAGAATACCATATACCCTCTGTTTCTCAAGAAAGCTTATAGTATACACATTCTAGGGTACCTCTGCTTAGAGTATATATCCTATGTTATTTTTACGACTACACTCCTGGTTAACATCTAAAGCTCGGTGGGAAGTTCTACTAAAGAACCGCAAATTTCTTTTATATGGAAAAAGCGCAAATATGATTTTTTCAAAGTTGGCATTGAATTGAGTTGTAGCCAAGAAGGAATCCCTTGTCCTTCCTCATGCTCAGTAATTAAGAGAAGCACTTGTCAAACCCTTTTTCATACTTAAAAACATATTAACCTTTTTTGGTGCTCGTCAGAGCATTTTTTGATACTAGTCATTTAATTTTTTGATAAAAACTGAAGATTTTCTAATATCTTAAAAAGAAAAATAATTGCTGCTGTCAAAATTTATAAAATGACTAGCAGGCTATGCCCGCTGCGCTAGTCCATTTTTCCAAACAAATCTTGATTCAAACAAAATGGTGATTTAAAATTTCTTTTTTAAAGGAGTGTAGACCATCGCCAGGAATGTCCTTCCGCAATGTTGAAAACGATGCCAGTGCCAATGTCATTGCGATATACCACTATTGTTTGCCTTGCAAAAAATTTGAGTAATTAGGTACCATCTCTCTTATTTGATCATTTATAGAGAGTTTGATATGAAAATGAGACCGTTGTGACAGCAGAAATCAAAATATTCTCTACTCATCACATTATTTTGTTAGAAATCATTGCAATGATTATCAAACTCTATTAATTTTCAAATAGCACATTATCATTTGTTAGTTCTTAAACTCCCGAATCTGAACTTGCACTATATGCAGATCCTATAGCCTAAATACAATCTCGTTACATGTTGCATTACATTTTTTAATAACCGTCCTCTTCTGGCAACTCTACTACAGTTTTCTATCTACCTTGGACTGTTCCAGCAAAGTACATTGCAAAAAATGTAAAAAAGAGTGATTAACTTATATATTTATTGGAACAATGAAGCATAAAAGATGTGTTTTAAAGCTGAACTATTTGGGTAAAATTAAAATTACATCGGTTTCACTGCCTCTTCATTTTTTTAAACCAATTGCAGGGCTGCCACAGGCGACTATTTTTATATTTCGTTCGCACCACTATTTTTTCTAATATAAATTTCAAAATAAATTTTTCTTGCAAATGTTGTCTAAGTGGGCATTTGGCATTTGACCAGACTCTCGTCCTTGCGTTCTTGGAAGGAGGACGTGTTACTCCCGCCTCCTATAGTTACCGCGTTCTTTATTCTGTGCGTGCGTCATTGCCATGTCTTCGGCCGAGAGGCCGGCTATCAGCGTTCGCGCCGAGATTCTTCACGGAGACGTTATCTCCGGGAGATGTTTACTCGGAGCATTTATTGAGGATTATCCACACCTCTCTAATCATCGATTGTTGGATGTCATCAATGAGGTGCTTCATAATATCGACCAAGAGATTAATTCTGTCCGCACCCATCCGGAATTTGCACTAGACGGCTCGACTGTTAATCATGGGGTAAGAGCACATTGTCTTTTTTATATTCAGTTTACTGAATATCTTTCTAAGCCTGATGATCTTAATTTTGTTGATAAGGTTTTGTTTAACTACTCTAGATTCTTTAACGATAATCAAACTGAAAAACTTTACGGTTTCAAGAATCTCAGCTATTCGATTGTTAATTCACGGCCTAATAAAAGAAAAAATTCCGAATCAGAAATTACTATCCCAATTAAAAATAGATTTAGTATCCTTAATAATGAAATTACTGATAATACTGAGAATCCCAGTAACGATATTCATATGGCTGCAAGCAGCGAGTCTGAGGACAAAATAGACTTTCATCCATTTTATGTGGAATTTGATAACATCTCCCATATAACTATTACTAATGAAATTGTTAATTTAGATACCGAAAATAAACCTATCATAAAACTATCTGGCGAACTTCTAAAAATAACCCCTAAAAATGAAAACCACTTCAGAATTATCCAGAGATATCTTACTACTAAAAATCTTAAATTTACTACCCTCAACCCTAAAGATCAAAGACCCAAAAAAGTTTGTATTAGAGGAATCCCCCCTCATACCGACCCCCAAATTATAATAAGTGAACTTGGTAAACTTAACTATAAAGCCACTAGGGCTGCTATGCTGAAAAATAAAGTTACCGGCAAAGGTATGCCTCTTTATATGGTCAATATTCTCCCCCGTAAAGACTTTGAAAAAATTTATGACATACAGGAACTCTGCAATATTAGTGTAAAAATAGAACACTTCAGGAATTCTAATAATCCCAAGCAATGTTACCGTTGCCAGAAATTTGGCCATGCCAGTGAGATATGTAATTTAACTCCTCAATGTGTTAAATGCGCCGGCACCCATCTTAGTCGTGATTGCGAGCATAAGGGCAGGATTACCCCTACTTGTGCTAATTGCAAGGGGCAACATCCTGCCTCCTACAGGGGATGCCCTAAAAACCCTAAAAATGCAAATAAAATATCCCAGAGAACTAATGTCAATCCTAACCTAAACCAGATTAAACAAAAACCCCAAAAAACTAATGATTTTTCTGATATCTTTAATGTTCTTAAATCGTATAATTACACCAAAAAACCCGCCGTAACTACTGAAAATACTAATGCTAACCTTGATACTAACGTCAATCATGAGATTACGCAGGATGCTCCCAGTACGGACTTTCCCCCACTTGGTAATCCTTCTAACAATAGTAACAATAATCCTCTCCCTATCTCTCCTATTCAATCTGAACTGTCAAATTCTTTTTGTGATATATTCTCTGCTATAACTGATGTTAAAGAAATGTTCCACTTAACTACCCTTCTTAAATGTATTACTAATATGACCAAAAGATTCAAAGAATGTAAAGATCCCTTTGGGAAAGTGTTTATTATTATTGAAGAACTTTCGTCTTTTGCAAAGGAGTTTAACCTAACTGACAATGAATAATTCTAACAATAGTTACTCTTCTCTACTTATCCTCACCTGGAATTGCAACGGGTTGCAATCCAGGATTAACGAACTCAGATCTTTTATTTCTACTAATCCTAACTTTGACATTCTTCTTATCCAGGAAACACACAGAATCACTCACAGCATTAACATTCCAGGCTACAAACATTACCACACATCGCGGGCCGACTCCGAAAGGCATGGCGGCACCGCGGTTTACATCAAACACTACATTCCTCACTACACAATACAACACACACCCCTTCCTGGCGTTGATTACACTAGTATAATAGTTAACTTACCCAATTACAAAATTAATTTTACATCCTTATACGCCAGGCATGTCAGGCCTTATCCGGTGAATGACATTACACACATTGTTTCTCAACACAGCCATGCTTTCATTGCAGGTGACTTTAATGCTCAAAGTAGACGGTGGAATTGCCGTACTACTTCCTGCAATGGAAGCGCTTTACACAATTTAATTAGCAACAATAATCTTAACTTACATGCACCCAACACACCCACACACATTCCTGGATATCACAGACACCACCCCTCAATAATTGACTTAGCTATCTCTAAAAACCTACCTTTTCCTATCACTACTAATGTAATTAATGACCTTAGTTCAGACCATCTTCCTGTATCTTTTAAAATTGACCTAATTAACCCTCTCTCTCCTCCCCCGTCCTTTGCAATTGACTGGAAGAAATTTAAAACTACTCTTGCTAACTCCAATATTGTGTGTCCTGATTTAATTTCTAATGATGATATTGATACTGCTGTAAATAACCTTGATAATACTATTAATAATGCTCTTAAATCCTCTACCTATTCTACTTTTAAAAATAATAACTCTTATTTCATGCCTAACTATATTCGTAATTACTGTAAACAGCGCAATAGCCTCCGGCGACTTTATCAGTCCACCCGGGACCCCACCCTTAAAACTTCTATCAATAGATTAAATAATAAAATTAAGTCCCTTATTCAAAAAGATAAAAATCAAAATTGGTCTAAATTTCTTGAAAGCCTTACTTGCGAGGATAATTCTCTCGCGTATTAAAAAGAAACTGAACAATAACTTTACCCCCATCCCCCCCTTAATTGTCAATAATATCACTGCTTATACTGACGAGGAGAAGGCAGAATGTCTTGCCAACTCTTATGAGACCCAGTTCTCACCTAATCCCTTCCTCGCAAGTCAAGCACATCTTAATCTTGTCAATGATACTGTCAATCAATACCTCTCCACCCCACCCACCCCTCTCCCTAGCATTCAACCCTTTGTAATAGACAATATCATTCAGAAACTTAAAAATAGAAAATCCCCGGGGTACGATGGCATCTCTAACTATGCTCTCAAACAACTACCTATTAATTGCATCCATTATATAACTGATCTTACTAATGCTATCCTTAAAAATTGTTACTTTCCTAAACCCTGGAAAACCTCTATTATAGCTCCTATTCCTAAACCTTGTACTAACCTTAACGATCCTACTAACTATCGCCCTATTAGTCTACTCTCTTCTTTAAGTAAAGTAATAGAACGTGTCATTAGATTGTATCTCCATGATTTTACACATGCTAACAACATCTTAATGCCGGAGCAATTCGGCTTCAGAGCCAAGCACTCCACCCAACATCAACTTCTGCGCGTTGTGGAATTCTTAACGGAAAACTTCAACGCAAAGAAACCCACTGCCGCTGTCTTATTGGACATCGCCAAGGCATTCGATAAAGTCTGGCACGAGGGCCTCATATACAAATTAATTCGGCTTAATTTCCCGTCCGGACTTATACATTTGATACACTCATACCTTGGCGATCGTAACTTCTACGTCCGCATCAACAACACATTATCTACACTACACATTATACTCTGTGGGATTATCCAAGGATCAATCCTTGGCCCCTTTCTTTTTAACTTATATTTCAACGACATTCCACGAACACTTCTCACATTCCTTGCACTTTACGCAGATGATACTGCAATTTGCGGCACTGCATGGAATACTCTTACACTTTACAAATATCTACAAGAACACATTAACCTTTTCATGGAATGGTGCAATCTATGGCGCATTAAAATCAACGAATCTAAAACCAATGCTATTTACTTCTCTCGCTCTTTTCAATATCCCAATAGACTAACAATTAACAATACCACCCTTGAGTGGAAAAATGATGCTAAGTACCTTGGGGTTATCATTGACAAAAGACTTACTTTCAAAAAACATATGATCAATACCCGGGGTAAAGTCGCTGGTATTTCTAAATCCCTCTCCCCCCTTCTCCGCAGTCGTAATCTTTCTATTCACAATAAGCTTCTTATCTATAATGCATGCATTCTTTCCGTTTTAACCTACGCTTGTCCCATCTGGGGTTTCCTGTGTAAGACTTCTATGAACTCCCTGGCAAGTTGCCATAATAAACAGCTTAGAATAATACGTAATGGTTCCAGGTTCCTAAGCAATAAAACTATTCGAAAAGATCTTAAAACTTCATCCCTGCAAAAAAGAATAAAATACCTGTCAACAAACTTTTTCAATAATATTAACCTAATCCCCAATGAGATAATCTATGAACTCCCGGACTACGATGCTTGCAGTCCTAACAATAGAAAACGCCCCAGGTATTCAACCATTGTTGAAGAGGGAATCAGCTGAGATTCTTAGTATCTCCATCTAATATTTTTTCCTTTCTTTTTTGCCCTTTTTAACAACTTCGTTAATTAGAATTATTCAAAAAAAAAAAAAAAAAAAAAAAACTTAAAAAAGTTTGTTATAGCCATTAATGCTATCATATTTTAATGCTATAAAAAAAAAAAAAAAAAAAAAAAAATATACCTAGTATAGCTTTTGCTATACTGTAAGAGTAAACAAAAAAAAAAAAAAAAAAAAAAAAAAAAAAATGTATGGCAATGAATTGGGCCTTTGTTTTTGGGTAACCTTTGCTTTTCCTCCTTTCGTCTCGCATGTGAACTGTTGTTTTTTGAACATAGAACAATTATCTTTAGACTTACTTAAATTTATTTTTAATAGTATTTTATTATTTAACTTTAAATGTTAACTTTATCTATTTTTTATTTCATCTCATTATTTTTAATTTTGTTAGTCTTATTATTTATCTTATTTTTAAATACACTTCTTTTTAAATTCCTCTGCCAGCGAGCGTAGCTCACAGGAGTCTCCGAACGGTAGTGCCGGCCAGGTGCCCGGATCACATATGCCGATAATACGGGGAACCAGTGCGGCTGCGTTAGCTGCGCCCTTTAAGTTTACAGTATCCATTTAACTTAGACTTAATTTTAATTTTTAATTTTAACTTTTGCTTTTCTATCCATTTTTATTTTTCATATGTAGACTTGATCTACAGCTATACAATATTCAGGCTTATTTTAAGATGTGCTCTACAATTACTCCTAGCCAGGGCGTGGAGTTGCTTCGCAACTGGGAAGCCCCTGAAGTTGCCTAATCATGTTCATGTTCATGTTGTCTAAGTGTATGTTAAGGATTTCTGTTTAAAGAAAGTGGTGCCAGTTAGAGTTAAAAAATAGTCGCCTGTGGCAGCCCTGCAGTTGCAAGCATGTAGCTATTAAATCGGGAATAATCTTGAGGCTAAATTTTGTAGAAAAATAAACCTTCAGCTTGTAATCAATTCCATTATGATTTTTGGCGTCAAACATTAGTATTCCTTATAACCATTTGTTACAAATGTATCAGACTTATTTCTTGTTTATTGTCAAATGAAAGTGAAGTTTACAATCATCTATTATTGGCATTTAATCTTATATGTTGGCGATAGTTTTTTTTTTTTTTTTTTTTTTCAACGGGGAAATGAAGTAGTATTTAATAGTTAATTTTTAATAAAATTATGTTGATAGGGCTTAATGTTAATTAAAACTGCAACATAAACATCATAAAAAAATTCTACTGTCGGTATTGTATATTTTTTTCTTAGCCAATTTTAAAGTATTTTTTTAACCTGAATGATTGATAAATTAATTGCAAATATATTTTTTTAAATTCTATATCATTGATATTCCGAATATTTTCCCTGCACATTGCAAATATTAGGGATAATAAAATAACTACAGAATAAAAATACATAATAAGGCTAAAACACAGAATTAACGACAGCTTGGCGAATGCCTCTACGGAGACTTGAAAAAGACGCCAGTTCTGTCAACTTAAATATCCATCTAGAATTTTAATAAATAATAGATACTACTTTATGATTCCATAGATCAATTTCGCCAAATTATACATATTGCAAAACGATTCACCATATTATACAAACGAATATAACCTTTATTTTAAATAACCAAAGAATCAATAAATTATGAAAATATTAATAGAAATACAAATAAAACGTTGAATTAAAAAGTAGTTAATGACGTAACAAATGCATGTAACATGTTTAATTTCAAATGAATGTGGCATTTACGATCATCCATTATTGACATTTAATCTTTTATTTTGGCGGCAGTTTTTTGGTCGATGGGTTAATCAAGTAGTACCAAATAATATAAAAATATAAATAATAATATAGCCAATAATATTTTGGTTAGGTGTCATGTATGAATCACGTTGGTGCGATTGCGACAAAATTGTGATTTTATGGATTGCATGGTAATCTGGTTGTTGTTGTTTATTTACTAATAAACTTTGTTTCTTTACTTTTTAGCATCCGATGCTATTTCTTTCAGACAAGCTAAAAATGTCGTGTCATCAGACTTGAATTTTCTAGTCAACCGATTTTAATAATTATTTTTTTAAATGAAAGCTATTTATTTGTAGTTGTGCCCATTTTAATTATTTTTTAATTTATTTCCATTTTTATATTTTATTTTTAATTTTAAAAGCTTTTTCATGACATTTCTTCAAAATGGTGGCAACACAGTTTAGCTTTTCTCTCGATAATAAAAATTTATTTTCTAAAATGATTGCGTATAATTATGCACTAATTGAGTTAAAAAATATATATATTTACTGAAAAATAATATTAATAATGTAAATAAAATGACAGAAAATAATTTATGATAAAAATTAATGTCTAAATCAAAATAAGAGAAATTTCAAATGAAGAAAATTATGTCATTCAGCAACCAGATAAAAGGGAATTACAATATTATTATGGATGCCTTTTTCATAAACAGTAACTTTTAAAGAAAATTTGAAGAGAAAATGACGTCACTATTTAAAACATCGTATTTTTACTCATAACGATATTAGGTACTACTCTGTTATCCCGTCGACCAATTTCGCCAAATTATACAAATCGCCACATTAATAGCTAAATTATACATATTGACATAATTTTTATTTTAAATAACGAAAAAATAAATAACTAGTAGAATATTAATAAAAATATTAATAAGAAGTCGAAATAAAAATCACTTAATGACATTTTAAACACATGAATCATATTTAATGTCATTGAATGTGACATTCACGATCATCCATTATTGGCATTTAATCTTATAGTTTGGCGATAATTTTTTGGTCGATGGGATAACCTAGTAGTACCCAATATTACTTTTTTTTTCTTTTTTTTTTTTTTAAATAAAGCTATTTTTCTGTGAGTGCATATAAAATAAAATTTCTGGATTTCGCCGGCACTCATATTACAATTTTAACTGTAGATGTGCGAATATTTGAATGCAAAATTGTAACTGGCAAATTTGACATTTACTCTGTAAATATATTTATTATATATTGATTAAATAATGTAATTACTTTTGCTTTTTTTTAAACCAAATCGATCGGGTCTTTTAAACATTTCATTCGTCGAATTCGACGGGATTCCATTCGTTTTATTGTTAAATTGCATTTCCTTTTATTCAGAGTCTATAAAAAAGCGTTTAATCTAAAGAAAAAACCCGTTTTTGATGAATCTAGTCAATGAAGAAGTAGCACGTCAAATTGTATCTCTTTATTATTCCGCAATTCCAATGTCTCAGAGAGAAATTGCTATTCAATTGGGTATTTCACGCCGTTCTGTTTGCTATTATATTGATAATCACAAGAAAAATGAAGTTAGTTCATTGCAATCTAAACGGGGTCGCCCTTCTAAAAAACTTCTATCGATTTTTTTTTTATAATCGGAGGCGAAACTGAATTCTGCAATGGTAGAATCTACATTCATCTTGTCTTTAATTTTTTCTTTCTTTATTGTTGTATTCCATAATTATTAATTAAACTTCACTTTTTTATTATTGTTTCCTTTTTAAAATAATACAAAATAATTAAAAATAATATAACATGTAACTGGTATTTGAAAACGCAGTGTTTGCCAAACTGATGCCAGATTAAAAAAAAACATGCCAAGGTGATGCGTATAGCCGTTAGGTGATGCGTATTTTTCTTAGCCAATTTTAAAGTATTTTTTTAACCTGAATGATTGATAAATTAATTGCAAATATATTTTTTTAATAATTTTATCATAAAAATGGAAAAATGTTTATAATAATGTAAACAAAAAATGTAAACAAATAATTAAAAAATCGCCTTTTCGATTTTTTTAAAAATATAACGCCAAGCAGTCGTTAAGTCTGTAGTTGCATCAGTAGTAAATTTTCTTTTCTTCGTTTGTTTCGTAATGAAAAAGCATAAATTTAATAATCTCAAATAAAATAATCTGAGAAATTTTCTATGATCTCGTTGATGATCTAGAAATCTTCTTAATACATAAGCAAAACGGCAAAGTTGTCATATGCGCCGAGTTTTGCGCGATAATTTTTTATGCTAATTTGGCGGAAACATTGTTTTCGAATACCAGTTACATGTGTATATTTATTTTCTATTATTTAAATAGTAATAAAAATTTATGAAAAAAGTTTAATTAATAAGTATATAACAAAACAGTTTAAACAATTTATAATATAAATAAGCATTTTATTTATAAATAAATATTAATAGTCGGGTTAATATATCTCAGAAAAAATAATGCCAATTTAATGTCTATTAGTTACCTCGGTGATATATAATATCCGTGCCAATAAAACTTTCAATAATATAGTAAATATGCTATTTGGCGATGGTCAATTATCGAAGATTAGTCCAATATCATTTTAAATATTATCTAACACAGGAAAAATATGAAGAAAATTGAAGAAGAAATGGCTAATTAAAACAGACTTGTAAAATATTTTGGCACAAATGCCTTATGTGCACCACATTTGTGCAATTTTTTTTCCTTTTTTACGCCAATTTGGCGAAAACTTCGTTTTAAAAAATCAGTTACATATATATTTTTTAATTGTTTTGTATTATTTTAAAAAGGAAATAAAAATAAATAAATAATGTTTTGTTAATAATTATAAAATAAAACAATTTACATCATTAAAAAAATAAATAAGAGTAAATAGTTTATTAATAAATATACAACAGCCGAGCTACCATATGAACATAAAATCGACGTTTTGTTGCAATCGCGCCAATGTGGTGCATATATGACATCTGTGCCATTTTTTTTCACCAGGCAATTTTTATTTCAAAATGTCGAATTTATCGATAATAATAACACGAAATTGCATAAATTTAATTTAAATTGCATAGATATCCTTGTTCAGTTTGTAAATTTTAAAACTAATTTTCCCTGGAAGAGAATTTGACAAAATGGCGCAAAAAAAGTATGTTGATTACAATTTTCAAAATTGCGGTGAAAAACTTTTAAAAGAGAATGACATTACTTTACAGTATATATACGTGTGGCAGAATTTCACACTAAATCTAAAATTTAAATATTTGATTACAATTTTTAAAATATTAACTTATATTTACTAGCTGTTCTGCCCGGCGTTGCCCGGGTTCATCAAAAAATAGCAAGAAGGCTCTGTTGTAACAAGATCCAACGACGATGTATTTTCTGTTGTAATCATAACATTTCTTTTCATTCAATCTGTGAAGTCTCTGTTCTTCGTTCTCTTCATATAATTTTCTTTTCTTATACTCATCATTTCTGGACAATCGCTCTCGACGCTTTTCTTCTGATTCTTCGCTGAGAATCTTTCGATTTATTAATCTTTGCTTACTTAATCTTTCTCTTCTCTTTTCTTCAGTCTCATCGCTGAGAATCTTTCGATTTATTAATCTTTGCTTACTTAATCTTTCTCTTCTCTTTTCTTCAGTCTCATTTTCTCTTCTTTTTCTATTCTGCTCTCTTTTCTTCGCCAGTCTTTCTTCTCGGTGTTCTGGGGTTTCGTTTGCATATCTTTTTTTATTGTTAATGAAGAGGTCTTCCATTTGTTCTTCCATCTGTTCTTCTTTCTGTTCTTCCATCTGTTCTTCCATTTGTTCTTCCATTTGTTCTTCCATTTGTTCTTCCATTTGTTCTTCAATTATATTCGACGATTCACTGTTTGAGAGCCTATCTGTCCTTTTATTTATAGAAGTTCAAAATGAAAAAAGATTTTCTTAGCAGACGATTTTTTGTGATAAATACATTATCTGTTTTATATTTCTTCTGCTTTATTCCTTTTATTTATAGAGTTCAAAATGAAAAAAGATTTTCTTAGCAGACGATTTTTTGTGATAAATACATTATCTGTTTTATATTTCTTCTGCGTTTACCTAAGCTGTGTAAAATCTCTATAAATAAAAGGAATATAGAGGATGAGGGCCTATCTGTGCCTCAAATAATTATTCAATTATTCAATTAATTATCCTCGGAATTCCTTTTATTTATAGAGATTGAATTTACAATTGAATACCAAAAATTATCTTCTTTTGGAAAAAACAACATCATTGCGACCTAATGTTAGACATATGCATTTTTGACTTAATTCTTTGCCAACAAAAGTAAAAAAAAAAAAAAAAAAAAAAAAAAAAAAAAAAAAAAAAAAACTCAAAGAAACAAATATATAATTCACAATTACTTTTATAATTAGATCTGCCTTTTTCTGGAGTAAGTTATATACTACCGAAATTTGATAAAAAAGAGAAAAAAATAATAAAAAGGAAAATAAATATCGTTCAAAATTCTTTTAATCAAATTTTCAAGTTATTTTTTTTATTCTAACGCAGGGATAAGTCGCCAAATGTTGCATCAAATGTAATATTTCAGTTAAGTTATTTTTTAAGCGTTACAAATATTTCTTTTAAGATAAATATTTTTTTATAATATCACGCCCCATTAAATGGTTTTTCTTTATTATTATTATTATTATCATTATTAATTATTATTATTATTATCAATAGTTATTTTCTGCTCTTATTTGCAAGATGTTTGTAATATTTCTAACAGATATATCATTTTTAATTTGTTTAGTAATGATAATTTTCGCCAAAAATAACTACTGGCAACCCTTTCATCAAAAATAACCAAAAAATACAAAATTTATAACCAAAAATCATACTTATCCCTGTATATTTGAATGAAAAACCTCCGCAAAAATATTTCCTATCGAATGATACAATCAGCAAAAAAATCCATCGGGTAGTTTTTGAAAACACTGGTGTGGAAGTTTCAGAACTTCTGCTTTATAATATATATGATATGATATGATATGATAACAACAGCATAAAATTTTGATGTATCAGAATAATTATAAAAGTCATTGCATTGCTATATAAAATGCATGATATGAAAAATAAACCATGGATTTGAACGAAAAAAGTACACAACTTAAGAATTAAAAGCCATACCAATTAAATATATTCACGGTAATTTCTCAAATGAAATATTCACAACTAGAAAAATTCTAGAAATTGAATAACAATTAACATAAGAATATTCCCGAAGGAATAATAATTTAACACAAAAGCATTTCTAAACAAAACGAACTTACATCCGACGGGATTTGAACTCTCTACCCGCTGCTGAGCAGCCAAATGCCTTACCTCGAGAGTCCTAGTTTAACACCAGAGATGTTGCAAATTTTGCTATAGTACCTATATAAATACCAGCATAAGTCTTGTGACTGTCATCAACAGCTCCGATCTGATTGTTTTATTTTTTGTATGCCCGACGGCTATTTTCCTACTTTTTTTTGGCTACTCGAAACAATCGCCAAATAGGTTTCCTTCGCCATAATTTCATTTTAAATATAAAGCTGTCACTAGCTTTATTTAAAATACATGACTTTCATTAAAAAACACATAAATTAAAAATACATATATCAGATACATTTGACTTGCTAAAGATGAAAATAAGGAATTTTGCTTAGTGGCCACTGGCCGGTAGGTTATCTTTTTTTAGTAGCCAGTTATTGGCTAGTGAGAATAATTTCTTTAGTAGCCAGTAAGTACATTTATGTTACTGAATATTTAATTACAATATATATAAGAACTTAGACTAAATAAGTAATATATGGACTAGTTAAAAATATTTTAATTTATATTGTTTGGAATAAACTTGAGATACTGATTTCAATTTTTTTTTTAAATTAACAGCAAAGTTATATGTAACATGCATATGTAGTTAGCTACCAAAGTCCAACTTTGCTTAGGTACTTGCATAGCTAACGACATAAAGAAACCCTAACCCTCTTTTTTGTAATTATTTGTCTAGAATTAAGATGTAACACCCCCCCCCCCCCCCAAAAAAAAAAAAAAAAAGTTTATTTACTAACTAGCAGGTTTGATTAAAAAAAAAAAAAAGACTGAAATTCACAACAAATTTTCTAAAAAATAAAATGGGGGGGGGGGGGAGGGCTCCCATGAAAATAATATTATATGTTTTTTCCACAATTCTTTGACGTAATATGCATTTTTTTGTTCTTTTTTTGCGATCTTTTGGTAAAATTTTCGTTTGTTTTTGCGACTTTTTAACGAAAATCGCGTTCGTTATCATGACTTTCTAAAGGTAATGGCGATTTTTATCGCGACTTTTTGGACGATATTCGTGTTTGCTATCGCGATTTTTTGATGTGTTCGTCCGTTATCAAGATTTTTTGACAGTATTTGCTTTTTTCGTGTTATTTTTATTATTTTATTATTATTATTATTTTTTATACATTTTGCGTTTGTTTTTACCCTTTTTGACGAAAATCATGTTCGTTATCACGATTTTGTGACGGTAATCGCTTTTTTTTTTTTTTTTTTTTTTTTTAATAAAATTTGTTTTTTGCGTTTGTTAACGCAGTTTTTTAGCGGTATTCGTATTTGTTATCGTGACTTTTTGACGGTATACGCATTTTTTTTATGTTTCTTTGATAAAATTCGCGTTTTTTTCTGTTCGTTTTTACTTTTTTTTGACAAAAATCGCGTTTGCTTTCGTTGATTTTTTGACAAAATATGCGGGTTTTTTTTACGGTAATTGCTTATTTTTGCAATTCTCTAATGATATTTACGGTTCTTTCACTTTTCTTCGACGATATTAGCGATTCTTTGACGATGTTTGCAATCCTTAGACGATGTCTTTTCACGATACTTACACAAAATTCAAGTTTTTGCACGATCTTTTTTCGAAATTTGGGTTTTTTTCAATTTTTTGTCGAAATTCTTAGGATTTTTTTCCGAGATTCTTTTCACAAAACACCTTTTGGAGAATCCTGTATTTGGCCGGTACTTTGCATATTTTTAATCGCCAGTTTTTCACATTTAGTCGCCGAGTGGCGACTGGCGAGTGCTTATTTTCATCTTTATGACTTGCACGTTTTTCTTTCATCTTCTTAAAAATACTATAAGTAAATATATAACTACTTAATTTATCCCGTCGAACAAATAACGATAGACAAACTGTAAGATTATATGCCAACTAGCAAAAGCCGTGCTTTGTTTGGATTCGCGAAGCATTTTTTCATAAGATAAATATTTGAAAGTAACATTATTTTTTAATATTATTTTTGCATCTTTATTAAACAAAAACGTTATTTTATGTTTTGGCGCATTTTAATTCTACAAATGTAAGTTCAGCCAAATCAATTTCCTAGGAATTTTTTATTTATGATGTAAGACTGGAATAAAGAAATATTTTCGAAGCAAACTTTTACAAAATATTTTAAAATTTTCAACTAAAAATTCTCTTAAAGATGTTTTTACAATTTCTAGTAGCCACTGGTGTTTTTTAAAGTTGTTTGAAATATGCATGTTTCCAATCTTTATAATTAACATCAAATAATCTTTGATAGCTATTTTAGAATAATATATTTGAAGAAAGCTTGAAGAAAGTTACTTCTTCAAAATCCTATTTTCTGGAAAAGCATTTGAAATCTGTTTTCGTCGATACTATAAATTTTTAAATGTAAAACTTTTTATTCTAATTTCTTCGTTTTTATACATGTTAGCGCATGAGAATTTTTGATATTGTAGAATTTTTCGTAAGGAAAATTTCTATTGAATGCTTAATTTTGAAGGATTTTCACTCTTGACAACGTTACGTACGTTTTTAAGCCAACTGGTGCCTATATATCCTCAATATCTACAACTGCTTCATCTATCGTTAAATCTTGGGATTTATGAATTGTAACAGAAAAAGCTAACTGCAGAAGAAATTCTTTCCTTGAGCAATTTATGCTTCCATTTATCCAGAATTCAATTATTGGGGGAATTGGTACGCACCAATTTTTATAAGTTAAATTACTGTAGTATTCAAATTTATCCATGATTATTCGCGATATCTGGTCTGGTGGCTTGTGATTTTCTTTAATACGTGCAACAAAGTCTAAAGTCCCGTACACTAAACCTTTTTCGGTCCACAAATAAGAACGTAACATTACTTTCGATACAAATGATAAAGTGAGAAATGGTTGAAATCCATTTGTCATTTCTGAATCAGCCAACTTTGCTTTAGTACATTTATAAAGAGCTTGTATCGAGGTAACAAGTTCACGCAATTCTTTTAATTTTTCATTTATATAACAAATTTAACAATTAATTTTATTTGTTTACAATTCTTTTGTTGCCACTTTATAAAAAAAAAAAAAATCATAATACAATTTTTTTAAAATGTTTAAGTGTCATCTGTGCAAATGATTTTGCTGAATAATGGAAACATATTTTATTTATTAAATTAATCATGATTCTATCTATAATTACTACTTACTCCCTGATTTATATTTTTTTTTCTTAAAATATACGCGTTTCATTTTTTATTCATTTGCTAAAATGCATCCGTATTTGAAATGCATGTAAAATAAATTAATTAAAATAATATTTTTTTAACGTTTTACTGTAAAAAAAATTATATTCTGCAAATCTACAGATCATATTTTATTTTTGTGTTTAATTTGAAGTCAAAATATTGAATAGTTTTTTTGTAAAGTGTACGACAAAGTGTAATTTGAGTGGCCTAGTAGAGGATTCGCTTCGTTCATCCTAATAATGGATGAACATAAATGTTACACTTTCTTGACATTAAACTTGCTACACTTGTTTGTAAAGTGATCAAATGATTTTAAATTCGATGATTTATTTATATTTTTATTAATGTTTGACTAATTTATTTGTTCTTTTGTTATTTACCCTAATTTCCTGCGTATAATCCGCGGATCAAACAATTCTTTTTCGACCCGGAAATTTTATTTTGTACTTGAAAGCAAATATTTACGGCGATCTAACAAGTAACATTTCATTTAATAAAATATCTGGGTTGAAAAATGATTGTTTGATCCGCGGATTATACGCAGGAAATTAGGGTAATATAAATTTCATACCAATAAGCGAATAGCTCTTGATATTAATTGAGAAAAATATAATATATAATTTATTAAAGTTACTTTATGGTTGTATCCGCCGACATTATTTGGTTAAATGAAAAGCATTTAACTCCTTACAAATTTCCGCTAACATTGACATTTTTGGTACCTTCGTATTAATGCCACCGCAGCAGAAGTTGTGCTAATGCGCCAATAAAGAGTGATCTTGTTGTTCGTGCCTTTTTAGTGTTTTTTGCTCATTTTGGCATCATTTTTAGTACTTTAGTACTTTTTTAGTTTATTTTTGATGCCATTTTTTTGTGCGCGTGCGAACAAGATTGCTCTTTATTGGCACATTAGCGCAACTTCTACTGCGGTGGCGTTAATGCATAAGTACCATATTTTTTATGCTCTTTAATAAATTCTAATATTACATTTAAAATACTTCAATATTATTCACATATGCGATATCTTACAAATATCTCTTTATGGTTTGATTTGATAAATTCTGCATTAAAATATGAAAACTTTTATTAGTATTCTTTTGTTCGAAATCACCTGAATAAATAAAATTTTATATTTGGTACGTCTCGACGTCATAACTAAACGTCATCATTAAAGTAATCCTTTTCGTTAATGACTTTTATTTTTTTAATCTAAATTCATTAATTTTCTAAACTTAAAATTTTTTAATGGCAACATTTTTCCTTTTGAGTAATTTGGTGATTTCTATAAATGGGTGAAATTGGTCGACCTGATAATCAAGTAGCACCGTACGTAATGTAAATAAAATAGGTATGCATTTTTGGCACAGATGTCATATACGCACCATGTTGGCGAATTTTTTTTCTGACGCCAATGTCATATGCGCATCGGAGTATTTAACTGAATAGAGAGTGCCGTTATTTTGCTTGATATGTCAACCCGGATGTTGTTCTTTACTTTTTAATAAATATTTTTTTCTTTTTTTTAATATACTAGCAGCCTTCGCCCGATACGCTGGTCAGTTTGTTTAAAGAAACTTTGAATCAAAAGAAATTTTTATATCATAGTAATTTTTAGTTTTACATCATATTTTAGTCTGTTTGTCATCGGTGAAAAGTCAGTCATCTAAACGGAAGGTTCAATGTTAGTCACCAATGAATGACGTAGCGGTCAACATGTTAACAGTTTTAATCAAATAAAAATTCATTCAGCGGAACCTTTCAAATAAAGCCAACCTTTTGTAATTGGGTTCATCTGATTTAAAACATCTCCATAAGTAGTCAATTAAACAACATAGAATGCTATATTTTATTTATTACAAAATTTCTGAAAAATTATACAACACAATGTAAGTACTATTAAAATCTATCTACAGTCTATCTATCTGTAGTAGAACTTAAATTATAAGCGGCCGGAAAGAAATTTAACTTTGCGTTTTATATATATTGAGATAATTAAATATAGCGTATATAATCATGTTAACCTGACTATAGATCTCTTTTTCAAAATTGTAGGTTCATTAGATTTTTTTGTACGATGATTAATACGAAATCCAGACTTTTTTATATATATATATAGATTGAAATTTTCAGGTTTTAGCGACGAAGACATCGTCAAATTTGGAAAATGTGAAGTATCTCACGAACTAATGGTTTTAAAAGAATTTGCTCAGTAACATTCGATTCAGCATGAAAAAAAAATACAAAAATATGATATCAGTTGATTTTTAAGGAATTTTTTAAAAGTTCGTTCTTTTTTTTTTACCCTCCTTAGGGGTGGAATTTTCGAAAATCCCTTCTTAGCGGCACTCGATGTTATAAGTAGTATTTTTACCTCAATTTTAAAGATTTTTGGTTCGGTAGGTTTTTTTTGGGTCGTGATTAATACGAAATCCAGACTTTCTTTTATATAAGGTACCCTGGGGTAATAACGCCAGGCGGGGTAATAACGCCAAGTGCTTATATTTTGCATAATTATGAAATAATCAGGTAAATGACACCCATGTGCTCAGCGCAGAAGGGTTTTGAGTCATATAAATCGCAAAAAACAGCTTCAAGTTAATTTGTTTCATTTTTAGGTCTTATTGTTTTTACAAACAACTAAAATTAACGCTTGATCTAAAATTTGCGAGATACGTTTTGTGATGTGAAGACTATCTTTTTATCCGGATATACTTTGTTAATTACATAAATTTGTAGTGCATTTCATGTACTTTTAAAATGTTGTTGAAGATTTTGGATATCTTCTCGAGATAATTTGTAATTTAAAATGTACTGCGCAATAACTATACTGGGGTAATAGCGCCAATCCTTGACTTTAGTACCCCGGTTGATTCCCTACAGTGGCCGAGCTACATCCTAAATACTGATTCAAATAAACACAGTTAAAACTGTCCAATGTTTCTCATATTTCTATTTAAGCGGTCCTTTTTAAGCAAAAGAAGCTCACGGTCTGATATTCTTTTGCCTCATCCCCTCCTCCCACACCACACCTTTATTTTTCTTACACTTTCATAAAAAATTGAACATTTTCAATAGCTTAGAATGCAATTTGTCAATTTCTAAGTTTGTAGAGTTTATATTTTTAGAATTGGGCTATCTACATGAAATTATTCCATCTTATTTCATAGTTTTGTTTGCATGGCGTTATTACCCATATAGGTGGGTAATAACGCCAAATAGCATTGGTCAAGAAAAAACGCCATTACATTTTATGAATACATATCTGTTAAATTATTTTATTTTATATAGATAGTCAATGAGTTGCTGTATCAGATCCTATATTTGTTTGAAAAATACAATCTAAAACTAAGCCGTGAAAATTGGTAGAACCTTAACGTGGCGTTATTACCCCAGGGTACCTTATATAGACTAGGTGGGCTCCGCCCCCCTGATCGCTACGCTCGCCAACCCCCGCGTAATCGCTTCGCGATTCCAAGTTGTAGACTTCCAATGCTTGCTGCGCTCGCCAATACCCCATGGTATGAATAAGCAGTTGCAGACCTTTCAAATGATGTGTCACACGACCAGTGTTCTCGCTGTCGCTCGCCAATGCGCCAAATTGCGACTAAATTCTTCATTTGGCGAGTAAACAAGCGATTAGATTTACCAAATTGCTAGTGCTCAATTTTTGTTTTTTCTTTTTCGTTTTTCATACATATGCATATATGTTTAATCTATACATATTTTTTATATTTGTAGCGGATAGTTGAAATTAGATTAATAATAATTGCTGTCACAGTTATAAAAACTTGGGTTATTTTAGAACATATTGAAAAAAAAAGAAGAAAATACATTAAAAATTATTATTATTATTTTTAATTTATTTATTTATTTATTTATTTATTTATTTATTTATTTTTTTGTGCTACACAGCGAATTTATTTGGCTAATATTTTTTTCATTTGGCGAAGGTTTTTTTATTTTTAATTAGCCAAATTACTAACGTTGGTCAAATGCCAGCGAGAACACTGCACACGACTGGTGTTGTAAAAAAATTAAAAATGTGCCCCCCCCCCCCCTGGGGGGGAGCATAGTGTGGGGGTGACACAGAAGACATCCATAATATGAATAAGCAGATGCAGATCTTTCAAATAATGTGTCACACGACTGGTGTTGTAAAGAAATTAAAAATGTGCCCCCCCCTGAGGGGAGCAGAGTGTGGGGTTGATACAGAAAACATCCATAATATGAATAAGCAGTTGCAGACCTTTCAAATCATGTGTCACACGACTGGTGTTGTAAAGAAATTAAAAATGTGCCCCCTCTGGGGGGCAGAGTGGGAGGGGTGACATAAAAGACATCCATAATATGAATAAGCAGTTGCAGACCTTTCAAATCTTGTGTAACACGACTGTTGTTGTAAAGAAATTAAAAATTTGGCGAAATATTACAGTTATCGCCAAATTGGCGTCACTTTTGACGACTAATTTTGGTCGCCAAATTTGACGATACATCGCCAAGTTAGCCTCAAACTTGGCGTCTGTTGGCGATGGTAACCTTTCCCTCTTTATGGTAACCCATACGACGACGCATGGACGGAGTCCTTTCCTGATTGGTCTATTCGACTCATGGAAGGAGTGGTCCGCCCGGATTCGTTATTTCCGAAAATCTTAAACATCAGCATCATTCTAGGAGTCATTCCTTTTAAGGCTAGTTGTCTGAGCGAAGCGAAGTCTTTATACTCAGAGATACGTAACGATATTAAAATTCAAAAAAATTCTTTCGTCAAGCAAATCTCAAAAAGTACTTGCCGGATTTTGACTCTGTTTGTACCAGTAGGTACCTATGAAGGTAATCTGGTGAATGCACCTACTTTTAAAAATTAATTCCAAATAGTTTAAAAGTTATATTAAAAAACTGATAAAAAAGCACAATTTATGTGCATACGTCACAGAAATTTGGTGAGCGTGATTTTCACCGGCTGGTCATTTTCGTAGATAACCGAATCAGTACATGGAGTAAATAGTAATCATTTTTGCACTCAGAAATATTGAATGCAATAAAAATCATGTTAAAATTTAATCATGCAGGAAAATAAAACTGTTATTTTTTATATTAAAAAATGTCATAAAAACTTTGATTTTGAGATTTTGTGATAATCTCTTAACAGCACTTTTTGATCGCTAAAAGAATGTTTTACATATTTCGCGGTTTCTTTTATGACATCATTTTCCCTTTATATTTATTTTCATTGCATGTTTTCTTTTAACTTACTAGGGGGGCCCCGCCCCCCTGCTCGCTATGCTCGCCAACCCCCCGCGTAATCGCTTCGCGATTCCAAATTATTGGCTACCCCTGCTTGCTGCGCTCGCCAATATCCCATGGTATGAATAAGCAGTTGCAGACCTTTCAAATGATGTGTCACACGACTGGTGTTGTAAAGAAATTAAAAATGTGCCCCCCTGGGGGGCAGAGGGGGAGGCGACACAAAAGACATCCATAATATGAATAAGCAGCTGCAGACCTCTCAAATGATGTCACACGACTGGTGTTGTAAAGAAATTAAAAAGTGCCCCCCTGGGGGGCAGAGTGGGGGTGATACACAAGACATCCATAAAATGAATAAACAGTTGCAGACCTTTCAAATGATGTGTCACACAATTGGTGTTGTAAAGAAATTACAAAATGCGCCCCCTCTGAGGGCAGAGGGGGGGGGGGGTTACACACAAAATATCCATAATATGAATAAGCAGTTGCAGACCCCTCAAATGATGTGTCACACAATTGGTGTTGTGAAGAAATTAAAAATGTGCCCCCCTGGGGGGCAGAGTGGGGGATGACACACAACACATCCATAATATGAATAAGCAGTTGCAGACCTTTCAAATGATGTGTCACACAACAGGTGTTGTAAAGAAATTAAAAATGTGACCCCCCCTGGGGAGAGCAGTGTGTGGGAGTGACACACAAGACATCCATAATATGAATAAGCAGTTGCAGACCTTTCAAATCTTGTGTAACACGACTGGTGTTGTAAAGAAATTAAAAATGTGTCCCCCCTGGGGAGCAGAATGGGGGATAACACACAAGACATCCTTTAAATGAATAAGCAGTTGCAAACCTCTCAAATGATGTATCAAACGACTGATGTTGTAAAGAAATTAAAAATTTGGCGAAATATTACAGTTACCGCCAAGTTGGCGTCACTTTTGACAACTAATTTTGGTCGCCAAATTTGGCGATATATGGCCAAGTTGGCGACAAACTTGGCGATTTTTGGCGATGGTAACCTTTCCTCTCTTTATGGTAACCCATATGGCGATGCATAGACGGAGCCCTTTCCTGATTGGTCTTTTCGACTCATGGAAGGAGTGGACAACCCGGATTCGTTAGTTCCGGAAATCTTCCACATCAGCATCATTCCAGGAGTCATTCCTTTTAAGGCTAGTTTTTTTTTACTATAGAAGGATAAACTGTTTTGTTCTATTAAACAAACCTTTTTTTATTTATTGTTATACCTTTCAAAAAATATATACCGGGTGTCCCAAAAATGACTGATGGATTTTAAAATTCAATAACTTGCAAACGGTGACAGCTATTTAAAAAATTTTTGCAGGAGGGTTATGTACAATGTCAGGAGTTTTTTCCCCCGTAACTTTTGATTTTAGTTCGAATTTCAACCAATAGATGGCGCTGACAGCAATTGAAGCCCAGGTCGACGCCGAAACTGACCTTACTCAACACTGATCAAATGGCCTTCAATCGCTATCAGCGCCATCTATTGTTTGAAATTCGAACTAAAATAAAAAGTTACGGTAAAAAACTCCTGACATTAGGGGAGAGTGGGGATACTTGAGCATAGGGGATACTTGAGCCACCCCTATTATCTCAACAGTTGGTTAATTTTTCTTTCTAAAACTGCCAATATGATAACATATTTGTAGTTCTGAACACGTAAAAAAGAAATCACACATCTTGGTACCATTTTGAAAGTATAGTGATTAATAGTTGTCTTTTCCCTATCTGAAGTAAATATTTGGGTGAATGGTTTTTTTGTTTTTTTGTAATCAAAGTTTTGTTTAAAGTTGCAACTATATACATACATTCAATAAGCATAATTTCAATTGTATTTTGAGTCTAAAATAGTTCTAATTGCTGCATGCTTTATTTAGTAAAACTCTGGGAAACAAAAATAGTGATAGTGGGGATACTTGAGCCAATGAGAGTGGGGATACTTGAGCCATGTCTGAACCATCCCCACTAGAAATTAAACATGGGTGAAACAAACAAAAAATAAAATTCCATCCTTATATTCACAAATAGATATTTTTCTGGAGAAAAGGGAGAATAATTTTTCATTTTATTTTTTTTTCTTAAAAAAATAACGACCCAAAAATTTTTTAAAAATGTATATTTTTTAAATGAAAATGTCTATTTTATTTTTCGATTTGACTCACAAAATAGCCTGTCTAGATAAATGTAAACATAGTTTTCAATTTAACTTTCATTAAATGAAAATAACTTTTTAAAACGGTTTTACAGGCTATAATCTCTAATACTTTAATTAGTTAGGTCCAACATATTAAGATATTTATTTTTTAATATAACATATTAAGATTAGTATTTTATATTGAAATCGTAACCTCTGTTGCTGTAACTTTTTTTTAACTAAGAAAATTGAAGAAAAATTGGTAAAAAGAGCGCACAAAAACAAGAAAAGCAACAAAAATCCCAGTTCAAACTTACCTACATGGAGCCAAAGAGGAAGACAAAATCTTTTCCTGTGAAATCAAAAAAGTGTCTGAAATAGTAGAATGATACATCTGGCTTAAATTCCGACAGCTACTAAACTAAAAGCATGAGTTCGACAATATCATTAGAGGAAAATTCTGTCAATGATGGTGATGATGTGAAAGAAAACCTTCTATTGATGGTTGGTTACTAATAAAATATGCCAGAAAGAAAACTGTAAAAATATTTGTTGGATAAGTGCTTAATATTTTGAAAATAAAATTTGTCCGAAGAATTGCAGATTCCAAATTTAAATGGCTCTGAACTGAGGATGTTTCTACCGTCGTCATAACTCAAGTTCAAATTATCTTTCGACAACCAGTTTTAACGACAAAAAATGATCGTATTACTAGCTTTGTTTTCCCAATTGGTTTTGAAAGACTTTACGTTTCATAATTTATCATTCTGTAAAATGTTTGTGCAAAAATAAAGCGAAAAAAATTACTTTTGTAGGTATTTTTCCGTTGTGGCTCAAGTATCCCTTCACTATGGCTCAAGTATCCCCGCCATGGGGATACTTGAGCCATGATGTAAAACAAAAAATAAACATTTATTATACATAGAAAAATAGTTCAAAATTTATTGAAAGTGGTTTTTAGTTGAAGGAAAAATATCAAATTTTCATTTTCAATATTTTATTTTATTCTAAAAAAATATAAAAAATTAAAAAAAATTAAAATTCAAAAAATGGCTCAAGTATCCCCATCTTCCCCTACACATAATCCTCCTGCATTTTTTTTTTAAACTAGGGGGGCCCCGCCCCCCTGCTCGCCAACCCCCCGCGTAATCGCTTCGCGATTCCAAATTATTGGCTACCCCTGCTTGCTGCGCTCGCCAATACCCCATGGTATGAATAATCAGTTGCAGACCTTTCAAATGATGTGTCACACGACTGGTGTTGTAAAGAAATTAAAAATGTGCCCCCCTGGGGGGGCAGAGTGGGAAGCGACACAAAAGATATCCATAATATGAATAAGCAGCTGCAGACCTCTCAAATGATGTGTCACACGACTGGTGTTGTAAAGAAATTAAAAATGTGCCCCTCTGGGGGGCAGAGTGGGGGTGACACACAAGACATCCATAAAATGAATAAACAGTTGCAGACCTTTCAAATGATGTGTCACACAATTTGTGTTGTAAAGAAATTACAAAATGCGCCCCCTCTGAGGGCAGAGGGGTGTACACAATGTGTGGTGGACACAATGATGTGTCACACAATTGGTGTTGTAAAGAAATTTAAAATGTGCCCCCCCCGGGGGGAAGAGTGGGGGATGACACACAACACATCCATAATATGAATATGCAGTTGCAGACCTTTCAAATGATGTGTCACACAACTGGTGTTGTAAAGAAATTAAAAATGTGACCCCCCCCCTTGGGGAGAGCAGAGTGTGGGGGTGACACACAAGACATCCATAATATGAATAAGCAGTTGCAGACCTTTCAAATCTTGTGTAACACGACTGGTGTTGTAAAGAAATTAAAAATGTGTCCCCCCTGGGGAGCAGAATGGGGGATAACACACAAGACATCCATTATATGAATAAGCAGTTGCAAACATCTCAAATGATGTATCAAACGACTGCTGTTGTAAAGAAATTAAAAATTTGGCGAAATATTACAGTTATCGCCAAGTTGGCGTCACTTTTGACAACTAATTTTGGTCGCCAAATTTGGCGATATATCGCCAAGTTGGCGACAAACTTGGCGATTGTTGGCGATGGTAACCTTTCCTCTCTTTATGGTAACCCATACGGCGATGCATAGACGGAGTCCTTTCCTGATTGGTCTATTCGACTCATGGAAGGAGTGGACAACCCGGATTCGTTAGTTCCGGAAATCTTCCACATCAGCATCATTCCAGGAGTCATTCCTTTTAAGGCTAGTTTTTTTTTACTATAGAAGGATAAGCTGTCACCGTTTGCAACTTAATTTTAAAATCCATCAGTCATTTTTGGGACACCCGGTATGTAACTCGTATTCCAAAACGAGATTTTCGCCAAATTGGCTTTAGAAAAAAATTAACGCCAATGTGATTCGTATATGACATTTGTGCCGCATTTTAATATAGAAACAGAAAAAATTCGTACAAAAACAAAAATTAAAGTTCATCAGGTTTGTTTTCAGAGCTATTTATATATTTTGGCATCATACCCTCCCTTTTTTAAGCCAAAATAGCACCAATCTTTGGCAAACAGATTTATAATTATCAGACATTCATAAAATAAGTAATAATTTAATTGACCTAGAATAATTTAACGTACCTTCAAAAAAAAAAAAAAAAAAAAAAAAGCTGACACATTCTCACGTCCGAATCATCATGGAGCGTCCGACTCACCGCTCTTGTGTTGCGCCAAACCGGATTTCTTACCGGTACGCCCTTACCTTACATCTCAAAGGCTCAAATAAATGTAAAACCATATTTTTACGCTTATCTTTTAATTGTCCTGTAGATTTTTCCATTCATGTCTGATTATTCATAAATAATAACTGTGAAACATATTGATATGAACGTTTGTACTTAATAGCTTTACATATCTTTTTGTCTTGTACAATTAAAAAAAATAATATTAATATCAATCTTGTGTTAAATCAGTCTTTGAAACAAAATATTGCGTGATGAAAAAACACGGTTACGTCGCTTTAGGGGTTAAAAACATTTGCTATTCGGTCTTTCGGCGCCATTTTTGATTTATTCGCCAAACACACCAACCAGAACAGGATAATGAGCTTTTCCTCAAAATCTTGCCCTGATCGTCTAAATTTGTTGATTTCATCTTATGGACCTTCAGATAAGCAAGTAAATAAAATTATGAAATAAAGTATCATATTACAGTGGGTGGCTAGCATAAATTTAAGAAAGACTAAACTTTTTGCCAGAGGCGGCTTTTAACTTAAATAAATGAGAAATTAATAAATAAAAGAAATATTTCACTTCGCTCGTCAAAATAGATAGTGAATATGATACATGAAAATAACAACAAATAAGTATTTTTTCACGTGATTTATCTAATCTATTTATTTATGCTAGATACATAGCAATTTTTATGTTCATTTAAACTTACGTGCAACAATTACAAGAAAAAACAAATATAAGAAAAAGTCTATGTTCAACTGGAAATTTCAGACAAAAATTCGATTTTCTCAGCGACCGACAAACATACAAAGATGAAAAAAAAAACTGTTCTAAGTTTTACCATGAGGATTAAAATAAACAAAAAACGAAGTTAATCCATCCAAGGAAACGTTAACTAGACTTTGTTGAACTTTTGGCTTTCATTTTTTCATTAAAAATTAAATAAAAAACTATTCTAAGCTGCAGTAATTTTTTGAATGCTATCATTTTATTTGTCTCGTCGAGTTCTATCTTTTAAAAAAAATTTCACTGCCGTATCTCAACTGGTTCGCCAGAAATTTTAGAAAGTTGTTTGCACTTTCTATTTCTTAAACATATTATACCAAACGCTATCGCGTTTGCTATGATAAGAGCATCCACTTGTTCTTCTTGTGACTTCGTATTTAGTCCTGAAGCAGTTCTAAAATAAAAAAGTCCTTCCGGCAATGCCGGGAGGAAGAGGTAGCTTTCATATACTTATATATTTATTTATTTATTTTAAGGTAAGTTACATTGTTCAAAAATACTAAGCTCAAATTAGTGGAAATAATCTTATAAAATTAGTGATTTTATAAGATTGAAACTAGTTTTTGTCAAGACTGTACATTAATAGGAATTTTTAGAAATTAGTCATCTTTTATTCAACCTGGTTTTATTTTAAGCGATTTAGAGAGTCACCAAATTCCACGATATCATAAAGTGTATGCCATTTTAAAGCAACATTGTGAATCGTTCAGATCAGACCGTTTCAAAATGTCAGCCATAAGCAAAATTCAAAGTGCTATAACTCAGTCATTTTTTAAGATATAGACAAAATAAAAAGTGTTCTGGAATCGTTGTTTTAAGTTCTAACACGTAAAAGAAAAATATTTTTCAATTTTTAATTTTTTCGCACTTAATTTTAAATTTTAAATTTTTTTAAAAATTTAAAATGGCCACCATTTTGAAACAAAATGATGGATGGTGCTGGCCAACGAACTCGGTCGAGACATTTGTATGTACTATGTACATCCCAAGTTTCATTGAAATCGGTTCATAAATACGCGCGTGTTATCACGTGACAAAAATCAGATCGTTTCAAAATGTCAGACATAAGAAAAATTCAAAGTGCTATAACTCAATCATTTTGTAAGATATAGATAAAATAAAAAGTGTTCTGGAATCGTTGTTTTAAGTTCTAACACGTAAAAGAAAAATATTTTTCAAATTTTGATTTTTTTTGCATTTAATTTTAAATTTTTAAATTTTTAAAAAATTTAAAATGGCCACCATTTTGAAACAAGATGGCGGATGATGCTGGCCAACGAACTCGGTCGAGACATTTGTATGTACTATGTACATACCAAGTTTCATTGAAATCGGTTCATAAATACGCGTGTTATCACTTGACAAAAATCAGATCGTTTCAAAATGTCAGCCATAAGAAAAATTCAAAGTTCTATAACTCAATCATTTTTTAAGATATAAACAAAATAAAAAGTGTTCTGGAATCTTTGTTTTAAGTTCTAACACGTAAAAGGAAAATATTTTTCAACTTTTAATTTTTTCGCATTTAATTTTAAATTTTAAATTTTTTAAAAAATTTAAAATGGCCGCCATTTTGAAACAAAATGGCGGATGATGCTGACCAATGAACTCGGTCGAGACATTTGTATGTACTATGTACATACCAAGTTTCATTCAAATCGGTTCATAAATACGTTAGTTATCGCATGACAAAAATCATATATATATATATATATATATGGTTATATATATATATATATATATATATATATATATATGTCAACATTTGAACGGAGGGTGGTTTTGGGGTCTGGGGGTCATGATCGGTGCAAATATACCAAAATTTTCCGGAAGTGCTTTCCTCCGGACGGCTGCAATAGGTAGCTTTTTACTTTTTGTAATGAAAGCTACCTAAAAATCTTTGTTTCCAGTTCGGCCATTCGCTTGGCGTAGAAAATGTAAAAGATTCCGGTGGTACAATATGATAGGCTGACGCTACTGCCGTTGATACCATTTCTAATGCGTAGAAAAGTAATTAAACATTTAATTTAAAACCGACTGCCACCATGTGGCGTTATGTATCTTAATAGATACTGCCGAGTTTAAATATAAAGATTTATCGTCGTAGAGGTGTGTAGTTTATAATAGAAGATAATATACTTTTAAACACAAGACATTTAATTACAACATTACACAGAGGCTAGACATATGTATTCCAAAGTTACAGTCAACTTAGGTTTTGCCGGTAACAAATATCACGAGCAGGGGCGTTCCGACCCAGTGTGCAAAGTGTGCGGTACACACAGGCGCCGAAGTAATAAAGGCGCCAAAAGATTTCAGTTGAGGAGCAAATATTTGAAAAAAATCCTTGATTTAATCATACTAAAATGTATTATATTTTCTAGGCATCTGAATTATCATTAGTAGATTTATCTTATACGAACTTATTTATAAATATTCATTTCTTTCTTTAAAATTTTATTTTATTCTACTTATGAGTCCTCTAATAAATCATTTAGACAAGACCTGTACAACCTTTATAAAACAGAGGTGCACCTCATATAATTATAAATAATGAAAGGCGTCGTAATTCACACAGCTGAAAATATGAAACACTATTATCTCACTGCGGTGGAAAAGCATAATATACAGTTTTATTACCATAGGAGCTAAATTTCACAGGAGCTAATTTTCAAAGGAGTTTTTTTATTTATTTTTTTTTTTAAGTAGCAATTGTCACTTTACTTTAGAATTTATCATAAATAAGAAGAAAATTACTATTCGGAAATACTGGTAAAAGTTTCCCCTACAATATAAGTCCATGAATAGAGGTAGACTTATATGGTAGAAACGTCTTATATGATGCGCGTATATCTCACACTGATAGCTATAAGTCCCCTGTGATTCAGAAACTCTTTTAAAATAATTTGCAGCAATAATTTAATTCAAAATAAATTTAAAATTAGATTTTCAGAGGGCAGGCTATCTTCAAAAGTTTTGTAGGTGAAGAAGTTATAGAAACCTTAATCACTGAATAACAACTTAATAGCATTAAATAATTAAAACTTATTTAAGATCATCGATAACTATTGAAAGAAAACTATTCAAATATTTTTTTATTTTTTAAAATGTATCCCTTAAAATGGATATTTAATCTTAAAAATAGCTAGTAAGAGGATACATTCTAATGGGTGCCAAGAAAACCTAAGGGCGCAATCGTGGCGTCCGCGGAGGACGCTTTGAAGAATCCTGAATAGAGAAACAATGTAAACAAGAATTTGGGGGCTATGCACAGGGCCGTAGCTATGGGCGGCTCAGCTACCCCTAAAACATTTTGAGCCTCTCTGGAAAATATTCCAAGGTCACTAAATTAATTTCTATTCCAAAAATTCAAATAAAATTCTGTTTAAAAATCTAATTTAGTTTTGAGGTCCTTTCACAGCTTTTGCAAAAATACTAAATTGTAACTAAAATAAGTATTTCAACATTTGCTCATCCTATTTACACATAGAAAGCTAACAAGATGTTTAAGATTTCACTCGTTTTACACTCGAATTTTTTATCATCCTATTCTTTTCTTTGCTTAAAATGAAGCTTACAACAGTTTAATGAGAAACATAGTAACTATAGTATGAATGAATATTAATTTATCTTTCTGCGCCACAGAGAGAAAATATGAGCCCCCCCCCTCCCCCTCCTCCCATTATTATAGCTACGGCACTGGCTATGTATACACAACATTATAACCTTAGGGGGGAAGGAAAGGGGGAAATCTGGCATATGATATCGGAAGATATCTCTAGTGAGGAGTGGGGTGTCTTGATAATTTTATCATTTTTGAATGATCCAACCAAAATTTTCTCTTTCTGTTTCCATTTTTTTTTTTTTTTTTAATATTAGAGTTTTTTTTTTTTTTTTTTTTTTTTTTTACTTATAGCTTGTCCGTTACATATATATATATATATATATTGTTAACTATTTTTATGAAAATACTCATTAATGAAAATTAAAATAATAAAATGACTATAAAATTATCTATTTTCAAAATATTGAATATCTCAATGTTTGGCATTCCTATTCTTCTGTCTTATGAGTATGCATATATGTAATCTGCGTTTAAGAAAACAGGTGTAAAATATGTTTGATATAATACTTGTGTTTACCAGTAAAGAAAAGATAATGTTATTGAGGAATGATAACATATGATATCGTAAGGGGTAGCGAGGGTCCAAAAATTGTCAAAAAGTTGATAACATTCATTACATTTGTATAGCCTTTTGTATGTTAGTGTTCTCTGTTCTGTTCAGTGTAGAGATCTTTGATTGGAGATACTGGCGTCAGCTATGGGACAAATTTTAACTGGTAAAAATGAAGCATCAGCCTGAAGTTGTTGACATTCCGTGCCGTAGGTTTAAAACTGATTTTCGCACTTAAAGAGTAAAGTTTACTTTAAGCGGCCAAAGCAATAATTTTGTTCAGCAGTTCTACTAATGATCATTTCTGTGGAAACTATTATGTATTGAACATTTTTTTTTTTTTTTTTTTTTTTTTTTTACATTAAAGATTTTTTAGTGAAATAAATACTTTTATCTACATTTTACCTATCTAGTACTTTGGAATTACCATGATAGTAAAAAAGGGGAAGAGTTGATGAAGATAGACTAAATTTGGCCATAGATGTCTAAATTTTCTTATTTTTTCGAAGATTGAAGGGGGAGCCTATCCCCGCGCTCCCTGCATACGCTCGTGTTTATTTAAATACTGCATAAATTATTGTAATGATTGTAAGATTTGTACATTTCATTTCAGAACATAAAATTGAATTTTTGAAATATGAGCACTTATTAGCATTACACATAACCGTAGACGTTACAGAGACTAAAATGGCAAAAAAAGAAAGTTCAATTTAGATATAAATAAATTAGAAACTAAAATGTTGGATGTTAATATGAATGGAAAAATATAGATCTATGAAAAAAGTGTTTTAAAATCCTGTACACTTTATTTCCTACTAACCAACCGCCTTGGATTGCCTAGGCCAATTAAAATAACTTTAAATATTCTAAGGTCAAATATTGAATGTTATTTTTTCCAGACGAATGTACAGATGGGGTGTGGGGAGGACAATGTCTTCAGCAGCATGTTGATTTGACTTTATATTTTTGAATAAAAATACTTTCGAACGAACCTAACATTGTTAGCAGTGTATAATCTTGAATATGTATGATTTTTCATTTTTAAATGAAAATCCATCCAATCAAAACTCGAGTTGATTTCACAATGCCTTCAACAAGAATACCGGGGGTGCTATTCATGTTCCGGTCTGATTTTTCAAGCTAACCGTCGACTTGTATTTATTTTCTGACATCTAGATATAAAACTTTCAGTTTTGACAAAAAAATCTTGATAAAACAAATAATGAAAATGCGCACAATCCCTCATGTATATATATTTATTTATTAACGCAAAATGATATTCAAATCACATATATTTAAATTGAGGAACGATATCTTGAGATAATTTGCACCGAGAGAAAGAATATGTTTGGCGAATCCTTGAAATGACTTCAAAAGAAAATTTTTTTAAACAATAGATATTAATATTTACACACTTGATATATTATTAGAACCTGAAAAATACGGAAAATGTATCAATAGTCTTTTTTTTTAAGTCTGAAACTTCAGAGAAATGGAAAACTTGAAAACCGATGCGAATCGCGACCAAATAAAAAGGTTTTTTGAAATAGTAATTAAAAATACCATTGAAATCGTTTTTCTTTCTTTCCTTTTTATTATTTATTTATGCATTTATTTATTTGTAATTCTACCGGAATCTGACTATATCTCAATTTGAAAATGCAGAAAAAATCAAACGTTACGCTTTTGGTCAGGGGGAAGGACTGCTTAGTTTGGGGAAACACGCAAGCATGATCTCATTGAGGAATGAAAGATCGCCATTTTGCGATGTTTATTAAGGTTTTTTAATTAATATTTCGGGTGATTAACAACAACAATAAAAATTGTGTGTCAGGTGCACGGTTATCGAATCTTATCGAATCATTATCGAATCTTATGCAAATTTTCATATCTCTATGTGCGGTAGATTTTGTTAGCCATAGTCAATACATGCAAAGTAAAAACAAACTTCTTTCTTTTAGATGCAGTCTATTGTTGTTATAATTATTTTCTCCGGGATTTTATCGTAACGCAGGATTCTGATAGAGAGTGCTTTCATTTACACAGATTTTACTGCATTACGGATTTTATTTACATAGCTGCCATCTTTCTTTATTTTTCAAGTAATTTAAGCATGTTTGGAAACAGAAATTTATTTATTTAATGAAATAAAGTACGAACTGCACAGATCGCATTTTTTTTACACATTTTATTAAATAAATTTTCTGGTTCAAAAAACTTTATTTGATCTGGTAAAAAACTCCAAAAGAATGGCATTTTTAGAATATTCATTTATAGAATATTCATAGTTTTTTTTTTTTTTTGATAAAGTTTTATTTTTACAGGCGAGGGGATGGGGGGGGGGGGGTAGGTCGCCAAATGCAGTTCTGCACACAGGCGCCGAATATTGCTGGCACGCCCCTGATCACGAGATGGGAATAACATGGATAATGCCACAAAAATTAAAATGAATTGAGTAAACAGAGTCTTTGTCCCTCGGTCCCTAATATATCATATAGTTCTGGATTGTGAAAACTCACGTACACGTTTATATTTCACATAAATATATTTATATTCGTTTTTTTATTAGACATGAAGAAGCGATATGAAATGTCCATGTATTTTGGAAATTTGTGTTGTTGATTTCAATATTTAACGAGCGGGGCTGGGCTGACCGAGCGTAGCTCAGACAAATTTTGTGTTCAACTCGATATAATACTGTATTATTTGCATTATTGCTATAAACCTCGTCATTAATCAGTATTATTTAGAAAAATAATCTGTATGAAAGCTATGTATGTACAATTTATATAAATTTTACATTGCTTACACATTTACAACGAAATTTCATCTATCGAAATCACATTTTTAGATCGACTCTGATTGATTTAACGATTGCTATTAAGAATGTCTAAAAAAATTTCCACATTCTGAATGACAATTTTTTGCCCAATTGTAGCATAATTTAGCGACATTCTATCATTTGGTGCCAAGTATGTGTTTTGGCATTCGTAACCTTGAAAGTATCTTTTCGGCTAAATGTCGCCAATATTTTATCAAATATCTCCAGCACATTGGCAGTTGCCAACTTCCAGGCTTCATGACCTTGACTTGTACTTACCCAAAATGACTCACTAATCAAATTTGTTCGAAAATATAACTTGACTGAATGGTCTTCTGATAATCAAAAGCGGTAGGGTACAAAATTTAGTCAAAATCGTTTAAGCCGTTCCTTGGATAAAATTAGCTTGACCCCCAAAATGAACCACTAATGTAATTTTCTCGAATATGGTTTCCATATCCGTAGACTTCTGAAAACGGTAAAATACCGAATTCAGTTAAAGATCGTTAGAAAATTATTTTAGATTAAATTAGCTTGACTGATAGGGGCCCAAAATTAACCCACTATCAGAATTTCTCGAATACGTGATCTAGCCCAATGATTTTCTCGTGCCAAAAAATGATATAATTACAAGATTTTGTCAATAAGGAAAGGGCATGTTTACAAACAAACACTTCTGTCAACCAATCTATCGCTACATTTTTTGTCATAGCAATCATTGTAGGAATCATCTTGACGACGTAGCCCAATCATATCATACTTACCTATGCAATGGCAAACATAGACCAATCAAATTCCCGGAGTTTATCCGTACAGTGTCAGTCGTTAAAGAACGGACTGGTTTTTCTCCCTTATCCACAGTAATTCGTCCACAGTGACGTCAGCTGCCCTTTCCTTATATCGTTTGAGCCGTTTTTAGCACTTTCCAACAAAGTTGAAAAGTGCTTATGCATTCGGTTTGTCTGTCCGTCTGTCCGCGCTCTAACTCCCGTAAATATACTCGGATTGCTATGAAATTTTTATACGTTATTGATGTTTACCCTAGCACGAACCATATTGAAAATGAAGTATCTACCATGATTAGTTTATCTACAGAGAGAATCAAAAGTTTCCCATTACATTACGGCCTATGGGGAAAAATCGTTAATATACTCGGATTGCCATGAAATTTTAGGACGTTATGGACGTTTACCCTAGCACGAACGCTATTGAAAATGAAGTTTCTACCATGATTAGTTTATCTACAGGGCGAATCAAAAGTTTTCCATTACATTACGGCCTATGGGGAAAAATCGTTAATATACTCGGATTGCCATGAAATTTTAGGACGTTATTGACGTTTACCCTAGCACGAACGCTATTGAAAATGAAGTTTCTACCATGATTAGTTTATCTACAGGGTGAATCAAAAGTTTTCCATTACATTACGGCAAATGGGGAAAAATCGTTTATATACTCAGATTGCCATGAAATTTTAGGACATTATTGACGTTTACCCTAGTGCAAATCTTATCGAAAATGAAGTTTCTACCATGATTAGTTTATCTACAGGGCGAATCAAAGTTTCCCATTACATTACGGCCTATGGGGAAAAATCGTTTATATACTCGGATTGCCATGAAATTTTAGGACGTCATTGACGTTTACCCTAGCACGAACCCTATTGAAAATGAAACTTCTACCATGATTAGATTATCTACAGGGCAAATCAAAAGTTTCCCATTACATTACGGCCTACATGGAAAAATCGTTTCAAAGGAATTTTAAAGATGTTATACCCTGTCAAACATATTAAAATATGCATTTTATAAAATATAAGGTAAAATGTAGCTATTATTCATTTACATGGCCACACAAAAGAATTCCATTAGATAATGGTAAAAGGGGGAATTGTGTGCGACATATTTTAAATATATTAAGCTGTTTCATGTATAATAAAATTAATATATGTCCTGAAGCTTAATATAAATTATACGCTACTGTCTTGCATAATATGAAGTACATAGCATTTACAGGGCCTTACAAAAGATTTCAAATAGTATATTCTTTCCGAAGTACCGTATATGTGTACGATGATGGCTGATGGAGGGATGAAATGCATTTTAATTATGATATGAGCGTTTATATTTCGCTAAGTATATGCACATTATATGGTGTGTATAAAAGTTATAGTTGATATACAGGGCTACCCAAAAGAGCTCACCAACGTTACTGAATATGAGCGTAAATTATTTAAACGTGGTTCTTAAATAAGCTATGCATTTTTACGCTGAGCTTCATTCAAGTTACTGAGAAATGCTTGCAGAATGTAGATAAAAGGATATACAGGGCCACGCAAAGAATTCGGTACATAGACGCCTATGAATGATAATTTATGAGAATGTGATTTCAGTTGTTTTAAAAGTGCTTTAGTTTACAATAAATTTTTGCCTAATGCTGACGTGTAATAAAGTTACAGTGTAAACTACAGGGCTGAACAAAAGTATTCAAGTGTGTTTCCTTCTAATAGTATGAAATGCTGAAAAAGAAATTTCAAGCTACTGGGTATTTTCTTGTTAAACTAAATTTTCCCATTATACCAACTGACGTATGAAATACAGAGCTGTTCAAAAGTACTGGAATACTTATTTGGGTATATTTGGCTATACACTATTATTTCCCTAAATAACAAAGTTTTGTTAAAGATTTCATTAAGTGTTGGAAAGTGCTTCATAATCTATGCTTAACGCATGATTTTTCTTACTTGTTTTAGATACAATTAGCTTAATCTGGACCCATTATGATCCAAATAGATCTACTAATTAAAATCCCACGAACTTGTTACCCCGATGATTTTCTCTTGTCTTGAAACACTGTAATGTCAAATTCTGTCAAAATCATTTGAGACGTTTTTTCGATGCAATTAACTTTATTGTGACCCAAAATGATCCACTAATCAAGTGTTCTTGTGTATGCAACCTAGCCCATTGCCCCTCTTGAGCCCCCCCCCCCCCCCAAAAAAAACAATATTTAGTCAAAATCATTAGAACCGTTTTTTAAATAAAATTAGCTTGCCCGGCACTGACCCCAAAATGAACCATTTATCAAAATTTCTGAAACACAATGATTTTCCCATTAGCACAATGGTCTTCCCAAGACCGAAAACTGTAGAATACAAAATTCAGTCAAAATCGTTAAAGCTGTTTTTAAGATAAAATTATTTTGACCCGTAGGGGCACAAAATGACCCAGTACTCGAAATTTCTGGAATATGTGATCGAACCCAATGATCTTATCGTGCCCGACCCGACTGTGGTATATTACAAATTCTTGTCAAAATCGTTTGAGTCATTTTTTTTAGATATCATTAGATTGACTTTGACCCTAATGACCCCAAAATGATCCACTAATTGATTTTTGTCGAACATGCAATGCAGCCCAAAGGTCTTCTCCACTCTGAAAACAATAGAACACAAAAATTTATCAAAATCGGTCGAGTCGTTTTCTAGAAAATTAGCTCGACCCATAGTTTCCCAAAAATGGCCTACTAATCAAAATTTCACAAACATATGACCTAGAAAAAGGATCTTATGGTGTCCAGAATCCGCACTTACGAAAATTTGTTTATTTATTTGCTTTTTATTTATTTGCAAACTATTTTCCTTTATTTATTTATATTTACCCTTTTTAGATGCAGTTCTACATCTTCCAGCTCTTCTGAGGAAGAAGTTTATACCATACATTCAACAAAGTGCCAATTTATGCAAAACAGAAGATATAAAATAGAGAGTAAAATCGCAGTTCTGAGCTTCCTGTGTTTAATGAATTCTTTTGTACTTGCAAAGTCTATGGAAAGCAAAAATACGAATGTAACATATATTTCAATATCAATTTGTTTGATTAATACAGCAGTCGGCAGTATTTTGGTTGGAAGTATGTGGGGAAAGTATTATGGCTTATCTACAATATGTTATTTCGTTTGTGAACTTGCATTGGCTACATATATATGTTTTATACTTTTCTTCTTGCAAAGTTTATGGAAAGCAAAATTACAAATATAACATATATTTCAATATCAATTTGTTTGATTAATACAGCAATTGCCAGTACTTTGGTTGGAAATATGTGGGAAAGGTTTTATGCCATATCTACAATGTTATTTCATTTTTAAACTTGCATTCACTTTGAGCAAAGCAGTTAAGAACAGCCTTAATAAAATGTTTCTTGCGCCTACATGAAATGTATATTATTTCATTTATTGAATAATATTTCTGATTTTAAGCATGTTTATTTGACATGGAATAGTTTTATGTGAGGTCGGCAATTGATGATCACAGAATTATACAAAAGATCCCATTTAAATTTAATTTTAAAAAGGATTTAATGCATTTTATTATAATTTCCAAGAAAATATAGCTACAAACAAAGCTTTTATCAATAAAAAGACTTTTTTTTTTTTTTTTTTTTAGTTAGTTAGTTATACATGTTTTATAATTTTCTTCTTGAAAAGTTTATTCAAAGAAATTTCCTAAAAATTTTTGAGCTGTGGATTCATAATTTCTCATAATAAACTTTCTTAAGTATTTAAAGAATTTTCTTTTTGTGCCTAGAATTTCTTGACAGAAAATAATCTATCCAAAATTCAAACTCATAAAATAAAAGATGATTTTTTTTTTTTTTTTTTTTTTTTTGATTTAAGTAACATTTAATGCAAGATTAATGCATTGAATATGCAGTGTCATTGTAATAATCTCATCTCTTGCATCAAAACAACTTTAACAAACATTGTACTGTGTGTCCATAAAGTTACGGTGCACATTTAAACAGTCACAGGAAATTGACAAAACAAAATGAAAATGTGAAGTCGTCACCAAATAAAAGAAAAACTCTTTGATTTTCATGCCTGTTCAGCATAGTTTGATGTAGCCTTCATTTGTTACCTTACACATATCTAAACAATATTCAAGTTCTTCCCAAATACAGTTACAGATTTCTAGTGTAACAGAGTGAACATCTGTGATTCTCCATTTACTGCATTGAACAGATATAAAATTTAGAGGGTTTTTCTTTTATTTTGTGAAGATTTCACATTTCTACCTTGTTTCACTGATTTCCTGTGACCTGTCAAAAGTACACCATGACTTTATGGACACGCTGTAAATGATGAGTCACTGGCATGGAACTATCGAGCTAGCCTTTTGCTGCATGCTATGGCATTTGTCTTCTATATAGAAAATCCTGGTTCAATCACAGTCAATGCTATTTCTTTGACACCATCAATCATCAACAATCAACATGCTTGCAAGATTTGTTTGTTAGATAAGCAAAGAAAAAAAAAAGTATACCTGAACCTTGTTCATGAGGAGATGGAATCTGAAACTCTTTGAATAATGCATTGTCATCAACAACAAGCGTATGTATGAAATCAGTTCATTAGGTATGTAATATCAATAAAAAATGTAAAAGAATATTTTTATCTCTTGAATCTGTTTTTGATGAAGTAACTGATCACACAACACAGCTCTAACAACATAAGAATATTGCATTATAACAATAATAAAAAAATATATATAAAATAAAAATAATAATAATAAAATAATTTTTGCATTATCATAGACAATGAACTTATTTGCAGCATTTGAGCAAAATTCTGTTAGGTAAAAGTCTGTCAAAAGTCAATTGTAACATTTTGAACCCAATAAATAACGTTAAATAAAAGAATGCAATAGTAAAATAAAATCACTATCTAAATACAAAAGCAGAACAAATTTAAAAGGAGATTAAAAGATTTCAAAATATTAATTTCTATGAGATCACTCATAGTTAACAATAATAATGATAAAACACAAATTAGGATAAAAAAAAGCTTTATATTCAAAATAATAATATTAAACAAGTAGGTATTGACCCACAAATATTGTGTTAATATGATAGTCAACAAAAATTCGTATGCTATTTTTTTTATATCAAATCATACATAATTATGCTCTAATTATCATTATATTTATTAACATAATCACAAATTTTTTTTCTTTTTTTTTCTAGGCATAATAAATTGGAAATTTGTAGAATTCCCATAGGTCCTTGAATTGGAGTATCATTATTTTCAAATAGTAAACACTTTGGGTTATTTAATCACAGAACTTTTATTTTTAAATAAAGTAACTTATCTTTGAATTTAGAGTACTGTAACGATTTACGTCTTTCCCCTGGTTCCGATGTGTTAGGCAGCACGATGACCTCTCATTTTCATGATAATGATCTATTTATTTCAGCATACTAATTTAACAAATACACTATAAAATTTGACAAATAAAAACCTTACACACATAAAAATCAAACAAGTAATAAAAAACATTAAAATCCTCTCTGAAAAAAAATTCCTGCCCCACGTCTCCCAACTTTCTGCTTTTCCGTTTTGTTTCCAGCAGTCTCATATCACAGCGCCGTCTGGCCAACATAGAAGAAACAGTCCGGATTCAGGAGGCACAGCCAGGATCGCTTCTTGCAAACTATAGGTGAGAGTTTAGTGCCAATATCAGTTACTCGGGGTCGTCACAGACTCCTCCCCCCTCCAAATTTTGGACACGTCCAAACAAAATCCTAGATAAAGGAGTCATAATCTGACAAGTTCCAAGGAACACTAGAAAGTCCTTTTCAATGCATAGTGTCCATGATTACTTGCGAATTTGCCACAGGCACATCTCCTGAAAACTCATCACAGCATTGTGCCACCCTGACCAAACTGTCTTAATTCTATTAAATTTCTACAAATTTTGAATATGCGGTAATATAGCATTCTGCAATACCAGTCACAATATAAGTTCATTATTCAATTTACATAACACTAATTTTCTGTAAAATAAAAATACCAGATTTTTCTTATTTAAACTAAGTATTATAACCAATGTAATTTCCCATAAATACTATTACAATTAACAGAAAATCTTCCTATTTTTCTTTTTTCGTTAAAAATTAACATTATACAATAATAAATATTAAATAATGCATATCTTTCTGTTTTCAAACCAACTGAAATATACTTTTTTTCACAATTATAAATCTAAAAAAAAAAAAAAACAATACATATTAATCAAATTATGGACTACTAAATCAAAATTATCACAAGAGTTTTTTCCAAGTTATTATGCAACAATAAATAACATTAAACATACATTTTCTAGAAACAACTATTATCATTAATAAAACTGCATAAAATCTATAAAACTTAGTAGCTACTAATGAAAAGATGGGTACCGTGATAAAGTGTCGGCATTGTTGAATTTTTTTTCTCTTCTTGTGATTTTTCATCATTCGATTTCTTCCTGGTTTACATTCAACTGTTCTCTCCCTCTATTTGCCAATCACTTTGAAACACTTTTTGTTATCAAAACCATTCCATTTCAGGGCTGTAGCTAGAAGTGAACAGTAGGGGGGGGGGGGGGGGGGGGCTCATAATTTTTTTCTTTCTCTCTTTCTTTCTGCAGAAAAATAAATTCGTGCATGTTCACATTGTACGTTATGTTTCTTATTAAACTGTTGTAATAACTTTATTTTATGCTAAGAAAAATATAGGATGATGAAAATTTTGAGTGTATAACTGGTGCAAAATTAAACATAATGTTATTTACATATGTACAAATAAGATGAGCAGCTAGTGTTGAAACACATATTTTAGATACAATTTAGTAATTCGGCAAACCTGTGAAAGGATCTCAAAACTAAATTAGATTTTTGAACAGAATTTCTTTTGAATTTTTGGAACAGAAATTCATTGAGTGACCTTGGAATGTTTTCCAGGGGAGCTCAAAATATTTTAGGGGGGCTGAGCCGTCCATAGCACCCCCTTAGCTACGGCCCTGCTCCATTTCCCATAAACTCTCTTCTTGAACAGAACATGAACAACTCTGGTTCCCCTTTCAGACAATTTTCCAGTTTCTTTCATCTTTCAATTAACCAGTCAAGTTCAAGATCAATTTCATCTTTCTCATTAAATGCCCTCTTAACTAAATCAACTGCAATAGAGTTTTGCTTCTTTTCCATACTCTCTCTCCTCTCCTTTGTACTTTCAGTTTCATTATCAGTTATAAACTGAAATTTTTCGCATAAATTCTCAACATGAAGATTATCTTCCTCTTGAACCTCATCTACAGTCTCCCAAATGTCCTTGGTTTTCAAATTACTTGGAATAAGAGGGCCAATTTCATTATATCTACAGCATTCATGAATATCAACCTGAGAAAGTTCAAGATTATCCTCAAATGTACTCTCATTATTAACTTCAGATACATCTCCCAAATTTCTATCTTGTGACAATAGGAAAATTTCTTCATCCTGTTCAGTGACTTTCTCATCATTTCCACAATTCAGTTTTAAGTTCAACTTATCATGAACTCTACTTTCATCTTTTATCAATTTTATCTCCTCTCCCTTTGCATCTTGAAGTGCAGAAAGTTCAAACACTTTGATTACGTCTATAGTATCCACGATTTCCTTTTCAAGAGAATTACTTAATTTCTTAGTCGATGACTGGTTTTCAGTTACTTCAAAGTTCAAAGATCTCATATAGCTACAGAAAGTTTCATCAGTATTACACTCCACTCCCTCTTCTACTCGATCAACATCATCAATATTTAATATTGTTTCTCTCTTCTCAGGAACCTCTTTAAACAAACACACAAAGTCCGACAAAATTTCATCGATATGACACCTTTCCTCTACTACTCTATAATATAAACAATATTTGACATATTCTTTCCTTTCTCAGGAACCTTTTTAAACAAACACACAGAGTCCAATAAGATTTCATCCGTATAATCAGGAACCACCTGCAAATTCACATTTCACTTATTTCCTTTCTCAGTTTCTCTAATATAAACCTTCTTTCATCTGCCCTTTTTCTCTCGAAAGCTTTCTCATGACTTACTCTCTCATCTATCACAGTTGGAAGCATGTACCTTACAAATTCTTCTTCATACCGAATACTCTTCATAATTAATTTATACAAGTCATCGATCTTCATATTATCATTAACTTCCTCTCCCAATTCCATTGCAACAATTCTCAAATCTACTTTTTGGCCTCTTCCAAGGAAAGCCATTTTCAATTTCAAGCTCACCGACGGGTGAGTCAATCACTGTATAAGAGCCATGGACACCCAACTCATACACTATTAACCTATTTATCCACAAAATGAATACCATCAAAGTAATAGATAAATATATACTTCACAAATTTCAAAATAACCTTTGAGACGTCTATAAATACTATTTTTATACATCATACAAATAACTATAATTAACTATTCAAAAAATATGTATATATACCAGTTCAAAACATCAATGCTCCATTACTTTTTATTTAACAGAAATAATACACAAATTTGATAAATTTTTAAAACTTCTGAAAAATCACAGATTTTCACTACACCAGTTTGGTTTAAAGCACTGTTTTTCAATGCAAAATATAATAAACATGAAATCAGTTTGATTTCAATTAAACCAGTTTGGTTTTAAAAGCACATATTTCCCTAAACCAGTTTGGTTTAAAGCACTGTTTTTCAATGCAAAATATAATAAACATGAAATCTGTTTGATTTCAATTAAACCAGTTTGGTTTTAAAAGCACATATTTTCCCAAACTAGCTTGGTTTAAAGCACTGTTTTTCAATGCAAAATATAATAAACATGAAATCAGTTTGATTTCAATTAAACCAGTTTGGTTTTAAAAGCACACATTTCCCTAAACAGTATAACTTTCATTACAAAATATAAAATCAGTTTGATTATTTTCAACCATTAAAATATTTTACTTGAACTGTTTTTGAGTCACCAACCATTCTACCAATCCTACACATTTTATTACAATCATTACAAAATTAAATCAAAATCTAAATACTGCAGCTGCTATATAAAACTCACTAATCCAACAAGAAATTAACTCAAAATGCATCATATCATTACATAACTATCAGGTTTAACCAACATGGCACTCTGTAATGACCAAAAGATGTACCTGTGACAATTTATTCTCACTAACATTTCCAAATCCAATCTTGGGCTGGACCTCCAAAATTTTAGACTAACGATTTACGTCTTTGCCCTAGTTCCGATGTGTTAGGCAGCACAATGACCTCACATTTTCATGATAATCATCTATTTATTTCAGCATACTAATTTAACAAATAAAAACTTTACACACATAAAAATCAAACAAGTAATAAAAAACATTAAAATCCTCGCTGAAAAAAAATTCCTGTCCCACGTCTCCCCACTCTCTGCTTTTCTGTTTCGTTTCCAGCAGTCTCATATCACAGCGCCATCTGTCCAACATAGAAGAAACAGTCTGGATTCAGGATGCACAGCCAGGATCGCTTCTTGCAAACTATAGGAGAGAGTTTAGTGCCAAAGTCAGTTACTCGGGGTCATCACAGTACCACTATTTGGAAATAGTTGTATTCAAATTTCTGTGATATTGAAATCAGTTTATCATTTATTTATAATAAAATACAGAGAACATTGTAATAAAATTCTTTTGTGTCCTTGTAAATGAACAATAAATGTAATGCACATCTTACTTTGCAGTAAGAAACTTATAATATAATATTGCATAATCACAATACGAGGACCATTTGATAAGTCCATGACTTTGAAATGAAAAGAACAATATGCATTTTATTTTTTGATATTATCTCCTTTCATTTTGATACACTTTTTCTAATGATGTTTTAACTTTGTTAATCCTTTCAAAAGATATGATTCTCAAACTCCTCAAAACAAACATTTGTGGCATTAATGATCTCAGATTTTGAAAAAAATCTCTTTCACACAAAACCATTTTTTTAAATTTCAAAAAAGAAAAAAGTCACTGGGGGCGAAGTCAGGAGAGTAGGGTGAATGAGGGAGCAATTCATATCACAATTCAACCAATTTAACGGCTGTGATTGCAGATGAGTGCACTGTGCATTGTCAAGATGAAAAGGCACAGTTTTCTTGGACAAATGGAGCTGCTTTTCTTTCAATTTTGCATTAAAATGGTCTAATAAATCTGCATAATAGTGTCCAGTGATTTTTTTTTCCAGATAGTCAATGAGGATTACGCCCTTTAAGTTCCAGAAAATTGTGACTATAATTTTTCCGGCCGATGGAACTTCTTTTAATGCATGTTCATCAGAAGCCCAATATTTAGACACTTCTTTCATTTCTGGTGTGTAGTAATATATCTATCTTTCATCAACTGTAACATAATGTCAGAAAAATTCACTTGAATTGCACTTGAACTTGTCCAAACATTACTTTGAAAGGGTTACATAAGTCTGCACCCGTCTTGCTAATAACTTTTTCATGTCCAAATGTTCACTCAAGATATTGAATAAACATTCATTTGAAATGTTTACTTTCTTAGCTATCTCGTACACTTTCACGCAGCAGTCTTTTAACACAATATCAGGGATTTTGCAAACCCTTTCTTCAGTCATGATCTCAATTAGACATTCAGAACGTTAAGTATCTATTGTGCTTGTACGACCACAATAAAATTCTATAAATCATTTTTGAAACATGCTATGTGATGGAACAGAGTCCCCATAATATTTTTAAACTTTTCTTAAATTTCAGTAATTGTTTTTTCGTGCACAAAATAGTGTTTAATCAAAACATGAAATTATTTTTACCATAATAAAATTAATTTGTCAATTGTTTACTTTTGAATCCTACAAGATACAATGTATTTAAAATACCATCTGAAAATTATATGAATGTTGCCACAGATAGTAATAAATTGAAAACATAATAATAAAAGTGTGATCAAACCTACACCTTTTTTTAAAAATCATGTAGATATCAAATTGCTCTGATAATGCATATAAATTTTATTATAGTTAACATAGCATAACAACATTCAAATATACAGTCAATTAATTTTTCCTTGTAGACTATTATGTAACAGATTTTTTTATGTGATCCTGTAAATAAATAATAATTGTACTGAATCCCATATTCTATAGAAAGCATGTTTTAGTGCACTTCATAAATGTATATTGATTCCATTATGTTTCAAGTGGTGTAATGTCTATAAAATGCACTTTAAACAATTTTGTCCCACTGACCATAATAGAAAAGAATACTTTTGATTGTCTCTGTAAATAAACAATAAAGCTATAGATTTCATTTTTTAATAGGGATCATACTACAATAAATGTCAATAACATAAAAAATTCAGGGCAATCCTAATATATTTATGGGAGTTAGAGCATGAAGAAACAGACGTACAAACAAAAGTCATAAACATTTTAAAACTATGTTAGAAAGTATTAAAAAGTAAAAAATTAAACAAGTACACAAATTAACGAATGCAACTTGTTTTAGTCTCCCTCTATATACATAAAAGACTTGTTAATGATATATTAAAATGATTTTGAACATTATAAAAAAGAAATAAAAAAACTTTTGATAACTTTTGGCCAACTATAAAATGAATAATAAAATTTTGGTAAAATTATTTTTTAAAAAAGCAATATTTTACCTGGCAAGACTAAATACCTGTTCCTATTTTTTTTTCCTTTTCCTCCTTTAACAGAAAGTGAATACCATGATGAATTAAGAAATGATGAAATTAGTAACAGTTACTTTAGAATTACTATATGTATTGCATGTATAAAATGTATGTTGTTGATTTTTTTCCCTCTTTCCTTTTAAAAGTTAATTAGTTTTCAGAATTAATTAAATTGATAAGAAAATTTACAAACTATAATAAATTTCATTTCTTGTTTCAAATTATTTTTACATTATGCCTATTTGAGATATTGCTAGGAGGAGTTACTTTAATTTCTACATAAACTTGATTTAACATCTGAGACCTGATTTTTTATTCTATTTAATATACAATATTGTCTTTATAAAGTCAGGCTCACTGCCCAAGTGACACTGTGATCATGAGCAAATGATTACATACAAAATAAGCAACCTTTTCTTGGGTAAGGCAATTTTATATTTGTACTTCTGATGTTTCAAAAATTAGAAAACAAATTGTAAAAATAGATATGAATTTCAATTTAATAGATGTTTTGATTGATATTCTTCAGTACTAACTTTTATTAGCTATAGCAAAACTGATCACAGAAAAGTAAAAATTGCACTAATGACCACAATTTTCATCTTAAATTTAATTCAAATTTACGAATTAAACACATATTTTTGGCTACGAAACAAACTTAACAGGGGCGATTTGGTTTTAAGTACTAGATTTAAAAGTTAACAAAAAAAAAAAAAAAAAAAAAAAACTGGTAATTTTAACTGTATTTTGAAGTTTTATTTCTTATCCTTTCACATATATAAATTTTAAATCCTTTTCAAATTTATATAAATAAGATACTGGTATGATTCAAAAGCAACTGATGAATATTAAAAAAAAAAAAAAATAAATAAATAAATAAAGAATACTGCCCAGTTAAACTGATGGCATTGAGCTCACAGGCTACAAATACTAATTGTACATTAAAGCCTTATATTTTCAAGGGTTAATTCCGTTTGAAAAAAAATTAAGAAGGGGAAACAGCTCTCCCCTTTCCTCTTTTTTTATACTTAATCATTGAACCTCCTATACTATCAAAGACATGCTTTATCATACAAAAAATCTATATCCAAAATTCAGAGCAAATCGGATAATTCTTAATAAAAACCCATTTAGCATTTATATAATTTAAAAGGAGTTATCTCCCTCTTTTATACTTAACCATTAGACTTCCAAAACTATTCAGAGATTTGAACGAAATCTGAAAATTCTGCTTGAAAAACCCATTATAAGGGGTTTATTAAACCCATAAATTAAGGGGGGGGGGGGGCATTAGAATCTCCGTTATCCCTGTTTATACTTATTCAATGAACACCTAATAACAGTCACGGAATCGCCTCATCAGAATTATCCTAATCTAAATTTTGAACGAAAACTGTTAATTGTGCATGAAAAACCCATTCATATCAATTAAGGGGAGGGGCATGAGCCCCCCGTTCCCCCTCTTATACATATCGAATGAACTCCAAAAACTAATCAGGGAAGCGCCTACATACAAAATTTCAAGTGGATCCGATATTTTTATTATGAGTTATCGCGTTACACACGAACGCACATACATACAGAACGGACGGGCACATAAGCTCTCAGGCTATGATAGCCTGTGAGCTAAAAAGCAAAATGCTACATAAATGATTAGTTTAGTTTTGGATTCAACTATGAAAAATCTTTCACTATTCTCTTACCAAAGATTTATTCAGAATACTTTATCCATCTTCTGTTAGGATAGCTTCTATTATAAAAGTAAGAAACTTCCTATTGCAGAAGTCTGGAGGAAAGCGATTCCAGAAAATTTCAGTATATTTTCCCAGATTAAAATCCCTAAAACCACTCTGGTTAAGTTTGGCTGCAATACAAATTTTTTTTTTTTTTTTTTTTTGCTATTTTATAAAACGCAGAGATGCAGCAATTTGAAATTCTACAGAAAGTGAAAATTAACAATCACTATTCACCACATGGCGATTTAAGTTGTAAAAGTGGTGATTAAAAAATCAGTGATCGATCACCACACTAGATTTAAAAATCTGTTACCAACTACCATGTAAAATACAGTTCTTTTTAGGGAAGTATGCACCTTTACTTTGATTAAATCTAATTAGCAAACTGATTAATTCTTTTCCGTACGGGATTTAATCAGATTTCAATGACTTAGCTGTATTTTTAATATTTTGGCATTTCACCATGTGTTTGTTGTTTAGTTGGATTATTTTATTATGAAATGCAGTTTTATTCTGCAAAATAAATTCATCATGATTCCACATACATTTCAAATAATTTATTACTTTTTCTCACTCGTATACGAGCAGACTTTAAGGACATTGCAGTATCTTCAATATTTGGACTCGTGCCAAATGTTCAACAGTTATTTTTCTTCAAGAGATACTTTTTAATTCCGTGAAATATACTTAGATTTTACTTATGTGTGTAGTGTATTAATAACACATTTACTTATTAAATAAAATCCAAATAACTTTTTTTTTTTTTTTTTTTTTTTTTTTTGTATTGAAAAATAAGCATAGATACAACAATCATAGTTTACCTAGATGTCAAAACAGTTTGAAAAATTATAGTGAACACAAACTTTAAAAAGCCACTAATAATAAAACTGACTCTACCAGCCACTGGTAACTAACTCAATTTTCTAGTTTCACCTATAACGGAGATTGACATTTTTAAACAAGACAGACAGTAGGATATGAAAATTTTTTTTAATGCTGTTTCTTTTATTGTTGTAATCATAATTTAAACTGTCATGTGCTTAAAACTAAATATTCATATCCACAACTACAAATTCTTGACAAGCTTAGTGATAATTTGTGAAATACAGCCAAATTTGGTGGAAAAAAAAAAGTTATGATAAAAGGAGTTAGCTAAGCTGTGATTGACTAATTTAGTAAAATTCTCATTCAGATTCAATGCTGATGAAAACTAGGAATTATTCTTCTGTAATCAATTTCCAAGCGTTTTTGCTTTGAGTAAAAGTCACTTAATTCTTAAAAACAAGGAGTAGGAAAGCTATCTTTAATCTCCTGCTACATGCTGGAAGGAATTTTTTAAATCATCCCACATGAGTTTTATTACTTAAAATAACAATAATAATAAAACATTGTTCCCATTTGTTAGTAAGTAACAAGTTAATTTTAATAACAACTTCAGTATTTTTTTAGCATTAACACAGTGACAAATGTTCTTTTTTTTTTAACTTAAAAGAAAAATGCACAGAGCAATAAATTTGTAAAATAACTTTTAATAAATAAATTTCTATACAAATGTCATTTAGTCTTGTAAACAAAAGAATTCACATATATAAATTTCATTATTTTCGTGTATATAAAATTGCTTAGCTAAGGAAAAAAAAAAAAAAAAAATAGCATTTAAATATGAAACTGCTATCTTAATTCTTTTAAGTCATATCTTTGCAGGATGGTTTTAGTTCTTTCAAGTGAGCTAAAAAGTAAAAAAAATATATATATAAGCAAACATATATGAGTAAAAATATAATTATATATGTACATTATTAACAAGTAAAAAAAATGCATTGCCAAAGTCATATAAGTGACACAAACACACTTTTTATCATATAGATTTTAAGAAATTAGTACATTTCTGTGTCTTGAGAACTGTGTTTATCAAGGTTCTTAAAATAGATAGGTTGGCTCGTAACTAAGGACTCAATCCCGCCTACTCTCGTTACTATGCAGGATCATACGTCACAAGAATCCAGGGAACCAGAAAGTCCCCTAGATCCTTCGGACATAACATATATTTTCTTTGTTTTTGTCTGTCTGTCCAAAATATTTATTTTAGATTTGAATAAAAATACACAAAGATTTGAATTTGAAACTAGTTCTCTTAATTATTAGCTGACTCTTAATTATAGTAACTCTAATTACTTTATTATTTTTAAATTATGACTATATTAACAAAAAATGGATGTTCTTAATAAATATTGAGAGGGCTAAAAAAGGAAGCAGAAAAAGATTATAACAACTGCAGAGTTGTTTTGTTTTTCATTATTATTTTTGTTATTGTACAAAACCAAATGCTTTAAATTGTTAAAAATATACAAACAGTTGAAATTGTAAGAATTATTTTATTATTTTTAAATTATGACTATATTGAATATTTAACAAAAAAATGGATGTTCTTAATAAATATTGAGAGGGCTAAAAAAGGAAGCAGAAACAGATTATAACAACTGCAGAGTTGTTTTGTTTTTCATTATTATTTTTGTTATTGTACAAAACCAAATGCTTTAAATTGTTAAAAATATACAAACAGTTGAAATTGTAAGAACTATTTTATTATTTTTAAATTATGACTATATTGAATATTTAACAAAATATGGATGTTGTTAAATATATATTGAGAGGGCTTAAAAAGGAAAGGGGAAAACAACTGCATAGTTGTTTACTTTTTCTTATTATATTTTCTTTACTATAGAAAATCAAATGCTTTAAATTGTTAAAAAAAAAAAAAAAAAAAAAAAAAAAAAAAAAAAAAAGATTGAATAGTTGAAATGTAGTAATTATTTTATTGTTTTTAAATTATGACTATATTAACAAAAAATGGATGTTCTTAATAAATATTGAGAAGTCTAAAAAAGGAAGCAGAAACAGATTTTAAAAAATTGCACAATGGTTTTGTTTTTCATTATTAGTTTTGTTATTGTGCAAAACCAAATGCTTTAAATTGTTAAAAATATGCAAACATTTGAAATATAAGAATTATCTTATTATTTTTAAATTATGACTATATTGAATATTTAACAAAATGGATGTTGTTAATAAATATTGAGAGGGCTAAAAAAGGAAGGGGGAAGAAAAGGTAAAAACAACTACATAGTTGTTTTATTTTTCATTGTTATTTTATTATTATTATTATTATTATACAAAATCAAATGCTTCAAATTGTAAAAAATATGTGAACAGTTGAAATGTTGTAAGTATTATTATCTTTTAACTCTGGAACATTAAACATTTAACAAAAAATGGATGGATTTTTTTTTCTATAATACTCGCCTCCCCCCTCCCTCCCCTCTCCTTTGTATCAGCTTTTGGAATTAGTCAATACTTGGTTTTCAAAAAAACTCTTTGAGGTACTATGTGTTTTATATACAATACAAAGTCTCAAATCCGGGCATTGCCATTTTTATTTTAGCAAAACGTAAAAAAAACCACTAATGATCGCATACAACTAATTCCGAATAAACATTAAAAACAAGACAACATTTATCACATTAAAATAAAAAAGTAAAATTGAATTCCTTTTCATGATGTAGAAAAACTGAGGAAGAAAAAAAAAAAAAGGAAAGAAAAAAAAAAACTCCCAAAAACTAAAAATTTAAAAGTTGCAAATAAAAAAATTTATTGTACATAGATTTATTGTCTAAAACTTTGCAACGAGAGTGTTTTTCCGAATTGGAAAATATCGTATTGAAAATTCCTAAAAAAAAATTACTTATCACGGGGTATGAATGTTATTATATTAGACTAAAACTTTGAAATCTAATTCCTTTTACGGATGTCAAAAAATCATCGTAAGCTGTGAAAAAACTCTCAAAACTACTTTAAAAAAATTTGAACATCTATGATTTCCAAGTAAACTTTGTTGTTAAGAGGCCAACATTTAATATACTGAATTAAAATGTAGCTATCAGATTCCTGTAGGTAATATATGTTAAAAACATTATAATGTAAACTCTAAATGAAGATTACAGAAAACAATAAACAAAAGACTTAAATTGTTTTCCATCCATCATCATATAATTTAAACAGAAACCAGGAAACTAAAATCTGGACGGCCTGCCCTGAGATGAAAACAAATTGAAGGTAAGTCAATCTTACCTGGCTTTTCTGTTAATAACTGTTTTTAGTCAAACTAGTGAGGAAGTTCACACGCAATTTTAAATGTTAAGCTAATTATCGCTAACAATTATGATTAATGAGACAGAAATAAAAACAAAATCAGGTCAGGCAGTCCATAATTAAACAATTTAGCAAACTTAAAAAAAAAAAAAAAACTTTTCTATAACAATATCATGGCTGCTGTAAAAGACAGCACAACAATAGAAAAATTAAATGCCAATAATTACTCAAATTGGCGGTTTAAAATTGAGATGCTTTTAATTCGTGAAGACTTAATTGAAGTTATTACGGATGAGGTTCCAACCCCCATAACCACAGACTGGGCCAAGAAAGACCACAAAGCCAGAACTTTAATCAATCTCAGTATTGAAGACAGTCAAATAGTACATGTCAAAAATCTGAATTCGGCGCGGGAAACATGGGACACTCTAAAACAAATTCATGAGAGATCCAATCTCTCCAGCAAGCTGTACTTATTAAGAAAACTGTACAGCACAAAATTAAATGAAGGTGGTAACATGATAGCCCACATTACTAAAATTCTAGAAATTGTGGATAAACTATCTGCCATAGGAGAAAATATCACAGATCCCCATATTTCCGCCTTACTATTGTGTTCACTTCCCCCTTCTTACGATACATTAGTGACGGCTCTTGAGGCCCGTCCAGAACCTGAACTCACAGTACTATTTATAAAAAATAAATTAACGGATGAATATATCCGTCGAATGGAAAGCTCTGAAAATTCAGAAAATAACACCAGAGCATATAAAGCTCAAGGAAAATCTGTCCACTCTGATTATAAAAGAATGAACAAATATTGTTCACACTGTAAAATGAAAAACCACACAAATAAAGAATGTTGGTTCCTAAAAGGGAAAAATAATAACACTTACACTCAAAATAAGCAAAATAAAACTAAAAACCATTCCACTTCGCTATGTTTTGAAGAAAACACTGAAGACAGAAAAAATGCTGTATATGAAAAAAATGATGTAGCCTTACTTACAGAGCAACCTGATAATAAAAAACCTTTATTGTAGATAGCGGAAGTTCCAGCCATATCGTAAACTCAAAAGAAATGTTTACAAAAATAACAAACAACGTTGAGACAAATGTCACTGTAGCAAACGGTAGCAAATTGATTTCATATGGATCAGGTGAAGTTGTTATTCAGACCGGAAAAAATAATAAACAAGTAACACTAAGGGATGTTCTGTTCGTACCAGATATTGAAACCAATCTGTTATCAGTTAGCAGGGCAACAAAAAACGGATGCCAGGTACATTTTGAAAGGGACAGGTGCAACATTACACACAAAGGTGAAATAATACTCCAAGGTAAATTAAAAAACAATTTGTATGAAATACACGTAAACGAAGATGAAAACAGTAGCTACTATACAAATGTAACGTATAATTGCACAAATGCAAATTGTATAGATTTATGGCACAGAAGAATGGGCCATAGAAATTACGACACAATAAAAAACATGGTGTCTAAAGAATTAGTAAGCGGTGTAACAATAAATAAATGCAAACACAACAATGTATGTGAGGTATGCATTCAATCCAAAACAAACGAAACACCATTCCCGAAATCAGGAGCATATAGAGCCAAAGAAAGACTAGAATTAATTCACACTGATGTATGTGGCCCTATAAACACACCCACTATAGGGGGGAAAAGATATTTCATCACTTTCATCGATGACTTTTCGAGGTTTTGTATAATTTACCTAATGTCAAATAAGAGTGACGTCAGTGGCGTAGCCAGGATTTCGTTTCGGGGGGGGTCCAAAATTTTTCTTTCAGGTTATGTATATATATATAGAGAGAGAGAGAGAAAAACCTGCCTGTCAAGATAAAATCGTAATTGTTGATGAAAAATTCCGTTTTACACAGGTTTTTGTGTTATCAGATGTAATAGTACAGTATTTTTTTATTAAAGAATATAGAATTTTTCCGTTTAAGAAAGAATTCCGTTACAGGCAGTGTTGAATTAAGACATTTTTCTTCATTAGGAACTTCTGTGACTCCGTTGGAGAGACATTAGAGTTCTGGGGTGGAATTTCACTTTTTGACTATTAAAAACACAAAATCTTATTTTTTTTTTCACTTCTTATTTCATTACTCTGGGGGAGGGGTGTCCCCCGGGTTATTTCCTGAAATCAACACTGGTTAAAGGCAGATTCTGTTTTTACAAGTTTTGTGTATTTATATAGATATACTTATTTATGTTAGATGAATAGTAAAACCTGTTAAAATAGTAATTATATGTATAAGAATTCTGCCTTAAACGGAAGCGTTAAATGGTCTTAATATCAGTTGCCATACAATTAAATTTAAAGGAAGTTTTTTTAATCGAACATTTCTAATACCATACAGAATTTTCAATTTTGTAACACATATACATTATATGTATGTCTATGTTTGTGTGTTTGTAATATTTGTGTCATAGAAATATTCTAATAAACCTTAAAATGCTAACTATTTTCTGATAATACTTTATTTGAAAAGAAAAATTAGCTTACAAAGAGAAAGACCTAGACAATCTCTGTAATTGCATCGATTACTGAGGTGACTATGTATTATAGAAAAAGATGCGACAATTGCTTTGATATAAAAGTGTGAGTAAATATAAAAAATGTTTGTTAACCTACGACAATAAAATGTAACCATGAATTATCTTTTAAAAGTTACCCATGATTAAGAAAACTGGGTTTGTACGAGTTCTGGAATTTCAAGACCGGGAAATTCTTCGGTATCAGTATTTTCTTATAGAAATTTTCTCTTTAAATAAGGCGGAATTTCACGCATTTGAACCAGATCAACCTTTTTAGTGGCAAGGAGCACCGTCGCGCTGCTCTGAAAAATACCAAGGAGCGCCGTCGCCCTGCTCTGTCGTTATGCTGTATCTGAAAATTCACTTGTGTCCGACATTTTGAAATCAAAATTAGAAATATTAAAAAAAATAATAATAATCACGATGTTTATATAAAAAATATGCGATCGAAGATAGTTAGAATGCAATATAATGAATAAAAATACGAACACGGTAACACGGCCATCACTATGTTTATCCAATGTTCGAAATCATATGACAACAAGAAAAACAAAGATATTTTTCACAGCTTAGAAAAAATTGCAGAAATAAAATGATAATGTCCTTTATTCACAGTTTATCGTTCGCAATTAGAAAACTTCTTACATTTAGTATTTCTGTTACTAGGCGACAATAAATTAAATAAATTTAAACACTACTTTATCAAACACTGCGCCCGGCAAAAGTGAACTGTCAAAAGGAGCGCTATAGCGACATTGGAATTTTTCACGACTAGCGAGAGCAGCGCGACGGCGCTCCTTGGCACTAAAAGGGTTAAAAAAGTACTGCTATTTGGTCTGGAAAACCAACGGTACGGTACTTGTACGAACCCAGGAAAAACGTTCTTTAACTGTAGAAATTTCAGAAATCAAGATATTTTCGAGATTTAAAGAAGCATATAAAATAATATATATATAAATGTTGCCATAAATTTTCGGGAAAGTTTCCAACTATTTTTTTTATAAATTCCAAAAGTCAGAATATAAGAATTTAGTTTCCTATAGATTCTCAATTAAAATTTTTCAGCTTCATAATCTAATTTATGCATGTAAGAATCAAAAAATAATATTTATTTTAATGTTAATGTGAACTTTGTTAATTTCGCAGATTTCTCTGTAAAACACATATTTTTTTATGATTAAAACACTATAAAACAACTCATGAAATTTTTTTTAAATAAATGCTTGTTCAGATCAGGAAAACACATTGATTTATGTACTTTCTAAAGATAATATATACATTTTTTTTTTTTTTTTTTTTTTCATTGGCAGCTCGGAAAAAGATTATATTGTAAATCACTTTTTTTACACCATATTGTAAAGATTGTATTTTCAAATCACATTTCATATAACAGCATGAATATTTATTTAAGGAGACTCGGTACCCTCTGAACTATTTTTTAGCATTTTAAGGTGCATTTTTGGTATAGTAATAAAGGCTCAATGAAGGAAAATGATTCTATTCAAGAAAGTGTTGGATTTCTTGGTAAAATTCGAAAAATTTAAATTTTCTTGAGAAATTTATGTAAATTTTTAAATTGACTTCTCGTACAATTTTGGACAATTTGAGCTAATTTATTTTTTAAATTGTTCATAGCAGTGCGTTGTATAATTTTAAGTATCGTATTTACCATAACATAAGTTAATTATATTTTGGAAGAAAAAAATAAAATCTGCAAATACGTGTAAAATACAGTAAAAACTGAATTTATTGTGCATTTTTATAAGTAAAATAAATAAATAAATAAAAAATACTTGATTGTAAATCCGATATCTAGCTTTATCAAACAGATCATAAAAAACACCCCACCCCCCGCCCAAAAAAAAAAAAAAAAAAAAAAAAAAAAAAAAAAATCGAATCGATTGAAAAAAATATATAAAAAGTTTTATCCCACTGAACATGCCTATTCGTCGAAAAAGCACAATTTGAGAAAAATCTCTTTCAAATGAAGTGGGTGTAGCTGTTTAAAAGGATAGCGATATAATAAAATCGCTTTAAATTGCATTTATAATATTCGGATCATTACGAAACTTCATCAGCATGTACTAAGTATAAAGTAAATTACAAGCAAAAAATTAGACAATCAATATTTTTGTCATATTTTGTCCAATGAAGGGTACTAAGTCTCCTTAAATTAAAATTATAAACAAAAAACTTTGAGTTTATAATAGCAGCTTTCTTTTTCCACTTACTGCCATTGCATCCAGAACTTCGTCTGGGGTGATGGTTACTGGATAATGGATTGACATAAGTGCCAACCCAGTCAACCTTTCATTCTCCATAGAATTTCTGAGGTAAGTTTTTATTCTTTTTAAAGAAGAAAAAGATCTCTCAACTTCGGATACAGAAACAGGTAATGTTGCAAATACTCTCAACAAATAATTAATATTAGGGAAAATATTTTGATCACAATCATCTAAAACAGCCATAATACCTTTGGGTTTCTCCATTTCTTTATTTTGCCATTTTTTGCACCAAAGTAAATATTCCACTTCAATAGATGATTGTGACACTCGGTCGTCATAAAAGATGTTGAGTTTTTGGAGCAATTTGGTATTTGATGTATTGGCATTCTTTGGAAGTAAAACATCAAAACCCTCCAAGATGCTTCGATTCTTTGAAAAACGATCCACAAGTTGAGAAATAAAGATATCAATACAAGGAAGAAACATCGATCTTCTGAAATATTCTTCAGCATTTCCATGTGGTGGATTATCTCTCATCATTTGTTGACCTGCTTGGCGAGGAACTGTGATAGTTGCCTGAAAATTGTCTCTAGATAAGGATTCTGCCTTTCTGAATAGTTCACTAAATTTTTCAACATCAGTTTCCTGCTCCATGCTTGTTGATTGACGCAAACTTTGAAGAACTGAAATTACATTATCAGCATGTTTTAGAGCAGAAGACAATTCACAGTCTGATTTTTGCAGGTATTTTGAAAGTGGTAATGTAATATTGAATAAAAATTCACAAATAACCAATCCAACAATAAAACTACTCTTTTCCATTGCAGCAAGCAAAGTTGAAGCAGTTGATGATATTGCTCGATGGGTATGAGATAACTCTTCTAGAGTAACAACTATTGCGGGGAACAGCTCAAGGAAAGTGTTGACTGCATCTTGCCGTTCAACAAACCTCGTCTCACATACACCTAATAAACGTGTTTTTTTACTGTCGGGCACTAAACGAGATATGTTAGTTTTTAATGAATCATTAGCCAGGACATTATTTCTAAAGATGTTTGAAACTTCATTTACAACACCAAGACAATTCCTTATAGAAGGCACGTTAAGGGAATCGCTTAAAACTAAATTTAAACGATGTGCTGCACAATGTACATACATAGCTTTTGGGAAAAGCTCTTGAAATCTCTGTTGCACACCAGTAATATGACCACTAAAAGTGGAGCAACCATCGTAACCTTGGCCAACTACTTTACTTAGGTCTAAACCTAGATTATTGCATGTTTCTAAAATTGTCTTGGTGATACTTTCTGCTGACAAGTCAGCAATCTGGGTGAATGAAAGGAAATCTTCTTTCAACATGGGCTTACTATCTTTGGAAATATAACGAATGCACAATGAAAATTGCTCTTTCCCAGATACATCCATTGTTTCATCCCCTAAAATTGCAAAACAATCTCCGCTGTTTATGGTTTGTACCAATTTTTTTTGTATCAAATTACCACAAATGCTAATAATTTCGTTCTGTATATCTGGACTGATATATGTTGCATTACGGGAGCATTCTAATATATGTTTTTTCAGTTCGTTGTTAGACTTGGAAAAAAATCTAAGAAGAGCTCTAAACTTTCCTTCTTTTTGTGGAGGTTTATCAATAGTTAGAGGACCACTATCTCTGTGTCCTCGAAGGGGTATTTCATTTTCCCCGCATAAAATTATAGTTTCTATGATTGGCTTCAACATAGATCGGTTTTTTTCCTTTTCTGAAATTCTTTGGCTGTCTAATGCCGTAGCGATGTCTTCCATTTTACCACTGCTGACTTTATAAAAATTTTCAGCTGCAATGCATGAAAATTTATGATAATCAGTGTTGTTATGGGCGTTGAATTTTTCTACAGCGTCTTTCCATTTTTTGAATGGAGTAGCTACAAGTGATGCTATCTTTTGGTGGGTTCCTTTACCCACATATTCACGTCCAAAAATCACACAATATTTGCAGTAAGCACCATCCTGTATTTTAGAATAAGCAAGCCAAGGCCACTTGCTTAGCCAATTTCTTTGAAATTTAAGGTTCTTTTTGTTGTACTCAGTTTTTGGAAAAACAAAAGTTTCATCCAGCACAAACAAATCATTCAAAACTTTAGTCTTTGTTTCAGTACTGACAGGTTGTGCTAAAGTCTTTCCGTGTCTATATAATTTTTCGGAGACAGTACCTATATCTACGAACGTTATGCTAATATCAGATTCTACAAATAATTCTTCGCGAGCCGACGACGAACAGCATGGAGTACTTTCTGCTGATGCAGGAGAATCGACATCTGTATCGGTTTTGGAAACTTTTCCTTTGAAAAACTGATTAATAGTAGTTCGCCTTTTCATTTTTTGTTTCGCAGAATAAAGAGATTATAAATCAAATCAATTATAAAACTAATAAATAATCAAAAATTACAAAATAATAAAAATTCTCACTCGAATACTTTAGAAAATGTCTTTCAAACACTGATACATCAAAGGAATTTAAAAAACAGCAAGCATAAACGAAAGATACATTTACTACGGGTGATATGCGACTGCAAAACCAGTTTCTCCTAGGACGTGTCTATTAATACCACAGGGGTAGAAATACTAGTTTCGCCTAGGACGTGGCTATTCATACTGCAGGGGGAAATACTAGTTTTTCCTAGGACGTGTCTGTTAATACTATAGACGGAAAAGAATTAAAAAAAAATGTTCTTTGTGTGAAACGTGAAACGCTTACGGCGCAAAATGACTATACCTATGATTTTCGCAAGTCTCAAAATGACTATATCATTTTGAAATTGAAATTTCTACTTCGTTTATGTAATATGTTTGTTTATTATTATTTCGGATTTCAAACTTGTTTGTTTGCGTAATTGTACAAAAAATAGTTTGATATTTATTTTAAAACCATAAATGTATCAATATAGTATAACATAATTTTAATTGATGGAATTTCAACTAGACTAATAATTATGAAACTTACCGCATACAAAAATATGAAAATGAGTAGTATTATAGAGAAATGTTTGATAAACACGGTAATTAAGGCCGTTTTTTAAATCAAAGAATTAGTTTAAGGGCTTTTAATTGTTAAAATTGGTCAAATTCGTTCTATTTAAAAAGTTTTATAGGAGCAAAAGCACGAAAATTTAGTTTTTTTTCTTTAGGGAATTGCTTTATAAATTTGAGGTGTGCAGATTATACTTATTTTTTAACTCATATTTTAAGCCCAAAAAAAGGAGTTTTATGATTTTGTATTAAATTTGCATCATTTCAAGATTTTTTTCCTATTTAAAAAAGTTATATATATATATTTTTTATTTATATTTTCCATCACTTGATGTAGCATAAATGCAATAATTAGATGTGCAAAATGCTTTCAATTTATTTTGTACGAATTATCTGATCATTTTACACAAGCTGAAAGTCGGGTGTGCAGTTGATTTAACTTATCAATCCACAAAAAATCCGTAAGCTGTCGCAACAGCGGTGAATAAAAGCATCGTAACAAGAAGAAGAAGAAGAAAAAAAAACCCCTATTTAAACGGAAAAACATGATAACCCGATTTAAAAAGATAGTTGTCGCTTGTGATTACATCATTCAATTATCCGTAATTAGATAATATTTTTTGAATTAATATACATTACCATATATTTAGAGGAAACAGTGTCTGAACGGGTGTTGACGAACGTTACTCGCAAGGATATAAGCCCCCTAATTATAAAAAAGAACAAAGATATGTAGCATCAAACTTTGATAAATTTGTATGTTTTACATCTAAATAATTTTTTATCATGAATTTTGGGAATTGCAGCAAATTTTCCTTTCAAATAGGTTTCAAACATTAGCAAGCATAAATGTATAGTGTTGTTTTCGTCAAATCTTGAATTATTTTCCGTTGAGGTAAGTCATCTTCACAGATTTACTGCAATACATTAATACTTTTTAGAGGTGCATTATAGAATAAGTACGTTTCAGTAATTTTAATGGAAACTGAGAAAACAAAAATTTTTATAACAGAAACCTGTCTAAAACGGAAAAAAATATTCCCGGCTTAAGACATATTAATTACATTTTTTAAGACGAACACCTGTATAAAGCGGGAATTTTCAAAGTTTATTCCATCTTAATCGTTTTTATTGTTGTATCCATTATTCAGTAAATCAGTTCTTCATTCAGATTTCGGGGGGGGGGGGGGGTCCGGACCCCCCGGACCCCCCCCCTGGCTACGCCACTGAGTGACGTGTTTGAAAAATTAAAAGAATACATCGCTACAGTTAAAAATAAATTTGGTAAAATGCCAACTGCGATCAGATCCGACAATGGCGGTGAATATATAAATGACGAAATTGAAAAGTACCTAAAGTATAATGGCATAGAACACCAACTTACCGTCCCATATTCTCCAAGTCAAAACGGGGTTGCAGAGAGAAAAAACAGATCGCTTCTGGATATGACTAGGAGCATGCTAAACGAAGCAAATCTCCCACATAAATTATGGGGAGAGGCCATATGTACCGCAAACCATTTGCAAAATCGACTGCCTTCTAAATCCATCAACACCACACCATATGAACTTTGGCTAGGTAGAAAACCAAACATAAAATATTTAAAGGTTTTCGGCTGTACCGCATATGCCTATATACATAAATTTAAACGAGGAAAACTTGACAATAGAGCAGAAAAGGGTACTTTTGTCGGGTATGACAATCGCTCTAAAGGGTACAGAATATACACCAGTGATGGAAGAGTCATACTAGCTAGATCAGTAAAATTTATCGAAAACAAAATAGATAATGCAAACACTAATGAAAATACAAACACAAATAATTCAAAGTCTGAAATCAAAAAACAGGCTCAGCAGAATGAAAAAAATGTAATGGAACTAAATCTAACACCAGAAAACATTGATACAGATACACCATCCACATCTTTACAAACACAACACGTTAGAAGATCCGAAAGGGAAAATAAAGGAGTACCACCGGACAGATTTGCTTATGCAGTCCGGCACAATCCAATATATGAGCCCAAAAGTTGGCAAGAAATGATAAATCTTGAGAACCCACACGAAAAAAGGAACTGGATCGATGCGACGCGAGAGGAAATAAATTCACTTAAAGAAAACAAAACATGGACATTAGTGCATCCACCACAAGGAGCTAAAGTAATCGGATCAAAATGGACATTTAAAGCAAAATACGATGAATTTGGAAAAATAAAAAGATACAAGGCTAGGCTCGTAGCTCAGGGTTACGGACAAAAATACGGGATAGATTATGACGAAACATATGCGCCAGTGGTGTCACACACAACACTCAGAAGCTTTTTAACTGCCGCAGCATATCATAAGTTAAAAATACATCACATTGACATTAAAACAGCTTTCCTACATGGAGAACTGGAAGAAGAAGTATATATGTCTCAGCCTGAAGGATACATAGACACAAAAGAACCTTTCAAAGTGTGTAGATTGGAAAAGGCAATTTATGGGCTAAAACAAGCAGCACGAGCTTGGTATATAAAAATTACCCAATCACTTAAAGAATTAAACTTCACACAAAGCACAGCAGACACTTCTTTATTCATACAGAAACAAGGGGAAAATAGTATTTACATCATAGTGTATGTCGATGACATAATCATTGCAGGAAATGATGACCAGATAAAAGATGTAATAAATAAATTGAAAACAGAATATACTCTTGAAGATCTAGGAGAAATAAATAATTACCTCGGAATAAAAATAGAAAAAACTCAGAATGGATTCAAACTGAATCAAACTGCAAAGATAGAAGAAGTAGCAAAAAAATTCAACTTAACAGAATCTAAACCATACAGTAAGCACTCCAATGGAGGTAGGATTTCAGCGATTAAATGATGAAGGTAAACAAATGCCAAACAACACGAAATACCGTCAAGCGATAGGTGCATTGTTATACATCGAAACGATATCAAGACCAGACATACTTGTAGCAGTAAACATTTTAAGCAGAAAAAACGAAACCCCCTCCGAATCGGACTGGAAAGGAGTGAAAAGACTTATAAGATACCTAAATTCAACAAAAAATCTAAATTTGGTAATCAGCACACAAGAACCACCGATCTTGGAAATATATAGTGATTCGGATTGGGGGGGGGGGGGGTGATTTAAAGACAAGAAGGTCAACAACAGGAAATTTATTCTTACTAGGAAAAAATCCTATAATGTGGATCACGAAGAGGCAGACCTGCATTGCACAATCCTCTGCAGAAGCAGAATTTGTGGCAGCGGCTAGTGCTACGCAAGAATTAACGTGGTTATTAAAATTATTAGAAGATCTTGGCGTACCACAACAATTGCCAATTACTATTTTCGAAGATAACATCTCTTGTATAAAAATGACAGAATCTGGAAAATATTCCAACAGAACCAAGCACATCGATATCAAGTATCACGTAATTAAACAGCTTAAAGAAGACGGAATAATCCAACTACATTATTGTCCAAGCAAATCAATGATTGCCGACATCCTTACAAAACCGGAACCCAAACCTGAATACATAGGAAACAGAAACAAACTCAAACTACTGGATAATCTCCATTGAGAGTTTAAGGGGGGGGGGGGGGTTGTTAAAAACATTATAATGTAAACTCTAAATGAAGATTACAGAAAACAATAAACAAAAGACTTAAATTGTTTTTCATCCATCATCATATAATTTAAACAGAAACCAGGAAATGATTTTAGCAAGAACAATTTTCTTTTATCGAAAGAGAAAGTACTATGATCATATGCAAAATAACCTTCAGTTGTTTTATGACTAAAATCTGCAAATAATCAATGTGATTTATAATACATAAGTGATGATTAACTTTCAAGGACATTGTCATCAAAAGCTTATTCATTTAAATAAACTTTAAATTACTTTTACATGATATAAACATTCAAATAATAAATTTTCATTTTCAATGTAATATAATAATAATTTTTCTTGTATTTTTTACCAGAGATGTATATGTAGCTGTAGAGAAAGGAGCTGTTGTCAGAGCTCCGTAAATACTAAATCAAGTTCAATATAATATTCGTTTTTCTAAATGCTGCAGTGTTTTTTCTTACAGTGTGATGATTAATGTGTGATTATAACTTCATGTGTTTAAAAGTGGATACACTAAATGGATACTAAAATCTGGACGGCCTGCCCTGAGATGAAAACAAATTGAAGGTAAGTCAATCTTACCTGGCTTTTCTGTTAATAACTGTTTTTAGTCAAACTAGTGAGGAAGTTCACACGCAATTTTAAATGTTAAGCTAATTATCGCTAACAATATAAAGAGAAAATAAATATGATTTTTTTTATCATAAAAATGTTTAAAATCACATATAAAAAATTAAATTTAAAAAAGTTGTAAAAGTGTGATAAAGTTTTTTTTTTACCTTTTTAAAAACATACATTATCCTCCTATCAAAATATCTGGTTTAGCATTATTTTAATTTATTTTGCTTCAATTAATAATTAATTGTTTTCATTTTAGTATTAAAATGTTTTACCAACATAAATAATTCGCCTGTAAAGATAAATAAAGTTTTTTTTTTCTTTTTCTTGTTTTTCAAATGTCAGAAATTTGGAAAAATCCAATCGACGGGTTTCAGAGGATTCCGAATTGCTGATTTTATTAATATGCTAAAAAAATAATAATTGCATACGTTGTAAGTATTTTTGAATGTTTTGTTATTACTTAAAAATATTTTTAAACTTATTAGTTTTTATAAATATAATTCTAAAAAGTTATTATTTTGTTTTTCTAATTTGTAGAAATTCCATATTGAAACATATATCTAGACACACGGCAGTGTGTCAGCCAAGTTCAAAAAGTAAAAGTCGACACACCAGCCGTGGGTTATATTACCCGAACCATTTCGGGCCACTTTTGACCCCTCAATAACTTAAATTCTATTTGACCTACACAATTGCAATTTTTTGTGTCGTGTAAGAACATCTTCTAATTTCCTAATCCTATAAATTTTTAAAAAAATCTTTTACCGTTCACGATAAATTGGCGTCTGAAAACCACTGTTTTTCCCACTGACTCACTCATAGAAATGTTTACTACTTCCAGGTGACTTAGGAAATTGAAATTTGGTGTGGAGGTAGGTTATTGGATCTATAAATAGGAAAAAATCAGAAATCACCATTAATTAAACATTAATGGTTGTTAGAAGATAAATTATTGGATTACAATGGCAGTTTATGAGAATTTCACAAAATACCAGAAATAGTGCCAAGTTGGCATCACTTTTGGTGAGTATCGGGACTAATCTCTGAAACTACCGAACCGATTTCAAAAGTAATGGAACCAAAATGATGATATTCACCAAGGTTCAAACACAGACTATATCTTATGTCTGTGCCACTAACCAAAAGAGGGTTCAGAAGCAAAAAACACTCTAAAAATGGGATTTTTGTTTTAGTGAAGGGCCTAGAAGCAAAAAATTTGTCATGTTAATTATTTATAAGATATGAATGATCACTAATGACATTTGCTAAAAAATACCAAATTTAAAAGGGGTGGAAATTCGCGAAGAGCATTCTGAAAACGTTCTGAATAGAGATTTTAAAACAATCTCAGCAAACAACAAACCGATTTTAAAAGTAATGATATCAAAATGATGATGATAGTCCTTGCTCCAACATAGGCTATATCTTATGTCGATGCCACTAACCCAAAGGGGGTAAAAGAACAAAAACATTCTAAAGATGCGATGTCTGTATGTTAAGGGACTAGAATTATAAAGTTTGGCATTTTAGAGTTCACGGGAATTTCGCGAAATATCAGAAATAGTGCCAAGTTGGCGTCTTTTTTGGCAAGTATCGGAGCTAATTTCTGAAACTATGAACCGATTCCAAAATTACTAGTACCAAAATGATGGTATTCACCCCGGTTCAAGTATATGCTATATTTTATGTATATACCATTAACCATAAGAGAGTGAAGAAGCAAAAAACATTCTAAAAATGAGATTTTTGTTTTACTAATAAGCATAGAAGCACAAAATTCGGCATGTTACTTATTTATAAGATAAAAATGATCTCTAAGGGCATTTGCTAAAAAATAAAGAATTCAAACAGGGTGAAAATGCACGAAAAGCATTCTAAAACTGTTCTAAATTGGGATTTTTAAGCAATCTCAGCAAACAACCATCTGATCTTAAAAGTAATGATCTTAAAATGATGGTGACATTCCTTGCTCCAATATAGGCTATATCTTATGTCAATGCCACTAATCCAAAAGAATTAAAAGAGCAAAAAAAATTCTAAAAATGCGATGTCTGTATGTTAAGGGCTTAGAAACATCAAATTTGGCATGTTCATTACTTATAAGATATAAATGATCACTAAGAACATTTGTTAACAAATACAAAATTTAAAAGGGGTAAAAATGCGCGAAAAGCGTTCTATAAACGTTCTAAATAGCAATATCAGCAATATTGGAAAGTTAGCGAACCGATTAAAAAAAAAAAAAAGAAAAAAAAAAGTCAAAATGATGGTGGCAGTCCTTGCTCTAACAACAGTATTGGATAAATTGCCAGATTACAATGGGAGTCTATGGGAATTTGGCGAAATACCAGAAATAGCGCCAAGTTAGTATCACTTTTGGCGGGTAATTTTTGTCGTCAATTTGGCGATATATCGCCAAGTTGGAAACAAACTTTTTTGGTCGTCGAGATAATCAAGTAGTACCCAATCACATAAAAGAAACATCCTTATTAGTGGAATTTAATGGAACATAAGCAATCCTAATGTTAAAAGTTTTAAATTTGATTCAAAGAAACAGTGAATAAACGCAGGAAAAAGCTGTAAGATTAATTAATATTAAATAAAACTAATTTAATATTAAGCCAATTTATTTCAAAAAGGAAACAAATACCGACTTATTTGACAAAAAATAATGATATCCTATCAAAAACATGAATGTGAAAAAATGCCAAGTTCGTTAAAGATTTCGCTAATAAAAGAAGTGATTTGACAAAAAATAATGATATCCTATCAAAAACATGAATGTGAAAGAATGCCAAGTTTGTAAAAGGTTTCGCTAATGAAAGAAGTGAGATCTAACTGCAAACCAAGTTCTTTCGAAGCTCCTTAAATCATAGCTCCTGTCATGCATAATATTCTTCAATTGCTTAAAATGAATTGGTATGTTACTTGTTATTCAATAGAGCGACTTGGCAAGTTTTCAGCCCCTTACTTTAATGTTTGAGTAAAATTTAATCTAGAATCTGATTGGGAAAGATCTAGTCATTCAAATGTTCGAATAACTACATTGAAGTTAAGATATCAATAAATTAATTAAGTGATCAACTTTAAGTTCTGATCAATTAAATAGAGAAATTTGAATAACAGAAAACTTGTAAGTCGCTCTATTGAATAACAAGTAACATACCAACTCATTTTAAGCAATTGAAGAATATTATGCATGACAGGAGCTATGATTTAAGGAGCTTCGAAAGAACTTGGTTTGCAGTTAGATCTCACTTCTTTCATTAGCGAAACCTTTTACAAACTTGGCATTCTTTCACATTCATGTTTTTGATAGGATATCATTATTTTTTGTCAAATCACTTCTTTTATTAGCGAAATCTTTAACGAACTTGGCATTTTTTCACATTCATGTTTTTGATAGGATTTTAATTACATGAATTCAAACTACTATTTTACTAATTAAATATGTATAAAATGTAGAAATAGACCACTGATAAGTAAAAAATAATATATCATAATAACAAAATAGAAGAGAGAATAAGAATTATAATGCAGCTATAAAGGTTTTTCCTCTTATTTTCAAAAATATTTTAATTTTATCCCTTGCATCACTGTAAAAATTTTAAAACTAATTAATTTTCTTTTAAGTGGTTTTAAAACTAAGGTCTGTCACTTCTTTACACGAATAAAAAAAGTATTGACATTTATTTTCGCTTAAAATTGCACAATAATTCAGCTGTTTATAGCATATTAGCATGGGATGAAGTCCTCTGATTGGGAGAAAAGTTACGAGCCAACCTATCTCTTTTAAGAACCTTGTGCAAAGCTAATTCCAGACACAAGGGATCTCCCCTCAGGTGACATTTATGAAGAAGCAAAATGTGTAGGTTTGTGAGCATATTATTAGTTATGAGTTTTAAAACTTTAAAAAGACAGAAAATAAGAAATTTTTTAGTAGTTTAAATTTTGAATAAATGTATGGAATACATTTCAGATAATTACAGTCAAATTAATAACAGCTAAAATGGCACCATAAACAAAGACAATTCCTTATTAGTACAATTAAAGGATGTCAGAACCTACCATTTATTTCAACATATAGTGTGAATCTATAATTTAAAACAGTGTTTTTCTATTTCTCACTATATTCATCTTATACTCTATATGTGCAAATTCCCAAATATTTAGAGAATTAACCCAAACCTAAACCCAAAGGCTCTTAAACCCAAATAATCCAGTCACCATTAGGGCTTAATTTCTAACAAAAATTAAGAAACAACAGATAAATAACACAAATTTCATCTATTAATTACTAAAGAAAAGCTAATTATATCAAGAACTGCCAAAAAACCCTTGCGACTATTGTCAAAGAATCATTGAAAAAGGCGTGAGTTTTGTTTAAAAAAAAAAACTGAAAAACCTGATTTTCCCCAAAGAATCACTAAAAACATGATTTTGCTCAACAGATTGCAGAAAAAATGATTTTGGTTAGAGGATTGCGAAAAAACATGCATTTTTTGTCAGATGATTGCAAAAAAAAATGCAATTCTCATCAGTAGATTGTGGGGGGGGGGGGGGGGGGGGAAGTGAAATTCAGCAAAGGATGGTAACTTAGATGCTGAAAATTAGTCGCAAAATCAAGAAATTTAGTTACTATGTGGCGACGGGTGACTGTGAATCTGCACCTATATTAATCTTGTCCAATGTTTTCCAAAAAAACATTTATGAGTGATGCAGCATGAAAATATATTACAAAATATAATTAGTAGGAAAGGCAATCCAAAGCTTTCTTCTATTTCATATGTTAATACTTTCTGAGAAATGTAGCATAGAAGACCCACTGGTTAGGTGATATATAGTGACATATAGTACAATCTAGCAGTTTTCTGGATAGGATAACTACAGTTTAGATACTTTTCGTGCAGCAAGATGTACTTAAGTCAGGAAAATCAGTGCAATAAAATGCACTTGTGGCTAAGTGATATAGATTTACATTATTCTTTGAATAGCAGTACCAATAAGGTACAATATATATTTCCAAAAATCTTTTTTAAAAGGTTAAATTTCAAAAATCAAAACTTAAATAAAATAAAATTGTCATATGTTTAAAAATCATTTAAATCTAATTTCTAAACATCAAAACAGGAGACAAAGATCTTTAACACTAAGTGGATAACAAACATACAAACTGCAAATAGTAAAATTGTTTAACTTATTTTACTTATTATTTCTATATTAACAAAATTTTATCACAAAATCTATATATCATATGCAATGACTTAGTAAATAAAATATTTCCTGTATATTGAGTATCCCACTTAAAAAAAAAATTTTTTGAAAAAAAAAAAAAAAATGTTCATTTTATGTAGGTATAAATGCAATAGTTAAAAACTAAAAATAAATAAACATGAAATGAAAAACACAAATCTCTATATTGCAACTTACCATCCTGGTCTTATTATTTTATAAAAAATTTTCACTGATAAATCAACAATGGTCGAACCTTTTCTATGTGGATCTTGGATTCCAAGAACACTCTAACAATTAAAACCACAATCTAATCAGCAAAATATGTCAATTCCTAACTGAATCTGAAGTTTTAGGAAAATTCCTGTATTAGTTTTTGACACAGAGCTATTGTGAAAATCATGTAAAATTCTACATAGCTGTACCGACTGTTGGATGATTTACACCAAAAACTAATCAGGTCCAATTTATATCTGAGACTAACTGATCTGAAGTTTACTAAAATCTCATGTATTAATTCTTGAGATAAAGCTATTGCGAAAATTGTGAAAACTGTAGCATAGCAGTGCCACCTGCTGGACAATTTACACCAAAAAGTAATCAGCGCCAAATTATATCAAGAATTAACTGAATCTGAAGTTTTATAAAAAATTATGCATTAGTTCACAGTGATGTTGCTGGACTTGAAAAATGTTGGGTCCCTGGGAGCCAGGACTTCTAAAATTTTTTGTCCCTATATTACAAAAGCAGGTCCCCACTAATAAGAAGTCATATTTTTAATCGCAAAAGTTGAACTTGTTCATTTGAAAAAGAAAAATGAAATACAATAATTATTGCTTTAATAATAATAAATAAATAAATAGACATTAATTTTTTTTAGACTATTAAGGGAATTTTTCATTACTTTTTTAAAAATAAATGTGCAAGATACAAATTTAATTATAAAATAAAATCCCTTTCGGCATGGCCTATAGGCGGAGGTAGATTTCGAAAAGTTTTCATCTCAAAAAAAAAAAAAAAAAAAAAAAAAAAAAAGAGAGAGAGATAAACCCAGTTTAACTACTTTATTCAGCCGCTTTTAAGAATTTTTTAATTTCATTTTTCTGTAAGAACTGGTTTTATCAAAATTATCTTAAACGAAATTCTACTCAAATGCCCATTTTGGCAACATATTTTGAATTATATTCTTACTTTATTTAAAAAAATTGACCAATATGCTCATTATATAGTTCCTAAATAACAAAAAACTGTTAATTAAATTCGTTTGACAGCAAACTTGAATTTAAAAATGAGTCATAAAATAACCAATTTATTATTTTATTACATCCACAATTCTTTAATCAAGATCACTTTGAGAAATTTTGTGCCAAGTGCCCACTTTCACAGATTTTTTTTAAATATATATTTAGCCTTTATCAAAAATCTGACCAATACGGCACATTACACAGTTCCTAAATAACAAATAACTGTCAATTGAATGCGTTTGAGAGGAGAATTGAATTTAAAAATGAGTCATAAAATAAACATTTGAATACAGCCTCAATTCTTTTATCATGATCGCTTTGGGAAATTTTTTTGCGAAGTGCTTACTTTGACAGCTTTTAAAAAATATATATTCACCCTTTATCAAAAAATCGACGAATACACACATTATATAGTTACTAAGTAACAAAAAACTGTCATTTGAATGCGTTTCAGTGTAAAATTGGATTTAAAAATGAGTCATAAAATAACCAATTTGTTACTTGAATACCCACAGTTCATTAATCATGATCGCTTTGGGAAATTTTGTGCAAAGTGCCCATTTTGGCAGACTTTTTTGTAATATATTCTGCCTTTATCAAAGAACTGGCCACTCTGTCATATTATATAGTTCCTAAATAAGAGAACCTGTAAATTGGATGCGTTTGAGAACAAAAAAAGATTTTTAAATGACTCGGTAAAAACGCAATTTCTTAAATTTCCTCAAATTTCAATCACGATAACTTAGTGAAATTCTGTTCAAAATACTCTTTTTGGCAGCCTTTTTAAAAATATATTCTGCCTTTATTAAAAAACTGGCCAATCCGTCACATTACATAGTTCCTAAATAAGAGGACCTGTAAATTGGAAGGGTTTGAGAACAAAAATGAATTTAAAAATGACTCAGAAAAAACGCAATTTGTTATACTTCCTCAATTTTTCATTGACAAAATTTGGAAATTCTGTTCAAAATACCCTTTTTGGTAGCCTTTTTAAAAATATATTGTGCCTTTATCAAAAAACTGGCCAATACGTTGCATTATATAGTTCCTAAATAAGAGGATCTGTCATTTGGATGCGTTTAAAATCAAAAATGAATTTTAAAATGAGTCAGAATATAAGCAGTTTGGATTTGAGGTTTTTTCTCCAACTCCTATTTTTGTTTAATTTATTTTTGCTATAAGAATTGGTTCTATGAAAAACTTGTTAATATAAAAGTTGTAGATATTATTGTGAAGATGTAAAATAAATTTAATTAGATTTGATTGATTAAGAATGGAGTAAGTTATGGATTTTTTTCTTTTTCCTCCCCCCTTTTTCTTTTCGTTTTTAATTTTTTTCATCGTTAAAAATTGGTCCTATCAAAAACTTGTAAATACAAAAGTTTTAGATAATATTGAGTACATTTATATAAAATTTAGTTGGATTTGATATCGTGAGAATTGACGAAGTTATGAATTTTTTTCTCCCAAAAACCATGTTTTTTTCGCCCCTTGAGCACATTTTTAACTTTATCAAAAATCTGTCATGCATAAACTTTTTGCCCATTTCTTAGAAGTAATATAAACTTTAAACTGATTCGATATCTATTTTAATCAAAAAGTTATCGCGTTTTTTCGGTTTTCACAAAAACCCTCCCTATTTCCACCCCCTTGGTCCGATTTTGCCCATTAACGAACTCGACCGAGATTTTAAGCTCCTTGATTTTATGTAAAAGTTTGAAAAAGATCGGAGCATAATTATGGAAGTTATCGTGTCTAGAAGAAAGTGATATACACCGATAGATAGATAGATAGATAGATAGATATATATATAAACTTTTTTACTGATGGTAGTTTTGGGGTCTAGGAGTCATGATTCGTGTAGATCCGCAAAAATTTTTCAGAAATTCCAACATGGGAGAGAATGCAATAGGTAGTATTTCATACGAAATCTACCTAATAATGCTTATTTGAGAGTAGAGGATAATAAGTATCACTATTGTTCACATTTCTTTTAAAAAGGGGCAAGGCAGATTTATTGAAAAAGACATTTTTGCTGAAAAAAAAAGAATATTTTTGTTGAGTAAAGGGGTATTTTTTGTTTAATGAATCAGGAGTCAAATTCACTCACAAGGAAGGTCTCCATTCTGGGCATACTCAGAATTTTATGAAAAAAATGCTAATTGAAGTACTTATGTATGTAATAAAGGATTAGTCAATATTAGTGGTGGAATCACAGAAAAAAATGTGTAAAAAAAAAAAAAATATTTTCGAATATTTGGCGTGAAAAGACAAAAGAATCACTCGATTTGGCGAACAGCCCTTTTCCTCGCCAAAAGCAAACAATTATAATGCAACTCAAAACTGTTGGATATTTAAAATGTGTGTAAATAGTATTTAATGAATTTTAACATAAACAATGGGTGACTTTAATATATTATATACATAAATATACATATTGTATTACATTTATATAGTACTTGTTGAAATAGTTATTTAATTAATCACAGGAAAAAATGTTTTCATAGATAAAAAAAAATCATATTGAGAAAATTTATCTTCATATATTTAAATGTATTCAAAAAATAAAAGCCAGATGTTTCCATGGCAGCAAAATCTAATCGACACTTCTCAATTGGACTTTGAGCTTGAAACAAATTTAATTAATTTATTTATGAATTTAGTTTTAAATCTCAAATTTTTATGTTTAAATTTGATTATAAATTTATATAAATATCGATATAACAAAATTCTACTTTATACAAACTAAAACTTACAAAACTAAAGTTATTTAAATTAAATTTATCAAAACAAGTTCAACATGAAACTTTTTTTCCTTGAAGTGTATTTGACATAAAGTAATTTTTGAATTTACATTCCAACGCCAACCGGCGATAAATCGCCAAATAATGAAATTTTCATTATTTTTTTACGGTTACTGAATGGAAGTTCCGCCGAAATTTTTTTTATAAACGTATATATCTACACGAGAAGAACATTATGTAATTTTTTCAGATTTTTCAAGGTATGCCCATATGGAGACTTTCCTTGTCAGAAACATTTGTAGCTGTGAAAAAAATAAATAAATAAACAGAAAAAAAAAAAAAAAAGACAATTTTGAAGCAGGAAAATTAGTTTTTGGAACAAAATAATTCACTAATGGAATAAACTTTTTTTTGCAAGCTCTTGACAAAATTTGTGTTTTTTTGCGATCCTTTGACAAAATTTGCTTTTTTTCCGTGATCTTTTTAATGAATTTTTTTTTTTTTTTCTTTTAAAGAAATCTGCCGTTTCTTCGATGACTTTTTGACGAAATTTGCCGATTTTTTTCGAATCTTTTGACAAAATTTCCCATTTTATCATGATTTTTGGACGAAATTTGTTAGAGTTTTTTTTGCGATCTTTTGACAAAATCTGCTATTTTTTGGATTTTGTGACACAATTAGCCATTTTTTCGTGAATCTATTGACAAAATTTGACTTTTTATGCAATCACTTGACGAAATTACACATCTCGTAGGACACTGAAGAGCTATTGTTTTGTGCCATGTCTCCAATTTTTTTTGGTAATTTACGCACTATAGCACGTCTGTGGCATTGCTGAGTTCTTGAGGTTTAGCTATAGTAGAAATGGTAAACAATGCAGCATATCAGCATCACCTCAGTTCACATAACATAATTAGCAGTAATTTATATCAGGTCTGATATACAACTGAATCTAAATTCTATTTTATTAAATTCTATTGATTAGTCCTTGAGACTGAGTGCCCACAAAATCTGTATATACAAACAGATATTTTGTAAAGGCATGTTTTTTGGGATGTTTGATTGCTAAAATATGTAAATCTAAAACAATAATTAAAAAAATTTCACAAATCTAGTACTTTCTTTTTGTAAAGATAGAAGAAAGTAATAACTAGTATAAACAAAGAAAATAAACAAATGTGAAATGAGGGCATGTGTTACTAACAAGTATATTTTCTTGAATCTGCAGATAGCATCTTGATCACATTACATTCATTATATAGGAATAATACTCATATTTATTCAAATAATTAGATTTTCATAACTTGTCCATTATTTAAGAAATCTCAGTTCTTATACTTAAAGTTTTCATTTTTATAACTGGTGTACAATATGCACATGTAAATTGTGATCAATTTTTTGTTAAAAAAGTGTGCGTTATACACCGGAATATACAGTAATTATTTTTTATCTGTATATGATTCAAATGAGACTAGATTAATAGAACTTATTTTAAATTATCTAAAAATAATTGACTTTAAAACTAAGTTTACAGCAAGGGAGCAGAAAATGTTTAAAATTAATTATTAATTTGTAATTACGTTCTACAAATAATAAAATGTTACAGTCTCAGCTGAAACATACCTGTGAGCAGAATTTTTAAAAAATTCTAGCACATTAGGAAGTATGTTAAAAACAGATTACAGTATCATATCTTTACTTACAAAAACCAAGCTGAGTTGAATAAAATAATAACTATAGCACTCAATTCTACATGCAACTGTAACAACAGATATATATATATATATATATAAAAACTCTTAAGAATAAAGATTAGAAAAGATTTGGAGGAAGGAATGACTTTATCCACACATACAATTCACTCCTCTGCTGTGATGGCAAATGCACATACCAGGTTGTTCAATAAGTTTTGTCGGTCGATAAGAGAGGGCGTTGCTACTAGTCCAAATTTTTTTTTGTTTTGTTGGATCACTCTTCTTATCAACATATGTGAAGGTTCATTTCAATCAGTCAATTCATTCTTTGTTTACAAGCCATTTAGTGTCGCCGTGTCACAGTATTTTCGACAATGGAAAAAATTGAATATCGTGCAGTGATAAAATTCTCATTTTTGGAAGGTGTAGCACCAAAATAAATTCACGAACGAATGTTAAGAGTGTATAATGAACGTTCACCTTCAATTAGAACAGTAGAAAGATGGGTTGCTGAATTTAAACGTGGTCGTACAAGCCTTGAAGACGATCCACGTGAAGGACGTCCAAAAACCGCATCAACACCAGAAATCGTAGCTAAAGTACAGGATATGGTTTTGGAAGATCGTCGATTGACTGAGAGGGATTTCGTAGAGGCTCTACACATCTCATTAAGCAGTGTGAGTCATATTTTAAATGAAATTTTGAGTTTTAAAAAGCTGTGTGCACAATGGGTGCTGCATTCTCTAACAATGGAACAAAAACACATTCGAATGCGACTTTCTCAACAACATTTGGAGCGTTTTAAAAAGAATAAAGTGGATTTTGTGCGTCGATTCATCACTATGGATGAGACTTGGGTCTATCACCATGATCCTGAATCAAAACAAGAGGCTAAAGTGTGGTGTGAACCTGGTTGTTCGGCTTCAAAACGAGTTCGTGTCCAGAAATCGGCCAAGAAGGTTCTGGCACCAGTTTTTTGGGATGCGAAAGGAATTTTATTTGTGGATTACTTGCAAACTGGTAAAACAATTAATTCTGAATATTATTGCAACCTTTTGGACCAGTTGAAGGAAAAAATTTGTGAAAAAAGACCCGGTTTGCAGAAGAAAAAAATCCTTTTTCATCAGGACAATGCACCGTGTCACAAGAGCATTTTGACAATGGCTAAAATCCATGAATTAAAGTTTGAATTGTTAGAGCATCCGCCGTATTCACCAGATTTGGCCCCCAGTGACTTCCATTTGTTTCCAGCACTAAAAAAATTTATGCGTGGCAAGCGTTTTTGTCAAATGAAGAGGTCATAACGGCTGTTGAAGCGTATTTTGCAGACCTTCCGGAATCTCACTTCAGGGATGGGATCCACAGATTGGAGGATCTTTGGAGCAAGTGCATTAATGTTCAGGGAGATTATACTGAATAATAAAGTGTATTTTGAACCATAACATTGTGTTTTTCTTATCGAACGACAAAACTTATTGAACAACCTGGTATAGTGCAATCTAGCAGTTTTCTGAATAACTACAGTTTTGGTACTTTTCGTGTAGCAAGATGTACCTAAGTCAGAAAAATCAGTGCAACAAAATGCACTTGTAGCTAAGTGATATAGGTTTACATTATTCTTTGAATAGCAGTACCAATAAGGTACAATATATATTTACAAAAATCTTTTTTAAAAGGTTAAATTTCAAAAATCAAAACTTAAATAAAATAAAATTGTCATATGTTTAAAAATCATTTAAATCTAATTTCTAAACATCAAAACAGGAGACAAAGATCTTTAACACTAAGTGGATAACAAACATACAAACTGCAAATAGTAAAATTATTTTACTTATTATTTCTATATTAACAGAATTTTATCACAAAATCTATATATCATGTGCAATGACTTAGTAAAGTTATGTGTGGTTTAATATACCTATTAAAAATAAAATATTCCCTGTATATTGAGTATCGCACTTAAAAAAAAAAAAAGGTTCATTTTATGTAGATATAAATGCAATAGTTAAAAACTAAAAATAAATAAACATGAAATGAAAAACACAAATCTCTATATTGCAACTTACCATCCTGGTCTTATTATTTTATAAAAATTTTTCACTGATAAATCAACAATGGTTGAACCTTTTCTATGTGGATCTTGGATTCCAAGAACACCGCCATCGACAATGATATCCAAATATGGCCAAATTTCTTTAAATTCCTTAAAAGTATTCAAAAGTTAAAATTTGAATTGATAAAGTACTAAAAAGAACACACATATACAAATTTAAAAATATATTCATATACATAAAATTTGAAACAAACTAGATTAGATATTTCCAAATAAAGAAAAAAATAATCTAGAAATGAGTAAATATTAACAATTTTAGATTAAAATTACATTATATTAATACACCTTGCTGCTAGCATGTCTGTTTTGGAAATCTTACAATTTTCATGATATATGTATGATAGAATGCTTGTATTCTTGTATAAATTCTTAATTTAAAGCCTGCCTTTTAATATAAATAATTTTCAACTTATATTTTTTCAAGTATAAATGTAATTAAAAATAGGCTATAATAAAATGAATAAATAAAAGATTGCTTCTTTCAAGATAGAAATTAGATTTTTGTTTTAAAATATAAACCATTCAACACTCATTTTTAGCCACATTTCAGGTTATAATCACCCCCGTGGCAGAAACACGGCGACATAGTCGCGGACACAGAAATATCTTGCGGACAGTTTTTGTCTGTACTAATGAAATCAATTAAAAAAATTTGTCCGCAGCTTTCGGACACTTTTGTCCGCAACTGTCGGACACTTTTTGTCCGCAATTATCGGACACTTTTTGTCTGCACTGATGAAAATTAAAAAAAAATTGTCCAAAACTTTCGGACATTTTTTTCTTTCGGCAGTACGTAGCTGGTTCTCCCCTGATCCGGACGTCAAATTCCCGCCTCTCTCGCCCATCTCGCCTATTCATTCCTGCTTTCTTCAGCGCTGCATCCGCTAAGATGAACAGCTGTCTCTGTGAAGAACATGTGCACACATCCCGGTATAAAGTTGTTTGTGCTGTGTGTGATTCTTAAAAGGTTAAAAAAAAAAAAAAAAAAAGAGTACACATTTTTAAAGACACCATCCTGGTCAAAGTATGACTGGAAATTATTTAAAAAAGTGGAAGATTCTAATTCCAAAAAAGAACAAATCAGCTGCTTTGTTTATTCAAGCATTTAAGTTGGAAGTCAAGTAGATTATTTAAATAGAAATAATGCATATATAGTCATAAAATATTTTTGTTGAAATTATCTTTTTTCATACTAAACATTATCAATGGAAAGCTTATCTCATTAGCGTCCGAGTTCTTTGATCTAAATAAACAAACCACAAATCGTTATCAGCTTTTTTTTTTTTTTTTTTTTTTTTTTTCTAGCAAGTGGGCTTTTTTGTCGTTGGGAATAATTTTCTTAAAACTTATTATATTTTAATAAAAATTTGGTACACAACCTAATTTATTATCATTGCAACTTGTTGAAAATTTGAACAAAATCGTACAATTAACAACAGAAATATAATTTTTTAAAAATTTATATCTGCAATTCGCCGAAAAACTTAAAAAAAGTTAGGCTAAAAATCAAAACCAAATTGTTTTTTTTTTTCCCCCGCAATTCTTACACGAAATTGTGTTTTCCCCCTGCGATCAGAAGTGTCTACCCCCCTACCCCCCGCCCCCAAGGAATTTGTCAGAACATTTATCAATCATTAAATGCCAGACTGAAACAAAAATTAAAAAATTGCACAAACGCTAAAATAATTTATCAGATTTGATTGCAATAAAAACATATTCATTAAATAAATGCTTTATGCATAAAAATCAATAATTATCATAAAAAGTTTCTAAAACGATATATATGTATATATATTCAATATATTGAAATTTTACCTGCTAAGACGGAAGCCTGTTTAAAACAAGGTTTTCACCAGTTCTTAAGCTCCCTCCCCCCCTTCCCCAAGGAAATTCTGATATGCAGACATGCCACTTTTCCGCAGAATCCCGCTTTTTCGGCACTGTATATTTTAACATTCCTGAGATCAATGCAAATATGCATTAAAATTTTTTACCTTTTTGGGGTGTGTGTGTGTGTGGTTGGGGGGGCGGGGGGGGGGAGTGGACGAAATACACGAAAAACAAAAACGGGAGAACAAATAGTGGCCGCCAAATTGAAATTGTTTTCGTTTTCCTCCGACCTTCTCTTTCCTCTGTCTGATCGTGCGCACCAAAGCAATTAGCGATGCCGCGTATGCACTATAGCGCTTAAATTACGCGAAAAATTGGAGTTGGGACGCAAAAAAAATAGTTCTTACGACGTCCCATGGGACGCTTAATTTTTACAGACGTAAAATCTTCAAAGAATCGTGAAATAAATGGGACTTCCGTCCAAGGACCTCGGAAAAATGTCGGTTTTCATCAAAAAATCGCTGAAAAAAGACCAATTTCGTCGAGGAATCACAAAAAAATTTCAAATTTTGTAGAAGAATCGCAGAAAGAAGAAAAATTTTGTCAATGGGCTGCAGAAAAAAAGATGAATTTCATCGAAAGATCGAGAAAAAATGGCAAATTTTGTCAAAGAATCTGAAAAAACGGCGAATTTCGCCGTGCGTAAATATGCTAGACAATTTTTCTAATGCTGATTTATTAAATTTAGGTTTTTGGACTTTTTTTTATATGCATTTAAAAAGTAGTTAAGAATATTATATATAAAATATGTAGAATAAATGATTTGTGATATATTGATTTTTCTGTGTCTTTTCTTTTTCCTAAACATATGATGTGTAAATGTGTATATACAGTTAGAAGAAAATACTGCATTGCGGTTGCAGACAGAATTTGATGTTAATGAGGCTTGTCGCAGACACAGTTAAAAATTTCTGCCACAGGGATAATCACAAGCCCTGGAAATGCTGATACAAAACAAAACAATTAAACAATAGCATAAGAAAAGTAATTTACACAAAGGCTGAACAACAATTAGCTAAAACATGCCATAATTAATCTGTTAAATAAAAGATATGTCAAATTTAAAATTAGAAAAGTTTTTCTAGGATTGATAATTAACTAATTTATTATAATACTTTAGAAACAGTTTTATTCGATAAAAGAAAAGAAAAGAGAAAAATAGCTCTAAAATATCCAAAGAAAAAAATCAGTAACTTCAGTTGTTAACAATTTTTTTTCTTTATTTCAAATCATAAAAAATTTATAAAGAAAAAATGATCACATTAAAATATTTAAATTAAAAATAATCTAAACAAAAGTACAGATAGAAGTATTTGTTTTTTAACAATACAAATATATTTACCTCAATTGCTAATGTGCTATTTAATGAACTGATATTGGCACTAGTAAGTGCTAAAGGTTCCCCACAAGCTGCAGCTAAATCTTGAATAAATTTGTTCTTTGGAATTCTAATACCAATTGTCTGACTGTTTGGGTTTAAACGTGGATTCAACACAGGTTGCCTCTTTAAAACTATAGTGACTGGACCAGGTAGTAAGTCATTGAGCAAGCTTTTGGGAAATTGTATTTTACCCCACCTGAAAATAAAAAAATATTTCTAAAAAATGTAATATACACTGGTACACAAAATAAATGGATTAATACCACCATACATTCCAAAAACAATTTTTTTTTTTTTTTTTTTTTTGGAGGGGAGGATACTTTTAGGTGTAAAAATTAAAATAAGTAGCCACATGATAAAATTCAAGATTTGCTGAAATTTAACTAATCTGTCACTTACTAAAATTTAACAAATATATCTAATAAAGGTATCTAACTATAAAGGTGTGTGAAAAGTGCCATTTTAAAGCAAGATTAAATAAACATAGGAACTTTATTTTCTGGAATTTTTTTTATCATTAATTATTCGTTCAGAAAAATAGCTTATATTTTTCAATTTAAAGAATGAAATGCATGTTTAAGGTAAAATTTTTAGCAACAGTGCACATATCTTTAAGTGAACTCCACACTCCTCATCTTATTATACTATTTATTAATTTAGACGACTAAATTCTGAAACATAAATGAAGTTATATCAATAAATGTAATCAGATGTATTTCTTATCATTACTGCATGCAGATAATAATAAAATAATTGTGAAGATTAAATGGATGCAAATAAAGATACATATGATAACCCATTATTAGGATACCTAATCTGAATGAACAGAAATTTGATAATTTGATTAGAGATTGGCACACTTATCTTTTTTTATAAGATCACATAAGACAATTCACATACATTCAAACTTTCATTAAAATTAAACAATTTAACAAGGTTGAAACAGTAATTTATATGAACATAAATTTAAAGCTTTATAATGGAGGAAAAACAGGGGTACATTTTGAAAATATTTATCTAATTCATTAAATCAAAATTGATAAAAATTTCGTTAACAAAATAAATTTATAGTATTTAAAAAAGGAACAAGAGAGAAAATACTTCATATTTTTTATGAGTCAAATTGAGATGGATAGATGTGAGCAGAATGACATCTTTCAACTCTGAATTTTATCTACTTTCTGAAAATATATACAATGGACTCTCTCTATTCTGAACACTCATGGGACTGGCTAAAAATTTTCAGATTATGAGGGAATTCATTATAGAGGGAGATTGGAAAATGCATTAACTACTACTGTGTACGGTGACTGAGTTGATTCAATAAGGTTGGTACTATGAGGTTTTTATTATATTTCCTTTCTTTTAAGTTTTAAAAGTAAACTAACATGATTGCTACAGCTCTTCATGAATCTCTTATCATGGGTAAAACTTAAATCTGTTGAAATTAAATAGCAACAAAATTATAAGCAAATAGTTTCTTTAATTGCCATTTTCCCAGTCGCTGAGCAATCGAAGAAATCAGTCTAAAATTCCAAATTAAATCTTTAAAATATGATGCTTAAGCTGTGATTAACAATAATTCATATAAAACTATTGTTTTAAGTAAGAATGATGGAAGTGAGCTATTTCAACTCATCATAATTTTCTCTAATTAATCAAACATTAAATTTGCGTGCCAACAGTACTCTGACTTTTAACTGAAGATACTATCAAATAAACTGCATTTTCAAGTACATGCTTAAAATCTAGCAATGATTTTGTCATTTTATTTTTTAATCAAGATCGTTAAACCTTTTTTTTTCTCCTGCAACAGTTTCTCCAAATTTCCATGATCTGAATTCGAATACAGACTGCAAACACATGTTCAGTTTACAGAGAGGGGGAATAGAAATGGGGATCAAAAATAGTGTTCATAATAGAGGGGTGTTCATATTAGAGAATGTTCAGAATACAGAGAGTTCATCTTTTGTTAAGACTACGGAGTTTTGCTGGGACCATCGGATTGTGTTCATAATACCGGGGTGTTCACATTACAGTGTTCAGATAGAGAGAGTTCACTGTATTTTGAAATAAAGATCCTCTACTTATTAGAAACTGAGAAAACTTTAAATTTTTCATTGGTAACATCCACACTTTAGACATCGCACTTGATTTTTTTCAATTAAGACAATACATAAAAAAGTGTCTATATGTATATTATGCTATCGTACACGGCATAGAAATCGCAATTATTTATTAATTGTTTAAAGGCAACATCTGAATGAAACGCTTCTGACTGGTTATTGTGTAATAGACCAGGGCCGTAACTATAAACTTGGAGGCCCCGGGGCAAACAAGTGGGGTCCCTTGCGCCCGGGCCAAATTGAAACTTTGCCCAGGTTTGCAGTTTTTTTTTTTTCGCACGCCGCTGTTTAAACGTACACCTTATGATAACCAAACAAATGACTAAAAAACGTAAAATTGGGCAACCCAACTCGACAGGCACCTGGCAGCGATGCAATTTTTGCTGATCCCACTGAAGCTAGCATAGTGTAGAGAATACAGATTGGTTGAATATTTTTAAGAGCGTTTTGTTTAAGTTCATTTTTGAGTTTATGTAATTTAATCATACGTTTCTGTTTAAAAACCTCTTGAAAGAGGATTTTGATAATTTTTTTTTCGATTTTATGTATTTATTAATAGATAAGAAGAAAGATTTTCTGGAATTTATTAGATGCTTTTTATATTATTCAACTGATCAGAACTCCATATTTTTTTCCTTATACTAGCTTCAGTGGGATCGACAAATATGCTGGCGCAACATGACACATTCGACTCGACATTCTGCTTTCTACTCTAGAGCTGCTTTTGCATGCAAAGCGTATGGAATATACAGAGCCCGATCAAGCAGAAGTTGGGCCCAGGGCCTGTTAAAAAGTTGGGCCCCCCCTACCTCCCCATTCCTGGTGACACCTTAAAAAAAAAAAGCATGTTTATTTGATAACTTGACAAAGTTGTTTGGATGAAAGTTTCAAGTTTATAAAAAAATTTAACTTACAAGAATAATCAAGAAAATGAATTATCATCCATTTTCTCAAATAAGCTTTTATGTAATTCACAAGCATCTATGATCCACAGTTTATGTTGTAGAATAAATAAGGACGTCTTTTTCAAAACTTGCATTATCCAAAATCATAAATATTGTGTTTTCTCTAACAGTCAAGTAATCATTTTAAACTATAATTCTGACATTGTAAAATCCTTATTTTTATTGAATCCAATAGACACAGTATGTAGTTTTTGGCATTTTCCCCAAACTTGATCTGCAGGATACGGCAAATTTTGAAAACCATAGGTACTCTCAAAATGAAAAGGACTTTTATAAAAAAGCACCTAAGTTAAAAGCTTTAAAAATTTTTATTGAGTTATTCAGAATATTTCAGTTTTACATTTCATATTTTATAAAACAATATTATTTGAAGAATACTTGATTAAGGGGAAAAAATCAACAACATAATTTGTGGCCCCCTAAAATTGGTGGGAAGGGCCGCGGCCCCAGAGGCCCGTGCATTAATCAGGCCCTGGGTGTATATCGACGGACACACAAAAACATTTACAGTAGCACTTTGATTTTTTTTTTTATTACTAAATTTTAGCTGGGCATTTTATAGGAAGTCAGACTAGAAACTAAAATCAATAATTTTTTTAAACCATCAGTTTGGGGCCCCTCAGGCTTGGAGGCTTGGGGCAATGCTCCAGCGGTAGTTATGGCCCTGTAACAGACCTTTGGCAGGTTTTAGGCTAAGGTAAATCATGTTTATTTATGCTTCTCTTTTTCGCTGCATTTATAGTGCTTCAAAATAACATTTTTGTTTTTTCTGTTCTTTTCACTTAAAAAAAGTCCTGAATTTTAAACATTTCAGTTTAAAAGTGAAGCTATGTATTATAAATGAAATGAGAGAAAGAATTAAATTTTAGATCAAATTAAGAAATACGAAAAAAAAAAAATGCCACGGGAGCAATGTTTGGCGATTAATTAATTGTGTCCAGCTAACATAAAAATACAGAGTTTTTGATTTCTCTTGCAGAATTTTCTGAATTGGCAAGGAATTGATAAAATGAATCAAATTATGAATTAAAGTAATATGATACAAATTACATGATAAGTAATGGTTGTAGGTTGCCATGGTGATTATTCTATTAAAACTATCATACATCATTCCAAGGCTGCCATGGTGATGACGTCGTATTTAAGATAGAATCGTATTATTTCAATGTTTTGATTTTAATCTATAGAATTGTAATATGTTTCATATTCATGCATTTTTGCATAAAAGTGCAACAATTATTGCACCAAGATCTCGATATTTATGAAACTAGTTAAGGCATGAATGCATAGATCATTTGCCATGTTTGACATACAGTTTCTGATGTGTTTAAAATTGTGGTTCGTTTCCTGTGAAAAATAATGTCAATCATAACTCATAATTTTTTTAATGATTTTATTGATTTTCATAATTTAAAAGAATTTTTTGAATTGAGGAAAATGCCTGACATATCTTTGCGTCCATGCATTGTATTGCATAAAAACAGTAATATAATGCCTTTTCGGAAGATGATAAATAAAACTGAATGTGAATCGTCACAAGAAGATTAGCATACTAAAAATTTTCTCTAATCAAAACTCTATGAAGATTTAAAAAAAAGTATATAATTGATACCTTACCTCAATTAAAGAAACTACTAAATGATGTCAAAATTAGGTACTATTGAAAAATTTAAATATTATTGAAAAATGTTACTATTGAAAAATTCAATGATGACATAATTTTCAATATGTAGGTTATTTATATTTAAAAATTTGGGTTTGTCTCTAAACTTCATTTAGTTTTTGTTGGCAAAAATAGTACTTAACTTCAAAATCTACCTCCTCAGCCAGTAGGCCGAGACAGCAGGCATTTTTTTTTTTTTTTTTTTTTTTTTTTTTACAATTTGAAATATCTACCAGAATTTTGAAATAGTTATTTTCTTAATCATAACCGACGGACATCTTTCTTTTATCAGTATAAACTACCTACAATTTTAAAAATTTAAAGGTGAAAGATAATATACAAAATTTGGTATTACTAGGTTATTCCATCGACCAAAAAATTATCGCCAAACTATAAGATTAAATGCCAATAATGGATGATCATGAATGTCACATTCAATGACATTAAATATGATTCATGTGTTTAAAATGTCATTAAGTGATTTTTATTTCGACTTTTCATTTGTATTTTTATTAAAATTACACTAATTATTTGTTATTTTTGTTATTTAAAATAAAAATTATGTCAGTATGTATAATTTGGCGATTTTTATAATTTGGTGAAATTGGTCAACAGGATAACAGAGTAGTACCCAAAATTTTAATATTATATTTTTCAAATTAATCTAATTCAATTATAAATAAATTTATAAAAGAAAAATAAATATAATGTCATTCTTACAGCAACAATATACATTAAATTTGTTTACTTTGGAATGTCATTTATAGCTCCAACACAAATAGCAATAGGCTTATTGAACTCCCTTCCTTTTAACTTATATATTGCTTGAATAGCATCATCACATTGACTTAAAGCTGCAACACCATATACTGTATCGGTGGGTAAAGCAATAATTTTTCCATCTTGAAGTAAAGAAGCTGCAGCTTGTACTAAGAGGATTGAAAGAAAAAACATCAATAACATAAAAAAAATACAATTTTATATATATACATACTTAAAATCTGCATTATTAAGAGAGCATAAAATTTACATTAAAGAAGAAAAGAAAATATTTTCAACCAAAAGCAGAAAAAAGAAAATAATGATCACATATAGCAGTCCAGTGGTTCCCAAGCTGTATAGTTGTGCAAACTACAGTGAAAGTTTTTTTTCCTAATTTCTTAAAATATATATAAATAAGGAACTTGGTACAATAGAAAAAAAATGTAACACTGCCGAAAAAAGTAATATTGTAGACTCTCTCAAATCCGCACAGCTTGTGACCAATATTTTTCCTGATCATTGCTTTGTTTACTTTTCTTAAAACAGTAATTTGAATGTAATTAATAATACAATTGAAACTATAATGAATGCTTACAATATAATAAATGTATTAAATAATGTAATAAGCTAAAATAATAAAAATTTAGATAATTTTTAAAATTAAAAGCAAAATTCAAATTAATTATAACATATAATTAAATATTCATTATAAAGATTAAAATGTATTTTTCATAAATTATTCAATGAAACATGCCTTATAAAAACCCATTACTAATTCACATCAAATCACAAAATAAGGAAGTTTTATTTCAGATTTAGCCAGACTTAATAACCATAAAAGTTTGATTAACATATAAATATGTTTGGTTAGAAGATTGTGATTATCTATCAGGGCTGAGCTTTTGCTGGCAGAAACAAGTGGCAGAAAGTGGTTTTAACCAGCAGAAACTGGCAATAACTGGCAGAAATTCATTTCAAGACATAATCTGAGACTTTTTAGTAGTATTCAGTTGCTTATACATTTTATTTTGTGATAAATAACAAATAACAATTTGGATTAAACATAAAGTAAAAAACATGATTGTTCTATTGCAGCTGCTAATAAAATTTACTTAGCTTCATTTAATGATGGAAATATCATTTAAACTCAGAATTGCAAGATTCAAATCAAATTTAATACAGTGTTAGCTTTTATGCTAGCTTATTTTTTTAACTAAATTCTTTGTATATTAAATACATATGTGAATTATGAATCATTGCAGGTTAAAGTTCTTATTAGTATTACTTCTTAGTTTCTGCCAGTTTTGCACTACTTACTGGCAGAAACTTGCCAGCCCTGTTTCTATGGTATTGTATGTTTTTTTTTAGAAGGAAATTTATTCTTCTTTCATGAAAAAATATGAATTCAGTAATATTTAAAAGAAATTACAAATTAAAAAATATATGGAACTGATATAAAAATAAAAAAGTCAAATTTTGTTCCTATATCTAAACTGAATGTTTATTGTTTACACGTGTAAATAATGTGCAGATTTGAGGGTGTCTATTGTATTGCAAACAACAAACTTCAACAGACTCCCTCTAATCTGCACATTGTAGCAAATGTAAACAATGAAGTTTTCAATTCAGATCAATGGCGGATCTAAGGGGGGGGGGGGGGATCTTGAGCCTAATAAAGAGTCTGGAAAATGACATTAGATGCACGCACGGAAAGGTGGCTAGATCTAAATTCATGACGGGGGCGACCTGGGATGCATCGCACCAAATTTATTATACTGGGCCAGGTCTTCACATTTTCAGAACAGGGGTGGATCAGGTCTTATTTTTTTTCTGCAAAGCTGGACCGAGCCACATTGTTTTTTCAGGTCGGGTCTGGCGTGGACTTCCTTTTTCCTAGAGGTAAACACTAAAGATGAGACGGGCTCAACTCGAGCCCAAAAAACTGAGCGCGGGCACAGACTCTGGCTCTATTTTTATTCTAATCTTCGGGCTTGGGCTCATTTTTTTTTTACGGAAAATTTTTGTTTATTCATGTGTAGAAAAGATTGAAACAACTTTTTTCCGCTTAAAATTGGGTATTTATTCATTTTTAAGTCATTATGCTATTTTGATCAAAATGATGGGGAACTGAAATCATTTTTATTGATTTTAATATTTCATAGCAGTTTCAAGCTTCAAATGAAAATTTGTGATGATTACAGATTTATGTCTACAGAATTTCCGGCGACGATCTAATGGCGCCAATCAACACAAAATGAATTTGCTTTTAGTTGGCTTTTCGTTTTAGCAAAATATATTTTTTAATTAATTTATTACATAAGAAATTTTATGTAATAATGTTATCTAGTTTATCAATGGCAGATCTAAGGGGGGAGCGATGGGTCGATTCCCCCCCCCTTCTTGAGCCCAATTAAGGGTCTGCAAAATTACATTAGACGCCCGCACGAAAATGAGGATGGAACTAAAACTCGAGACCGGCGTGACTCTGATCGGATCGCACCAAATTTAATTTACTAACTGTGACTGGGTCAGGTCTTCACACTTTCAGAACAGAGTTGGGTCTTACTTTTTTCTGCAAAGCTGGATCAAACCACACTTTTTTTTTTTTCAGGTTGGGCCTGGCGTGGACTGCCTTTTTCCATGACACGGACTAAAATTTCCAAGCCCAGACTCCATCCGGTATAAAAGTTAAGCGCTCAGTCTCGGGCAGCGTAACGCCCACCCCCATGTCTAATAAAGGGTTTGCTAAGCGACATTATGCATCCTAGTAGAAAATGAATTGGAGACCAAATTCAAGTATGGTGAGGCCTATCCCGGGCCGTGGATTTTTAAATTCATGAGACTCGGGCAGGGCCAGGTTTTCTCACTTTCAGAGCGGGCTGTGTTCTTATCTTTATTTTTTCTGGAGGTTTGCGTCGGTCCAGACTTCTTTTTCTTCTAAGTTGAGCAATGGCGAATCTAAGGGGAGGCGATAGGGTGATCGCCCCCCCCCCCTGAACCCAATTAAAGATCTACAGAACGACAAAAGATGCCGGCATGGAAAAGTTGTTGGTCCTAAACTCGAGACCGGCACGACCCAGGTCGGGTCGCACCAACTTTAATTTGTTATACTGGGATTGGGGCTGGGTCAGGTCTTCACACTTTCAAAACCGGGTCGGATCGGGTCTTATTTTTATCTGCAGAGCTAGTCGAACCACACTGTTTTTTCCAGGTCAGGTATGGCGTAGACTTCCTTCCTACTAGATGTATACACGGGTCACAATTTTCAAGCCCAGGCTCCGTCCTGTATAAAGGCTAAATACTCGATCTGGGATCCACACAGCCCGTATGGGGCCAATCCATGTGAAATCATCCAGACCATGTTGCTCAATATTTTTGATTTTTTAAATTCTTTACCAGTTAATTTATTCTACTTTTAGGAGTCTAAAACAGGGATTTAAAAATTTTTAAGCCTTTTGAATTTTTTTTGGCATCCATTTTTTTGTCATGTCACAAGTGGTTTTTCATGAAAATAGTACTTTACAGAATCCTTTATAACTTTTTTATTTCTAAACGTATCAAAATGATTTAAAAACCATTATATTTAGTAATGAATGAACTAAATTTTCATAATAGGTATTTTTATGATAATGATTAAAAAAATTGTATAAAATAAGATTAAATGTATCATTTTTCCAGTGAAAAATTGTCTTTTTTGACATAAAAATTTTAATAGAAGAAAGCAAAACTCACCTTTACATTTATTTTTCTGAATATATACCCTAATGAACTATTCTCAGAAGAAATATGAAACATTTAGAGACACTCCTTCGTTTTCTAGAATTAGTCAAAATTGGCATCTCAGCATCAAAACGCTGAATTTGAAGTTCAATATCTAAAAAAGGACTGGCTAAAAAATTATGAAAATTTAGCAGAATAACCTTCTTATGTTCTAAATGGATCTAAACATGTACCAAAAATATTATGAGTGATATATTCTAAGTTTTAAAAATATGGAACTTTACATATATTTCCACACTATGAAGAACTCATAATGCATAATACATTCTACTCATTTCTTCAGATGCCTCTTTTTAAAGTATAAATAACTTTTTTACATAAATATAATTACAGTAGACTCTCTCAAATCTGGAAAGCTTGTCACCAGAGGTTGTGCAGATTTTAGAATTTTGCTGATTTCTGGTCATTTCTTCTTTTATATTTTTAAAACAGTAATTTGAATGTAATAAATATTACAATAAAAATTATAATGAATGCTTTCAATATATTAAACATTTCAGTAAGTAATAAACTAAAATAATAAAAATTTTGATAATTTTTAAAATATTAAAGCAAAGATGAAATGAATAATGTATGATTAACTATTCATTATAAAGATGAAGTGTATTTTTCCTAAATTATTCAATGAAACTTCCCTCATAAATAACATAGAGCCTGATAACACTTTCACTTAATGGTATAAATTGGTGATGTGCTTGTGTACCAGGAATTTGTTGGCAGAACAACCTCACAACTGAGTTCTCCTAATGAGAAGCTAAATAAATTCTAGTAATGAACGAATTAAAACATGATACAGTTATTCACTGAGTGATCATAACTACAGCTCATATTCAAAATATTAGAATAATTGAGAAAAAGTAATAAGAAAAAATTATTTGTCATTTATTTATTTTTTATACTAAGTAAATGCAATTAAATTTCTTATAAATTAAATCTGGAATGTTTAGATAAGATTTTAACATTTATAAAATATAAAATACAGCACAATAAATTAGGTATACAGCTTCCTTAAACACACCAGAATATTAGAATAAAATTTAGATAGGTTCAAAATATTAGAATATTTTATTTTACGCAACAATATTACCTTATGAATATGAAGTAAATGGTAGTTAATATTTTGTAGCATCCCCTTTAGCTTTCATAACAGCGTACAATCGATCTTGCATACTATATACAAGGTGTTTACAAACATTTCTATCAATATTAGCCCAAATAGACTTTATACGTGCCACTAACGCAGTTTTACTTGAAGGAGGATTTTCTTGAAGTTTTTTCTTCATTATACACCATAAGTTTTCGATGGGATTAAGATCTGGTGAATTTGGTGGCCAAGGAAGTACCTTAATGTTGCGTTGGCGGAACCAATTCTTAGTTGACACCGAGGTATGCGGGGACGCTAAATCTTGTTGAAAGATGAAATCATCTTCAAATAAATCTTCTGATGATGGAATCATGTAATATTCTAAAATTTCTTGATATATCAGAGAGTTAACTTTTTCGTAGACGATGCATAACCTTCCAGGTCCTTCTGCACTCATACAACCCCAAACCATGACACTAGCAGCAAATTTTACGGAACGTTTACGGCATTCTTTATCAAATGCTTCTTGCTTCATTCTCCAAACTCGAATACCTTGATTACCATATGAAACAGAAAACATACTTTCATCACTAAATAATATATTTTTCCAATCTTCATTGCCCCATAAATGTCTTGATTTACACCAATTCAATCTTATACGCTTTTGTCTTGCAGTCGTGAGAGGTTTTGTTTTCGGTACACGAGATTCAAATTTAAATTTATGGAGACGTCTTAATGTTGTCGATGTAGAAACTTCAACTCCTTCTTCTTTCCATTTTCGGTGCAAGAATCGCACACTTGTAAAACGGTTTTTCTTAACTATACGCTTCAGTTTCCTGTCATCTCTAGCAGATGTTTTTGGTTTTCGGCCACCATTTCGGCGATTATTTTGAAATTTTCCAATTTTTGAAAATTGTGTTAGTATTTTACTAACGCTCGATTGCGAACAATGTAAATAATTCGCTATAAAACATTGATTTTTACCGTGCCGATACAAATCAACCATACGAAGTTTAGTAGATTCAGGAATATCACTCACACGGCCCATTTTAAGACGAAAAAGAAACAAACTGCAAAAAAGAATACTGATTTTAAATAAAATAGTCTGAATTTAATCAATGATGCCACCAATTAAGAATTGGTAATAATTAAAGGAGAATTAATGTGAAATATTCTAATATTTTGAACCACTTGAATAAATATTCTAATATTTTGACTTTTCAAAATAATTTTTTTTGCAATTAATCTTTTCAAAAATGATATTAAATTTAAGATAACAAGTAAGTTTAATCAACAATAAGTTTTTAATAAAAATATCGTTTGCATATTTTCATTAAAAAGACATTAAATTACCAAACGATATTTTCAATTTCTAAAAAAAGGTAATTATTCTAATATTTTGAATATGAGCTGTAAATAGGATAGAACAAGAAAAATTGTTTTCAATCACAAAATCAAGCATGCAACAGTTTAAGTTACAGTTTAAGACATGATATATTTATATACTGAATAAATAAAAAGCAAAAATGCAAATTTGTTCTAAATTATAAAATGAAGTATGCAGTATTTACAGTTTAAACCATAATATATAATATATTTATGCATTGGCACATTAAAAATAAACAGGACAGGATAAGAAAACTTGTTCTCAGTCATAGAATTTAACGAAAGAGAATTTGTTCTTAATCATAAAATTAATACTCACATTCACTTAATCTTGGCTTAAAAATACATGAAATATTAAGTTTGTGAGCATAAATAAATTAGGTTTTAATATACAGTAGACTCCTTCAAATCCACAACCCTAAAATCCACAACTCTCTAAAATCTGCACATAATTTACAAATGTAAACAATGAGACATTCAGTTCAGATATAGGGACAAAATTTGACTTTTTTAGTTTTGTATCAATTCCATACATTAATTTGTAATTTTTGTTATTACTGAATTCATGTTTTTTCTTGAAGGAAGAATAAATTTATTTCTGAAAAAATTCAAGATACTGCTGACATCACAGATAATCCATAATCTTCTTATCAAATATATTTATGTATTAATCAAACTTTTTTGGTTATTAAGTCTGGCTGAACCTGGAATAAAACTTCCTTATTTTATGATTTTGATGTGATTTCATATTCTACATTATTTATGGGGGAAGTTTCATTGAATAATTTAGGAAAAATACATTTCATCTTTATAATGAATAGTTAATCATACATTATTTATTTGATCTTTGCTTTTAATATTTTAAAAATTATAAAATTTTTATTATTTTAGTTTATTACTTACTGTACTGTAATGTTTAAATATATTGAAAGCATTCATTATAATTTTAGTGCAATATTTATTACATTCAAATTACTGTTTTAAAAATGTAAACAAAGAAATGACCAGAAATCCACAAAATTCTAAAATCCGCACAACCTCCAGTCCCAAGCTTTGCGGATTTGAGGGAGTCTACTGTAATTATATTTATGTAAAAAAGTTATTTATACTTTAAAATGAGGCATCTGAAGAAATGAGCAGAATGTATTATGCATTATGAGTTCTTCATGGTGTGGAAATATATGTAAACAAATGTGATTTTCAAGCCAATTTCAAAGTTCCATATTTTTAAAACCACGTACATATCACTCATAATATTTTTGGTACATGTTTACATCCATAAGAAGGTTATCCTGCTAAATTTTCATAACTTTTAAGCCAGTTCTTTTTTAGATATTGAATTTCAAATTTAGCGTTTTGATGCTGAGATGCAAACTTTGATTACTTCTAGAAAAAGAAGGAGTGTCTCTAAATGTTTCATATTTTTTCTGAGAATTGTTCATTTGGGTATATATTCAGAAAAATAAATGTAAAGATGAGTTTTACTTTCTTCTATTAAAATTTTTATGTCAAAAAAGACAATTTTTCACTGGAAAAATGATACATTTAATCTTATTTTATACAATTTTTTTAATCATTATTATAAAAATACCTCTTATGAAAATTTAGTTCTTTCATTACTAAATATAATGGTTTTTAAATCATTTTGATAAGTTTAGAAATAAAAAAGTTACAAAGGATTCTGTAAAGTACTATTTTCATGAAAAACTGCTTGAGACATGAGAAAAAAATGGATGCCAAAAAAAATTCAAAAGGTTTAAAATTTTTTAAAACCTTGGTTTAGACTCCTAAAAGTACAATAAATTTTGGTAAAGAATTAAAAAAATCAAAAATATTGAGCAAAATTTTTTTCTTTTTATGGATGATTTCACATGGATTGACCCTATGCTGTGGCGATTGTAAGGAGTGGGGGAGTCCCCCCTCTTGGTATAATAAAGGGTTTACAATGTGACATGATGCATCCTCAGGAGAAATAACTCGGGCTGAAACTCGAGCCCATCACGGCCTGGCACGGGTCGCGCCAGTGTAAATCCACTTAGACTGGGTAAGGTTTTTAATGAGTTTGAATGGGGTCACATCCTAATCTTGCTCGGGTGCGGACAGAATAAAAACTGAATCTGTAACTGACTCAAATCCGAAATGTATTACAATCTGCCCCGATGCGCTAAGCACAGATAAAAAGTAGAAGTCAACCTGACCAATAGTAAAATATAGTTGTTAACTGGACCCAGACCAGACCCGAAACAAAAAATCAGAAAGAAGTTAACCGGATCCAAACGCGACCCACAACAAAAAGTAAAAAATTAACCCGACCAGCAGCAAAAAGTAGAAGCAAACCGGACATCAAATTTTGTAAAATGATCGCGGAGAAAGCACGAATTTCTTCAAAGGATCGTGAAACAGATGCTCATTTGATCCAAAATTTGCGAAAAAGAACGAAAATTTTATCAAAGGACTCACCCCAATCAATTCGGGTGAACCCGAACCCGTCTCGAAATAATAAAAACCAAATCCTAAACTGCCCCAAATGCGCTAAGCACCGCTAAAAAGTAAAAGTCAATCCGACCAACAACAAAATGTAGTAGTCGACTGGACCCAAACCCGACCCAAATGCAAAAAATCAGAAATTAACTCAAACCGCAGCAAAGAGTAAAAGTCAACTGGACCCAAACACGACCCAAGTAGAAATTTACCTGACCATAAAAAAATAGAAGCCAACCGAACCCAAACCCGACCCACAGCAAAAAGGTAGACGAACCACGACCCGCATTAAAAAAATGAGCTCCGACCCGTGCATCAGACTGAAGTTTCCAAATTTCTAAAATCACCCCTCCCCCCCCCCCCTTTGAGGACTCTCCAGATCCGCCCTTGATTCAGATTTAGGGGGAAAAATTACAAATATTTTAGTTTATGTCATTATGTATGTATATAAATATGTAATTATTGATAATATGATTGTCATAAAGGAAGTATAAATTTATTTCTGAAAAACACAGAATGTATTGCTGATTTCACTGAGAATCACAATCTTGTCACCAAATATATTTATGTATTAATCAATATTTTTTTCTTCTCGGTATTAAGACTGACAAAATTTGAAATAAAACTTCTTTAATTAATGATTTTGATGTGAATTAATAGAGTACCTTTATGAGGATAGTTTAATTGAAAATGGAGAAATGTATCATCAGAAAATTATCAACGTTTCAAGAAAATGTATCACACTTTTACTATGTATATATTTAATTATACATTATTAATTATTTATTTGATCTTTACTTTTAACAATTTAATCCTTTTAAAACTTACTTATTTTTTATCAATTTAGTCTATTAGTTAATTATATTGATATTGGTACTACTAGGTTATCCCGTCGACCAAAAAATTATTGCCAAACTATAAGATTAAATGCCAATAATGGATGATCGTGAATGTCACATTCAATGACATTAAATATGATTCATGTATTTAAAATGTCATAAAGGGATTTTTATTTGTATTTTTATTAATATTCTATTAATTATTTGTTTTTTCGCTATTTAAAATAAAAATTATGTCAATATGTATAATTTGGCTATTAGTTTGGTGATTTCTATAATTTGCCGAAATTGGTCGACAGGATAACAGAGTAGTACCTTGATATTTTACTATATAGCAAGAATTCATTATAATTATGATTATTTAAATTACTTTTAGGAGTTTACTGTACTTAGTTTGCTTACATTTATTAGCTTTCATATAATATTTGCATTTATATTTTTAAATTTCATCAAGAGTTTACACTAAATGCCATGAAAAATAAACTTTACATTACAAAACAATCAATTTAAGTAAATGAATTTTAAAAAAAAATCAAAATGACTGTTTTTCTTTTTTACATTATCAATCTACCATCAGTATCAGAATTAGAAGAAATTATGCAACAACAACAACAACAAAAAAAAAGCATATTTAGTACAGCTTAGCGATATAAATATTTTTTACAAAATTATATTCCCTTGAGAATATACATTTTCTACTAATTAACTTGATGATACTTTTTTAGCTCACAGGCTAGTATAGCCTGAGAGCTTATGTGCCCGCCCGTTCTGTATGTATGTACTTGCGTAACGCAATAACTCATGATAAAAATATCCGATTCACTTGAAATTTTGTATGTATGTATATTCTGATAAGGCACTTCCCTGATTAGTTTTTGGAGTTCATTCAATATATATAACAGGGGGAACGGAGGCTAATGCCCCTCCCCTTAGCTTATATGAATGTTTTTTTTTATGCAGAATGATCAGTTTTCATTCAAAATTCAGATGGAGGATCATTCTGATGAGGTACTTCTGTGATTAGTATTAGGTGTTCATTGGATAAGTATAAAAAGGGGGGAACGGGGGGTTCATGGCCCTCCTCTAAATTGATATAAATGGGTTTTTCATGCAGAATTATCAGTTTTTTTTCCAAATTCTTACATGATAAATCATATCTGTGATTAGTTTAAGGGGTTCAATGATTAAGTATAAAAAGGGGAAATGGAGGGAGCTGCCCCCCCCCCCCATAATTTTTTTAAAATGGAATTAACCCTTGAAAATATAAGGCTATAATATACAATTAGTATGCATAGCCTGTGAGCTCAATGCCATCAGTTTTACAGGGCAATATTCTTTTTATTTAATGTTTTATTAAAATTTACAGATACAGTAGACTCCCTTAAATCTGCATATAATTTACAGATGTAAACAATGAAATTTTCATATGAATTGAATATTTCCAAACTGAGTGAAAATTGCTCAGGCCAGGAATCGAACTTAGATACTTGGCTTACAAGGCCAATGCTTTACTGTTTAAGCTAACTGTGTGACAACCGACAGGAATTTATCAACCTGGCCTATTTAGGCTTAGCTAGGCCTAAATGGAATGGTATCTATCGGGAATAACCTATAGGAGTTAAATATAGCCTAACTAGGCTATATATAAGGTAAGTGGGGGCAAAACTCCACAATCTGACCAAAATCAGGACAACTTGCTTAAGTTAGGCCTAAATGGAATGGAATTGATTGGAAATAATTTAAAGGGGATAAATATAGGCTAAATGGGGACAAATCCCCTTAATCCGGCCAAAATTAGGTTAACTTGCCTAAGTTAAGCCTATTTAGGCTTAGCTAAGCCTAAATGGAATGGAATCGATGAGACCTTTTTAGGAATTTCCCGCTGGTTGTTGCCTAGTGGCTTAAATGGTAAAGCATTGACCTTGTAAGCCAAGTATCTAGATTTGATTCCCGGCGTGGGTAATTTTTCACTCAGTTTGGAAATATTCAATTCATATGATAATTTACCAATCTGTTTGATTGTGTTAAAATAATAAAACTTTCATTTCAGATGTAGGAATAAAATGTGACTTTTTTATTTATTTATCAATTCAATATATATTTTAATCTGTAATTTTTGTGGACATTACTGAATTCTTGTTTTCTCATGAAGAATAAGTTGATTTTATAAAAATAATCAAGATATTGTTGAAATTACTGGTAATCACAAAACCTTTTTGCCAAATGTATTTATGCATTAATCAAGCTTTTTTGATTATTAAGTTTTGCTAAATCTGAAATAAAACTTCCTTATTTTATGATTTTGATGTAAATTAGTAATGTACCTTTAAGAGGCAAATTTTATTGAATAATTCATAAAAAATGCATCACATCTTTATAATCAATATTTAATAATGCATTATTGATTATTTACTTGACTTTTGCTTTCAATATTTTAATCATTTTAAGAGATTATCTAAATTTTTATTTAGTTGATTACTTAATGTGCAACACTAGGCACAGAAAAAGATCCAGATGATAATGTAAAGTCTATGGGGGCATTCTTTTCAAGTATTTCACCCAATTTTTAATTTTTTTAACGTGATTTTTTTGCACAAGATAGCTGAGGACGATCCAAACTGGCCTAGTTTTTACTTTTTCAGTTTTGGTTTCAGATTTAAAAAAAAAAAATACTTTAATTTTCGAAATTGGTTTAAAGCGGTTCTGAAATTCAAACTATTCTAATCTAAAAAAATTTTAAACAAAATAGAAAAAGTTAAAATTAGGCTGGTTGTGGGTCATCCTCAACTATCTTGTGCAAGAAAATCATGTAAAAATATAAAAATTTGAGCGAGATATTTGAAAAGAACACTCCCATAGACTTTACATTATCATCTGGTTCTTTTTCTGCGCCTAGTGTGGGGCCTTAATTATTTTAATATTTTACTATATTGTAAGCATTCATTATGATCTCAATGGCATTATGAATTACATTGAAATTACTGTTTTAAAAATGTAAACAAAGCAATGACCAGAAATCTGCACAACCTCTGGTCCCAAGCTCTGCGGATTTGAGAGAGTCTACTGTATTGCAAATAAGTAAGAAAGATCATGCATTAAGCATAGATTATGAAACACTTTCCAATGCTTCCTGAAATCTTTAAAAAAACTTTGTTATTTAGAGAAATAAGATGCTACTGTCCATAGCCAAATATGTTTTGAAATACTTTTCAATAGCCCTGTATTTGATCTGTCGGTTGATATATATATACAATTACAATATAATGGGAAAATTTAGTTTAGCAAGAAAATGCCTAACTGGCTGAAATATCTCTTGCAGCACTTTATTCTAATAGATGGAAAATACTTCAATACTTTTGTTCAGCCCCGTAATTTATCTAGTATCTTTACTACACACCAGTATTTTGTTAAAATTTAGTTCAAACAAACACATTCTTAAAGCTAATTAAATCTCACTTCTAGAAATTGTCACATATGGCTGACCATGTAGCTAATACTTTGCGTGACCCTGTATATCATTTCATCTATATTCTACAAACATTTCTTAGTAAAGTGAAAGCAGTTCAATGTAAAAATGCATTACTACCACTTTTAAGTTAATTACTCTCATATTTAGTAACCTTTATGAGCTCTTTTGTGTAACCCTGTATATCAACTATAGCATTTATTACACCATATAACAGGGTTGTTAAATACCCGGGTTTTTTCAGAAAAAACCCAACCCACTGTGTTTTTTCAGGGTTTTTGCAGCGTTTTTCGGGTTTTTTCAGGGTTTTGTGCATTATGGGAGGTGGTTCAGAATGCTTGAAAAAAAAAATGTACTTATTACTAAATTTAAAGTGGCTAATTGATTACAAATATATATAAATCAATGACAGTAATCAAAATTATGTTTTGCTTTTAGATAAATTGATTATTAGTAATAATTTATAAAATATTTTTTTATTATTACAAAATAGAATAAGCCAAATAATTCTACATGTATACATAATTAAATTAGGATTCTAATCATATATGGTATTTTGTTATGAGTTTCTATTGTATAACATAGAACGGATTACACATCAAAGTATTTTTTTAATGGGAAAAAATTTGTGTTACTTACACATGCTACAGAGATTAACTAACAATTATTTCTTTTAAAAATTGTGATGGTATAATTAGGACATTTCTTTTCTTTGGGGTGGGGGGGGAGGGTTATAAAGTTTGAGTGGTGTACTGATATTAAGAAATATATTATATACTAGCAGTTACCCGTGACTTCGTTCACATAACATTTAAAGAAATAATTGATCAATCAAGCAAAAAATTTCGATGATGAAAAGCATGTGTAATTAACTTTTTATCGCGAATTTATGGTAAAAAAACTTCTGATAATCCCTATTTGCTAATTTTTTTGCTGGTTAAAATTTTCCTTTCAGTGATTTAATACTAATAGATAGAAACATTCTTGAATACTTTTGTTCAGCCCTGTAGTTTTCCAAGTGCCTTTAATACACGAAAGTATCTTTCTAAAATTTAGTTCAAGCAAAAATATTTCTTATTACTACCTAAATTACATTTTCAGAAATTATCATATGAAGACAACCTTGTATCCAGTTCTTTGCGGGACTCTGTATATCATTTTATATATATATTACAAACATTTCTTAGTTTACTTAGTTTAAAATAAAAATGCATATTTTATTTTAAAACCACCTTTAAGTAAATTACGCTCATATTCAGTAACCTTTCCGAGATCTTTTGTGTAACCCTGTATATCTAAATTTAACTATTTATACTATTACCATTTATACTCTCCATTTAATATGCATACATTTAGCGAAACTTAAAAGCACATATCTTAATTCAAAATGCATTTCATCCATGCACCAGTCATCATTCATCATATACAGTACTTCGGATAGAATATATAATATTTGAAATCTTTTATGTGTCCCTGTAAATGCTATGCACTTCGTATTATGCATGAAATAACTCAAATTAAGCCTCAGCAACGTATATAAATTTGATTATACATGAAATCGTTTACCATAATTAAAATATGTCGGAAACTGTTCCTCCCTTTATTCTTATGCAACGGAATTCTTCTGTGTAACCCTGTAAATGAATAATAAGTGTCCTTTTATCTACATACTTTACAAAATGCATATTTTAGTGCACTTTGTAAATGCATATAAATTTGAATATGTTTCTCAGAGTGTAACATCGTTAAATTTAATTAAAACGATTTTTCCCCATAATGCCGTTATGTAAGGAAATTTTTTGACTATCCCTGTAAATAAACTAATCATGGTAGAAACTTTATTTTCAATAGGTATTTGTGCTAGGTAAATGTTAATAACATCAAAAAATTTCATGGAAATTGGAGTATATTTACAGAAGTTAGAAATCGACCAGACAGACAGACAAACCGAAAGCATAATAACTTTTCAACTTTGTTCAAAAGTATTAAAAAAATCCAGCTTAAAATATATTAACCAGTAGTTTTATTTTCCACCTTTTCCCCATAAAAAAATTCTTCCATTGATAATTATGAGTTTTGAATAAAATTATTCATTTGTATCTAACTTATAACTTATTAATTAGTATAAGTAAACTAGTTGGATGTGTCAATCCCAAAACTTTCTTCTATCTCATAAGTACATTTTAATATTTAAAAAAAAAAAAAAAAAAAAAAAAAAACGCGGTGACCCCAAAGTTATTGACTATCGAATTTCCTCGAACATTTGACCTAGCCTAATGAGATTCTGGTATCCGAAAAGCCTAAAACGCAAAATTTAATTAATATTCTGAGAAAATGAGCTTAGTATTGCCTCATGTTGGGTAATTTATACTAAAACCTAATAAGCATCTATTTATGTCAAGACCTAACAGAATCTGAAAGTTGATGGAATTTCGTCCATTAGTTCTTTAGATATAGTTATAACAAAAAATTTGCAAAACGTAGCACAGCAACACCATATCTTGGACAATTTATGCCAAAAGTAAAAAAGTGTCTAATTATGTTATGGTGTAAAAGAATCTGAAGTTTGATGAAATTCTGTGCATTAGTTCTTGAGATATAGCTAGTTTAAAAAAACCGTGTAAAATATAGCACAGCAGCACCAGCAGTTGAAGGATTTCTAACAAAACGTAATCATCGTGTAATTATGTTATATGTCATTTTGTAACAAAATCTGAAGTTTGATGAAATTCTGTGCGTTGGTTGTTGAGATATAGCTATCGGAAAAATTGTGCAAAATGCAGCATAGCTGCACCACCTGTTGCAAGGTTAATACCAAAATGTAATTAGCGTTTAATTATGTTATATATTCTAGTGTAACAGAATCTAAAATTTGATGAAGTTGTCTGCATTAGTTCTTGAGATATAGCTATCGCAAAAATCGTGCAAAATGTAGCATAGCAGCGCCACCTATAGGGCAGTTCACACTAAAACTTTATCAGTGGCTATGTATCTCAAGGTATCGCGGAATCTGAAGTTTGGTGAAATTCTGTGCATTAGTTCTTGAGATATAGCTATCATGAAAATCATGGCATAAGCAGCACCACCTGTTGGCCAATTTACACCAAAACTTAATCAGCGACTATGTATATCAAGGGGTCACAGAATCTGAAGTTTGGCGAAATTCTGTGCATTAGTTCTTGAGATATAGCAATCTTGAAAAACGTAGTATAGCAGCGCCACCTGCAGGCCAATTTTCACCAAAAACCAATAGGCACTACTTCATATCAAGGTCTAACTGAACATAAAATTTTATTAAATTTCGAGCATTAGTTCTTGAGATAGAGCGCCCACAAATTTTTTGTCACATACAGACAGACTCACAGACAGACATTTTCTAAAAATAGTCAAAACGTGTTCAGGACCCTCTAAAAATGTATAAATCCGTCGAAAACCGGAAGTCGAAAATTTTCATGAATCCAATACTTTCTTCTTGTAAAGATAGAAGAAAGTAAAAATATTTCTGATTCATTTTAAATATAACGTCATTATTTATCTCGCTCCATTAGCTACTGATATTCGTACCCCTTGTATTTTTAATGACTGCTTTAAAGTGCCTGTTTTATTTCAACTATGACGTCACATTTTCATAAGTGAACCATTTTATTAAAAATATAATTCTTTTTACTTTTAATTTATGTCGCCATATTTTACACAAAAATTCCAATTAACTAAACAAATATCCATGTTAACTATATTATAAAAAATACACCTTTTATTTTTATTTCAAACATGACGTCATATTTATTTTCTTTTAAATTATTTTATTACAATTTTTCGCGTGGAAGTTTTCTATTAAAAATTCATTGCCGCTAAAAAATTATTATTCCAATATTTTATTTTCTTGGCAACAGGAAAGGAAAATGGTTAAATTTTATCTGAAAAATGCCTATTGATTTTGTATGAAAAATAATTAAATTTTGAATTATTAAGGAAAGTATTTGAATAAAATAAATAAAAATTAGCCTATGTTCATTCTACTCCTATAATCTATCTATATGCAAAGATTCAAAGACATTAATCCATCCGTTTTGAAGCCAAGTGCATTCCAATTTTTCGGACACACTTTCACATTTATAATATACAGGGTGTCCGAAAAGTCTGGAAACGTCCGAATAACTCGAGAAATACATATGAGATTGAAAAACGTAAATATACGTGTTAAATATTTTTAAATAAGCTACTCTGTGATACCAAATTTGACCTTTGAAACTGACCCCCTGGGGGTCAGAGGGGGGCCAACTTTGAAATCTTAAATTATAACCCCCATTTTTTATTGCAGATTCGGATTCTACGGACAAAAATACATAACTTTTGTATTTGATGTTTATTTCAAATCTTCGTTTATCACGGTGTAATCGAGCATATTAAATTGATACATATTCCCGCTTTTCCAACGGGATTTTCCCTAATCGAAACTGATTGGGTAGAATTTTTGACGTCAAATTCCTCGTCTTTTGTAGGAATAGCGTTTCCTGAAAATCACTCGTGGCGATTATTTCAATAGTGCTACACTGTTAAAAATTTGACCCATTTGCTGCAGCGTCACTCCACAGCTATTATAGAATATCTCGTTTGTGACCAATGAGAATGCTCCATAACACCGTAAATTAATCGTTTTCTATAAAAGCGGTGGAGTGACGATGCAGCAAAAGGGTCAATTTTTTTACAGTGTACTTTACTGTGTTATGAAACATTCTCATTGGTCATGAAAGAGATATTTTATAAAAGCTGTGTAGTGACGCTACAGCAAATGGATCAAATTTTTTAACTGTGTAGCACTACCGAAATAATCGGCACGGGTGATTTTCAGGAAACGCTATTATTGCAAAAGACGAGGAATTTGATGTCATAAATTCTCCCCAATTAGTTTCGATTAGGGAAATCCCATTGGAAAAGCGGGAATATGTATCGATTTAATATGCTCAATTACACCGTGATAAACGAGGATTCGAAATAAACATCAAATACAAAAGTTACGTATTTTTGTCCGTAGAATCCGAATCTGCAATAAAAAATGGGGGTTATAATTTAAGATTTCAAAGTTGGACCCCCTCTGACCCCCAGGGGGTCGGTTTCGAAGGTCAAATTTGGTATCACAGAGTAGCTTATTTAAAAATATTTAACACGTATATTTACGTTTTTCAATCTCATATGTATTTTTCGAGTTATTCGACCGTTTCCAGACTTTTTGGACACCCTGTATATAAGGATGTAATATAAATACATTATATGTGTAATTTAAAGTTGAAATTTTGAAAAAACCCACTTGGGTTTTTTCAAAAAAAGCCCACCTGGGTTTTTTGGGTTGGGCAAAATCATAACAACCCTGCCATATAATTTGCAAATACAGTAGATTCCCTCAAATCCGCACAGCTAAGGACCAGAGGTTTTGCAGATTTCTGGTCATTGCTTTGTTTATATTTTTAAAAAGTAGATTTAATGTAATTGATAATGAAATCAAAAGTATAATGAATGCTTATAATATGCTAAAGTATTAAAATAAGTAATAAACTAAAATAATAAAAAATTAGATAGTTTTTAAAATGATAAAAATACTAAAAACAAAGGTCAAATTAATAATCAATAAATGTACAATTAAATATTATAGAGATGAAATGTTTTTCCTTAATTATTCAATGAAACTTGCCTCATAAAGGTACATTACTTATTCACATCAAAATCATAAAATAACGAAGCTTTACTTCAGGTTTAGCCAGACTTAATAACTAAAAAAGCTTGATTAATACATAAATATTGTTGCAGCGTATATACGGTTCTTTTGATCTTATGGTTAGACAACTTCAAACTCTTTGCTCTTAGAAAAGTAGAAAATAATTTATTTACAGAACTTCAGAACAACAGAGTCCTCGAAACTCACAAATATTTCTAGATATTCAAAAATAATTGTTCAAATCTATCGTATAAGTGCAGATATAGGTTCCAGAGACTCTTTATACAACGTCTCTACACTAAATCACATTCAAAATAACATAAATAAGACTCAAGCAAACTTGCTTCACAAATGCGTTGTTCACTCAATGACTGACTGGTAAATAATAACAACAACAGCTCGTATCGCTCTCCTTATATATAGTCTCGCCGCATGCGGTGGAAATTTCTACAAACTTCTAGAAAAAACTGGAAAACCACGGAACAACATTCAATGTATCAGTAGACCTAAGGGGGGGGGGTTACCATAAATAGGGAAGGGTTACCATCGCCAACAATCGCCAAGTTTGTCGCCAACTTGGCGATATCTCTAATATTTCGTTAATCTGCCGTAGACATACACTGAAAATAATAGACAAGTTTGCTTGATAACAGAGACAATGTAACAAAAACTAATATTAGTAAAGAAATGGAGCTTAATAAGATTATTTACATCATTTTACAGTACAAACACTAACTATTTACAAAATTCGTAACACTACCCCCTCCTCAAAGACTGCACGTCCCGGGCAGTGCAATCCTTGAGTTAGAGGAAAACACTTAAAATAAATAAACAAATAAATAAATAAATAATAACAATAATAATAAAATTTACATAAATAAGAACTAATTACTATTTACATATTTACAAAAAGTGACTTTCATGACCATGGTCTGAAATTCCAATTTTGAATTTTTAATCACTTTGGCCAAAATAAGGGGCTAGCCGGTTATAATGTACGACCTTGGGTTTGGTGTGTGGCGATTTTCGTTTATGCGTACGACGACGTCATTCAGCCTGTTGACGACTGTGTAAGGACCGTCCCAGTTTCTTTGTAGTTTTGGCGACAGTCCCTTATGACGTATCGGATTTCACAACCAAACTTTGTCACCTTCGTTGAACTCATGTCCAGTTGCCTTTGTGTCGTACCGTGTCTTCATCTTTTCTGATGCCAGTCCAATTCGGTTCCTCGCTAGACAATGAATCTTCTCAATCCGTGCTTGGAGTTTATCGACATATTCCTCAGGTGATGAAGGAGCATCAGGAGGACGGCCAAACAAAAGATCAGCAGGCAGACGAAGATCACGACCAAAGAGCATTTGAGAAGGGGAGTAACCAGTGACCTCATGAGTGGCACTCCTGTAGGCAAGCAGGAAAAGAGGCAATTTCTTGTCCCAGTCCTGTTGGTCTCTAGACACCAGGAGAGAGAGGCTATTTAGGATGGTACGATTGAACCGCTCCACCATGCCGTCCGATTGAGGATGTAGAGGTATAGTTCGAGTTTTGTCCATGCCGAGTAGTCTGCACATTTCCTTAAACACAGCCGAATCAAAGTTTCTTCCTTGATCGGAATGGATTTGAATAGGAACTCTGTATCTGGAAACCCAGTGTTGAACTAGTATGTCTGCTACGGTTACCGCCTCTTGATTAGGAATGGCATAGGCTTCAGGCCACTTAGTGAAGTAGTCCATGACAACGAGGATGTACTTATTGCCATCAGATGTTCTAGGAAGTGGACCCAGGATGTCTAGAGCAATTCGTTCGAAAGGAGCTCCTACATTATAACATTGCAATCGCCCACGGGTTCGCCTCTTAGGACCTTTACGTGCTACACAGGTGTCACAAGTTCGACACCACTTCTCCACGTCACTGCGAACATTATTCCAGTAGAAACGCTCTCGAACCTTTTGCAGGGTCTTCATTACACCAAAATGACCTCTTGTGGGACTACCATGCAGTTCTTGAAGGACCATAGAAATTCTCGACTTAGGGAGTAGTAGTTGCCATCTACATGTCTTTCCATCGTCAGACTCCCATTTTCGGTACAAGATGCCGTTCTTCAAATGTAAGGAATCCCAGACAGCCCAATAACGTTTAGTCATAGGATGGTAATGGGCCATGTCTTGCCAGCTGGGCTTCCTGTTGGACTCCTCTTTCAGCTCTAGAATTGGCTTAATTTCAGGATCAGCAAGTTGATCTTTACGCAGGCTCTCGTCACTCCACTGATCTTGCGATGATGTAGATCCAGTTGTAACTTGTCTTACTATAGGACCTTTGACATTAAATTTCTTCTCAACCCGGTCACAGTATCTACAATTATCTGAGCAGGGTCTTCTTGAGAGAGCATCTGCATTTCCATGTGATGAGCCTTTTCGATGGCGTATCTCCATATCGTACTCTTGAAGCTTTTGTATCCACCTGGCTATCTGGCCTTCAGGGTTCTTAAAATTCAATAGCCAAGTTAGAGAAGCATGATCAGTTCGGATCAGGAATTTTCGACCGTAAAGATAGTGATGAAAATGGTTTATGGCTTTCACTACAGCAAGAAGCTCTTTTCTTGTTACGCAGTAGTTTCGCTCTGCCTTTGATAAGCACTTGCTGAAATAGGCGATAACACGCTCCTGGTCGTCGATTTCCTGGGACAGTACAGCGCCAATGCTTTCGTTACTTGCATCCGTATCAAGTATAAACTGTTTATCAATTTGAGGATATGACAGAATTGGAGTGGATGTTAAGGCCTCCTTAAGCTTTTCAAAAGCAACGTCACATTCCTGTGTCCACATAAATTTTTGATTGGCTTCTGTTAATTTATGAAGTGGTCTTGCAATCATCAAGAAGCCTTTGACGAATTTCCTGTAATAGGTGCATAATCCTAGAAAACTTCAAAGCTGGTGAACATCTGCTGGACGATTCCAATTTTTCACGGCCGATATCTTCTCCGGATCAGTCCTAACTCCTTCTGCTGAAATGATGTGTCCGAGGTAGGCGACTTCATTTCGAAACAAACTGCATTTCGAAGGGCTTAACTTCAAATTAGCTTCCTGTAATTTTTGTAGCACCCACCTGAGGTTGTTCAGATGTTCATCAAAAGATTTTCCTATGATTATGATATCGTCTAAATAAACAAGACATGCCTCATATGACAGCCCCCGGAGAACCGTTTCCATAAGGCGTTCAAAAGTTGCAGGTGCATTACATAGGCCAAAAGGCATTACCTTGAATTGCCATAATCCTTGTCCCGTTGTGAAGGCAGTCTTCTCGCGGTCGTCGGGATGGATCTCTACCTGCCAGTAACCACTCTTCAGGTCTAAAGTCGAGAACCAAGTGTTGCCCGCAAGTGTGTCAAGAGTGTCGTCAATCCTTGGCAGAGGGTAACTATCCTTTTTGGTGACGTCATTCAGTCGGCGGTAGTCTACACAAAATCTTGTAGAACCATCCTTCTTTCTTACTAATACAATGGGAGATGCCCATGGACTTGTCGATGGTTCGATGACGTCATTTTCTTCCATATCCTTAATTAAATTCTGCACCTCTTCTTGCTTGGCAAAAGGTAGTAGTAGTAAGGTCTAGGGTACTGTTTAATAGGAGAGTGATCTCCCGTGTCAATTCGATGTTGTGCCATTTTAGTTCGTCCAAAGTCTTCAGATGTTTGGGAAAATAAACTTTGGAATTCTCTAATTAAATTTTCCGCAGCTTCCATCTGTTTTGGATCTAAGTCTGTATTTTGTAACAAATCCTTGACTAAATTATCTGAAGATTTCTCAGAGTGACTGGAATTTTGACTTATGCACGTCACAGGAGCACATGACGCTATCACCTCTCCTTTCTTGATAGTCCTCGTCTTATCACTGATGTTAGCAATTCTGACTGGAATGGTCTTCTTCGAGAGGTCCACTACAGATGAAGCCACCAATACTCCTGCTTGTTTACTATTGTCTTCAGGATAATCTATATGGCCAAATCGGTAATTAGTTTCATTTTTAATTACAGCTGGAACTAAAAATTCTGTTCTTGGATCTAGATTGATGTCTTCTTTGGCTATTACTATTTGTTTACATTCAATTTCATTATTTAATCCAAAAAGACTTATTTCTTCAAATTTTGAGAGCATTTTGCTATTTTTGAAATCAAGTTTGAAGCCAAACTTCTTCAGAAAATCTAGTCTGATTAAGCAAGGATCTGTTATGTTAGCCACATATGCCGTATGGTGATATTTCGTTCCTCCAAAGTTGATGGTTAAATTTGCCTTACCACATATGCCTATCTTGTCGCCCGTCACAGTTTGCAGGGTAACGCATGGTGGAGTCCAGATGAGCTTACATTTCAATTTCTGAGCCAAATCTTCTCTTATTATTGTAACATTGGCTCCTGTATCGACAATCATACGGCACTGAATTCCGTTAATAAAGCCTATCACATATAATTCATTATCGCCGCCACTCATTTTTGGTATCTGGAGGATCTTCAGATGGGGCTTTTCATTCTCTGGCAACCTCCGCCCCGCGAGATGGCCAAAATTTAGTTTCCCTGATGACCGTTTGAATTTATCTCACGTTCGTGGATTTTGGGGCAATTTCTTCGAAGATGTCCTGTATCACCGCATCCCCAGCACGTGAGATTCTGTCTTCTTGAACTTGTTCTTCCATATTTTAAAGCTTCAATCTCTTGATATATTTTCCTAATTTCTTTCAAGACGTCGCTCTCAGTGTCCGAGCTTTTGTTTACCATTGCCCCTCGGACTGAATGACGATCTTTTCGGCTGGCTTGTGTAGCTGCTTCCAACTTTAAGGCATATAGTAATGCAGCCTTTAAATCCTGCACATCTGCCATTCGTACCGCTCTCTGCACTTCTGGATCTTTTATTCCGTCTACAAAGTACTGCAGTGAGAGCATTTTCCGTACATTTGTTGGACAGTCAATGAATGCTAAATTTGCAAGCCGTTCAATTTCCAAGGCAAACTCTTGAAGGGTTTCACTCGATTTTTGATGGCGGCTCTTCATTTGTATTCTCGTATAATCCTTGAAGAATTTTTTGCCGAATCTCATTTCAAGTGCACAACTTAGAGTCTCAAAATTGAGTTGCGTCATATCGGGTAATGTTTGCAGCACGTCGGCGGCTTCTCCTCTTAAAGATGCTGCCAGTTGACAAGCTTTCACCTCGTCACTCCATTTGTTCGCTTCGGCTACAATGGTGAATTGGGTCTTGTAAACTTGCCAGGAACTCTTTCCGTCGTATGTCGACAGCTTGATGTGCACGGGAGAAGCAGGCGGATTTCTAAATTCTTCATAATTACCACTGGACGCCGAAAGCTTCTTCTCAAGATCTTGAACTTTTTTATTTAGCTTTTCATCTACTTCACCTAGTATTTTCTCTTCAACGTTACTGATTTTCTGTTCAACGTTACAAACTTCATTCTGTATTTTCTCTTCTACCTCTGCCATTTTCCTTTCCGTTTTCTGTTCAACATTACTAACTTCATTCTGAATTTTCTCTTCTACTTCCTCTATTTTCTCTTCTACCAAGCCTATTCTTCTCTCTACCGACAAGAACTTTTCTTCTAAAGTTTTCTTCATTTCTTCTTGGCCTTTATTAATCTTTTCAGTCACATCTTCTTGGCATTTATTCATTTTATCCGCCAACTCTTCTTGGCCTTTATTCATTTTTTCCGCCAACTCTTCTTGGCCTTTTGATAACTCTTCTTGGCCTTTATTCATCTTTTCTGCCAACTCTTCTTGGCCTTTTTCGATTTTATTGGTCAGATCTGTCCTTAATCCGTTAATAGCTTCTAACAGTTCTTTCAGTTGTCCGTCCATCGTTCTTGTTTTCGCCATAAGATCCCGACCCCTGACACCAAATGTTGCAGCGTATATACGGTTCTTTTGATCTTATGGTTAGACAACTTCAAACTCTTTGCTCTTAGAAAAGTAGAAAATAATTTATTTACAGAACTTCAGAACAACAGAGTCCTCGAAACTCACAAATATTTCTAGATATTCAAAAATAATTGTTCAAATCTATCGTATAAGTGCAGATATAGGTTCCAGAGACTCTTTATACAACGTCTCTACACTAAATCACATTCAAAATAACGTAAATAAGACTCAAGCAAACTTGCTTCACAAACGCGTTGTTCACTCAATGACTGACTGGTAAATAATAACAACAACAGCTCGTATCGCTCTCCTTATATATAGTCTCGCCGCATGCGGTGGAAATTTCTACAAACTTCTAGAAAAAACTGGAAAACCACGGAACAACATTCAATGTATCAGTAGACCTAAGGGGGGGGGGGGGTTTACCATAAATAGGGAAGGGTTACCATCGCCAACAATCGCCAAGTTTGTCGCCAACGTGGCGATATATTGCCAAATTTGGCGACCAAAATTAGTCGCCAAAAGTGACGCCAACTTGGCGATATCTCTAATATTTCGTTAATCTGCCGTAGACATACACTGAAAATAATAGACAAGTTTGCTTGATAACAGAGACAATGTAACAAAAACTAATATTAGTAAAGAAATGGAGCTTAATAAGATTATTTACATCATTTTACAGTACAAACACTAACTATTTACAAAATTCGTAACAATATATTTGTAAGATTGTGATTACCAATGATATCAGCAATATCTTTATTTTTTCAGAAATAAATTATTCTTTCTTCATGAAAAAACATGAATTCAATAACCTTAACAAAAATTACAAATTAAAAAATATATGGAATTGATATAAAACTAAGAAAGTCAAATTTTGCATCTACATCTGAACTGAATGTTTCATTGTTTACATCTGTAAAATATGGTTGATTTTAGAGAATTGTGGATTTTAGGAGTGCAGATTTGAGGGAGTCTACTGTATTTTGTAAAACTTAAAAGTGCATATCATAATTGAAAAGGCGTTTCAACCATCCATCAGCTATCATCAATAATACACAGTATTTTGGATAAAATTATAAGGTTTGAAATATTTTGTGTGTCCCTGTAAAAGCTATCCACTTCATATTATGCGTTAAATATTAAGTCTCAGCGGCATATATCAATTTTATGATACTTGAAATCGTTTAACATCATTAAAATGAGTCGCAAACAATTCTCTCCTTTATTATTGTATAATGGAATTCTTTTGAGTGACCCTGTAAATGAATAATAACTATCATTTTGACAGCATATTTTACAGAATGCATATTTTAATGTTGTGAATCCATATAAATTTGAATAAGTTTAACAGGATGTAACAGCTTTAAAATTCATTTGAAACGATTTTTTCCCATTGGCTGTAATGTATCGGAAAACTTTTGACTATCCCTGTAAATCAGGAAGGTCAAACTTGTCTACAATCGCGGGCCAGATTTAGCATTGTACAGAAAATCGCGGGCCACATTATCGAAAATAAAGAAGCGGATTAATTTGATGACTATCGCACAAAATGAAAACTGTACATTAAAAATACAGCATTGTTTAGAAAAAAAAAAAAAAAAAAGCAAACAAAAATACATACAAAAATTTTTAAACTATTGGAAAATTTAGAAGCACGCACCAGAAAAATTTTAAAGATATTTATTACGTACAAACAAATCTGTAGTAAAAGTATCCTACGAGAGTGCACTGTCAAATATAATGAAAAACAAGTTAAACTAAAAATTCAAACATGCTTAGCTAACACTGAACTTTTTAAAATTTAAATTGCAATCAAAATTATACAAAAATGTGTTATTAAATTTGTAATCTTAATATCTGCATTTTCTTTTATGTTGTAATTGCTACTTTTTATAAAACCAATCATTGATAGAATACAATTATTTACAATATAATTTTATGAAATAAAAAAATCATAAATTAAAATATAATACCTATGGTTATTGATCCGCCATAGGAAAAATTTCCTGATTCTCCTCAATAAAATTTCTTGCACCTATATTTTCAAGAATTATAAAGTTAAAGGAGAAAATTAACGCTCACTGGCCACGGGTCACTTAATGAGAAAAAGTGGCCATTAAACAAATATTTGTCAGTGGCTACTGTATAGTAATGAAAATTTGTTGGTTTAGCAAAACATGTTCAAATTATAGATTTCTTGCAATTATTGAAATATCTGGTTATAGCATGAATATTTATAGAAATGCCCCTGCATATTTCAAATGGATTTAACTATTCTGGACATCCTTTATTCTAACTTGAACGATTTTGAGTTGTATGCAAATGCATGATACTGTCGTCAGGCCAAGATAAGAAAATCCCTGAGTAGATTTCCTTTTTTCGAAGGTTCTAAAATTTGTAGGGAGGGAACTTCCTCTGTAGGGCAAAAAAAGACGGCTAATTCTTGGAATGATAAGTTGAATGGGAGAGAAGAAAATGCTGTACTTCTCTAGAGTAAAGTTGATTGGCCAGTTACCTTGGCAAAAGGATCGAGCTGAAGCCAGTTCCATATTATAGAGTCTTTCTTATCCGAGCCAGACAGTACAATCGTTGTTTTTAAAAGCAAATTGATTGCTTTTGATGTGTTTCACCAATACACTTTTTTCAACAAAGCTTCAGTTTAAAATTTATTTATTTTTCTAAATTATTTCTAGATATTTGTAGGGTTTTCGAAATATTTGTGAGTAAGTTCTTAGCAAACTTCAATGAAGTTTCTACATATCAAACCTAATTTTTCAGTCTTTATTCGAAATATAAAAAAATATTTCAAATTGACTTATGAATATGTGATGTTATATCTTCATCATCAAGAAATATAAAGATCACACAGGGATAATGTACAATGATATGTTTACTAACCTTTAAGAATGAAATTAATTAATGAGCTTATGTACAGAATGCTCGCCTTCGACCATGCATGCAGACAAATAATAAAAACAGGTAACAATTTTTTGTTAATTATTATTTTTACTATTATTATTATTATTTTAAAAGACGAGAAATCGTGTAACTTTCTAATTTAAAGCTATTTATTTCTTTTGATTTCTTAGAGATTTTTAATTAGAAAATAGCGTTGTATTTTAATCGATTTTCGATACATTTTTAATATCTAACAAACACCATGCATTGTAATGTCACAGTGAATCAAAGAGAGCAATAAAATAATGTATTCATTTCAAACATAAAACGCATACTAAACCATTAAGGAAAAAACAAATTTTTATAATATTTTTAATTTTTAGATTAAGATATGTTCTTCTTAACTTTTTTATTGATAACTTTTGCATACCCTATCTTCTGGAAATGAAATTTTAAAATGAGTTCGATTTGACCATATTCATGACAGTGTGTTTGCATCTTTTACGCTACAGTGGTTTTGAATCGGTGTTGTTTGCTTCTTCTATGCCAAACTGTAAAAAAATTTCATCCAAAATAACAACCATTAATTTAAAATTCTAGACTTTTCTTTATTTAATTGCAGATCATTAAATTTAATGTATGTCAATATCTGCCATTAAATGTAATGAAGATTAATATTCTGAAATAATGGTAGATATTTTGAATAAAAACATTCTCCAATTTTGCAACGCTGTAATATTTGCAACACAAAGTGTACTTTCTGCATAAACTAAGAACTGAATCAAACATACAAAAATGCTAAAGGCTTGACAGGCCACAGAGAAGTTCCTCGCGGGCCACGTGTTTCACATGCCTGCTGTAAATAAACTAATCATAGTAGAAACTTTATTTTCAATAGAATTCGTGCTAGGGTAAACATCAATAACATATAAAAATTTCAGAGCAATCCGAGTATATTTACGGGAGTTAGAGCATGGACAGACGGCTATCTGGCCACACGGCCAGACAAACCAAATGCATAAACACTTTTCAACTTTGTTGGAAAGTGTTAAAAATGTTAAAGCTATACTTAATTCAAATTTTTTATTATTGCTTTCAAAATATTGTTCCTGTTTTTTAAAAAAAGCCATTTTTTGGTGAACCTTTAAGTTGAAAAAATTATTCTTTCAAAATTTATGTATTTTTCTATTACTTGTTTTGCCTAGGGGGAAAAAAAAAAAGGATAAGAAAAATATGTACAAATACATGCAGTATTAAATTTACACATAGTAAGTAGATTTTTGAGGCATCGAAAAGTGATTTGGGCCAAATACCAAATATTTGACACCAAATCTTTTTATATTTCAAAATTTAAGGATATTAACAGTTGAAAACAATATTATATAATATTTAACATAGAGATATTTCCATTTTGATACCGTATTAGAATATGCGGAAGGCCGAATATTGAATATATATCGAATATTCAAAGTGATCGATCTATATACATATTGTGATTATGGATGATGCAATATTATGAAATCCTCGACTTATTTACATCATAATATCAATTTGCGTTCTAAATTTAATTTAAAGGAGACAGCAAAATTTTATAGCCTTAGCTAACTGGTATATACAGAATTTTAACCAAGCAAAATTAGTTGTTTTTGAATTTAAATAAAAATAAGCAGTAACCTGATTTTTCTAGCATTGCAGCATCAGACGCAAGTTTAATAATCTTGGTCATCTTAAATCTTGAAAGCATACTCTCTATATATAATTTGATGGCTTTTCCGGTTGTTTATGCATTTAAAATTAAATGCTTCTAGTACCAGTTATCAATATTACACGTGTATACAACGATCAACATAATAGTCTACTTCTACTAGGGCTTCTACTAACACAACACAACGTGCAATAAAATCGTTTTGTTAATGAACATTGCATATTTATTCAACGACTCTTTTTTTTAACGCATGCGTTAAAAAAAAAAAAATGCAAATTCTGATTGTAGGCAATGTAGTCAGATTGTTGTTAAATGATTAGCTAATATCATATGGAAATGCGCAATGTTTATAACAAACACCCAACAAGATTTGAGCTGAGAGCTTGGCTTGAATTTAGCGCCAAATTGGCAATATTGGCGAAGGGAAGGGCCGGTTCTGGTATGTTTTTATAAATGAATCACTAACAGAGCTGCTAGAGCGTTCCAACTTAATGCTGGAATCTGTCGTAAGTTAACAAGTTGCGCCAGGTGGTGGCAGAGGTGTAAATGAATGCGCTGGTTTGACGTCATATATGCGCAGATGTTTATTATCTCCGCATCTCTTGCGCATATTTTCCAAATTTTCACTCAACTATGAATGATGAATCTGTTGTTTACCAGATTTAATTCAAAATATTTTTTGTTACAGTTTGTTTTGATAAAAATATGCAATATATATATATATATATATATATATATATATATATATATATATATATATATATATATATATATATTCACAATATCATTTTGATTTCGAAGAAAAAAGTACCTAATGCAGCAAAAACACTGCTTTTTGCCCGAAATGAAAACGATATTGCGACTATTTTTTAAATACATATATTTTTATCAAAACATGCTGTAACAAAAAATATTTTGAATTAAATCTGGTAAACAACAGATTCATCATTCATGGTTGAGTGAAAATTTGAAATTCATGATTAAAGTTTTAACAGGTATTCTATGAAATGGTTTTGTCTGTTTCTCTTCATATAATTTTGAAATTGTAAATATTGTAGACCTAAATTTCATGAAAGCTATTTAGGTTAAAAGGAAAACATTTTTAATATATATGCATACAGTATTTAAATTTAATATATGTTAATTTTTAATATAAATTCTCGAAATAGCTTTATCTGTTAAAGAAAAAGAAAAAAAAGAGAGAGAGAGAGTCTAATCTACGATTTTAGGAAAATGATTGTCTAGAACGTTAAATATTTAAACAAATAAATTAACAATATTTCTTTGCTTAACAAGACAACATTTAATACATACATTTAAGATTAAAGTTATTCCGAATATACGTATAATGAAATAGGTTTTTAAATTAAAATAATGAAATGTTTGCAAGTTAAATAATAAAAGTCGATACGACCAAGAAAACATCGGATTTTTATCGTCTGCCATTAGTAAATGAAAAATGGAGCTAAAGTTGAGTGTTTTATTTAGTATTAAATTCTATACATTTCTAAATATTGATAAACATTATATTATCATAGGGAATATAACGATGTACATAATTTTGCATAATTTAGCTCATCAAGAAATTAGTAGAATGTGACACTATTTCAAAATTTTTCATACTACTTACTAAATTTAATGAATCATCTTTCATTACATTAAAAACATAATTAAAATCGAACATATTTTAATCAGCGATATTTGTATCGCATAGTTAAATGATATTTCGTCTTAGTATATTTTATGTTAATATTTAGTCGTACTACACTTATTTATTCTATATTTAATTACAATATTTCAAACCTAAAACTTATTCTACGCAATGTTTTAAAGTAACAAGCCTGTTTATTTGAGATTAATGCATGAAGCCTCCCGCCAGAGGACGCTGATACCTTGCCCAAGTTAATCAGACCAATCATGTAAACCCTGAACCAAAACAATGACACGTGTACAAACATGTGCACAGAACAGAAAGCAGCTCATTCAATGCTAATTTGGGCAGGGTTTGCGTCACGTGGACTTACACGTGGTTCAATGAAATGGTTCAGGGTTTGAAGCTGTTGCCAGCTTCACTTTTTTGGCGGTTTTTCGCGAAATGGCTCGGCTGGTAGTATTATAGTAGGCTATGGTAACATTTTATAGAAACAAAAAAGTTTTGTTGCCATTCACACAAAAGAAACTGCAATCTACTTAATAATCCTCTAGTTATGCACCCCTGCCGCTAGATGGCATATGCCTTGACCCCGCCTTTAATCTTGCGGACAGCTCTTCCATAGGAGTTGGAACGCTTGAAATATATGCAGTTTTGATCACTAACCATATGGTAAAATTCTTCTGCTAGGATAAGTGTTGGATGTAACACTTTTTCCTGCTGTTTACCTTTAACAACTTATATTCTTTAATAAATTTTGATTTGAATACCATGGAAATCTTTTGTTGGAATGAATAATTTCTACAGTTTGCAGAATTAGAGTAAAACTTATAGTAAGAGTTTTTCAGCTGTTTTCTATTTGTGCTAATCATTTTATTTCAATGTTTTTCTATTATTGAATCTATAGTGTAGTTATTGTATTATGAGCAGTATTTTACCAATTTTATTTTAGAATGGCTTACTTATATTTTCGTAACGATGTTATATTTTTTTGCAGATTACTCAACATGGAAGATATTCTAGCGAAAATCATGAAAGATGCGTCATCGGCCAAACATTCTGCTGTCAAAAAATCATGTTTAGAATCTCAAGGTTTGATAAATTTTCAGACTGTTTCCACTCAATGAATGTATTTGGACATTTTTACAATTAGAAATTGTTTTGAATTTTTAAAATTAAATCAATAGTTACAAAAGCCACAGAATAAGTGTTGTTGGCTATATTAAACAGATTTAAAAAAAAAAAAAAAATCCTTGTTTTAGATAAACAATATTTAAATTTTTTTTTTTTACTTAAGTAATGGAATTTCTAATCAAACCAGATTTTTATGAAGTTTCTCTATTTCACTTATGGAAAACATATTTTATTAGGAAATATGATGTTGTCAATGAAGATTTGATAATTTAAGAGAGACTGCTCAGGCAGGGAAAATAAATCTGTAGAACACTTCCTAGAGGTCTGCACATGCCCAAGTCTGGCCTGAGACCTATACCCAGACCAACAGAGTGGTTCTGAATTTTCTAATGAACCAGGCCAGCAGAATTGAAATAATTTTTTCAACAAACCATATGGGCCAGGCCAAAAAAAAAAAATTAGCAGGCTTGTTGACCAATTATAAAGATTTCAGTGGAAACTATCAAATATGACCTATTTTCAATGAATATGGCTTTAACATAATAAGTATGAATTTGTGTTACGAGCCGATACTAGTTTGGCAAAATCAATACAGAAATGTAACTTGTGCAGTATAAAGATCAGTATTGGACAGTTACTTTGTGTCTAACCCAGGCTTAATATTTTTTCAGCAGATTTATGCCAGGCCGAGATCAGGCTTTCATTGTTTTTCTACATATAATCGAGCTGGTCTGGAACTAGACTTAATTGTTTTCAAGATGTGTAGTGCAAACTACATGATTTGTAAAAGTATCAATAGCGATAAAGAACATAAGTTAATGTAATCTTTGGAAATATACTTCTGGGTGGCTCTTAAATTCACTGCTCAACAATGTAAAAGTCTGACACATTTTTTTACTATTTTTTGACTGTAAAAGCATATAAAATTGTCATGCCTGACTATTGAAGGGATTTGGAATTGAACAGCATTTTCCTTTTTGGGTAAATAAGATACTTGTATATACTTATACAAGATACTTGTTGAAATATAAGAGGCTCTTGTCATGTGGCTGCAGATTTTTCTCCCTTTTCATGCTGCCACTTCCGGAAATTCGATTCAAAATGCTATCTTTGACAGTGTTTTCTTAAATTGTTTGTATCAAAAAATGGATAACGACATTAGATTAAATAGTTTCTAAATAAAATCATCTGCTAATCTTATGAGCTTTCAAAAAAGAAATTAATTCAGAAATGTATCAGGAAGTGACTCCTTTGGATTTGAGAAAATCTTTAATAAAATGATATATACATTTATGCATAAAATGCAAAAAGAACAAATAAATAATCACAAGGAAGAATTATTTTTAAAAGCTGCATAGAATATATTTACAATATTTATATGTATATTCTACTAATGTCCCCTCCCCCTACTATTTTCAACAAATTTCTTTTATCGAAAACACTGTTTGTAAACACTATACCAATTTTTTTTTTTTTTTTTTAACTCAAAGAAAAAAAAAACTCTGGGATTTCTTTTTAACAAAATATAGTACCCATCTAAAGCTGATGCTGATAGACTGGTTTGTGGCAGCCCAGACTATTACCTCTTCTAGCTCATGGCTGAAATTCGAGAATTAGTTAAAACTCAGTTCCCATATTCAATTCACATTCCAGTCTGCCAAGTCAAATCTTGGTGGTAAACACTAGGGATATACACCAGGGATAAACACTAGGGATAAATAGGGGGTAAACACTAGGGATGCCGAATATTCAGTATGGCCGAATATCAAAATATTCGGCCGAATCCAATACTTAATAAAACCTTTTAAAAACTTTTCAATATTTCTACTTTTAACTATCAATTTTTTAATTTATATTTAAAATAATTAGAAACAAAATCATTTTTAAATAAAATAGAATGTTTTTACATTATTTATTTGCTGTTTGTAAAGTATAACTTAAGAAAATTAACCATGAGAAGGATTAAAATGGTGATTTATTAGGATTCTCCTTAGGAATAAATTATGTGCTGATACAAGTTTCTAAATTTTGTTTAGTAAATAATCTGTTTCTTGCTTTTCCCAAGTCCTTTTAAAGAAAAAAAAAAACTTTTGAGATTAGTAATAGTTATCAAGGCAGACAATTTTTGTTCATGAAACCATAATCATAATCAACTTATTGAATCATAAGTACATTGTATTTCATCGCACTCTAGGTCAAAACTTGTGTGTTCGTTTATTACATTAACAACAAATAAAATAACATGTTTTCAACTCGCATGCTTTGATTTCTGTAAAATATGATATGATGGGAAGGGTGGAAAATACCACCATTCATAAGAAAAGAACTATGAGCCAAACATATCTTTATTCAGAATTAAGTTGAAAGTATTTGTACTTTATATTGAAAAAAATCTGCCTTGAGTTATTCAAAAAGGACAATTATCAGACTGTAAAATTTTTCTTCGGTCATTTTTTCATTATTTGATTTTAAAATGTTTGTTTTGATTCGTAGAAAATTTTATTAATTAAAGTTTCATAATTGCACTTCTTAAATAACTCAAGGCAGATTTTTTTCAATACTAAATGCTCTTATAAAAAGCTCTTGTTTATCAAAATGTAAGTTTCTTTTATAAAAATATTATGTAAAACTGTTTTAAAAAGTAACATTTTAATACCTTTAAATTTTGAAATATAAAAAGTATTTGGAAAGCCGAATATTCAGTATTCAGTTCACCTGTCAGCCGAATATTCGGCATTCGGCCAAAATCACTATTCAGTGCATCCCTATTAAACACCTAAAAACCAGATTTTAATTGTTGACTCGTAGGTTTATCATTGTGTTTTCCAGATCCAAATGTACGAAAGTATGAAGGTCTGGGAGCAGGAAAACGTAATGGTAAACCTACTAGTTAGTTACTAAAATTGGGTTTTCAGGTGTTTCCCACTAAGATGCAACTTGGCAGGTCGAATGTGTTCTAATATGGGAATAGTTTTAACTATTTCTAGAATTTCAGCTATGAACCCGATGAGGTGATTGTCTGTGCTGCTGCTTCCCGATCTATGATGATTTCATTCTGATATGTTGACTTTCCACTTGATGAAGTTAAATAAACAAAACAAATAGCAGATAGATATCTTTTTTTCCTTAGAAGTTACTCTATAGTACACTTTTTTTAGGGATACTGTAATTTTCTAATTACTTATTATATTTTAATAAAAATTTGTTACACAGGCTAATTTATTATTATTGCATCTTGCTGAAAATTTTAAAGAAATTTGTAAATTATCAGGTAACCAAGAAAGTTCGTGCAGCTTTCGAGAACAGCTACTTCTATTGCGTAGGCGTGGCCTTTACTGATTCTGATGACGTCATTTCTGTACATTGCCGTTAAATTGCAATCAGTAGAGAGTTGTTTAACATATCTCACGTTTCGCTATCAGTTTTGTAGGAAGTACCCAGGTTTGGCAAGTTTTTGCTGAAGGTGGAAAAAACTGCGGAAAAAACCTGGTAAAAATCGTCCTGGCAAAAATAGGCCGTCCGTTTAAATTTTTTCCCCAAAAAAGAGATGAAATATTTCACAAAAGAAAAAACTGCATATTTAATTAAAAAATCAATATTCTAAATTTATTTTAACTTTTAAGTTAAATAAGTATAATTATGCATTTTATGACAGAATACTAATTTTTATAACAAGGTTATAAATGAAAAAAATACCAATTTTATATAAATAAGTAGAAACTTCATTTATTCATGTTTATACATTTATTAACAGGGGTGGGGAATTTTCGAGAAATGTCACCAGCCAGGGATTTATTTTACCAGCCAGCAAAATACAATATACAGTTGAAAATCGTTTGGACAAAATTTAAACAACAGAGAATATAACAGTTAATTACTATTATTACAATGCATTTTCATATTTTTGTTCAATAAAAATAAGAGATAAATGCAAGAGTAAACATATTAGTATTATAGCATAGAATTTAGTATCATATTTATAATGCAAAATATAAGGAACTAGTAAAAAAAATAAAGATTTTGGTATCTTTACAGTTTGAAGTTTTAAAAAATAATTTAAAACTTCATTCGCCCTGACAGAAAATTCACTCGCCAGTGGCAAGTATAATGATGTAATTCCCCAGCCCTGTTTATTAATAATTCATATAATAGAACTGTTGAAACTAAGTAAAGAATTTATGTTTATAGTTTACAGGGTTGGGTTTCTGGCATCAGAAACTGTTTTTTGACATGACAACTGTCAAAAACTGGTTTAAACTGTCAAAAACTGGTTTAAGCCGTCAAAAACTGGCTTAAACCATCAAAAACTTGTAATGCGCTTTAAACATTTTAAGAACAAGAGAGAAACATTAATTTTTTATTTAAAATTAATTATACTGTAATTTAATAATTACAAAAAAATTAAATTATTTTAATTGTAATAAAACATTGTTTTTTAGAATGTTCAAACAGAAAAAAATGATTTTGTACCATTAATAATCTGGATCAATTTTACCCCACAGCATCCTATAGCACTTACCAGTTTAGCACATTTATTTACACCCAAATGGTTTATGAGTTTAGAGTGTATGAAGCCAAAGTTACAAAATACTCTCTCAATTGGTGATGAGCTGGCAGGGCTTGATAGCGGAAGCATTGCTTGCTAGTTGAGCAAGTTTGGAGGCAGGCCAAATTTTCAGATTTATGACAATTTTTTTTTCTTTTAGAAATGATAATATACAATACAACAAAAATGAATTTTTAATGTTACATCTAATATTGTATATTTGTGACAGATGTTTAATGTGAAATTTTACAGATCAGTGTATTATTTGAAGTTTCTGACGAGGTTTTTGACAAGAGCAGTGCTGTAGTTGGAAAATAATATTTGTGGGAACGCACCTTTTCATAGAGTAGATATTGACGCTACCGGATTTTTGCTAAGTAAAAAGCCAATTTAAAACATCTAGCCAAAACTACACCTTTTGTAATTAACAGTTGTAATTATTATATTCTTGTTTCTATAATATTCTATTTGTATAGCATTCATCTAAAAGCAATATTTAATTAATCTCATTGTAAACATCTCCATAATAAACCAGAATTGAATTGAATTGAATACATATGTGATATTATTTAATAACACATCTTTCCCAGAAGTTTCCGTTAAAGAACGATAATAAGAAGTGTTTTCTGTGTTCTGTGATTTGCAAAAAGTTATTTTGTCTGCATTTGTTCTTCGTAATCAGAACCAAGCCTTCACGTAATGTTCAAAAAAAATATTTTAAAGGTTGTCCTATACAGCTTATGAATATAAGTGGACTGGCTTTTTCAATATGAAGTAAATTTCTGGAGACAGGATTTAACTCTCAAGGCTCATAACCAGTATTAATAAACTTGATAATTATTATTATAATAAATAACAATAAGTGTTGTTTCGTTTGAAAAAAAATTGTACTCGTGCGTGATTCATTTCCCCCCCTTTTTATTAGTAGCAAAACCTAATATTTCTGGGAACGGCGTTCCCATCCGTTCCCGCCCAATTACAGCACTGGACAAGAGGTTTTAGCCATGATGGTTTAAACCACAGTTTCAACTGGATAAAACCGCACTGTCAAAAACTTGCCAACCTTGATAGTTTATATATGTTAGAATAGAAATTCGAAAAAACAGTTATAGTACCTAAATTTAATTTAATATAAAATTATATTTAAAGCAGAAAACTATTAAATTTCAAATATTTCAGCAATATCTTCCTCACAGCCTAAATTTTGCTGCTTTAGCATGGCATAACAATTAAGTTTTGAAAGAGTATTTGTTGATAGTTTATTTCGAATCTTAGTTTGCACAAATGAAAAACTTGAAGAAAATCTTCCAATAGCAGCACTACTTGCTGGACATATTTGATGGTGTGCTTAAATGATTAAATTTGTGAAAAGTTCAATTTGAAGGTGAAATGTCTATTTGAGAGACAATTTTATGAAGGGTCCTATTTGAGATTAAAGAATTTTGTGAAGGGTCCTGTTTTAAGATAAATTATTTTATGAAGGGTCCTTTAAAGAACCTAAAATTTTCCTAAACATATCCCTGACTTAAGGTAAAATAATTAGGTATGTAATTTTTTATTTTGTTCTTAAATTCCTAAGGAAGACTGAATCCCACTTATTTTTCAAAGATTTAAAATATTTATTATTAATTAATTAGCAAATTAAATTAAATAGTACACTGTTAAATTTAATGTTTATAACATTACTATCCTTATTAGCGTGCAGATTTTATTACATATTAAAGACAAATAGGTTTTTTCCATTTTTGCCGTTTTTTCCATTTTTCCCCTGGTTTTTTCCAGTTTTTGCCACTGTCCTGGCCGGCAAAAATGCCAACCCTGGAAGTACCGTAAAATACCGTTAATCCGCCCCCCCCCAAACGTGACGGAAAATCGTACAATAGTTAGAGGGGGGCGCTTACATGGGATTTTTCCACGATAGTTCAAGAAAATTTACAGGAACGAATCATGCTGAATTGAATGAATTGTTGAATGAATCGTGAATTTTAATACTTGAAAAAATTTGGGTTTTGTTTAAACAAACGTAAAATCTGTCGAAAAAACACAGTAAAAAGGAGAAATGTGTAAAATAAAGCCAAAACAAGCATGAAATCAATTAAAAAATCTCGAAAAAACACACATTTCATCAAAGATTCATGATTCATTCATTTCATAATGATTCATCTCATTCTCAATCGCCTTTGAGAATGGGAAGGGAGGGCACTTTCTCGGGATTTTTTGAAAATTTCAAATTCTTTATAAAGTGGGGAGGAGGCGTTTGATCGGGAAGGGCGGATTAACGGGATTTTACAGTACAATCGTTGACAAAGGAGATTTTGAGGCCTATTTTGCTCTACGAGTTCAAATTAGGAAATAAAGCTGCAGAGGCAGCTAGAAGAATATGCTCCATATTTGGAGATACTTCAGTGAGTGAACGGACTGCTCAAAAGTGGTTCAGCAGATTTTCGTCAGGAGATGAGAGCCTTGAAGACAAGCCCCGTGTTGGTCGTCCATCCATCTTAGACCAAGTCCCTCCTCTGCTTTCAGCTTGATAATTTTTTTTTCTTGCAATCAAATAATTGTGAACTTAACATATTTATAAAGTTCTTTTTATAGAAAAAAAAGAAAATTTGAGCAGAATTTCTCATCTTTTTGTTTATTTTTATAATTTTAAAACTTTCTTAGAACATTTTATTTTAAATATTTACAAAATAGATCATATTGTATATCAAATAACTTCTATATAAGTAGACATTAATGTAAAGCGTTGAGGAAATTTTCAAGAAAATTCCATTTATAATACCTTTCCTCACTTTTGCCAATTTTTCATGCTGTCGAAATGAGGAGAAGTGGTAGCGGGTATTTTCAGAATTTTATGGTAAATAATCAAGTGAACATTTTTTGAAATTGTTTTTTGTAATTTAAAATTTTCTTTCTTTACATTAAGCCTGACATGGCAATTCACAATATAGTTTGCTTTGCTGCATATAAAATATTATCATGGGGATATATTGCATATATCCTACTTACCCATCATATGTAGTAGTATAGCGTAAGTCTTAAAATTGTTTGGGGGGGGGGGGGAAGAAAAAAAAAGATGGATTTACACATTTTAGACACTGGAGATTAAAAAAAATATTTTTAGAGAAAAAAAAAATTGCTGCCCATTTTTAAATGCTCTATCTTTAGAACAAATTAGGGATGGGACGAATATTCGGCCACTATTCGGTATTCGGCCCTTTTGCCGAATATTCGGTTGGCCGAATATTGAAGGCTTGTTGACCGAATACTTCAGCCGAATATTTAGAGATATCTGGCCGAATATTGCTAAAATCTCGCCGAATAGTGAAAGATATCTTGCCAAATAAATTTAGGATTTAAAGAATTTTATTTCTTGCAATTTTTTTTTCCTAATATAAATTGGCTATTTCATTTATGAAGTCATTCTCATTCTTACTTACAAAATATACAGTTATTCGATTGCTAATAAATACACATCCTTTCTGTATTTCCTATAAAAGTCAGTGATATTTTAGAAAATGCTGCCCAAGTTGGAGATTTAATTGTACGGGAAATGTCTTCATTAGAGAATGATATATTACAATTCAAAATATTAAAACACTTATAGAAAAAAAAAAAAAACACTGCCTTATTCTAAAACACTTGAATATTTATTAATGTCTGCAAATTCCATGCACATGTAAAAAAGGCTCTTATGAAATTCGTAACTTATTTTCTGTAAAGTAAGAAATGAAAAAATTAATTCACTAGGTGTATTAACGAAGATTCATTTTCAGAATTAGATATCAAATATCACTATTCCAAATACAACGGCGCATCTGAAAACAGAACTGGTGGCAAACTAGATACGCATTAGATGACACAACTTGCTTTATGAAGATGCTTTTATAAGTATTTAAACATGAATTCTAAAATACTGAACAAAATAATTTTTTATTCTATAGTTTTCACTTTTAAATAATTATTTACTGACTCCTAATTACTGACTTAAATATGTAACATTATTATGTATATATTTTTAATTTACATGTTTCTTCATTCATGTTGTTATCAATTTCTGTTTATCCTTTTAATGCTTGTTGAATAAGTAGAATATTGAAGATGAATATTGTATGCACCAATTCAAATGTCAAAGACTTTGTTACCATATGCATTCTACTTTAAGCATAACCTTTTGCTTTAATGTAATTTGTAATTTAAAGCTTGGCAACTGATTTCAGAGCAGTCTCATTCTTACGAATTTGCTTTTCATTAGGAACACAAACTCTAAATGATCAAATTTACTTCATTAAAGGTTATTTCAGAAAATATCTCCTCATGAGTTTTGAGAGAGAGAGATTAAGGATATTATTAATTTTGGATGCAAGAAAGGGTAAAAGTATCATTTGATAGTAAAAGTGAAGTACATTCTTCATATTTTAATGGAAATATCTTACCATCCTGATCCTGACTTATTGAAAATCAATTTGGTGAACATTAAGGTAAAAGAATATAATGCAACTTCATAATTCTTTTGTGTTAAAATAGGTGTTTCAAATTTAAAAATACATTTAAAAGCACATTTAAGAGTAATAATTATTAATGAGCTTCTATTTTTAAAATTATATATAATAAAAATTTATTTTATTTACTGGAAAAAAAGTTAGTATTCGGCCGCCGAATATTCGGTATTCGGCCTAAAATTTGGCCGAATATTCGGTATTCGGCTATTCGGCCAAATCACTATTCGTCCCATCCCTAGAACAAATTGAGGTAGAGACTTGAGATCTGATGTACACATAGTATATAATAATGCGAAAAAGCCTATTGAATATCAGTAAGCTTAATTATCCAGAACTATTTTTTTTTTTTTTTTTTTTTTTTGACTCTCGAAATATTCATTCTGATGAAAGGTACATAAAAATTTTTTAATTTTAAGGAATGGAAGTAAAAGCAAAAAAGAAAAAAAAAACATTTTGCATAAAGAATGAAGATGATCGGATAATTAGTTGCTGAGGTATTTGTAATCCTATTTTCCACACTCTTCGATTTTTCATAACCTTATACAGTAGACTCCCTCAAATCCGCACTCCTAAAATCCGCAACTCTCTAAAATCCGTACTTATTTTACGGATGTAAACAATGAAATATTTAGTTCAGATGTAGGTACAAAAATTGATTTTTTCAGTTTTATATCATTTCCATACATTTTTAATTTTTTGTTAAGGTTATTGAATTCATGTTTTTTCATGAAGAAAGAATAATTTATTTCTGAAATAATAAAGATATTCTAATATCATGGGTAATCACAATCTTAACCAAATATATTTATGTATTAATCAAGCTTTTTTAGTTATTAAGTCTGGCTAAACCTGAAATAAAGTTTCATTATTTTATGATCCTGATGTGAATTAGTAATGTACCTTTATGAGGCAAATTTCATTGAATAATTTAGAAAAAACACATTTCCTCTTTTATAATGAATATTTAATTGTACATTATTGATTATTAATGTGACCTTTCCATTTAGCATTTTAAAAAATATCTAAATTTTTATTATTTTAGTTTATTACTTTTTTAAATATTTTAGTATATTGTATGCATTCATTATACTTTTGATTTCATTATTAATTAAATTCAAGTTATTTTTTTTTAAATGTAAACAAAGCAATGACCAGAAATCTGCAAAACCTCTGGTCCCAAGCTGTGCGGATTTGAGGGAGTCTACTGTATTTCATTCAAATTTCAATTCAAAGATATATTTTGATTAGACAGGAGATGTTTAATTGTATAGGACAAAATTGGGAAATTTCATTACCTGCCACTGGCCAGTAAGACTAGTTTTTCAAGTGGCCACTTTGTTTAAACTAGTGGCCACTTTTTTATTTAAAAATATTAAGCAGTAAAATTTCTATAAGTATTAATGTAAAACTGAACAGCCCAAATAAATATGAAAATATAAATACAGTAGACTCCCTCAAATCCGCACAGCTTGGGACCAGAGATTTTGCTGATTTTAGAATTTTGCAGATTTCTGGTCATTGCTTTGTTTACATTTTTTATAAACAGTAATTTGAATGCAGTTAATAATCCAATTGAAATTATAATGTATGCTTACAATATAATAAAATATTAAAATAAGTAATAAACTAAAATAATAAAAAATTGGATAATTTTTAAAATGATTAAAATATTAAAAACAAAGGTCTAATTAATAATGTATGATTAAGTGTTCATTATAAAGATGAAATGTATTTTGAATAAAATATTCAATGAAACTTGCCTCATAAATAATGTACAATACTAATTCTGATCAAAATAATAAAGTAAGGAGGTTTTATTCCAGGTTTAGCCACACTTAGTGACAAAAAAAAAAAAAAAAAAAAAAGCTTGATTAAGACATATATATTTGGTAAGATTATGATTATCATTGATAACAGGAATATCTTGAATTTTTTCAGAAATAAATTTATTTTTCCTTCAAGAGAAAACATTAAGACAGTAATAGTAACAAATATTACAAATTAAAATATATTTGGAATTGATATAAAACAAAAAAAGTAAAATTTTGTCCTTATATCTGAACTGAATGCTTCATTGTTTACATCCGTAAATTATGTGCGGATTTTAGAGAGTTGCAGATTTTAGGTTTGCGGATTTGAGGGAGTCTACTGTATATTGAAACCTAAAAAAGTAGAATCTCTGATGATATATAAGTAAATTGTATTATCTCCTTGTAAAAAAGTGGCCACAAGGTGGCCACTGATAGACAATTTTTCACTGGCCACTTTTTCTCATGTACTGGCCATGCGGCCGGTGGCTAGTGCTAATTTTGCCCCTTATTTAATTGGACACAGTAAACTGTTATTTTATGATTACCATTGTGGTGGTTACTCGATAACCCCCCATATGTTTAGTTTAATTCAATTTTATTAGCCATTTTATTTCATATCACCTTCCTTTTTATTAATGTTCTCAATTTAAATTTTATTTCGGTTTCGTTTATTTTCATTTCGTCGCCTGTAATGTTTTCTTTCTTACTTAGCTTTCGAATGTTCCAAGCCGGTAAAATCCTGTTCGAAATCATTCCTTCCGGTTTTGGAGATCCTTCGAGAACATTCTCGCTTGTTCTTTGGGTGGAACTTCCGTTTATTCGGACACACCCCTAGCCTATCAAATTCGTTTCCACAGGTGACGTATTTTAAGTCATTCAGCTCTGAGCCACCTGCTTTGGCATCCCCTCTTTACGTGTTTATCAATTCTGTTTTTATTAAATTCATATTTCTCCATTCTTTACATCGTAAATTGGCTTATTTTTTCCTCACCCCCTCTTTTGCTCACTGCCAAATTGGCGTATTTTGGGATTCCAGTAACCTTTTCTCTTTTTCCCCTGGGCTCTCGGCCACCTGCGGGAGTTGCGCTGCTAGACACCTGCCGTAATGGATGCGGTCGGATGATTGGAAGTTTTGGGTGGAATTTTTCGGGGCATGTGTGTGTGCGCCCCTCGAGACCGTTGTATACGGGCAACATTTCAGGGTGCTATGATCACGCCATGGTTTCAGAAAAGGTTGATTTTTCAAGGCTGCGAGGAGCAAAGCCCCTTCAAAGGCATCCCGAAATTTTTATGTTTTGTGCCTTCTCTTTTTCGGATTTTACAATGTAAATAAGGACCCACCATAGACCTTCTGTTGGTTGTTCTCGTGGTGCCTTCATATCTAAAATTGGAATGTCGTCATATGTCTTCTAAGTATTAACTTGGTTTTCATCATCTCATCGTTAACAATTTTCTTCAACTGCCCAAATTTCTTCATTAATCTTTTCATATAATCGCCGTCCTCTGAATAAACAAGCAGAGGTGAAGATGAGAAGATTTTTCGTTTGTGAACTGAAGAAGTTTTATTTACATAAAGTTTATTTTATTTCATTATTTGGCCCATCTTTATTCTAATATATTTGAAAAATTCACGGGGCGCTTCAAAGAAGATATTGGTGTACATCTATGCACAATTGAGAATACAGGTATATCTCTATATTATTCTTCTTCTGATATAAATGTTTTGAAAATACATGTTTGAATGATGTCTTGAAGGAAATGATGATATTTTCCCTTTTGAATCACAAAAAAATTTGTAGTTCGTGCTCTCAAGAGATATATTTATATAAAAAAAATGTGTTGTACTGAAGAATGTTGGTTTTGTTTGAAACATGTTAATTTTCGAGAAATATCTTCATTTATAAAGTTATTGCTATAATGCAAATGTTTAACTACTATGAGAAACAAAAAATGTTTCTATAAAGAAGAATTTCGATTTTTATGAAAGAAACACAAGTATTTCATAAATAAATATATATTAATCGTCAACCTATTTGTGTATTAATTCCTGTGCATGTTTGGATTTACTACTCATCATCTGCCAAGGACTTCACAGGTAACTTTGTTTTTTCTTCAAATTTATATTTTATAATTTTGTATTTAGTTTATCATCTTCATGGTTAAAAGAATATTTTTATTATTTTAAGTGAAGTAAGGATGGTCATTCTTGGGTCGTTTGCAGGCCCCCATTCTCCGCGATGTGCTATCATTATCACGATCACTTTGGCCTAATTGTGGGTAGAGGCAAATAAAAAGTGCTTTTTCCACTATCAAGTAAACATAACATTATTTTTTCTTTGATGCCCTGACCAAAGCGTCAGCTCATACATAACACTTATTTCCTGTGGTGCCGTCACCAAAGCGTGTCCAACATTCCATGACCATCCATTTTTCCTTTGCCACCATCGTATTTTTGTTATATTTATACATATTGTCGTCATTATCTTCAGTTAATTCTTCATTATTTTTCAAGTTATTTTCTTCATACATTAATATTATTAATTATATTTTATTGAGAGTGGTGCAGTAATTAATTGCAACATATTGATTCTATACTGAAATAATATTTTTCTGGAGCAGTGCATGATATATATATAGCATAATTTTTCCATATATATTTTTTCTTGTCTTGCTATATTTTGCAACTAATATATATATGCATTATTTAACGGAGGTACTGGTAAAAATTATTGTTCATGCTAAGATAAATTATTCTTCTTGTCATACATATAATAATTTATGTTTTGAGCCATATTATATATAAATATTTACATAAAATATTTGGGTCTTATATTCTTCATATGATACTAATATGTTAGTATACGTTTTCTTCTTTTTTTAATATATAAAAATGGTTTATGACGTATATGAAAGTCATCAATATTTTAAATAACGAGTCAATTTATATATATATTATTCATCACAAGACCAGTCAATAACCAAATTTATCATGTCATATATTGAGCTCTTATATTAAATTTTTCATCATGCCTCCAAAAGCCAAACTAAATATTGCAATCCAACCTTTCGACGGTAACCCTCAGACTGTAGAATTTTTCTTCGATCAATTATCTGACTTACAGGAACTAAATAACTTTACAGACAAGGAACTTTTTGTTCTCTTTAAATCAAAACTTGAGGGCACCGCCTTACTCTTCTTTCTTGAAACTCAGTCACAGCTCAAGAACTCTAATTTTAATGAAATTCGAAAGGCATTTATAGACTATTTCTTACCCACGAAAAAATCTGTTTCTCTAAAATCTTTACAGAACTTGACCTTAGATTCAAATGAATCAGTTAAAAATTTTGCTTTTCGGTTGGATAGACAACTTCGACTTGCTTATCCAAAATTGGATCTTTCTGCTCTTAATTCATTAAAATTTACTCATTTTCTTGAGGCTTTACCTAAACAAATCAAACGTAAAATCTTAGAAGAAAATATTACGTCCTTCGAATTAGCTCTTGAACGAGCAACTTTTCTTCAAAATATTTATGACTCTCCCCCTAAAAAATCTTATGAAAATTTTAATCAAGCCTATTGTATCGATTCTGAAAATGTCCACGATAATTCTAGTAATACTCTTCATAAAACTCCTATAAAGCATACGAAGGATAAAATTTATCACAATTCTCAAACCAACTACTCTCCTTTACAAACTCAAAAGGACAATTCTCATACTTCTCGTAATTTTCAAAGAAGGCCTAGAACATTTTCGCCTTCTCCACCGAGACAAGAGGCTACAAGTAAACGTAACAATAATTTTCGTCATCAAAACTTTCACCGGAAATGTCCTTATCAACCAACCTTTGACAAATATTCTCACAAAAAAAATTCTACATCCTTTTATCACAGACGAGATGTTGTGCAGTGTGCGTTCTGTGGGAAATTTAATCATCGTATGGACTCATGCTACAAATTCAAAAACATTATTGGTTATTCTAATCAAAACTCTTCAACTCAGGTTTCGTCTCACCCTTACAGAAAGAAAAGCCACACCTCTTCTTCTTCTGAAAATAACAATGTTTATCATTTAAACAAATAAGGGAGACTGGTTCTACTGACCGCCTTCTCTCCCGTAATTCTCATTCAGGGTCAGTACACTTTGACAACAACAACAAACATCAACAATTGGACAAACGCTCGTCAGTCACTTTATTGTCATCCACAGCTGTCCAAACTTCTCCTATGACATCTAAATTTAACAAATCTTCTTGTTCATATAATTCTTTGCCTTCCAAACAAAATTTTCAAATCAACGATAACATACAAGAAAATCATGTCATATGCAGTTCTTTTAACAACTCTTATGTTCTTCCATGCATCCTAATAAATGTTCAACATAATGAAATCTCCACATTAATAGATACTGGATCAAGTTTATCTCTCTTGGATGAAGAATGCTTTAATAGCATTAAATCCAGGCTTCATTACAAATTTTTATCCAGGAATGTATCCGTGTCAACCATAAATTCTAAGGTTTTCTTCAAAGGATGCATAGAGATAGCATTTAAAATTGATAAATATTTTTTTCATCATGTATTTTACCTTACAAAAATTCAAAATGTTCACTTTCAAGCCATACTTGGCTTTGAGTTTATTAACAAGCATTCTATTACTATTTCTCCAAGTTTTAAGTCTATCCTAATTAAGGACAAACACATTCCTTTTCAAAGTTATAATGAATCTCCTACTTGCTATTTTATGAATTCTGAATATAATTATGTGAATTCAAATGTACCATATTCTCTCGATGCACACAAAATGTCTTATTATGAAGAATTTATGGCAAATAATCTAACGAGTGATACTTACATTGATAATACATGTGCAAATTATGATAATTCAAGTTTACAGTTGTTCAGCAATTATACAACCTATCCTTATAACTATAATGTTCAAAATAATGGTTTGTTTACAAATGATATGGCTCACTCTGCTATGAATTTTCATAATCCTTATATTGATGGTCATTTTACTTATTTTTCTAATTATTTTCCAACTGATTATGCTAAGGTGGTAAATTATGTGTCTACTAATGATAATAATATACTTAACAAGAATTCCTCATCTAAAAATACTAGTGATTGTAGTTATATTGGCGAAAAGCAACCTCATTTAAGTATGGGTAATAAAATTTTGGTGATTTCCAATATGGTACAGTTACTCAATAGAGAATTAATACCTCCTAATTCTTTTATTTATTTACATGTTAAGTATCTGAATCCTCCATCTGAATATTTTCTTTTTAAACCCAATTTAAAAAACAAAGGTCTTGTATTACATGAATCATTGCACTCAAAATCTTCAATTCAAAATGATTTGTTTTTGATTGTATGTCAAAATATATCAAAAGTCGATATTCATCTAAATAAAAATTCTATTCTTGGTGAATGTATCAATGTAGATGAAAAAGATATTGAAGAATACTCCTTTGATTTAGAATTTGAAAATGAGTATTGTAATTTAATTTTGCCATCTGAAGAGATTAAGAGGAAACGCATTCAAGAATTATCTCCAAATGACTTTGATCTTAAACATTTACCTCCTCATGAAAGGGAAACTTTAACAAAATTATTATGTAGTAAAGCGCTTGCCTTTTCGAAATCTCTTGACACTTTAGGTCATACTGACCTGGTCAATCCTCAGTTTACCATGTTAAATTCTCATCCAGTAAAAACATTACCTTTTCCTGTACCACAAGCACTCGAGCAAGAAGCTCTTGACCAAATTAATCAAATGTTAGACGCTGGCATTATTGAGAGATCAAATTCATCTTGGGCCTGTCCCATGCTTCTTGTTAAAAAGAAGAGAACTGACATGTCTAAGCCTCAAAAGTATCGTTTGGCTCTTGATTTAAGATTGTTAAATTCGATTATAATACCATCATCATATCCTCTTCCTAGAATTCAAAATCTATTGGTGCAGTTGTCAAAATTTAAATATTATACCACTCTTGACTTACCCTCTGCATATTGGCAGATTGCTGTACCTAAAGATATGCAAGATAAACTTAGTTTTACTACTCCATGGGGAATTTTTACCTATTTACGTCTAGTATTTGGCCTGAAGACGGCCGCCAGCACTTTCCAACAATTAATCGACTCTGTTATTCAATTATCTCAAATTGATTCCTGTTATGCATATCAAGACGATATTGTAGTGGGTGCTAATTCATTTGAAGAAATGACCATGAAACTCACAAAGTTATTAGACACCCTTATTGCTAATAACATTACTTTGTCTCCTGAAAAGTGTACCTTTATGCAAACTAGTATTAACTTTTTGGGCTTCCAACTTACAGATCATAAAATTCTTCCTATTACAAGTAACATTTTAAAAATTACTTCCTTTCCAACGCCTAAAACCAAGAGGCAAACGAAAAGTTTTATCGGTTTGTGTTCCTTTTATAGATCAATTATACCTAATTTTTCTAATTTGATTACTCCTCTCATCGAAGTCACCAAACCTAAAAATAAATTTTCTTGGAAAACTGAGCAGGAAAATGTATTTAAAAAGTTACAAAACATATTCTTTCAAAAACCTATGCTCAATCTTCCTAACTGGAATGAAACGTTTTATGTTAATACAGATGCCTCAAAAACAGCAATATCAGCTGTTCTTATGCAAAAATTTGATGGTGAACTAAAACCCATCTCCTATTATTCCAAAACGCTTTCTCAATCAGAAAGACATTACCCTGCCATTAAATTGGAACTTTATGCTATTTACAAAGGCATAACAGCGTTTAAATACTACATTTTTGGTCGACACTTTATTCTTCTATCTGATGCTAAACCACTTAATAATTATAAAAAAGCTACATCACCTGCTGATATTACTACTCGTTGGATGTTAGAACTATCAGAATACTCGTACACATTCCAACATGTTCCAGGCAAAGAAAATGTCTTAGCAGATTTTCTGAGTAGAACTCCTCACATTCCTACTGAAGATCTCAATAATAATCCAGATCTTATTTCTTCACAAGAACCTCTACCTATTGTTGATAATCAAAACGATTTACATAATGACATTCCTCACTTTCCATGTGGTTTAGTCGACAAAATCCACCATACATGTCATCTTCAAAATGACTCTTCACTTCTAACTAAGGATAATAACCAAGATCCTTTATTAGAAATTCTTGATCACACCATCTTCTCTGAACAACAGAAGGACCCAAAAATCAAGCAAATTTATGAAGATCTTAAAAATAACAAAAAATCTAAAAGTTTAAATGGCTACTATATTAATCCAAGTAATGAGTTACTTTGTTATAATGGTCATTTCTCTTCAGAAGATATCGAGCTACACAAAGCTGTTTTACCTCTATCACTTCGAGCAAAGGCCTTAAGAATTGCTCATATTACTCATACTGGAATTCATAAAACCATTGTTAATTTAAAGAAAAGATTTACCTGGAAAACCCTTGTTTCTGATACCATTAATTATGTCAACTCCTGTGAAATTTGTTTAATAAATAAAAGTCATAAAAAAAACACTGCTCCATACCTACCTGCACCAATCCCAACTGCTCCCAATCAAAAGGTCTCTATGGATTTACTCGGCCCATTGAGAAATCGTCAATATGTGTTAACCTTGATAGACCATTTTTCTCGTCATTTAGAATTATATGCCTTGAATAATATCAGTGCTGAGTCAGTTACAAAAGCGTTATTGCATTATATTTCCACTCATGGAAAACCTGAATTAACTCTTACTGATCATGGTTCTCAATTTACCAGTGATATGTTTGCATATTTTAACAAAAAGCTTGGCATTAAATTGGAGCATAGTTCTGTAGCCCATCCCCAAGCTAACGGTTTAAGCGAACGAGTCAATTCTCAAATAAAATCGTCTGTGAACACAATGGCTTCACAAGGATGTGATGTACCCACTGCTCTAAAAATTCATCAATCCATATATAACGCTACACCTCATCCAGCTACAAAGTTCTCCCCAAATCTTCTTCATTTTGGCAGAGAAATAAATGACATTTATTCCAATTATAAATCTCAAGTTTCATGGAAAATTCTCAATACTGCATATGAAATTCATAAATTAATGGATGTTATTGAAAAAATATACTATCAAGCTTACAAGAATAACAAATCATCCAGACAAAAGGTGTACCAAAAATCCAGAGAAAAATTAAAGTTTTCCAACATCAATGTTAATGACATTGTTTATGTAAAATTTCCTACTGTGTTTAACAAAAAGATACAAGGCCCATACGTGGTGAAGAAAATAATTTCTCCTGTGCTCATTCAAATTCAAGATCCCAATAATAGTCATGCTTCACCAATGTTGATTCACACTAATCGAATCTTGAAGCTTCAAAAGAGAAATGAAGCACTGCAACATCCTTCAGTTTCTTCAAAAAGTGCATCACATGATCAACCAGCTGTTGATAATGCATCCTTCACTCCTGTGAGACAACACTCTTCTATTCAAGTTTCAAATCATGATGCACCTTGTAATACTTCTCCCCAAATTCTTTCTTCTTCTAAATGCCAGCAAACATCTTCATGTTCCAGTAAATCGGTACTGTCACAAGCTCCTCCTGATAGCACTCATACTGGTGCTAAAAACAAATCCACTCAATATAGAAGTTATGATCTTCGTCCTCGCAATCATAAACTATATAAAAAATAGACTAACTCTCTTTTTCCTTTTACAGGATGACTTTTGCTTTGTAATATATTCAGTCGAAGCTAGCCGCACTGATAGTCCAGCAAGAAGAATCGCTATGTAATTTTTTTTTTCTTTTCTCCAGGCTGCAGGCAGCTGTTATTATTTTTTTTCATTATTTAAGTCTTCTTCTCCCTGGTACAACTCAACGGTCATCCTCGGGATGTATGTATGATTTTCAATAATTTTATTATTTACTGTATTTATCTATAGGTCATAATTATTACAATATATACATATAATCTCATGTATGCCATACTCTACTACTATTAAATCTTATAAAGTCTTTAATTACAATAGTTGGTGCTAAAAAATTGAGAAAGAATTTGTCTTTTATATTCTTGTTATAATATTATGTCATTATTTAAAGTTATTTTTGACAAATGTGCATTCTAATAAGAAAGGTGAAATTGTAATTGATATAAGGTAAACATAAAGATGAGTACTCATCAAATTATTTTCCCTATTGTGTCTTCTCTTTACAATGCATGCATGTTTTAACATTTAACCTCTTTTGATAAAAAAAAAAAGGAAAATGCATGATAAACTTATTCATACTAATATTTCTTCTCTTCTGGTTGAAGTATAGAAAGTGTATGACTCACCATAAGTAGTATATATTTTTTTTTTGTATACTTTTGAGTGTTTATACTTTGGATCCAAAGATGTTTAATGAGTCATTATATATATCTATATTATAAAGGCCAAACGTATCTGTGCGTAACGCATACGTCATTCTTCGAATGGCAACATTTTCTGATGAAATTTCACTTTTTCAATTTCCATTACTGCAAATTTTTTAACTCCTAGACATCGTAAATTTTCAATCTTTACACCGTTGTGTAGGAAAAAATATGTACTTTTAAATGAAATTTGTTTGAAACCCGTATCTTAATTTGTTTTTTAGATATTAATTTTTTTGTAGTTTTTAATTTGATTTTTCTGGAAGTGGCAACTTGAGTACTCCATTTATGTGCAAAGCATTGCCAACTAGATATAACGGCCTGCGCATTTCGCTAAAAACCGCCGAGAAAGTGAAGCTGGATTCAGCTTCAAACTCTGAGCCATTTCATTAGATCACATGGCACAAACCCTGCCCAAATTAGCATTTTATGAGCTGATTTCTGTTCTGAGCACATGGTCATTGTTTTGGTTCAGATTTTGCACGATTGGTCAGAGTAACTTGGGCAAAGTATCAGTCTTCTGGCGGGAGATTTCATAAATTAATCTCAAATAAATGGGCCTTATAGATATAGTTGGCCATGGTGCAAAGTAAAGGAAAAATAGCCATAAATTAAAAAGAAGAAATAGAGAGGACTTATGTATGGTGGCTGGGAGTAATGCAAAAAAATGTAACCCTGAGAAATCTGCTACATTAAGCCCAAACACAACCGCGTGTTTTCGTAAAAAAGAAAACTTTCAATGACAAGTCTGTGGAAACTTTTAGTACTATAATTTTTGTTTATAATAAAATAAAATGCTACTTTAGAATGCGTAAATTTAAGCAGATCATTTTTATTCAGAGAAAAAATGCACGACTGATGTCTAAGGATTTAGTACCTGTTCAATGTGAGTCTTTTTTTCCCCTCCGGGTTGAATTTTTTTCGCCGAGTTAGACAAGCAAACAAAGATGGTCTTGGCAATAATTCCAGGTTTAAAGTAATGTCCGGTTCCCCAAATTTTTGCCCAATTGTTTAAGACGTTCAAGTATAATTATATTAAAATAACATTACTCGCTTTATGTAATTTTTTATAAATTTCAGTTAAACTTGCTATAGCAGACGATTTTTTAAGTTCTCTTTTGTTACCTGTCATTTTACCAAAACTATTTATTTATTTATTTATTTATTTTTTGAATAATTATATTTTTTATGTTATTTATTTTTTACTTTATTTTTAGAACCATTTTTATTTTCCAAATATATTTTCAGAAAAGAAAAAAAGTACATTTTTCACATAGAAAATTGATCTGATAGAAAAAGAACGATGTAAATGATGAAATGAGATTTCATAATTCGCTAATATCCAATGTTTAAAATGTAACTGAAAATTTGGTTTGGCATGATTTGTAAAAATCAAGGTTTGCGTATTTCATGGAAAATACGGCATCTTCTTTGCACGTTGAAGTGACGGAGTGCAATGTTTGTGTATTTTAATGTTTATTCTTTTAGTTTGTGTTGTGTATTTTAATTTATAAAACGAATTTTAAATTTGTCATAGAGTTAACTTTGAAGCAAACTTTTTCGAAAAGATGTACGTGCAGTCATTTCTTTGCTTTTAACATTTTAGTATGCGCGTAAGATTTTTCGGTACTACTTGGTTATCCTGGCGACCAAAAAACTATCGCCAAATTATAAGATTATATGCCAATAATGGATGATTGTGAATGTCATATTGAATGATATTAAACACGATACACATGTTTAAAATGTCATCAAAGTTTTAATACTTCTTTTTATTTGTATTTTTATTCATGTTTTACTAATTTATTTGTTTTCCCGTTATTTGAAAAAAAATTATGTCAACATACATAACATAGCTATTAGTTTGGCATTTTTTTTTAATTTGGCGAAAATGGTCGACCGGATAATCAAGTAGTACCGATTTTTCATATGAGCAATATCTATATTGTAACGAACAAATGTGTCCGTGTGTAGCACTGATGTTATTTTGCAAATGACAACATTTCAGGGCACAGATGTCATATACGCACCACATTTGCACGTGCTTTTTCTCTTACCAATTTGGCGAAAATTTTATTTTTGAATGTAAGTACAAATTGCATGCAATAACAGCACGTAATTTTTTACTCCATTATAAAAATAAAATAACGTAAAAAATGAAAAAGATTCAAAATTTTTCAAAAAGGAAATAAAAATAAATACATGATAGCTTGATATAAATAATTATTGATACAGTATATAATAAAATAATTTAAAGAATTAAAATGAAAAATAACCGTAAATAAATATGAATTTAATCAAAAAGGAAACAATAAATAAACAATTATAAATAATAAACTTAATAGGCAACAAAACAGCAATTATAATTTTCACAATAATGCGTATACCTATTGCCATATTGAATGCATGCAGTTGCATCATTTAATCAGCACATTTCACTGAAATCTTTAATTTTCCCCATTTCCTTTCCCTAATAATTGTTATAAACTTATTAAACAGACCTTCTCCTTAGCACAGATGTGTCATGCCAAATTGGTGAGAGAAAAAAGCACGTGCAAATGTGGTGCGTATATGACATCTGTGCCCATTTCAGGATAAAATGATTTTTTGCAATTTTTTAATCTTCTAAACGTCGCACATTTTTAATTTTTATTACGTCATATAGGAAAAGAAATCTACTTACAAATGCAATTTGATTGAAGACTGTATCTCATTTGACTCATTTATTACGAGCTTATATTTTCAAGCATTTTTTTTAAATCTTTATTACGTAGCTCCATTAAGAAATAATGATACACAATTTACTCATAAATCTAAAAATATTGTTCCTGATAATTTCCCATTATAAAATTAAAATTGCACGAGTAATAAAATAGAAGAATGGTTTAAAACGCCGATTAAATTACTAAAAATTACAAGTTCAACATGTAATAAAACAACTTAAAATTTTCAGTGCCAAATAAGAAAAAAAAAATACTTTGAAAATGCTTTGAATTTGTTTGAAAACTGAATTTCAATTTATTGATTGGCTGTGGTTTAAAAAAAAATTCAGTTGCGAGTTATTTTTAAATATATCTCTACCGAGTGAAACTCGATTACGATAGATTATTTGTCCTTAAAAATATAAAGAGTTCCGGATTTGTTTCCAGCTAATATAGCAAAATTAAAATTTCCTTTATAAATAATAAAATAAAATAAATACAAATTTAACAGACATGTAATTAAATTACGTGCTCGAAACACTGAAATGACCAGAAACAAAACTGCTGCCGTAACGAAATCTTTGCTAATAACTTCTGGCATGCGTCTAATACGGAAATGTGACTTTTGAAAAACTTCATAGCTTTATTTGATTCCATAATTAATATTTTTCATTTAACCTTTTAACCTAACCACGTTAGCCTAATCATGTTTTTCCGCTTTTAATTCAAATATTGATTTAATATAATATTGAGATTAATGTTAATTTTTTTAATTTTATAAGATAAAAAAAATGTAAGGTACAATACAATACAAAAATATGTAAAGTATCAAATACAAATTTTCATATCAATATTTTTCAATAGCGTCAATGTGGCGTTTTGAAATTAAAATTAAATGGGATAAATTTTATCCCACCCCCTTCAAGGGGTTTAAGGGTTAAAATGCTTTTTTGGAGTTAGTTAGCAATCTAAAACGCATATTACATGCAGAAAATTCATTAAAGTTTTCAATTAAAAAATCGTTTTTATCTTTGCTATGTAACCCGGGGAGCCCGGGTTCGATCTACTAGTTTATATAAAGCAAATTCTTGATTTATGACAAATGCAAAAGTGATCACTTACTTAATTTTTTTAAAAATGTTTGAAAATTACAAGTAAATATGTTCTAGATATCTTCTATATAGAAATTTTGACACAATTGATTTTTCTTTGTAAGTTGACATTATCAAGTCATATATAAGATTGACATATTCATATAAGTTTCTTCCTTTTTCAGAATATTAAACATCTTATGTTTTATGTTTATTTTGAACGAAGTATAGTATTAAAGGTATTTATGCAATTATTGTCAATTTATATTGAAAATGTCTAAGAATATTCCTTTATGAGAGTGTAAAAATTCTCTCTTTGAAAATTATTATATTCATTTTGAAGATATTTTATTGAAAAATAATATCATGCTTTTGTTGACATTCTTTTTGCAACTTAATTATTTTTATTTTCTGCAAAAATGTGTTATTGAATAATACTAAAGTTTATTCATTTAAGATTTATTGAAAGCTTAAAAGGCTATGTGGTGATATAAGTAAATTTTTTTTATGAGAGCCTAACTAATCTCTCTGCACCATTTATATATATATTTTTTTTTGTTCAATTGTCAACTTACAAATTCATTCAATTTAACATGTGTTATTTGAAACCATATATTTTATATATAGTTATAGTATGATTCATATACAGTTATAGTATGTTTCCATTTTGTTGACAACTAAGAAAATAGATATACATATTATTGTATAATCAAATATTTTGACATATGCTAAAAGCATTCTACTGTTATAGTGCATTTTGCACAGCCTAACAAGAGACTCGTTAAAGTTAAGGACTGTTGCACATAGACATAGACTTTAAATTTTTTTTTTTTGATATATATGATAGATACTTCTGGAAGAAATTTTGTATACCTTCCATGTTAACATATAAGGATTACTATCATAACAATAAGTATTTTTCTTTTAGTATTTGAACATCATGTAAAACAGTTATTTATATTCCTATAACTATTTCTGATACATTTATTTTGTGTAATTATTTAGTATATTTGTACATGTGTTAGAAAATATTGTCTCGATGAAAAATTGTCATTTTTGTCATCTCACCAATATTTTCTTTTGGGGGACCCTGGGTAATATGTGGTGGTTACTCGATAACCCCCCATATGTTTAGTTTAATTCAATTTTATTAGCCATTTTATTTCATATCACCTTCCTTTTTATTAATGTTCTCAATTTAAATTTTATTTCGGTTTCGTTTATTTTCATTTCGTCGCCTGTAATGTTTTCTTTCTTACTTAGCTTTCGAATGTTCCAAGCCGGTAAAATCCTGTTCGAAATCATTCCTTCCGGTTTTGGAGATCCTTCGAGAACATTCTCGCTTGTTCTTTGGGTGGAACTTCCGTTTATTCGGACACACCCCTAGCCTATCAAATTCGTTTCCACAGGTGACGTATTTTAAATCATTCAGCTCTGAGCCACCTGCTTTGGCATCCCCTCTTTACGTGTTTATCAATTCTGTTTTTATTAAATTCATATTTCTCCATTCTTTACATCGTAAATTGGCTTATTTTTTCCTCACCCCCTCTTTTGCTCACTGCCAAATTGGCGTATTTTGGGATTCCAGTAACCTTTTCTCTTTTTCCCCTGGGCTCTCGGCCACCTGCGGGAGTTGCGCTGCTAGACACCTGCCGTAATGGATGCGGTCGGATGATTGGAAGTTTTGGGTGGAATTTTTCGGGGCATGTGTGTGTGCGCCCCTCGAGACCGTTGTATACGGGCAACATTTCAGGGTGCTATGATCACGCCATGGTTTCAGAAAAGGTTGATTTTTCAAGGCTGCGAGGAGCAAAGCCCCTTCAAAGGCATCCCGAAATTTTTATGTTTTGTGCCTTCTCTTTTTCGGATTTTACAATGTAAATAAGGACCCACCATAGACCTTCTGTTGGTTGTTCTCGTGGTGCCTTCATATCTAAAATTGGAATGTCGTCATATGTCTTCTAAGTATTAACTTGGTTTTCATCATCTCATCGTTAACAATTTTCTTCAACTGCCCAAATTTCTTCATTAATCTTTTCATATAATCGCCGTCCTCTGAATAAACAAGCAGAGGTGAAGATGAGAAGATTTTTCGTTTGTGAACTGAAGAAGTTTTATTTACATAAAGTTTATTTTATTTCATTATTTGGCCCATCTTTATTCTAATATATTTGAAAAATTCACGGGGCGCTTCAAAGAAGATATTGGTGTACATCTATGCACAATTGAGAATACAGGTATATCTCTATATTATTCTTCTTCTGATATAAATGTTTTGAAAATACATGTTTGAATGATGTCTTGAAGGAAATGATGATATTTTCCCTTTTGAATCACAAAAAAATTTGTAGTTCGTGCTCTCAAGAGATATATTTATATAAAAAAAATGTGTTGTACTGAAGAATGTTGGTTTTGTTTGAAACATGTTAATTTTCGAGAAATATCTTCATTTATAAAGTTATTGCTATAATGCAAATGTTTAACTACTATGAGAAACAAAAAATGTTTCTATAAAGAAGAATTTCGATTTTTATGAAAGAAACACAAGTATTTCATAAATAAATATATATTAATCGTCAACCTATTTGTGTATTAATTCCTGTGCATGTTTGGATTTACTACTCATCATCTGCCAAGGACTTCACAGGTAACTTTGTTTTTTCTTCAAATTTATATTTTATAATTTTGTATTTAGTTTATCATCTTCATGGTTAAAAGAATATTTTTATTATTTTAAGTGAAGTAAGGATGGTCATTCTTGGGTCGTTTGCAGGCCCCCATTCTCCGCGATGTGCTATCATTATCACGATCACTTTGGCCTAATTGTGGGTAGAGGCAAATAAAAAGTGCTTTTTCCACTATCAAGTAAACATAACATTATTTTTTCTTTGATGCCCTGACCAAAGCGTCAGCTCATACATAACAACCATATTTGGAGTTATACGGCTGTTTCTTTTACACAGTTCAGTACTACTTGATTATCTCGTCTACCAAACAACTATTACTAAGCTATAAGATTAAATGCTAATATATGCTTATCGTAAATATCACATTCACTTGACATTAAACACATTATGTGTGTTTGTTATGTCATCAAGAAATTTTTAATTTGTACTTTTATTAACTTTTTACTAATTTACTTGTTTTTTCATTATTTAAAATAAAAATTTTGCCAATTTGCATAATTTTTATGAGTAGTTTGGCGATTTATATAATTGGTTGAAATAGGTCGACGGGATCACGAAGTAGCATCCCCAATTCCAATATCATCCAATTACTATGTATTAAAAAAATTTAAATGTACATTTAAATTTTATTTTTGGGCTGCAATGCATTTTCTACATACTTTTACACATGTTTTATTTTCATATTTTATATAGTGCATATCTATGATAGATAAGTATTATGGTTAACGACTAGATTTTTGCTGTTTTGGTTGGGGATCTGAAATCTTGAATGGGATCATTCCGGATTTCAGATACGAAATGCCAGTCCAGATTTAATGTCCTGTAATGCATTTGCATGTATTTTTGTATGGGTGAATTCTGGAACTATTAAATTGATTTTAAAAAGTAATAGTGGCAAAAGGCTTATTACAATCTCAGCTCCATAATAGTTTATATTTTATGTTGAAACAAAGTCCTATTTTTACTAGTGAGAAACAAATTGGACAAAATATTTGTTTTAATAAATAGTTTTAAAATGTTTTGCTAGGGGGTAGCAAAGGAGGAGGGGCCTCTGTCAGGGTTGGGTTTTTGACGTAAAAAAATGTTTTTTGACATGACGACGGTTTAAACCGGATTAAACCGTCAAAAACCTGTCGAAAACCCATAGAGTTACAATCTGCTGTGATGCACTAGAGTTTGTTGTTAAATTTTTAAATTAGCAACAGTTGGCATACATTATGCTGAAATTTAATTATATTGTGGGTAATTAGCAGGTTTTTAAATATTTCTAATTAATAAAAATTAAGGTAAAAATGATAGATTTCAAATCTCAGAAATTTATCTTGAAATGGGCATGCAGAAATATTTGCTCAAAAATTATGTTTAAATATCTCGTTTATTTATTATTTTAATATTTTAAAAAATCTAAAGTTATTTAGTATGCATTTTGTCATAGTTAGTATTTACAAGTGTTAACAAGTTAAGTGTTATAAATGCAGGATTTTCAAAAGTGTAAAACTTGATACTTGTGTGTAATTTTTTTTTAAATGCTATACACATTATATACAGAAGCGTGTAAAGAGAAAATTGTGACAGGGGCAAAGTTAGAATTTGGTGCCCCTCTACCCAACTTTTTCTTGTGACAGGCCAAAAAATAACGTTTGTTGTATAAATTTGAATAGTGCCCCCTAAATTTCCGTGCATGGGGCAACTGCCCCCCCCCCCTTCTCACACACCTGATTGTATACATAATATCTAATAGGTTAATTTGAATTTAAATATAATGCATATAATTTATTATATGTATGATTATTACACATTATAAACCATTTTTATCTCTACCCCGTCCCACAACACACACACTAATAGTATTAAGAATACAAATAATGCTTATTTTGAAAGCAAGGTAAGACGAGAAGTAATTATTCAACAACTGAATACTTAAGATATTTAACAAAATTTTATAGCATTCAGTAAAAAAAAAAAAAAAAAAAGTATTTGTATCAGCTAATTTTTCAGCATAGTAAATAAATAGGCTGAATATTGTAAATAGATACTCAGATGTTTTTTATTATCTTTATGTTAGTTATAAATTCAAAAAAAGACTGATAATTTAAAATTCAGAATTACTGATTTTTTTTGAAAAACTAACAATTGTAAAAGTCAAAACAGAAAAAATCTACAAAATACTTCTAAAACACAAAATATTATGTAGTTTTTTTTATTATCTTATAAAATACATAATTTAAAAAAATAAAACATTCATTAAATATTTCCAATTAATTTGATTACATAATCTAAATCAATCCAAATGATATTATCAAAGTAGAAATTTAGTTCAATAATGCAATTCATTTGTCCCACGTATCATACGGTAGCACATAACCAGTTTTGTACAATTTTCTGTTTCTAATTAATTACGGAACTTGTCTAATCTTTTATAATATTTTAAACGATACACTAAGTTTGGTTACAAATAAATTTCTTCATAATGTAATCCCTGCATATTTTGAATAACACATTAAAATTTAATAAATAATATTACAAAAGATAAGTTTGCCAAAGTCTGAGATTTTGTTTACTATTCAAAATATGTTTTTAAAATTAAAATTTATTTTTCCTACAACATATTTAGAAACATTTTCCTTATTAAAAGCAAAGAAATTTTACTTATTAAATATAAATATAGGTAGATATATATTTGTAAATAAATATTTTTATTTACATATAAATTTAGGTTTTTGACAGTTTTAGCCGTTTTTGACATGACGGTTTAAACCATGGTTAAAACCGTCTGTTGCATGTCAAAAACTTGCCAACCCTGGCCTCTGTGGTCGAGTAATCAAAGCACCACGCCACTAATCGCCTTCGAGCGTAGGAGGTTGGGAGTTCGAATGCCACTGGCTCCATTGCACGCACTCTTTGTGTGGAGCTCCCGGGAGTATATCTCTTGTGTTGTAAAATTTCCTTGTGCTGTCTCATCCCTGTAATATTGACGATGAAGCATGCTTCATGTCGAGCACACAAATCAGATGTATGTTGTTCAATAAACAAACAAACAAAGCAAAGAAGGAAACCAGATATTTTGGGGCTAGAGAGATAATTTAAATGACTGATTATTTATTTTTGCTAAAGGCCAACAATTAGTAGTGCATGTATAGTATTTTAAAAAAGAGTTTTAAATTTGTATGGAAGTTTTTACTATGTATAGTATATATAATGTACAGACTCTATAAAACATAAATTATTAGAAATAAATGCTAACATTTTATTGATTATTGACTTTGCCTATTTAAATTGAGATGAATATTTAATAATTGTTTATTGCAGAGTTGCTTGCAAGTCAGCAAAGTTTAATGAGATCACCACCTTATGAATTAAGGTAAATAAATGATTTCATTAAATAAATGTATGCATACTTTTAAAAATTTTTGTTACTTACGTATTAACGCCACCGCAGCAGAACTTGCACTAATGAACCAATAAAGAGCAATCTTGTCTGCACTTGCACAAAAATAATGGCGTCAAAAATGGGCAAAAATAATGAACTAAAATGTATTAGAAAGTACTAAAAAAAGCACTAAAACACTAAAAAATTGCAGCAAAAATCAGCAAAAAACAAGGCAACAAGGAATGCAAAAGATAACTGCGGTGGCGTTAATACGTAAGTACCAAATTTTTTAAAATTTAAATAGCCTACTAAATTTTTATATATAAAAATCTTCTGTGCGTGTGTATGTAATTGAACTCCTCCTAAACGACTGGACCGATTTTCATGAAATGTTGTGTGTGTGTTCCAGTAGATTCGAGAATGGTTTAGATACACATTTCGTCGAAATTGATTCAGTACTTTTTTAGTAATTAAGCAAAAACTAATAGTTAGTGATTTTTTGCTAATTAAAAGTGCTATATATATATTAAAGAAAATCAGGATTTCGTATTAATCATAGCACAAAAAAATCTACCGATCCAAAAATCTTGAAATTTGGGGTAAAAATACTTCTTATAACATCGAGTTCTGCTAAAAATGGATTTTCAAAAATTCCACCCCTAAGATGACTAGAAAAAAGAATGAACTTTAAAAAAATTCCTTAAAAATAATCTTTTGTAGTTATTTTTTAACTGATATCATATTTTAGTCCTTTTTTTCATTCTGAATCTGAATGGTACTAAGCAAATTCGTTTAAATCCAGTAGTTCGTGAGATAATTCACATTTTCCTAAATTGGCGATGTCTTCGGCGCAAAAACCTGAAATTTTCAATGCTCATCTTTATATATAAAAATCTTCTGTGAGTGTAGGTAATTGAACTTCTTCTAAACGACTGGACCGATTTTGATGAAATTTTGTGTGTGCGTTCCAGTAGATTCGAGAATGGTTTAGATGCACATATCGTCGAAATTGATTTAGCACTTTTTTAGTAATTAAGCAAAAACTAATAGTTAGTGATTTTTCGCTAATTAAAAGTGCTATAAATATAAAAGAAAGTCAGGATTTCGTATTAATCATAGCACAAAAAAATCTACCAATCCAAAAATCTTGAAATTTGGGGTAAAAATACTTCTTATAACATCGAGTTCCACTAAAAATGGATTTTCAAAAATTCCACCCCTAAGATGACTAGAAAAAAGAACGAACTTTAAAAAAATTCCTTAAAAATAATCTTTTGTAGTTATTTTTTAACTGATATCATATTTTAGTGCATTTTTTCATTCTGAATCCGAATGGTACTAAGCAAATTCGTTTAAATCCAGTAGTTCGTGAGATATTTCACATTTTCCTAATTTGGCGATGTCTTCGGCGCAAAAACCTGAAATTTTCAATGCTCATCTTTATATATAAAAATCTTCTGTGAGTGTATGTAATTGAACTTCTCCTAAACGACTGGACCGATTTTGATGAAATGTTGTGTGTGCGTTCCAGTAGATTCGAGAATGGTTTAGATACACATTTCATCGAAATTGATTCAGTACTTTTTAGTAATTAAGCAAAAACTAATAGTTAGTGATTTTTCGCTAATTAAAAGTGTTTTATAAGTTCGATGAATAGAGTGCGGGCGGAATGCCCGAGCGGTCTGAGGTGCCAGATATAAGCTCTGCTTCTCGAAGAAAGAGATTGCGTGTTCGAACCCCGCTCCTGTCAAACGTGTATGCTTTACAGTAATATAGTCTGTATTATAATTTTGATTAACTGACTTCAGAAATTCATTAACTTTTAACAAAAAAGAGAAAAATAAACTTTTCTATCAAAAACTGAACCGACTTCAAAAAATACTGAAGAGTGAAAAATAATTTCCTTACATATTTGTAATAAGAAATTAAATTAAGAACGTAGTGTTTATCGTGCGTATTACTATATTTAAGTAAATTTATATGATTTTCTGGAGTCGGTGCCAGGAAGGACAACGTCTGTCGGGTCCGCTAGTATTATTTAAAAATATGCCTTTTAATTTGTTATTTTAAGAATCCATTTCTTTATTCCCATACCTTTATTCAAACTCTGAAGTACCTAAATCTAAAACTGTATTTATTTTTTATATTAATGCTTTCTCATATTGTTGTAATAAGCTTGTGATTTATGTTCAAGCTATTTAGACTTTCAAAATATGTTGTTTAGTTATGCATTTTATTAACAGTAAGTCAGTTTCATTCATTGATTTTTAAATCTAGTGTAATTTTGGATTGATTTCAAAAATGAAATTTTGGTTTTATGTTCAGTGCAATATTTTTTATGATTAATTTTGTAAGATGTATCATCACATACTGGATGGATTTCTTCTAATTTTGCATCCAAAAGATGAAATATTCAGAATTCATTTTGATATACTTGAATGCATATTTTGATAGTACAAATAAACTCTTCTAAACCAGTATTATTTTTAGACAAATTTGTTATTCATTCTTGTAATACAGTAAACTCCCTCAAATTCGCACAGCTTGGAACCAGAGGTTGTGCAGATTTTAAAATTTTCTGGATTTCTGGTCATTGTTTTGTTTACATTTTTTAAATGGTAATTTGAATGTAATTAATAATGCAATTGGAACTATGATGAATGCTTAAAATATGATAAAAAATTAAAACAAGTCATAAATTAAAATAATAAAAATGTAGATAATTTTTAAATTGATTTAAAATATTAAAAGCAAAGGTCAAGTTAATAATTAATAATATATGATTAAATATTCAATTTAAAGATGAAATGTATTTTTCTTAAATTATTCAATGAAACTTGCCTCATAAAGGTACATTACTAATTCACATCAAAATCATAAAATAAAGAAGTTTTATTTAAAGTTCAGCCAGACTTAATATCCAAAAAAGCTTGATTAATACATAAATATATTTGGTTAGAAGATTGTGATTAGTAGCAATATCAGCAATATCTTTCGTTTTTTTCAGAAATAAATTTATTCTTCCTTCAGGAAAAAACATGAATTCAGTAACATTAACAAAAACTACAAATTAAAAACTATATGGAATTGATATGAAATTATTAAGTCAAATTTTGTCCCTATGTCTGAACTGAATGTTTCATTGTTTACATCTGTAAATTATGTGCAGATTTTAGAGAGTTGTGGATTTTAGGGATGCAGACTTGAGGAAGTCTAGTGTATTAAATAAAATTCATTATATCAGCACTTGTTAAAATTAAAATTTACATTCTTTAAACTTGTGTATTTAGCTATATTGTTTGATAACAAAGTAAATAATAATTTTCATGTTCTTTTCTTAACAAGAGAGAAATGTATCATAAAAATAATCCACCATAGTACTTTATCAGAAAAGGCACTAAAGTCAAATTTTTGTTTTGTCTTATTTCTATACACTATTTGCAATTATCAAATTATTTTAGAGATTTAAAAACAGGTTTATTTACTTAAAGATAATAATACAGAATGCTAGAGAAAAAAGAGCTTCTTTTTTACCGATATACTTGTTATAATTGACATGTAAAAATGGTATAAATCAATTTTTACATGTTTTTATGTCAAACCATTAATATGCAAATAAAATACATATATTTCAGCTGATTATGTTACATGTTCATCTTATGTTTAGTTGCAAAAAACAGTAATAATGTTTCAATAATATTTAAAAAAAGAAAGAAAGAAAGAAAAGTTGTCAAAATTCAGATTAGATTTTGCATGTTCCAGAAGCATGCTAATTCGTTCCGCTTTTAACAAAATTATCTCATTATGTAAGATAGAATGATATAATGACCTTCTTCTGTAATAAAGTTGCAATTCGTTTTTCTTTGTCTGGGAGATTTTTAATTACCAAGATTGCATCCATTTCTGTTGGGACAGCTGACGACTGTTTTAATGATAAACTAAGCAAGATAAATTACATATGTGAAAATAAGTCTGTATAAAATAGCATAAAAAGTTAAGTAAAAAAAATTGCTGCCTCTTACTATTTTAAAATTTAGAAGAAAAGTTTTTTTAGACACTATAAGAAAATTGCTTCAAATACGACATGATTTTCACTATTAAATATTTTTCATATTTAATAAATTATATTCTTTATAGGTTTTTCTCTCAATATTAACATGGAAATGTATATTTCTAAAAAAAAATACAGTGTTTTGAAATATTATTTAGCCATTTTTAAATTTGGGAATAGTATAGGAAAATAGCTATTTCAGAGTATGAATAAACCATACTTAGGTAAATGACTTTGAATGAAAGACAATAATTGACTTTGAATAAATTGCTGTGCATAGTTTTTGATCCTGTGAAACTTGTGTAACTGATCTATCCTAAATGATTTCAACATTAAATAATGCTTGAAAAGATTTTTTTTATTTAAAAACATTTTGTTTAGATGTATTTATCATATTTTTTTCTATTAAACTAACATATTTCTTGCTTTTATATAAAGTTTTTATAGAAAGTGAAAAAATTCTGTCTTAATAAATTTTATCACAATACCAATAAGTAAGTTTAAATAACTATTTTTAAGAATAGTTTTTTTTTTCTCAGTTATTATCCTTTTTAAAAGTAATATTTTTCTGTTTGATCTCAACTTATTTAAGAATTTACATTTGTCTCAACATCTCCCCCAATCCTCCTCTGATAAAAAATCTTTTAAAATTTGTAAATTCTGTTTTAAAATTCAATAATAAGTTTTAGGTATATGTATGTACATTTTTTATGATAAATACATGCTTTTTGTTTTTATAAAAATATTTTTTTCTTTTTTTAAAGGCAAAAATGCTTGGACACATTTCGTCTTGCTCTAGAGACAAAACATGGAAAACTTATTTCACATGCTTTAACTGGTTTCCAGGTAAATTTTCATTCTTGGTTGCTTCCATTTAAAACTTTAAACGAGTAAACTGAAATAAAATTTTTCTAGGGAATGCATACAGAACCTGTATAAAAACTAGCCCAGCAAGAAAACATGTGTTTGATGTTTTCAAACAACACTCTAATAATTTCTATTTTGTAATTTTTAATAGATAAATTATCACTGAAAATATCTATTATAGAAAATCTAGCAATTTTTAAGCTTAGTTTAGAATGAGTGTCAGTTTTAGAATAAGAGATGAAAATCTTAAGAGAGGGATTAGAAAATATTGGATTATTAGGAAAAATAAGTCAAAAATTTTTAATGATACATAGTTTCCTCATTGTTTAAATAAAACTAAACCTGCAGAATTACTATCTGTTAAGGATCTTGGCTTACAGTACCCAAAACTGTTTTTTTTTTACCATGGACCTCGAGGAGCTATACATATCATCATATCCAAAGCAGGTGATCAGCCTAACTGGTACCCTCAGTGTTTAGTTTGCAAGCAAACTTGACCAGGTCCAAAAAGATAGAAGGTTGAATGAACCTTACCCAATTTGTAGTCCAAAATTGAACTGTGGACTTGTACCATGGTAGAAAGACACACAAACTACTACTCTGCTAGTTTTCTAATGTTCAAATAATCAAAAAGAAAAAAAAAATTGTCCTACCCACATTTGAGATAAATTTGAGTACTGCTATGATGGTTATGTTGTTAATAAAGCAATCGGTGTTGTTTTTGCCATGATACTGTGAAGCCTCAAATATTGTTGATCTCATGGTAAAATGTGCATGAAGTAGACTAGGATGTTTTTAACATCCATAACCAATATTGTACTATCAGATTTTTTTTTTTTTTTTTTTTTTTTTTTTTTTTTTTTTTTTTTGTCTCTCTTCAAAATAGCTTAAAATTAAAATTATTTGCTGGTGGACATGCTCTTAAAAGTTCCTTTAAACTTATGCTGTCAGATCTGTTTGGCTCTAGTTTGATAGAAGTGAAGATTAAAGTTAGAGCAAAGAAACAGGTCATAGTTTCAAACATAAAAATAAAGCCTTTTAATTTTTTATTTATTTATTTTTTGAGTCTGTGCTTGGCTGTGTTTTATGGAAAAACCTGTAGAACTTTCTTGACAATCAAGTATTTCTTGTTACTTACTCTTAGAAATGTCATAAGTTATTATAAAATGGAACAAACAAACAAAATTAAAAATGTTATGTAAAAAAAATAATAATAATAAATAAAATTAAATGAATTACTGAACAGATTGTATTTCAGATATAAATTTATAAATATATTGTCAATGATAATGATTTTCTTTTTCTGTTTTCAGAGAATGATATGGGACAAAAGTTTTCAGTCTGTATTCGAAAGTGGCATTGAAGAAAACTGGTTTCCAATACAGTTACTAAAAGCTGTTGATAGCATACAAATGCATTCTGATGATGTCCAAGTAGAAATATTAAAGGTACTATTGCGTTTAAAAAAAAAAAATCATCCGTTAGTTTTCCCCTTTTTTTCTTACATGTGTAGTTACTAGTTATACTTGTAACTTGTGTAGTAGTTAATAGTCACAGTTTAAAAAATATATATTTGGTTGTCGAAGATTTTTGTACAGTAACAAATAAAAAAGATAACTAGTTGGATATTCTCGTCTCAAAACTTTTTTCTATCCCATACATCTTATTATTTTAAAAATTAGTTACAAATGTTAATACTTCAATATTTTTACTTTAGTACTATATCAATTTTGATTTTCATCTGTAAATTTCTGCTTCCATTAATTAATCGGAGTAGAAATGAGTTAATCTTGATCATGATAGATAGTAAAATCAACATTTTTTCGTTATTCTGTTGTAAGTCAACTGCCCAGCAAGCAGAATTTTTTTCTGCAGTCTGCAACACAATTAAAAACTTTAAAAACAGTCTGCAGACCAATCTCTCGCATTACATTATATGCACACAAACCTCCCAAGTATTTGTAACAGGCATAAAAGAAAAGTATACTTTTAAAAAGAAGTTGCCTTCTTTGTTCTTAGAATTTTTAACATCTCAAACATTGTCCGAAAAAAAAAGGGGGGGGGGTCCCCTTTGGCAAAATTTGCGGGTTTTTCGCGGTCTTTTGATGAGATGTCATTTTTTACGATCTTTTAACGAAATTTGCATTTTTTTTGCCCTTTTTTTTTACAAGTTTTTACACTTTTTACGATCATTTGACGAAAACTGCTGTCTTTTTCGTGATCTTTTCAATAAATTTGCCGATTTTTCGGGATCTTTTGAAGAAATTCGCCGATTTATCGTGATCTTTTGACGGAAATTGCCGGGTTTTTTTTGCGATCTGTTGACGAAAACTGCTATTTCTTTTCGCGATCTTTTGAAGAAATTTGCCATTTTTTTCGCGATTTCTTAAAGGAATTCGCCGTTGTTTTGTGATCTTTTTACGAAAACTGCCATTTTTTTCGCACTTTTAAAGATGTTTGCCATTTTTTCACGATTTTTTTTAAAGAAAGTTGCCGTTTTTTCGTGATTTTTTTGACGTAAACTGCCGCTTATGATCTTTTGAAGAAATTTGCTGTTTTTTGCGATGTTTTGAAGAAATTTGCCATTTTTTCGCGATTTTTTGACAACATTTGCTTTTTTTCGTGGTTTTTTGACGAAAGCTGCCGTTTTTTTCGCGATCTTTTGATGAAAGCTGCCTTTTTTTTTCGCGATCTTTTGACGAAAGATGCCGTTTTTTCGTGATTTTTTTGAAGAAATTTGCAGTTTTTTCGTGATTTTAACGAAAACTGCCGTTTTATAGCAATCTTTTGAAGAAATTTGCTGTTTTTTCGCGATTTCTTGAAGAAATTCGCTGTTGTTTCGTGATCTTTTTACGAAAACTGCTTTTTTTCGCGATCTTTCCACGAAAACTCCCGTTTTTTGCAATCTTTTAAAGAAATTTGCCATTTTTGTCATGATTTTTTTTAATGAAAATTGCCATTTTTCACGATTTTTGGAGAAACTTGCCATTTTTTCATGATTTTTTTGACAAAAACTGCCTTTTTTTATCTTTTTAAGAAATTTGCTATTTTTTGTCATGTTTTGAAGAAAATTGCTGTTTTTTCGCGATCATTTGAAGACATTTGCCGTTTTTTTTTTTTTTTCGTGCTTTTTTGACGAAATTCACGTGTTTTTCGCAATCTATGACAAAATTGATTTCTTTTCGAAGACTATTTGTCGCAATTTATGATACATTTTATGTCAGAATTTTTGGATTTAGGACCGAAATTTTTTAATTTTTGCTAAATTTTGAACAGTTGAAAAATAGTCTGCAGACCTTCCCAATAGTCTGCGACGTACGTCGCAGTGTTTTGCCGATTCTGCTCCCGGGGTCAGCTGTTTGAGAATAATCGGCTTTGCAGAACATGAGTTTCTGTCACTGCACAAGCTGCCAATGAACAATAGAACTATGAAAAGTCAAGAAAATTATACAAAAAATGTTATCACAGCATCTCTTTCCAATGGAATACTTCCAAATTTAAGGAGGTCTTCTTGGTCATAGTCAAAAATGAATACAAAAATATTTGGTTCAATTCTATGCATAACTTCATACACTTTTCAATGGTACAATAAAGAAAAAGGTACAGAAGTCACTATTTCAGTGACCCTTTTTAAAAGAATATTTTAATATTTAAAGTGAAACAGCTGACCATAGCAAAAAATATGTACAAAATATTTGGTTCAATCTTATGCATAACTTTATACACCTTTCAATGATACAATAATGAACATTCCACAAAAAAATTCCTATGCAATGTTCCCTTCTATCAGATTTTTTTAAATTGTTCATTTTTAATGTTCCTAATAGAACATATGTGCTCTGTATAAAATATCCATAGATCTTATACAGGGTTGTACAAAAAATTCATTTTATTCTTTATGAGAGATAAATGTTGAAAATAAATTAAAAAATTTGTCAAGAAATTTCTCACTTAATTAAATTTTAGCAAACTGTGTAGTGTGTTGCATATACAAATCTATCGATCATATATAATTTGGGGTTGCTCAAAATAACTTAAATACCTTGCTGATTATATGAATTAATTGGTGAAAATGGATGTTCAACATTTTAATGCATTTTCTACTTCATTTTTTAAATATCTGATTTTACATTATTTAAATGGTAAAGTTTTTGTTAAAGTTGTTTCTTAATGATTTTACTTTTTTGTTTTAGATATTTGTTTGGAGTTTATCTTTTAATGTAATATTATGATTGATGGTTTTATACTTTGTGATTAACAATATAATTAATATTCTGCTTCGGAACCTTTAATGCCAAGCATTTACAAATTTTTTGAACTATGAAAAATTCTTATTTTGAAGAAGTACAAAAACATTTTTACTGAAAGCTTGTTAATATGCAATATTTTGAAAGAAGAATAAATATAGGAGACAGTAGTTTTTAGTTCAAATAATCTGTTGTTGCCAAAATTCTTCATTAAGGATTTGTTTAATTATTCATTAAAATAATTTTGTAATTGTTTTAAATTTTCTGTTCATAACAGAATCAGTGTTTCAGTGCTTTTAACCTTTTTGTGTCTCTGTCTAAACTTATTGTTCTAAACTTTATTTTTTGTTTTAAATTTACAAATAGCTTTTTAAATATTCATATTTTTGTTCAGTATCTTGACACAAAATGGTTCGTTTAATGAATATAAAAATTGGAATCAAAACTCTAAATGTAAATTGCAATACAAAACTAAATGTAATTTTATAACTGGTATACCAGCAAAGGTCAAAACAGTTCTGCAAATAAGTTCTCAATCCCTTAGTATTAGAAATAGATAATAGAGAAATTTTATTTTGCTATTTTATATTTTTCTGACTTTTTTGTTTACTATTCATATTAAAGAATTCAAACTTTCTTTATTGAAATACAAAGTTTTTGTTATTTCCACATTTATTTTATAGCTAAATGCAAATGCATGTTATCTTATTTCATTTTGCTCTAGTAATTCTTTATTTCTAATTTCTTTGTTTCAGATTCTTCTAAATATGACCAGCACACATGGGCAGAGCTTAACAACTAATTCAGTAATAATCTTGATTACTCGATGTTTTGATTCATATTGTAATGGCTCTGCTGCTGTTAAAACTGCTGCCCAGGCAACTGTAAATCAGACTTTAACTTCATTTTGCATAATGCTGCAAGAAACAAGTGGAGGCCATGAAGTAAGTCTTTTTGTAGTAATTAATAAAAGTGGTCAGAAAATTTATTCCCCTATTGTAAAATCAGAACTGTCAATCTTTTATTTTCTCTGTAAGTCTAATAAACATATTTTGAACCAGAAATGTTTCCTAATAATTTTTTTGAATGCTATTTCTTAGAAAGCAAACACAGGTTTTATGAAAATTTATTTAACACTAGCTAATCTACTTGGCATTGCTCGGATTCTTCAAAAAACAGCAAGAATTGTGAAAAAAACTTAAAAAAAAATTGAAATATTTAAAAATTGTTGCATGAATTTCGTTTAACGTTAATCGAAAAGAGAAGGGCTAGAAAATTGAAAATGAATGCTTTTTACTAATATGGAAAAATCTTACAAAATTGTGAAAGCATTAAAAAGTTTATAAAAATATAAAACAAAATTCAAAAATTGTATTTCGAAATTCGAATAAACTTAGAAGAAAAGAGGGCAGAATTTACTACATTCATTCGAAAATTGAAAGTCTTAAAAATCAAAGCGGATCGAAAATAAACATAAGCATTGCATTAAAAATGGTAAAAATTTCAAAAATCAAGGTACTAAAAATTTACTCTATTTGGATGAAAGTTTTGAATCTAATTAGTGTAATAAAATGGCAAGCAGTGCAATGCGAATAAAAAAGTTAAAAAATCGCAATAAAAACCTTTAATATAGCAAAAATCGCACTGGAGAAAATTTTTCATATTAGAAAGAAATTTAAAACCGAATTCCCTTTCCGTATCAAAAAAAATCGCCGTGAACTCAAACAAACAAAAAAAATTCTAAAACATTGCATTAAAAATTGCTGGAGATCAAAATAGGAGAGCGAAGCAACTACCATAAAGAGTAAAAGTTTGAAAGCAAATTTCTGTTAGGCTAGAATTTTTAAATCTAATTCCTTTGAAAAATGTCAAAAAATGACTGTGAAAGCCCGAAAATTGCACTGAAAATAGTATTAAAAATTGCTAGGGTAAAAATGTACTGTTAAAAAATAAAATATTGCAATAAAAAAATTAACTATAATAAAAAAAAATGTTTGAAATCAGTTTCCGAATGTCAAAGAATTGTCACGAAACTTGAAGCTAAAAATCACATTGGAAATTACATTAAAAATTGCTAAATATTTGGAAATCAATGCCTAAAAAAATAATATGAAGGGGGGGGGGGTTGTAATCAGAAATTATTCATGAATAATAAAATGTTGACATGGAATGCCGAAAACCCTATTAAATGATAGAACAGTGCAATCGAAAAATAAATATATTAGACAAAAAATTTGAAAACGAAATAAGTTTCCGAATGGCAAAAAATCACAAAGGAACGAAACAAATGGCTAATTGTCACAGATGTCATATATGCACCACATTGGCGCGCTATTTTTCAGGCACCAATTTGGCGAAATTCAGTTATGTGCATATTTAAAAAAAAATTTCTATTTTAAAAGGGAATAATCATAAAAAAAGCTTAGTTAATAAGTATAGAGTAAAACAATCTATATCATTTAAAAAAAGAAAATAAAAATAAACAAACAGTTTATTAATAAATAAATAACAATAGGAGGATAACCACGTGAAGCGCATACAATTGCTATTTTGTTGCAATCGCACGATATTGGTGCGAATTGTGGTCTGCAATAAACATTGTGGTCTATTTCTCTGGCAGAATCTTCTAATTTAGCAAAAAATTAAGCAATTAAAATAAATTATGAATAAAAGAAATGTGATTTAATGGGTAGTTTACATTCAAGGGAGACCAATCTGATCGCCAAGGGCAGCTAGTTTACTGTATTTGGGTAAAACACTGTAATCGGAAATCATGTATGAATGATAAAAAATCAGTGCAAAGTGTAGAAAATCTTGAAAAATCGTATTAAATATAGATATATGGGAAAATCAACTACAATAGGCTAGGGTATATAAGGGTAAAACATTGCAATTGGAAAACTTTCATTAATGGCAAAAAATTGAAGCAAAATGTAAAAAATAATTTTTTAAAAATGCTAAAAATTGGATTAAAAATTGCTAAATTTCAAAATTTGTAAATGGCAAATTTTTTTAAGAGTAAGGATAAAAATTTGAAATTAAATTCCTTTAAAAATTATTTCAAAAAATAGCCATGAAATTCTAAAAACCACTAAAAAAATTGAAAAATTCATTAAAAATCGCTAAATGTAAATGCATCCTGAGAATAAAAATTTATTGTAGTCGGGTAAAACATATCAATTACATTTTTCATGAAATACAAAAAAGTCGACGCAGAACACAAAATGTATCGAAAAATCGCATTGAAAATAGACAAAATTTAAAAAATGTCGATGGTGAAATTTACTAAATTAGTCTAAAAATTTGAAATCAAATTCCTTTTTTAATTGTTTAAACATCACTGAGAAGATTGAAAAAAAAAAATGGTACTAATCGCATTAAAAAGTTAATTAAAAATAGCGTTAAAAACGTATTGAAAAGTGCATTAAAAATGCACTGAAAAATGCACTAAAAATCGCTAGTTAATTTTAAAATCGCAGTAAACAGAATTTTCTCAAATGGATAAAATATTCTAATCGGAAATCAGTACTATTTGATTATCCGGTCAGTCAAGAAACTAATTGCCAAACTATAAGATTAAATGCCAATAATGGCTGATCGTAAATGTCACATTCACTTCACATTAAACATGTTACACATGTTTGTTACGTCATCAAGTAATTTTTAATTTGTTGTTTTATTTTTATTTTATTAATGTTTTTCTAATTTATTTGTCCTATCATTATTTAACATAAAAATTGCATCAATTTGCATAGTTTGGCGAGTCATTTGATGATTGATATAATTTGACGAAATTGATAGACAGCATAATCAAGTATTACATAGAAATCTTTTATGGATGATAAAAAGTCAACGTGGCATGCGAAAAATCTTTTAAAAAATGCATTAAAAATCTCTAAAATTACATACGATTAAAAGTTTAATAATCAATTTTTATTTTCAAATATCAAAAATTACCATAGAACTGGGTGAAAAAAAAAAAAAAAAAAAAAAAAAAAAGCTAAAAATCTCATTGGAGAAATGCATAAAAAATCATTAATATTAAAAAATAATAGGGTTAAAAATTTATTCTAATAGAATAAAATATTGTAATTGGAAATATTTCATGAATGATGAAAATTCGACATCAAGTGCAAAATTGCATTAAAAATCGCTGAAATGCATGAATCATAGCAGACAGCATCAAGGGGAAGGGGACGAAAGGGGCGATTGCCCTGAGCACGGAATTTAGTTGATGCCAAATTTATACTACCAACATCATTTTTAGTCTATCACAAAAAAAAGTTGGTTTGGGGGGGGGGGGGAGGGGCAAATTGAAACTTTGGGTTGAGTGCAATTTTCTCTTTGCATGCCTCTGTTAGCATGCAAAATTTAGTACATTAAACTAAAAGTTTGAGTCAAAATTCCCTTTACTAATATCAAAATACAGCACAAAATACGAAAAACATTCAAAATTGCACTAAAAAATTCACTAAAAATCCAATACTCAAAATCCAAGTAAATTATATTGAAAAAAGAACAAAACTCATATTAGGTTAAAAGGATGAAACCGCATTATTTTTGCTAATGGGGAAAAATCGCCTCAAAACATTATAAAAACCTGCTAAAAATTATATTAAAAAATCAAAAATCTGCCTTCAAGGTGCTAAACTCCATATATGGAGGAACTTCCCGCCAAAATTTTGTAGCTCTTCGTGCAGCAGTCTCTCCAGGATATCATCGGCATTTAAAATTTTTAGTATGTATTATAAGCTATCTTAAAGTTTCAAACAACCCTTCTTGTTACATTTCCTAAATTTTGTTCGTTGCCCTCTTCTTTCGCACCCTGAAATATGTTACACCATTTTTTTTTTAAATTTTTTATCATGTATTATAAACAATCTTACAGTTTAAAACAAATCATATTGTGAGATTTCCGAATTTTAACAAAATCGATGTCTATTGGTTCCATATTCCACCACCAGTAAGCACACTCTATTCTTATCAAAACTATATCCAAACGAAACTCTGTATTACTCAAGGGGGTGGCGGTCTTAAGCAAGAATTTAAGATAGTTTATGAAATTTCTATTAAAAAATAGTGGTACCTAAACTTTCGACATTTTAGGTAGATTTAGCAAAAAAATGCTACCTATTACATTCTCAATGGTTCAAGTTTTTGATAGAAAAACTATGAAAAAAAATAGATACTAAATGCAAAAATCGCATTCAAAATCGAATTAAAAATCGCTGAAATCTAAAAATTGTTGTCGATAAAATTTTGTGCATTACAATAAAAGTCCGAAACAAGTTTCCTTTTATCAGTATCAAAAAATAGCCACAAAATGTGAAAAAACAGTAAAAATTGCATTAAAAAATTCATTAAAAATTTAAAAATCGATGTTGGAATTCCGAATAAACTTTGCTGAAAAGAGACAAAAAATGATATATTGGGTTAAAAAAAATGAAACCGTATTCCTTTCACTATAGGGATAAAATCGCTAAAAATCGCCTAAAAAAATTATTAGAAACAAGTTGAATGTAGATTCTGCCTTTGCAGAATTCAGATTCGCCTCCAGTTAAAAAAAAAAAAAAAAAAAAAGTATCGTCAAACTATAAAATTAAATGCCAATAATGGATGATCGTGAATGTCACATTCAATGACATTAAATACGATTAATGTGCTTAAAATGTCATTAAGTGATTTTTATTTTGACTTTTTATTAATAATTTTATTAATATTCTACTAATTATTTGTTTTTTTGTTATTTAAAATAAAAACTATGTCAATATGTATAATTTAGCTATTAGTTTGGCGATTTACATAATTTGGCGAAATTGGTCGACGGGATAACAGAGTAGTACCTAATATCGTTATGAGTAAAAATGCGATGTTTTAAATAGTGACGTCATTTTCTCTTCAAATGTTTTTTAAAAGTTACTGTTATCAGTAATATGAAAAAGGCATCCGCAATAATATTGTAATTCCCATTTATCTGGTTGCTGAATGACATCATTTTCCTCATTTGAAATTTTTCTTATTTTGCTTTAGACATTAATTTTTATCATAAATTATTTTCGGTACTTCTAAGTTTTCCCGTCGACCAAAAAATTATCACCAAGCTATAAGATTAAATGCCAATAATGGATGATCGTGAATGTCACATTCAATGACATTCAATGTGATTCACGTGTTTAAAATGTCATTAAGTGATTTTTATTTCGACCTTTTTATTAATATTCTACTAATTATTTGATTTTTCGTTATTTAAAATAAAATTATGTCAACATGTATAATTTGGCTATTAGTTTGGCGATTTGTATAATTTGGCGAAATTGGTTGACGGGATAACCTAGAAGTACCTTATTTTCTGTTATTTTATTTACATTATAAGTATTATTTCTCAGTAAATATATATATTTTTTTTACCTCAATTAGTGCATAATTATACGCAATCATTTTGAAAATTAAATTTTTGTTATCGAGAGAAAAGCTAAACTGAGTTGCCAACATTTTAATTAATATTGTAAAAAGCATTTTAAATTAAAAATAATACATAAACTAGTCGTTGGGGGCCACCGTAATACTTACCCATCATGGATATGTATATGAAAATAAAACATGTGAAAACTATTTATACAATGCATTGCAATTCATAAACAAAATTTAAATATTGTTAATATACATGGTAATGCTATATTAATGAACTGCTGATGTACCAATTTTGACAAATTATATAAAACGCCAAACTACTCAAGAAGTACCGAACTGCGTAAAAGAAACATCCTTATAACTCCAAAAATAATAATTCTATTAACTAACAATAAACTGCGTCGGATTAAGCGTCTCATTTCCAATTAAAATATACTTCTGAATTGAAATTTGAATGAAATACAGGGTCATGAAAAATCAAAGAATGTGGAAAACAAGATTACAAATATCTTGGCAACTAATAATCCGATCAACTTCGTTCTATATGCAAAATGTGTGTTATTTTATTGCCTTTTACGTCCATTCCTTAGAACAAAAAAAATCGAAAATTTTTATATACCTTTCATCAGAATGAATTTTTCGAGAGCCTGAAAAAAATAGTTCCGGATAATCGAGGTTGCTGATATTAAATAGGGTTAGTCCCATTCTTACATACTAACTACATACAAAATTTCAAGTCTCTATCTCAATTTGTTCGGGAGATAGAGCATTTACAGACAGACAGACAGACGGCAAAAATTTTTTTCTAAAAATATATTTTTCGGAATCTCCACTATCTAAAACGTGTAAATCCGTCAAAAATTTTTTTTCGATTTTCAAAACGATTGCAAGACTTACCCTATACTACGTATGATGGGTAAGTAAAATGGAAATAAATTAAAAAATAACTATACTGGGCACAACTACAAATAAATAGCTTTCATTAAAAAAAATAATTATCAAAATCAGTTGAGTAGAAAACTCAGGGCTGATGACACGACATTTTTTAGCTTGTCTGAAAGAAATAGCATTGGAGGCTAAAAATATAATCAAAAAATCGAAAATCAAGCTTCGAGGTGCAAAACTACATGTATAGAGGTACCTTCACTCCAAATTTTGTAACTCTACATGCAGCAGTCTCTTCAGAACAGTACTGATACACAAACATACTTGTCTCTTTATTATTATAAATTAAACTTTTTTTAAACTGGATTATTAGAACTGAAGTTAAGTACAGGGCCGTAAATCCCGGGGGGGTTTAAGGGGGTGCAACACCCCCCCCCCCCCTAGGAGAAATCAGTCGGAAAATTCCCAGATCTATCGGACAAGTATGTTTAGTCGGAAAAAAAATGGTATTAACCAATAAAATCTTATAAACTGAAAATCATTCAGAAAATTTTCCGTTCCATCGGAAAAGGCGTGTTTAGTTGGAAAAAATAGCATTACGTATTATCCTATAAAAACTTATAAATTGGAAAAACAAAAAAATCAGTCGGAAAAATTCTTGTTTGATCGGGAAAAAATGTTCTTAACTTATAAAAACTTATAAACTGGAAAATCATTCGGAAATTTTCCCGCTCCATCTGAAAAAGCGTGTTTAGTCGGAAAAAAATAGTATTATGTATTATCCTATAAAAACTTACAAATTGGAAAAAGGAAAAATCAGTCGGAATTCTTGTTTAATCGGAAAAAATGGTATTAACCTATAAAAACTTATAAATTGGAAAAATGAAAGTATCATTTGGAAAATTTCTCGTTCCATCGGAAAAGGCATATTTAGTCGGAAAAAAATAGTATTATCCTATAAAAATTTATAAATTGGAAAAACGAATAAGTCAATCGGAAAAATTCTTGTTCGATCAGAAAAAATGGTATTAGCCTATAAAAACTTATAAATTAGAAAAACGAAAATATCAATCGGAAAATTTTCCGTTTCAATCCAGAAAGGCATGTTTAGTCGGAAAAAATAGTATTACGTATTAACCTATAAAAACTTGTAAATTTTTAAATCGGAAAAATTCTTATTCGATCAGAAAAAATGGCATTTACCTATAAAAAAATTATAAATTGGAAAAATGAAAATATCAATCGGAAGTTTTCTGTTCCACCGGTAAAGGCATCTTTAGTTGGAAAAAATAGTATTATGTATTAACCTATAAAGATTTATAAATTGGAAAAACGGAAAAGTCAATCGTAAAAAAGTAAATTTAGCTGAAAAAAAGGGTATTAATATATAAATATTTATGAATTGGAGAAATATTTTTGTAGTTTTTAATTAAATAAGAAAAACAAGTTAGATCGAAGAAAACCTATAAAATTTTATTCTCACTCGGATTTATTTCCGCTTGCAGTTTCTGATAAGAAAAATAAGAAGAAAAAAAAACAATTTAGGATGAAGAAAACAAATTTATTCTTAGCCAGAACTATTATTAATTAACTAATTGCTAATTTACTATTTACTTTAATTTATTAATTAATTAATATAACTTATTAATATATAGGATTTTATTTTTCTGATAAAACTACTCAGAAAAATTTTTATTTGTCAAATATTGTGTTCTCGGAAACTTCGATATGACGAAAAAAAAATATTCTTTTACATTTTCTAATAATGTCAAAATTATACCGTTAATTATAACAGTGATATTTGAGTAAAACCTTGGTATTCCATTTTTTTCTTCTTCTGTGTCTTTTGACTTGGATATATCGAAATCTACTTGTATTTTTTTACTGTTGGAAAGTTTTTAGTTTAATCTCGAAATTTTAAGATATACTGATCGAAGTGAAGAAACTTCCATTTTTTTATTCTAAACTTTAAATTTAATTAGAAATATGTATCACGGAATTTAGGTGGTATACGATGAAAATTCATTTATAGAAATACAAATATTTGGTATTTTTTCATATCAAAATCTGGATATTTTCCATTCTATTCAAATTTTACCTTTAATTGAAAATAATTATAGTCTCATTTTTTCTTACTATCTAAATTTGTGTTTTCTTTTTATTTTATAAAAAAAATAATAATAAATGCGAAATTGTTTATACTTACTTTTTTACGTAATTTTTAATTGATTTAAAAGATTGTTTAAGAAATTTATGATACAGGATGAAAATTGAAAATACCCAAATACTTTGAATTTTCATCTCGAAATAATCTGGATATTTTACAGCCTATACGAGTTTACTTCTCTCAGAAGAAATACTTTCGTTAGCTTTTTCCTCAGTCAATTGTATTAAATTTTTTAAATATTTTTATTATTACTACTACATTTTGTTTAGTCAGAAAAATGAGTTGTAACACCAAATTGTTATGCTGCTTTTAAGTTTGTCGCTAGAAAGAATTAAAACTTATATTAAGAAATCCCGTATTTTTGACAATTTTTTTTCTCTGAAATATTCCCCAAGCAAACAGATTTCAATTTTACTTAAAAAAAAAAAAAAAAAAAAAAAAAAAAAAAAAAAAAAATACGCTAAAGAGATTTTAACTGAATGCTAAAAAATAGAAAGATAAAACATTGTTTTCTCTTCAACGTAAAGCTTGGGCAACTAAATGACTGGACGTTGCACCTCCCGCCCTATGTGTCAATTACAAAACAAACTGCGCGACTGCACCTGCGTTAATTCTTTGTTTAAACCGTTAGTATTCTGGCTCATAGTACGAAACCATTCAATTAAAAAGTGTTGATGGGAGAATATTTTGGTATATAGTTACTAGTTCAATTTTTTTTTTAATCATTTATGCCCCCACCTAATGTAAGAGACAAAAAGTGCAATGTGGGTTATGCAATTATATTTTCGATAGTGATTACAGGAACATACTTAATAAACAAAAGCATGCTGATAAAATTTCAGCCCATATACATATACCGTTTTGCATTGTTGGAGCTCTAAAAAATCCTTTTGAAGTAAGGTAGCTATTTTATTACAGAAAATTTTAGATATGTAAAATGTGTAAATAATTGAATTTTTTTCATATTTAAAAATGAATTATTTTATTTATTTTTTATTTATTTATTTATTTTTTGAGGGGGCAGATAAATTATTTAATAACTTGTAAAAATGTACTGTTATTCGATATATATAAATTTTTTTAACAGTTGGTATCGCAATTCCCTAACTATTTGCTAGTTTTGTTACAAACTGGAGATGACAAGCTAGTTGTTATTTAAATTTCATGAAATTATTATCATTTTTAACTACATTTTTTTTCTTTCAATATATTTGCCTTCTTTTTTGCCAACCATTTTACAATTTGCAATTGCAAGTCAATGTATTTAGTATTATACACGAAGTTAAAATTGTATTATAGATCTTTTTATATTTTATAAATTTTATTTCATCATTATTTAAGAGTATGTAGTATTTTAATAAATTTTTGCCTACATGGCTTTTCATTTTTATTATCTCAAGGTTCAACAACTAAGAAAGTTCATTTATTTTTTGAAGTTCAAATGTCAATGTATGTAAAATATTCTATATTTTTAAAACTTTGTTATAGTACAAGTATAATAATTTTGTCTCCCTGCATAACAATATTTTGATTATTATTTTATGGATAGATGTTTTTGTGTGTGTATATACAGTCCCTGGCCAAATTATTAGACGCACACGTTTTCTTGTGTCGAATCACATTACTAGCTTCATACAGATATTACTGTGTCAATAGTTACAATTGATTATATACATCATCTGTAGGATTATAACAAATCAAAAGCATGCTAATAACTTTAAAATTATTTATTTTTGTAAATTAAACTAACAATTGCTGAAATTGTAAAAGTTAAAACATGAAACTAAAAAAAATGTCAACATTTTTCGGAGCCTCATCTGGCGACAATCAGTGCCTCTATTCTTCGTGACATGGTGTTAATATAGAAATGAAATGTCTCTTGTGGTGTGTGAGTGATGTTTCCAGACAAGGATAAGTTTTTCTATGAGCTGTGTTTTGTTTGTTATGAGCTTTTTGACCACTTCATAAGTTCCGAAACATTTTCAATGGTATTCATGTCTGATGAATTACAGGAAACAGTTCAGCACAGGGATATTTTTTTATTGAAAGGAAGTCTTTACGGACCGTGCTGTGTAACAAGAAGCTTTACCTTGCAAAAATACAAGAGGTTCTTCATTTAGAAACCATCATTTAACTGCAGAATAAATCTATTTTACAAACCTCTTTATATTGGTCTTGAGAATTGGCTAAGAAGTCATAACAAACAAAACCCAGTTGATAGAAAATCTTATCCATGTCTGGAATCATCACCCACACATGCGAGAAACACTTCAATTTTCTATTAACAGCATGCCACGAAGAATAGAGGCACTGATTACTACCAAAGGAGGCTCCAAAAAATATTGAAATTTTTTTGAGTTTCAAGTTATACATTTTGCAGTTTCATCCATTTTTTATTTAATTTGCAAAAATAAATAATTTTAAAGTCATAAACATGATTTTTATTTATTATAACCCTACAATTGATGTGTATAATAAATTGCAGTTATTCACACAGCAATGTTTCTATGAAGCTAGTAATATGATTCTACACAAGGAAAACGGAGTGCGTCTAATAATTTGGCCAGGGACTGTAGATAAGAATCAAAATTTAATCATTTGAAACTTGAAAATAATTTTACCCTTAGGGGAGGATAAAACAGCGCAACTTTTGACTGTTTAAAGCTAATTGATGATTAAATGGATCTTTAAACCTCTTTTGCAATTTGAAATTTTAAAAAGGCATTTCAACTTTACTTGTACATTTTTTGTGCCTGATGTGCCTGTGTGTGTGGGGGGTAGATGAAAAAGGAACCAGAATTTTACTTTTGGCTTATGCATTTCGTTTATTTCTTTGGTATTTTGCGCATGTTTTCTCAAGGAGTCAGAAAAACTATGTACAATTGCCTTCTTTATTAAAAATTTTGAGTATAATTTGAAAACCCTTTGAATTCGCTCCTGAAAATTTACATACTCTGCTTTAATAATTTATTTGTTGTTTATCTATATATTGCATCTAATATATTTATATGATGTATCTAATTATATATTTTATCTAATGCCGGGCAACAACGGGCGGGTCAGCTAGTAGAGATAGCAATAAATATATAAAATAGTTTGTCCTGACAGACTGATAATCAACGCACACCCCAAACTACTGAATCTAGAACCATGAAAATTGGAGAGAAAGTACTTCTTATGATGTAAGCATGCACTAAGATGGAAATTTTGAAATTACCCCCTTTAAGAGGGACAAGCGAGGGGAGGTCAAAAATTCTGGAATGAATTGCATATCTCAGCAAACATTTAAGGTAGGAGCATAAAATTCCAGAAAATAAAGCTACTAAAAAAATTATTAAACACATAATCCAGTGATTTTAGAAATCTCACCACAAGGGGGTTAAAAGGGAGGAGTCGAAAAATTTAGAATATTTGGCACATCTCAACAGTCTTTTCAAATAAGAACGTGAAACAGCAGAAAATAAAAATTTTAAAAACTAATTAAATACATGTTTCAGCGATATTTTAAAATTTCCACCCCCGAGGAGTTTAAATGGGAGTGGAAAAATTCCATACTTTTTTGGACATATCATAGGAAAGCCCTCAAATCACTCTTTCATATAATAAATCTTTCTCCCTCTCCCCCTGCCCCATCTTATCCTCTGTTGGGGACAATTTTCAATCTTTTTTGAAATTGTAACGTTTTATCATTTTAGACCGAATTTTTTTTTTTTTTTTTTTTTTTTTTCCGGGGCCCTCTGATAAATATTACTTATAATATATGAAAATTTTATAGTTAGGGGAAGGGTCTATTCTGGGAGGGAGGACAATTTCCTAAATTTGGAATACATCTCTCTTGTGATATATCGTTGGATTCCTATTTTGCCCTCACGGGCAACCACTTTTCTAATTTTAGCCGATACCTTTCATGTGATATATTGCTGGAAAGCCCTTTGACTGCTTATTCGTATTATGCACGACTCGTGACCCTCTCGGGTGGAACGGTTATAGTATTCCATCAAGGAGATTGCCTAATAATGGGGAAAATATATTATATAAGACTAATAATAACATAAGATTATTTGACTATCTCGATACACTAAGTCATAATTATCTTGCGAATTATGATATATATATATATAATATGTATATGTATATTAGTCTTCATGTTGGCCATAGTACTTGGAAATTTTCCTTCTTGGAGTCGGAAATTTTTGAGCAGACACCCCCCTAAGCGATTAGGGTGGTTTACGCCCCTGGTTAAGTATTACAGAAAGAGCATAGGGGGATAAAGAAAAAAAGTGAGTCAGTAGATTCTAAATCAGGGTATAAAAACACAGTAAATCCTATAAAAACAGAACCTATCTAGTCTATAACAGCATCTTGTCTTAAACTAGAAATCCCAAAAACTCCATTTATTTTAGACAGGTTTTCATGTCTGCAGGTAGATTTGTAAGATTCCATTGGATATAACTGAAAATATTTAATTATACTTGTTCTTTCTACTGTCTAGCATGACACAAAAAGAAATTTAAAAGAACTTTTGCAACATAAAAAATTGGAACTTCTGGCCACCCATGTAATGGTTATGTGGCTTAGGTTTTGTATTCCATAAAAATAAGGGCAACTGGCATTACTAGCAGCTATGTAAAATATTTTTAATGCCATATTATTTTTCAACAAATGTAAAAAAGTTGAAATCTTCAATATATTTTGTGTGTGTGTGTAATGGATCGTTATAAAGTCTTTTAAGCCTTTCAGGGGAGTGATTGTATTTCTGTGATGTTGAGTTCACACCAGAAAATTCAAAAAATTATATTTAAAACTAAAAAAATGTAATTTTTAGCTTTTTTTTTTTTTTTCTTAAACCAAAGTTATAAAAATGAAACTTTGTGCAAAAATTTCTCTATAAATCTTGATTAAAATTGAATGGTTAAAGAAATATCCAACTGACCTTCAAAGAATTAAATTAGATGGAATCTGGAAATTTTTTTTATGAATCAGAAATGCATATTTTTTTAAATGGAAAATTGGAGATTTATAACAATGAGAGTAAAATGTCAGCTGCATTTGCTGATAACTTTATGAAGTATCTAGGTGAAACTAGGTAATGACATGAGTAAATTGTCTATTTTTTAGATTTGATCAGATTTTTATATTTTGTTTCTGTGAAATATTTTTTAAATCATGAAAGCTGTGGAATCAACTGAGTTTAGTATGCAGATTAAATTGCCACTTCGTGTAATAATGCACTTTTGTATGATATAAACAATTTAAATTTATACTGCTACCTGTGTCTTATTTGAAACAATAAATTGCTTAATACACTCTGTTAGTTGGCTTTGAAGTTAATGTTAATCTTAGGAACAGTACAGCTATTACTGAACAATGTGTTTTATTTTGTAATATTTCCTCTTTTTTATGTAGTACATTTTCTTTCAAATGGCATATTGAAATTAATTGGAGTTGTACTTTTCTTTTTATAAAATAGTTACTGATATTCCTGTTTAAATGAAATATCCATTTAGTGCTGTATTCATCCATGAGTTAAAATAGACTAATAGTTATAGCCACATGTACAAATTTTATACGTCTTAATAATGATATTTTTATCAACGTCTCTAAGTATTGTTAATTATGTTCTATAAACAGAAATTTCTTAACACTTGAAGCTGTTTAATTTACGCACATATATTTGATTGAGAATCTTGTGAAGCATAAGTGGAAAAAACAAAAGAAAAAGAAACACATAGTTCTTTGGATTTTTATGGCAAATTTTATACCATAAAACACTAATTTTTAACTAAAAAAAAATTTATCTGACATTTTTTTATCTGTACTATTTTATTATTTTATGTCAGGCATGTCAAACACATGGCCTGCGGGCGCCGACACCTTCTCAGCGGCCCGCCAAGCCTTTGGCACTTTACCTGCATTTTTAGAACTGTTTTTTTTAAATTTACTAAAAATAATAATTTTATTTTTGAATTTCAAGAAATAAGAAAACCAATTTAACTTGTTTACTTTATCTTTAACGATTGATGTTAAAATTGTTGTTTAGTATTTATAACTGCAGAAAATTAAAATTAATTTCGATCTATATTGAGCGAACGTATAAGTACATGGATTTTTCAAAATTTTGTAATCATTTATTAATGAACCAATTTCTTAAATTAGGGGTGCAGTTAGGCATATTTTAGCTATTTACTGGGAGGTGGGAGTATAGACAATCACTTTATCAAAAAAGGACTGAAATTCCAGAATTACTTATTAGAGTTACTTACTACTTATCCAGAATAACTTGTGCTTTCCTGCCCCCAAAGATATGAAAACATAGAGGATTAAGAGCAGGAACAGTGTTGAATTCAGGAGGTGGCCCTGGGGGGGGGGACATTTTCCCCCAGAGCAATGAAATGTCCCCCCCTCCCTCCCCGGAGAAAAGTGTCTGAATTCAACACTGATCAGGAGAACACTGGTAAATTTATGGATCATCACTAAAACCGGGCTTTCAGGTGTTTTCTCCCAAAATATAACTTGGCAGGCTAATTGCATTTTAATATGTGAATCGAGTTTAACTAATTCTAAAATTTCAACCATAAAGTAGGTGAGGTGATTGTTTGTGCTGCCGCCTCCCGGTCTATATGTTCAATACCATACTTTCATATGACATATTTTTGTAGCTGAATATAAATGCAAGATAGTTTTTAAAAAAAAATTTTTGTTGATACAAAATTTGATTTTGTTTTGTTTTGCTTTTTTACTCAAAAAAAAAAAAAAAAAAAAAAAATAATCCAGAGGACTAATATTTATGCCTTTTTAAAAAAAAAAAAAAAAAAAAAAAGGTTAAAAGATCAGCGTGTAAAGCCAATTTTAAAATTAATAGTATGTGGAAAATTCAATTAAGTTTTGTAGATTAAAATCAATGTTAAATATTTTTTGAAAAATACTATAAAATAAACTATGAATTTTGCAATTTATGGTTGATATTTCATTTACTTTCGTGTGCTTTGTATGTATGAATTTTATTCTATCCAATAATAATAATGTTTTATCTATACTTTTTTATGTGGCCCTCGGCTTTATATAATACGCCTAGTTTGGCCTGCGATGGTATACGAGTTTGACATGCCTGTCTTAAGTGTTAATAATTCATTTTGTGTAATTTTAAGCATTTTCTTTTTAATAGGATGAAAGTGATGATTCAGATGATGACAGTAAGGCCTTTATTTCTAAATTTCACATTTCTTTCTTTTATTGTGTTTAATTTAATGTGCATGCTTAAGCAAGAATCCCACTGATCTTTTTTACCATTTTTTCATAAAAATCTTTGTTTTGTATTTCTACACCATATGTTACAGGATTTTAAAATATACCATAAAGATTTTTATTTAGAAATATATGTATAGTTTTTTAAGAGAAATAATGGGATCCCTGTTTAGACCTTTTTATAGAAAACTTCTTGTGTCTTGAATTCAAATAATATTTTAATTTTAATTGCTTAAAAGGCATACAACCAACAGAGTAAAAAAATGTCCAAGCTTGTAATCAAACCAGGGTCATTGACTATATGCATCAATGCTTTTGCCACTAATAGATTTGAATGACCCATAACTCCACTCTTATGTCTTTGTATTGGCTGGTTGCAGCTTTGCCAACACATAAGAGTGGGAAGTGCTAAGCGGAGGTCATCCATGTAGCTTAGGGGCAAAAGAATTGACACATATAGTCAATGAAACTGGTTCAGTTACAAGCTTTGACACTTTTTCACTCTGTATGCTTTTTAGGGAATTATATTGAAAATTGATTTATAATTTTAATATTATTATAATTGAAATATTATCCCTATATTTATTTACCTTTAAAATGCAAATAACTATGTCAAAACTAGTAAATCTGTGTAGCAGGAGTCTCAATGATAGGCATGCAAGTCACGTTTTTATTTTGAATTTTGGTCTCATTTCACAAATATCTAATATTCTACCATCAACAATTTAATTTTTTAATATTACATATATCTATAAAGCATATGAAATGTTTGATTTAGACAATAAAACTTTTAGAAACTGTGAAATTATATTAAAAATTAAACCCTATTTCATGAAATGATTAATCTTCTTAAATTGCTTAATCTTCTAATTTTTTCTAGAACAGAAAGTACATTTTTTAGGATGCTGAACCAATCTCACTGAACCCTTTAATTCTCACTAATTTTGTGTCAAATTGTGGAATGCCTTTAGAAATCTAACACTGAATACAAAATTCCAACTGAACATACTTAAAATCTTTATTGTTTTATAAAAATTACATATGTTAACACATTTTTTAAACATTTCATTAGAAAATAAGATGATTTTTTATTTTTATTACAAACAAAACACTTAAAACAATTTTTTGAACAAGTAAATAAAATTTAACCTAAATACAGCTAAGTCTGTACATCCCTGGGATATCTATCAAAGATAAAACTAATTAGATACAATCATCACAGGCCTTAAAAACATGATAACATCAAAATTTTTTTCCAATGTTGAATTTAGTGGGTGGCCTGGGAAGGGGACATTCTCCCTGGAACAATGAAATGTCCTCCTCCCTCTACCCGAAAATTTTGAGGTTTTGTTTTTTCATTGGTCAAAATGGTCCTCCTCTCCCCTCCCCCCTGTTGGCCTGCTACCCATAGCCAAAAACATACACAAAAAATTTGGTTCAATTCTATACATAACTTCATATACTTTTCGATAATACAAATTGAAAATGTCACAAAAATCGCTATTACAGTGCCCCTTCTGGCAGAGTATTTGTAAATTGTAGGCAAACCCGCTTGCCATAGATAAAAATGTGCACAAAAAATTTTGTTCAATTCTATGTGTAATTTTATACAATTTCCAATGGTGCAATGGCAACAGATGGACTCATGGACTGATAGACATTTTGTATAAACATATTCCTTAAGATCTCTGGCTTCTAAAATGTACAAGTCCATTGAAAAAACTTTAATTACAATACTTTCTTTTATTGAAGATAGAAGAGTGTAAAAATGTAATTTTTTGTTCAAATATTTTAATCATATTCTAAAATAAAATGCTCATTAGAAGTTTAACAGATTTCTAAAACATCTTAAAATGTACAATTCAGAATAAATAGATAGCTTACAATTGCTTATTTTTTATATCCCCCCCCCCCCTGCTATTTAGGTTAAGTATTTTATTCTACATTTTTATATAGACGGATATCTCAATATGCTTATTTTTATTGTTTTAACCTGATATTTATATTAACCATTTTATTTTTTAGTCTTGTTTAATTTTATTTAAAATAAAATTAATATTCTAGGTTATAATTTAGTTGATAGTGTTGCTGAAGAATTGTGTCCAATATTGAATTTTACATGTGAAAAATTGAAGGGTGAGAACAGGTATAATTTTATTTTATGGATTTAATATTTTCTTTCCTTTCTGCATTTAAAAGTAATGTAATGTATTGAACCTTTCTTTTAGTTATGTATTTTACACACACACACACCAAAAACAAAATTAGACTGCACATTATTTTCAACTTTCAACTATTAATTTCTATTATTTTTTCTGCCCATATTTAAAATGTTCAAACGAAATTAAAACTTCATCAGAAAGTAAGATAATATGAATGAATAAAATACAAATGTAACATATATGCAATTAAACTATGTACTTAAGCACTGATCATAATGAAAACGGTTGCTATATGTAATGAAATCTTTAACTATTAACCACTGGCATGTTTTGTCAAAAGTACAATTTTTGATAAACTTCAATATTTTGTTTATTCGTTCATGCAACAATGCCATTTGATGTTATTAGTGGGCAAAGTAAAAATATGTATGAACTATTAAAAATCTATTAGCGTTTTCAATTAAAGATTGTCACATATGGTATGCACCCTTGAACGCTCATGTTGTATCACCTGGCTAGAATAGAGAAAAAATAATGAAATTATTTTGCAATTATTGTTTTCAATACTTTTTTTTAATTCTGTGCTAATGTTTCTTTGTGCCCCTGTATTCATAGATCTGAATATCATATTAACAATAACATTTAACTTTATATATATTTTTACACACACACACACATATATATATATACACACACACACACACACACTGGTATACAAAATTTAAGGACGAGTCCCAAAATGGTAATTTTCAAGCGATAATTTTCACTCTTATATTCAAAAGGAAGTAATATAATTTGAATAATTATTATCCCTGCATAACAGCTAGTCCATATAACATCTCATTCAGGTTGCACATGGTCACAAGAGTCACAGTCACTACAGTGAAACAAAAAATAGGAAATTCCATAAGTCTCTTATGTGTCTCAAATGACTACTATATGTGACTCCACTGGCAGCTCATTGTGACTGCTGCTTTGTGGCGAGTCACCAGGTGATTGAGACTCTTGTGTGACCTCTCATCTGCAGACTCAATTTCAAAGTCATTGTGAGTGTTTCATTATGGTAAATTACCAAATAATGTCCCACTAAAGTCACATGGTGACTTTTCATCATTTTTCACAGTGGTTACTTCACAGTAGGGTCTCTGTCACCATTTGACAAAGTCTTGTGACAGAAAGTCACCATGCGACTTTAATGTCACATTATTTAGTAATTTATCATAATTCATAATGCAACATTCACAATGACTTTGAAATTGAGTCTCCAAATGACAGTCGAATGACAGTCTCAATAAAACGACATTGTAAAGTCACCTGGTGACTCGACACAACCTGTCAGTGGAGTCACATATAGTAGTCATTTGAGACTCATGAAAGAGGCGTATAGAATTTCAAATTTTTTGTTTTGACACAGTGACCGCCTCTTCTGACCAGGTGTGATGTGACCTGAATGAGATGTTATATGGACTAGCTGTTATGCAAGGATAGTACTTATTCGAATTATATTACTTCCTTTTGAATATTTTCATGAAAATTATCGTTTGAAAATCCCTTGAAAATTGGCTTTTTGGGACTCGTCCTTAAATTTTGCACACCAGTGTATATATATGTGACGATTTAAAGTTAGGGGGGCAGAAACATCATCGCCACGTTTTTCTTTCTCCGCACAGAAGTCATGGCCAGCAAGAAAAAAAAACAAAATAAATAAATGTAAAAGATCAAAATAAACACTCCTTGGCTGTTGCAAGTTCATTTTATTAAATGGTAGCTAAATTATAGGGAAAAGCTCCTGTTGCAATATTTTACTAAAACATCCGAAAAATATTCCATGCTTTACTGCATCAAGTCGTACTCATGCAAGAACGTACCCAAGAATCCTTCTTCTCATCACCCTACCATCTCTCAAGCTTCCTCTTTTAAAACTCAAAAGAAAATTCTAGAACATTCTGTAACCTCAAACCATTATTCTTATATGTAAACAGAATTCTTGTCCAGCTTTGAGATTAAACACTTCATTCAGACGATAGTTTTATTTTAAAAAAATATTATTTAACCAATTTATAATTGACTCAGAATTTCTTAGGCAGACGATTTTTATAGATGATTAATTTTAAGAGAAAAAGAAAAGAAATGAATTTATTGATATGCACACACTATCAAAGGTTGACGGAAGAAAAATAAATAAATAGATAAAATAAAATAATGATATTTTTTTAAAGGTGTGGTTTTGGAAAAAATTTAATAAGACTTTCTTTAAAAGGGTTGATAAAAACATAGAAGGAATGAGTTTTATTTGGAATATTAAGAAATAAAGTTTAATTAAGAATATTTTTAATTTAGAGCCATCTTTTTATATTTACGCATACTGGAATAATGTTTTTTAAGACAAATTAAGAATTTATATCGTATGCATAAAGATTAACAGATTAGATCTAGAAATAAGATTTTAATTTAATAATTTGAAGTAAGTACGGAATATTATTATAAGAAAATTAAGATAGTATAAAGGTTAGTTTTGGCAAAAAAAATTTAAAATTTGTAATACTATCCCCCCTCCCCAAAACTTTGTATGAAATTGATAGTTAAATAAAACTACAAGTTCAGACAACAGAAATATAATAATTTAGAAAAGTTAAATTTTGGAATAAAACTGTCAAACTCGGGAAGCCAAGAGATGGAAGAAAAGAAAATTAATGCAATATAAAAAATATTAGCGATTAAAAAAAAAAATAGTTAAGAGAAAATTAATCTGAATTAAATTTAGGTAGGAGCATTTCCCTGAAAGAAATACAATAATGTTACAATATCACTTACTATTTGTAAGTGCATAGTAGATAATACATACAATAAGAGTAAATAAGTTATAAATATTAATAAGCAAGAAATATAAAAAATATAATAAAAACAACAAAAACTCTTCCTCATGGAAGTTTAAATAATTACAATAACTTAATGCATAGTTCATTTTAAATAAAGTCCTTGAATGAAAAAATTCTTTCAAGAGTGTATAAAGGAGTCTTTTCCAATGTTCGCTGAATGTAGTCTCTTTAATTAAAGATCCTCAAATCTAGTTTAATCTTTGGTTTTAATCTTATGTTTTTTGTTGGATTCCAACATTTTTTAATAATATGTCAAATTTCTAATAATAAATATTATCACTTCAAAACATTAATAATAAATAATGCAGAAAAATTTTAATAATAATAATAACAATAATAATAAGTAGCATAATAAGACTCCATATCCTAATATTTCTCAATAAGAGTATAATTAATACTAAACTTCATTATAGAAATCATAATAATAATAGTAATAGTAAAACAAGTGTATAATCAAAAGAAAATATCACAATTTGTTTATTATTGATAGGAAAAACATTGGTTGAGGATAAAAATAATTACATAGCAACTAAATAATTTTCTTATCTTCTAATAGCATAAGAAAGTATTTTTTGCTAGCCGAAAGTATACATAAAAAATAATTCCAAAATCCAAATAAAATTAAGTCTAACTATTTAGAAAATGGACTCTCAACCAGTATTTCCTTACAATAGTTCCTCTCTGATACTCTTTTACAAAATTGTCAAGTTTGGTTATAACTTTTCAAATGCCAAATGTAGAGTATTGTTTTATCTACACATGGTTTATAAACTTTAATAATAAAATACAAATAGGAATAAAAGGTGTCATTCTTAATTGAGAAATGGAAATAAAAATAGTGTGCTTTTTTGAAAAACTTTTAATATCTGTAGTTGACTGAAAATCACATTATGTTATAGGTTTGAGTAAAATCATCAAATTTTACAATTGTTATCACATAATATCTGTTGAATAAGTAGAATAATACTAATGTCAAATAAATGTGTAAATATAGTTAGACTTAAATACACTTAAAGTTAATTTATCAACATCAATTTGAAAGCTTTTACAATCAAAGTGTACACCTTATGCCTGCATAAGGAGCCCAATTTAATCCTAAAAACAAGTAATATTCTTGTTGCGCACCAAGAACATACCTGCTAATATTGAAAATTATAGTGATAAAATATTTAAAGAATAAGAATTAAAATTTAATCTACTGTCTTGACTTTAGTTGGATCTAGTGATTGTGATTGTATCTGAGGTTTTGTTTGTTTTTTGGGCTGCTCATGAAACAGTTTAAAATCTTCGGGTGAAAAATAGGGTCTTAATTTAGAAACATGCACAATAACGGAATTCTGTCCTGTCTCATAATTAAATTTATCTATTTCATAAGCTACATCAAAAAGTTAATTTCGAGTGTTAGGGTATTTAAATTCTTCATAAATTACAGTGTCTTGTATTTTTAATGGGCATTCGACAAAATTTCGATCATAGTCTTTTACTTTTAAGGTGAAATTCATGAGTTTGCCTTTCGCAATCTTGAGGGCTTTGTCTACTGGAGGGTAATAGTTTTGTTTTAAAGGAGATTCATAAGGCAATTGACCATAAAATAAATAGGCAGGTGGGAATTTGGTGATAGAATGGGGCGTATTGTTATATTCTTCGATGACTTGGTTTAATAATCTAGTCCAAGTTATTTTAGAAGAAGCAGAATTAACTTTACATTTAAGCCTGGTAACTATAGTCTGATTAACTCGCTCTACTTTTCCATTGGTCTGAGGATGATGTGCGGATGTAAAACACTGTTGAACATGATGATTTCTAAGGAATTTCTTAAATCTTGGAGATCTGAAAGATTTATGCCTGTCACTAAGTATTTTTTGAGGTGCTTTGATATTGAAAATTTGTTTTAAACAGTTAGTGTATGTTTCAGTGGTAAAATTTTTTGAGGGAAAAGCCCAAACATACCTAGTTGCATCATCTATTATGTGTAAGAATTTTTTTGTTGAGTTGTAATAGTTAAATCCACCAACAGTATCAATAGAAAGACATTCAAAAGGTTGAACTGTGGCTGGCACAGCTTGTAATAAGCCGAATCTTTTCTGTTTTGTTTTTTTATTTTTCTGACAGGTGTCGCAATGTTTAACAAATTGTGTAATGTCTATTGTCATATTAGGCCAATAATAGTTGGGAGATATTAAATTAAGCATTTTTTGAATGCCTAAATGTCCAAAATTATCATGAGCAATATGGAGTAATTTTCTTCTTAATGACATTGGTACAACAATTTTTTTGAATCCCTTTTCCTGAACTATAATAATTCCATTCTCTTTTTTATATTTTTTGTCACAAACATTGTTTTTGTCTTGCATCTCTATAATTTCTTTCCTATCTAGCAATAAACTAATATGTTGATTAAAATGACAAACAGGATTTCGTGACAACATGTCTGCTTCGACATTTGTTGAACCCTTTTCATATTTTATCTCATAATCAAACATACTAAGTTTGAGTGACCATCTAAAAAGCCTACCTCTTAAGTTTTTAACACTCTTTAACCATACTAGAGATGCGTGGTCCGTATGAATTGTAAACTTGGCACCATGAAAGTAATGATAGAATTTGTCAAGAGTATCTATAATAGCTAAACATTCTAATTCAGTTATGAAATAATTTTGTTCATAACTCTTCAAAATTCTAGAATGATAAGCAATAGGATGTAAGAAATTATCAGGTTGTTTTAGAACGGCACCTACTGCTATCTGAGAGGCATCTACAAACATATGTAAAGCTAATTTAGGATCATAAATTTTGAGGATGGGTTTTGCAATTAAAGAATTTTTTAATTTTTCAAAAGAGTCCTGGCACTCTGAGCTCCATTCCCATATTGTATCTTTTTTAAGTAATCGATTTAGAGGATATCTAATTTCAGCATATTTATTTATGAATTTATGGTAAACATTAATAGAACCTAGAAATCGTTGTAACTCTTTCACATTGAAAGGAGGTTTTAAATTTTTGATGGTTTCAATATTGGCATTTGCTGGAGTTATAGTTCCATTAGTGATTTCATAACCTAAGAAATTGATTTTATTTTGGCCTAATTTACATTTAGAAAGTTTAAGTTTAATGTTTTCTTGTTTGCAAATGTCAAAAATTTGAGCTAAATGGTTTAAATGTTCTTCTAAAGAGGAAGAGAAAATTATAATATCATCAAAATAGTGGCACGCAAAGTCGATTTTATATTTATTAAGGATTCTTCTAATGGTTCTATTGAATATGGGAGGGCCAGTTTTTATGCCAAAAGGGAGCACGAGCTACTCAAAAAGTCCAAAATTGGTTGCAAATGCTAATTTTTCTGTATCGGATGGATGTATTGGTATGTGCCAGTAGCCAGAGGCTAAATCCAAAGTTGAAAAATACTGAGCACTACTCAATTTATCTAAAATTCCATCGATATGGAGCAAGGGTTCTGCATCGTTTTTAATTATTGCGTTTAATATTCTATAGTCTATACATAATCACGTTTTTTTTACCTTCCTCTCTTTTCATAACTAGTGTAACAGGGGCAGAATAGGGGCTATTACTTTCCTTTATCAGTCCAGCTGCTAACAAAGATTGAATTTGGTTTTTTATTTCTATTTCTTCTAGGGGAGATGTTCGGTAGGGCCTCAAAGATATAGGTAGGTCAGATTTTAGTATAACGTGTTGTGGCTCAATATTTATCCTACCCACATCATATTTATGCTTTGCAAAAATATCACTATAAATATGAACTAATTCCCTTAAATTTACATCTAGAATTAAATTTATTTCCCCAGTTAAATCTGAATCCGAATTATCGCGAAAATTTTGAAGAGTCATGGAACCTCTATAATCAGGATGCACATTAATTTCGTGATCATATTCAACACAGTCTTCATTTTTCATAATATTTCCACAAGTAGATTGTAACTCTATATCATGATTACTTGCATTCAGTGTTTCATTATCATAATTATCTATTGCTACATTATTACCAGTATTTAATTTCATATTTTTTTTTATTCTGAGGTTACAAATTCATTAGATTGATCCCTGTTTTTTTGTACTTGGTCCATATTTACTGTATTGAAATGAAGGGATCTCTCATTATGTATGGATATACTGTTAGTTATAATTTTCCTTCCCTGCCTTACAATACAATTTTTACATTCTATGGTTAATTTAAATTTAGAACATTCTTTTAACCCCAAAATAGCATAATCCAAATTTGTATTGCATACTAAAAAGTTAACATATTTTTTAATTTTACCTACTTTTAGAAGAACACTACATTTTTTATTTACATGTAAAAATCCTTTTGCCTGACCAATGGTAACTGAGGGTATAGTCTCAATTTTAGCATTAAGTTTTTTAACAAATTTAAGTGGCAATATTGCAATAGTTGAGCCAGTATCTACAACACATGGTAAATTATAATTATTTGTACATCCATACACAATTAATTGCCAAACATTATGAGAATTATTTTGTGAGCTATTTGGAATAGTATCAGAGGATGGCAGCTCATTCCTAAAAATACATTCTCTTTCCCAGTGAAAAGCATTACTCACACCCCTATTTGTGCATATCCTACAAGGTCTTGAAGGATATGAATTTTGAATACAATTATTTTGACAAATTCTAGGCCTTTGAAACTGAGATTGCCTTTGGGGAATCCAATTCCTAGGTGTATTATTGGGCCTAACTGGCCGAATCCAGGGCCTAGTTGGTTGAAAAGGTTGAAAATTTTGTCTAGCTGATGGTTGATTTATTACTTGGTTTGAAACTAGTGGGGTGGAAACTTCCACGAATTGTTTGACAACCCGGTACCATTCGGTGGTACTGCTAGGAGGATTTATAATAATACTGTTTTTGAATTCTGGTTTTAAACCATCAGTTAAACCTTGTAATAATATACTTTCACTAAGATGTAATTTCCTACCAATTTCCACTTTTTTACGAAAGTAAGTTTCTAAATTGTCTAAATTATCTAATTTCAGATTTGAAAAATCAGAAAAACTCGGGAAGTCTAATTCAATGAGTCTTTCTATCAAAATTTTCTTAATTTGTTCATAATCCGTACAATTTAAACAGTCATTGATATAAATCTTTTGCGCTTCCCCTTTCAAGTATTGCGCAATAAAATTAAATTTCCATTCTAGATTTTTCTGTTCCCTATCACATGTTTTATCAAAATAAGTTAACCAAGACAAAATGTTCATTCCAGAACTAGGATCAAACGGTATGAATTTAGGATCTTCCATAATTTTTTTATTCTTACTCATTAGAATAAATGAAGCACTTCTATTTTCTTTATTAAATCCTGAGCGTAAAATCATTCGCAATAAATTTCAAAGTTAATAATTTCTATCAATAACATAATTTTTCAAAATTACTATATCAGATCCATAACATACAATAAATAATAGATAAATAAATCAATTAGTAAATTAATAAATTAACTTCAAATTACTCTCATCAATAAAATAATAAATAAATAAATAAATACATAATAAATATTTCATCAATCATAAAAAGAATAAAAATAATAATCAAAACATTTAATAAAATAACTTGCAGTTTCTCGAAAAATCTTCAATGAAATTCAATCGTCTTTAAATCCCTCATCAAATATTTCTCGCATACTCACCACTTTGAAGTCATTAATTTTCAAAAATTTGTCACCATGACCATGAATATTGAATCAAAAATTATGCGTACAGATCGACATCAAGCGTCAGGAAATCCACAGACTTGAAGCAAGTACTAATTCTTTCAGATTAGCATCTTTCCAAGCATAGTTGTGAAGTTCTTTAAAAAGAACATTCTTTTACTTTAATTAATTAAGAAATTACGGCGATTTTGGCACAAGAACATTCACAAGAAGTCGATTTTCGGCGATTCGCAAACCTATCATCATTTTGTTCCACAGCAGACTTCATTAGCAAGCTAAAAATACCATATAGAATGTCCTTCAGAACATAGAATTCAATCGAACTTCGGTGATAGCATGCTCTTCTTCGTTCCATAGCAAATCTATATTATAAAGGCCAAATGTATCTGTGCATAACGCATACGCCATTTTGCGCATGGCAACACTTTCAAATTTTAAATGAATTTCGGTATTGCAATTTTTGATACTAAAAGTTTTTAAACTTCTTAATGTCACACATTTTCAATTTTTACATCATCGTGTAGAAAAAAAAATGCACTTTTAAATGAAATTTGTTTGAAAGCCGTATCTTAATTTGCTTTTGAAATATTAATTTTTTTGTAGCTTTTAATATCTCTTTTCTAATCGTGGCAACAGGAGTACTCTATTTAAAGCAAAGGAAAAAAGGCAAAAAATTGAGTGCTGTATCTTTATGTTGCCATTTTCTCATTAAAAGGGAAAAAATAGAAATTTAAATATCTCCTGTTATAAAACCCGGTGAATTTTGACTTTATTTACAAAATTTGATTTACACGAAAAAAGAATATCAACAGTTTAATATCTATTTCAGCTAATAGCATTGAGACTTAAACTTTTGAATCAAAATTATCAATTTTTTTAAAACGTGAATACAGATGTGAAAAGTACATTTGTAAATTTTGATATGGTAAAAATAGATTTCACAGTTTAGATTTCACGGGAAAAAAATTCTATGATTGAGTCAAAGTTGAATAAAGTTTGCTTTTTTTCATTTTGGAATACTAGCATAAGACCCTTAATTGATAAGTTTATCGTAATAACAGATCTTTATTATTTTTTACTGCTTACATGTACGATTAAAGTTTAATTTTAACAGTAACAACTTATAACAGGGTGACTGCCTTCCCTAAATTATAGTATCTATAGGTGGCGCTATTGCCACCTTCGGCAAAATATCCGGAGATATTTTGCCTTCCTTTTCTAAAAAGACATGAAATGAAGTGAAGTAATTGAGTTTGCAGTTAAAATGTAAGATTGGGATGTGTGTTCGCTAAACATCTCTCTTAGAGATGTTCTTTGTGCTAAGTAATTTTTATGAATATTCAATTGATTGAGTTGCGCTCGTCTTGCGATTTGTATATAATGTGTTATGTGTTGTGTCGTCTACAATAAAATGTGACTGTAACATCTCTGTTCAATATTTTAAGTACCGAATAACATCCCACACTGGCGCCCAACGTAAAATGGAGTTCTTTCGGAACATTTTTGTGCTTTCAAAGTCTTTGTGTCAAGTTCGCTGCTGTCATCCTGACAAAAATTCCAAAAATTATATTTAAAGTTGGGTAATCCGTACCCACTTCTAAATTATTGTCACCTCGGCAATAAAGGAAATTTTGTGTTCTCAAGTGCCGTGTTCGTCAAGAACAATTCATCCTGTGATTTCCAAAAAGTTCTATTATATAATGTGCAATATCAAGTATCAAGATATACTCCAGTTTTGTGCTAATTTCTTTAATATCAGTTATGTGTGGTAGTATCATTGCGACAAAATTCAAGAAAGTATAAAAAAAAAAAAAGAGTAATCTGTACCCATTTTAAAGGTGTTGTCAAATCTACAATGAATCAAGCTTCTGTTCTTATTTTTAATAGTGCTTTCTTCTTCTTCAATTGTGTGTTTTAAGTGCGTCATCCTGACAAAAAAGCAAGAAAATGCATTCGAAAAGGGTAATCCGTACCCTTCACATTGGAAATAATTGAAAAATATTGTTGACATGACAATAAATAATGTTCTTCAGTCTTCATAAGCAACAAAATATCTTCTAGTTTTTAATTTGTGATTGAAACTTCTTCATTTCGTCATTTAAAGCATTCTAATTATAATCTGATTTTGTTCTTAGAAGTGATCAATACCTATTTACTTCTGTGTGTTTTAACTGTTATGTGAATCATCGACAACCTTTATCTAAAAATAGATTTTTATTTTATTTGTTTTTACCGGTAAAAGTTGAAATTATTTTTTTTTTTGATTGTTTGTTTGTTTCTCTTTTTTTTTTGCTGGCCAGCTGCGAGAAAAAAAAAGTTTTCATTTTCTTTTATTTATTAAGACAAACGCTGTTTCATATATTTATATAATTTTTGTTTGTTTTGTTTTATGTTGATTTTGAATAAGATTATTAAGAAACATTAGTTTTCTGAAATAGAAAGTGATTTCTTTTGATATTGTTTTTAAAAGCAAGGATTCTGAGTAAGTGAATTTTGTTTTGTTTTTTTAATCTGTGCACAGTTTAAAAATGATTTTGATAAATTTTATTATTTCGTATGTTGTTTATTTTTTAGATGTAAAGTAAGTTCTTTATTCATATTTCGAGTTGTTTTCATATTTATGTGTGGTTGATAATTATTTTGCAATGAATTACCTATAATATTTCATATATTTAAAATGAATGATTTATGTCATTGGTAAGCTAATTTGGTAAAAAGGTTGAATTTTAACGTAGAATAATATTTCTTCTAAATATTTTCATGAGCTCATGATTAAATTAGTGGTATATTTTAGTATGTTTTAAATTATTTCCTGCATTTTTTTAAACATTTATTTATGAAATTTATCCATATTTACATGTTTTATTTACCTGTAAGGGGAAGGTAGTCATTTTGTTCTTATTATTTAATGGGTTACGTATCTAATAGTTTTCTAATTTAAGCATAAATCAACAATATCAACAACAATTTGGGAAAAATGGCGTTTCTTTCTAAAGGGAAAAAAATCGATTTGTTTAATTTGGGCACAGAATTAGAGTTAGATGTAGATAAAGATGATAAACTATCAGTTTTACGTGAGAAAATTCTGAAGTGTCAACTGCTTAAAGACGACGAACAATTTGTTAAAGAGGCATTTATGGCTATCGTGGAAGATCGCAAAAAACAAGAAAGTGCAGAACAACAAATGATTCAGGATAAACGTATTGCAGAGGAAAGAGCATATGAGCTAGAAAAGCTTAAGCTACATGCTCAAAACCCTACCGCGACAACAGTACCACAAAATCAAATAGACCAGATGCGTATAGATATTAAAAATATCTTGCCAACATTTATTCCTGAAAAGGATGATATGTCTTTGTTTTTGACAATGTTTGAACGTCAAGTGAAAATGCTTAATGTCTCCAAAGAATTTTGGGTTTCTCAGTTAATTGCCGTACTTCTGAACGACATTGGTAAACTAATCGCCAGAGAACCAGAAGAAATGTTCAAAAATTATTCTTATATTCGTGACATATTGCTTAAAAGATTTAAGTTGACAGCAGAAAAATTTAGAGTATTATTTAGCCGACATCAAAAAAGAGAAAATTCTACTTGGAAGGATTTTTATTTTGAACTTAGAAATTATTTTGAGGGTTGGTTATCCGAATTAGAAATCAATTCATTTGAAAAACTAACTGAACTAATAATCGCTGATCAGATTAAGAAAAAATGTCCACATGAATATAAAAATCATTATTTAGATAGTTGGGACAAGTTAAATGATCCTGTCGTGTTGGCTGAAAAGCTAGACATTTACGAAAACATTAAACCTTCTTCTCAAAAGTCAGCAAGTTATCCAAAAACGCGTGAAGCGCAGAAACATGTTTTGCCGAAAAATTCAAATGGTCAAGAATTCTGGAAAAATCAAACACCTAAACATGAAACTAACGAACATTTTTCAAACTATAAAAATCATCATTCTACTTCAAAATATACAAATTCAAGATACGAAAACAATGATAAGCGTCCGATTATAAGTTGTTATGGCTGTGGTAAACAAGGTTTTATCAAAGCCAAATGTCCTAATTGTTCTCCATCCACGCAGACTCAATCAGCAAATTTTCGTTCCCTTCATCTCAAATCTTGTTCTGTCAATACTCAAGCAACACCTTTGTTATACATAAAGGTAAATGGTGTTACAGGGGTTGCTTGCGCAGATACAGGAGCTACTCATTGTATTGCTGGGGAAATGTTATACAAGATTCTGTGTGACCAAGGAACTGTGTTCGAAGACACCGGTGTAAGCATAACACTTGCTGATGGCCTACGAAAAGAAACCAATGTTCTTCAAGCAACAATCACAGTTGAAATAGAAGGTCGTACAACTAGTACAACGATTTTTGCCTTACCCGAAGCCCAGGGAAATAGAACATTGTTAGGCATAGATTTTTTAAATAAAATGGGGATCGTGCTAGACATGAGAAGCCAAAGTTGGTATTTCCAGAACAATCCTAAACGTAAAATTCCCTTTTCTGATGATCCTTTCATTACGACGCCTGAAATCTCAGCAACAACTGCCACAGTTAACTCGGTTATGTTAAGAGAAACAGAAGGTCAGCATCTATCTGAGATACAAAGAAAAAGGCTTAATGACTTACTTGAAAATTTTTCCAATACCTTTCGACCAGGGGGAGAAGCAACACCCGTCGTCGAACATCATATAAATACCAGAGACAATCGTCCTATATCACTACCTCCTTACAGATTATCACCGGCAAAGAAAGAATTGTGTAAAACCCAAATTGATGATCTTCTAGCCGAAGGAATTATTGAAGAATGCGAGTCTCCATACTCTGCACCAATAGTGCTCATTCCTAAGCCAAATGGTAGTGTTCGCTTATGTGTAGACTACAGGAAGCTGAATGAAGTTACTATACCAGATACCTATCCACTCCCTCGTATGGACGATCTTTTGCATCAGGCGAAAACTGCTCAGTTCATGACAACGCTGGATCTGAATGCTGGTTACTATCAAGTGAGTGTCTATGAACCTGATCGAGATAAAACTGCTTTTGTATGCCCTCTAGGAACATATCGCTTTCGAAGAATGCCGTTTGGTCTCCGCAATGCCCCTGCAACATTTCAGAGGACAATGGATAGCTTTCGCAAAGGACTCCCAGATGTAAATATTCTCACTTATCTTGATGACTTAATTGTTTTATCATCAAGTTTTGAACAACATCTAGCTGATCTTGAAGCTGTTTTTAAAAGATTAGACAAATGGAAACTTTCTGCTAATAGAGAAAAATGCAACTTTGCTTGTACCACAGTAAAATATTTAGGACACTGGATCACACCAAATGGCCTAGAAGTTGATCCTGGGAAAGTTGATGCTATTGTGAGGATCCCACCTCCGAAGAATGTAAAACAACTGCAGTCCTTTCTGCAGACATGTTCATGGTATCGCCGTTTTATACAAGACTTTGCAAAAATATCCAGACCACTTAGTAATCTCACAAAAAAGAATGTGGAATGGCACTGGGGTGTCGATGAAGAAAATGCATTTCAAACTTTGAAGCAATGCCTCGTTTCAGCTCCAATATTGAAACAAGCTGATGAAACTAAACCTTTTTTCATTCGAACTGATGCAAGTAGTTATGCTCTGGGAGCAGTACTTCTACAGGGTGAAGGTGCTGAAGAGCATCCGATTGAGTATGCAAGTAGATTGTTGACTGCTGCAGAACGCAACTATCACACCACAGAAAGAGAAGCACTTGCTGTTGTCTGGGCTCTTAATAAATTCAGAGGATATATTGATGGAACAGAAGTTACTGTGGCATCCGACCACCAGCCTCTCTGATGGCTCATGAGTTTAAAGTCACCCTCTGGAAGACTTGCCAGATGGGCTTTGCAATTACAAGAATTTAATTTGAAAATAGAATATATTCCAGGCAAAGCTAACGTCATAGCTGACATGCTTTCTCGTCCTGCTTGTGATCATACCAATAAAGAAAGTTGCGATATTTGCGCTATAATAGTTGATATTCCTTCTAAATCATCAAGTGATTTACGTGCTGAACAAATGAAAGATGAAGAATTAAAGAAAATTATTAAAAGTTTTGAAGATGAAGAAAAAACTCTTGACTATACTAACTGGACTGATCGCGGTTATATTATGAATCAAGGAGTTTTATACAGGTATTCTCCAAGTTCGGAATCAGAAGAAGCTCAACTAGTTGTCCCATCACATGAAAGGGAGAAAATTTTAAAAGAACACCACGATTCACCTACGGCTGGTCACTACGGTGCTGAAGGTACGTTAAATAGAATATCCAAAAGATATTATTGGACTGGAATGCGTTCATACATTGCAAATTATGTCAAAAATTGTGCTGAATGCAATAGGTATAAGCCTTCTAATCAAAAACCATCCGGTTTGTTACAAACACCAGTGTATTCACAAAGATTTGAAGTTCTATCAATTGATCTTTTTGGCCCTTTACCAAAAAGTAAAAACGGTAAAAGGTGGATATTTATAGTAGAAGACTGTACTACAAGATGGGTGGAATTGTTTGCCCTTACACATGCTACTGCAGCGCAGTGTGCAACTACGTTGCTTGAAGAAGTTATCCTTAGATATGGTCTACCGAGACGTATAATATGTGATAACGGACCCCAATTTGTTAGTAGTGTGATGCAACAACTTTGTTTTCTTTTAGGTATCAAACAAAATCAAACTCCCATATACCATCCCCAGGCTAATCCTGTGGAGAGGAAAAATAGAGATCTCAAGCCGAGATTAGCTATATTAGTAGAAAATGATCACTGCTCTTGGGAAGAAAAGCTTCCAACAATCCGTTTTGCACTAAATACTGCTAAGTGTGACACTACTGGAGAAACAGCAGCATTCTTGCAGTTTGGAAGAGAATTGAGAACAACGGATGATGTTCAGCATGACATTCGTGCTGTAATTCAAAATGATAATTTTGTGCCTGAGATTACTCCATATCTCAAGAAATTTGCAAAATTCACCAAAGAAATCAAAGACAAAGTTGAATCTAAGCAAGATCAGAGGAAAAAATTTGCTGACCGTAGTCGGAAACCGGGACATAGTTTTGTTCCAGGAGACAAAGTTTGGGTTGACTTACATCCAGTAAGTAAAGCCTCTAACAACAAAACGTCGAAGTTCATGCCTAAACGTGATGGACCTTACATCATTTTAACTCAAAAATCACCCACCACTTTTGTCATAGCAAGTATGGACAGTCCAAATGATCCACTTGCTACATGTCACACTTCTGCCTTAAAACTATGTAATGACTCTGACATAGTGCCTGTCGCACCCATTAAGAAACGCGGTAGGCCACCAAAGAAAGTTACTGGTTCCACACCGGGACGTTCGCGGAACCAGAGGGGGCGGCTGTAACAGGGTGACTGCCTTCCCTAAATTATAGTATCTATAGGTGGTGCTATTGCCACCTTCGGCAAAATATCCGGAGATATTTTGCCTTCCTTTTCTAAAAAGACATGAAATGAAGTGAAGTAATTGAGTTTGCAGTTAAAATGTAAGATTGGGATGTGTGTTCGCTAAACATCTCTCTTAGAGATGTTCTTTGTGCTAAGTAATTTTTATGAATATTCAATTGATTGAGTTGCGCTCATCTTGCGATTTGTATATAATGTGTTATGTATTATATCGTCTACAATAAAATGTGACTGTAACATCTCTGTTCAATATTTTAAGTACCGAATAACATCCTACAAACTGAGTTTTATAGAAATAGTATTTTGTTAATTTGACGTTAAAAATCATTTGTTTAAGACATAGGTTCCCAACGGGGGCGATACCGCCCCCCAGCGGGCGCTGGAGCTTTCCAGGGGGGCGGTAGCGAGTCTAGAGAAAAATGGGGGGCGTTAGGAGAGTCTAGGGGGGCGGTGATGGCGTACCTACCTATTTAGGAAGTGATATAGAGAAAATAGTTGATCTCCTCTCGATTGCCCAGAACTCGATTGCCAAAAACTTTAACTGCACTTTTAAATAGAATTCTATACAGACAAGCGTAGATCTGAGGAGGGAGGGGTTGAATTTATTTTACTAATGTCAAAATCGCCGAAAACACAAAGAAGGGTTAAAATCGCGAAGAACAAAATTCGGCGAAACACGAAAAATCTCAAATGACTCGCATTAACCCTTTGAGCTTTGGTGGGTAAATGACGTCAAAATTCCAAATGTCGCATTGGCACCAGTATTTTGCAAAGAAAAAAACCGGTTAAAGATATACACGAAAAAATGCATTAAACCTTTTTCAAATAAATTTCGCCGAATTTTCTGGTGTTGATGTGACATTTCAGAATTAAAATTATGTGGTAGAAATTTCTACTATCAGAGCTCAAAGGGTTAAAATCATTATGAATTCTAAAATTGTGGAGCTCAAAATTCGCGATAATTGGCTGCATAAAAGTTTTAAACAGAATTCTTTTTTATTAACCTGTATTTCGAAAAATTCTGAAGTATGAGGACACATGCCTGAAAAGAGATTTTTAAACGAATCCGTTATTTGAGTCAGTTCGAGAAATTCGTTTATTCTTTGAGAAAGTGATAAAAATCATTATACATATAAATTTGTTCAAAAGTCAATTTATTTAAACTTAAATAAGGAAAAATTTTATATTTAAAAATGTCTTAATCAAAGAAGAAATGCCGACAGTACAGTATTGAGTATTTGAAATATGGATCTACACGCTTTCCTACCAACCAATCGTTACCTATGTGCTTAATTTATCAAAAAGGTTTTTTTAATGAAATTATGAAGTTTTCTAGGCTACAAGAGTATTTGAATGAATGCGTGCTGATAGAAAATACAAAGATGCATCTTATTTTTCAAAGTTTGGAAAAAAAAAATTAAAACAGTCAACTACGTATATAAAACTTTTTGCTGTCGTCTTCTAAAAAGAAGATAACGCACTACGAGCCTCATATAATATTATATTATCAATCGTAAAAGTATGAAAGCCGCAGGCAATCAGTAAAAAATCAATCTTGGCGGCAGTCAGAGAGAAAATAAAAGCTGTTCTTCATCATAAGAAACCGTCGGATATCATCAGAAAAAATCCTGATTAATAATTTGGTACAAAGAGGAATAGATGGCTAAAGGCACTGAAATATCATTATGCTATTACTTAAGGACCTGAAAATTTTCCATTCAACTCGATCTATTAGTGTTACCAAATAATAAAAACCCATAAAAGAGGGAAACAAATGTCAAGAGTTATTATTTGCTAAAAATTTGGAAATTGATACAAAGAGAGAATCGATATTTAATACCTCGAAGTTAGTCAAAGAGAAATAAATTCGTTTTCATAGTATTTTCTCACTTGCTACTGATGTTACTCCAGCAACGACGGTACATCAGAAGGGTTTCATTAACGCATTTAAACAAACAGTACTAAATTTGTTTTCTGTACATTCCATTACACATCATCAGCAAAAATTTGGAATGAACATCTATATACGTCGCTTCATTACATTATTAGAGTAGTCAATATGAATAGGAGCAATTCACTAAATGACAGGATAGTTAGCCAACTTTATAGTGAAAATTATTTCCCAACAAAGTTAAACAATTGTTTCATTTTGTAGTGCAGTTGCCATTATCACTTTGCATCAAACTTGCAAATGACTACATTTAATCGCTAGCTCATGCAGAAGTTCGTTGTCTCTGAAAATTTATTTGTCCGAATCATCTGTCGATACATTTGATTCAGTATAACACTTAACTGAAGACAGAAATGTAAAAATATGGAAATACCTGATTACATAAAAAAATGACATCGATTATTTTACAGACATGTTTAGAGTCTTTAATTAAATCAATTTAAACATTATAAATATTTATAATAAGACATAAGATGATTCCAAGATAATGAGTTGAGTTTAATGAAAACAAAAAACCTCATAGCTGCTTGTGTGGAATAAACTTTCTTTTGTTCAAACAAAATCTAAGTAGAGGAGAATGCAACCATAATGCCACATTATTTGCAGTCTGTGAAAACAGGAATATTTGCTTATTTACTGCCAACACTTGGATGTTCTTCATGAAATTTTCTCAGAGCTATTCTAAGATATTTATGCATGAATATGCAGAGTTTGTTTTTAGATCTTTTCTCAAATGATATAGCAGTATCACCAAACTTGGAGGAGGAAATCGTGGAACTCACAACAAACGAGAATTAAAAATAAAATTCAGAATTGGATACCAAGAATTCTAACTTCAAAAGCCAATACAGCTCTCTAATCTGGATTGTGAACGAGAGTACATAAAATTTTTAATTTCGTTTCCTTCATCATCAAGTTTGGCTGAGAGTGTGTTCCGTGCAGTAGCTAATTTATTAGTCCAAGAAAAGGAACAGACATCTTTGAACCTGACAATTTGTGATTGATGTCAAAGAAATCGGAATCCGACATGAACAAATTGTTAAAACCCCATCAACCTCGACCATTTCGTTATTTTTTTTTTAAATTCTTATAGATTTTATGTTTATTTTTCAATTTTTATTAAACAATTTTTTACTACATTTGATGATCGTTTTAATTAACTTCAATTTTATGATTTTTAATAGATAGATAAACTATACATAATATGCAACAATATTTTAACATTATGTATAATTAACTATTATGGGAGAGGGGGCGTCGGTATTTTTTTCTCTTGTAAAGGGGGCGATGGTCCAGAAAAGGTTGGGAACCTATGGTTTAAGAGTTAGACTTACCAATATAACATGCATTTTTGACTATAACTAATTTTGTAGCTTTATTAGAAGTCAATGAAACAGTTCCTTCTTAAACATTTTCTTTCGTCAAAATTTGACGGGTTCTACCTTGTTTCTTTAAAATCCAAAAAAGGCAGCACAGGCATAAGCAATCCTGTCGGACTTTCGAGTAGATTGTGACGATTTAAAGTTAAGGGGGGGGGGGGGGGCAGAAACATCATCGCCAGGTTTTCCTTTCTTCGCACAGAAGTCATGGCCAGCGAGAAAAGAAACAAAATAAATGTAAAAGATCAAAATAAACACTCCTTGGCTGTTGCAAGTTCATTTTATTAAACGGTAGCTAAATTATAGGGAAAAGCTCCTGTTGCAGATGATATTTTACCGAAACATCCGAAAAATATTCCATGCTTTACTGCATCAAGTCGTACTCATGCAAGAGCGCACCCAAGAAACCTTCTTTTCATCACCCTTACCACCTCTCGAGCTTCCTCTTTTAAAACTCAAAAGAAAATTCTAGAACATTCTGTAACCTCAAACCATCATTCTTTTATGTAAACAGAATTCTTGTCCAGTTTCGAGATTAAACACTTCATTCAGACGATAGTTTTATTTTAAAAATATATATATATTATTTAACCAATTTATAATCGACTCAGAATTTCTTAGGCAGACAATTTTTATAGATGATTAATTTTAAGAGAAAAAGAACAGAAATTAATTTGATATGCACACACTATCAAAGGTTGACGGAAGAAAAATAAATAAATAGATAAAATAAAATAATGATATTTTTTGAAAGGTATGGTTTTGGAATAAATTTAATAAGACTTTCTTAAAAAGGGTTGATAAAAACATAGAAGGAATGAGTTTTATTTGGAATATTAAGAAATAAAGTTTAATTAAGAATATTTTTAATTTAGAGCCATCTTTTTATATTTACGCATACTGGAATAATGTTTTTTAAGACAAATTAAGAATTTATATCGTCTGCATAAAGATTAACAGATTAGATCTAGAAATAAGATTTTAATTTAATAATTTGAAGTAAGTACAGAATATTATTATAAGAAAATTAAGATAGTATAAAGGTTAGTTTTGGCGAAAAAAATTTAAAATTTGTAATATATATATATATATATGTATATATATATACATATACAGGGTGTCCCTAAACAAATGGTATATATGCTAGGGGGTGATAGAACATATCAAGACGAGTAATAGTAAATAGGAAGCCAAGGGTCCCAAACGTTTTCCAAAGGAGATAGCCGCCATTAAAGTTTCGGTTCCAAAATTCCAACGGAAAAATTGGTTGATTGATTTGCAGTTTTCACTAAAATTATTTTTTATATTGATATTTTCTTGAAAATAAATTATAAAGATAAATTTTGAAAAATGCCGATAGAGGGCGCTTTAGACTTTGAAGTAATGAAAAACTATTTTTTGCATCTCATTAAATGTTTTGTAAGCTTAAATTTTGAGCTCAAAATCTGAATAGTTGGAAGCCAGGGGTCCCAAACGTTTTCCAAAGGAGATAGCCACCATTAAAGTTTGGGTTCCAAAATTTCAAATACACATAAAAAACGGAAAAATTGGTCGATTGATTTGCGGTTTTCACTAAAATTATTTTTTATGTTGATATTTTCTTGAAAATAAATTATAAAGATAAATTTTGAAAAATGCCGATAGAGGGCGCTTTAGACTTTGAAGTAATGAAAAACTATTTTTTGCATCTCATTAAATGTTTTGTAAGCTTAAATTTTGAGCTCAAAATCTGAATAGTTGGAAGCGGTTAAGTAGCACAAACTTAACTGTGTTCAGAGGCTTTAAATTTCAAATGATTATAAAAAACGGAAAAATTGGTTGATTGATTTTCACTAAAACTATTCTTTATGTCGGTATTTTATTGAAAATGAATTATAAAGATAAATTTTGAAAAATGCCAATAGAGGGCACTTTAAACTTTGGGGTAATGAACGACTACTTTTTATGTTATTTTTTGCATCTCATGAAATGCTTTCGTAAACTTAAATTTTGAGCTCAAAATCTGAATAGTTGGGAGTGGTTAAGTAGCACAAACTGAACTGTGTTCAGAGGTTTAAATTTCAAACGAAACTGAAAAGTATATAAAAAATAAAAATAAAAAAAACAGAAAAATTAGTTGTTTCGTTTGCGGTTTTTGCTAAAACTACTCTTTAAATTAGTGTTTTCTTGAAAATAAATTTTAAAGATAAATTTCACAAAATGCCGATAGAAGGCACCTTGGACATTGGAGTAATATGCAACTATTTTTAGCAGTTATTTTTAAAAATCTCATTAAATGCTTTCAAATGTTTAGTTTTAAATTTATAAATCAAATTCTGAATCATTGCGAGTGTTTAAGTAGCGCAAAAGTGAACTGTGTTCGAAGGGGGGAGGGGGTTAAATTTCAACTCCTGTACACACTTCCATTTGCGCTTCTTAACCCCTCTCAACAATTCAGAATTTGAGTTCAAAATTTAAGTTTAAACTAAGATTTTGAAAATATTTAATAAGTTTTGGAAAGCATTTAATTAGATACAAAAAATAACATTTAAAATTTGTTGTTGGTTACTCTGAAGTTTAGGGCGCCCTCTAACAAAATTTTTTGAAATTTATCTTTAAAATTCATTTTCAAGAAGAAACTGACTTAAAGAATAATTTTATTTTAAACCGCAAACAAATCGACCAATTTTTCCCTTTTTTATAAAAATTTGAACCCTCTGAACACAGTTCAGTTTGTGCTACTTAACCACTCCCAACTATTCAGATTTTGAGCTCAAAATTTAAGTTTAAGTCTAAGCTTACAAAAACATTTCATCAGATGCAAAAAATAATGTAAAAAGTAGTTGTTCGTTACTCCAAAGTTTAAAGCACCCTCTATCGGCATTTTTCAAAATTTATCTTTATAATTCATTTTCAATAAAATACCGACATAAAGAATAGCTTTAGTGAAAACCGCAAATCAATCGACCAATTTTTCCGTTTTTTATAATCATTTGAAATTTAAACCCTCTGAACACAGTTAAGTTTGTGCTACTTAACCGCTTCCAACTATTCAGATTTGAGCTCAAAATTTAAGTCTAAGCTTACGAAACCATTTAATGAGATGCAAAAAATCACGGCAAAAAATAGTTTTTCATTACTTCGAAGTCTAAAGCGGCCCTCTATCTGCATTTTTTGAAATTTATTTTTATAATTTATTTTCAAGAAAATACCAATTTAAAGAATAATTTTAGTGGAAACTGCAAATCAATCGACCAATTTTTCCGTTTTTTATGTGTATTTGAAATTTTGGACCCCGAACTTTAATGGCAGCTATCTCCTTTGGAAAACGTTTGGGACCCTACTTACTATTATGATTTACTATTACTCATCTTGATGTGTTCTATCACCCCCTAGCATATATACCATTTGTTTAGGGACACCCTGTATATATTCTAATGTTTTTTTTTTAATCTAAAATATATGCAGATTTTTAAAATTGCATTATTAAATTATGTATTTCATCTAACTAATTTTCTTAATTGCAATTTTATTCAATAAAACATTGAAGTGTAATTGGGGGGAGGGGGGAGGGAATTTAGTTTTATATTTGAAATATTTAGAATCACTATAGGGAGAATGTTTCACAAATATTATTATTTTTTTTATGTCATAACTTTACATTTTTTAAACATATTTAAAATTTATATCATGATTGTGAATTTATTTTTATTGTTATTAATTTTAAAATTTACTTTTTTCACTGGTGAAAAATATTAAACCCAATTAGGAGGCTACTTTGGAATGTTCTCAGCGTCATGGAAAATCAGGGCTATTTTTAAATATATAAGAATTACATATATAGAATTTACAAATTTTCTAAAACAACATGAAAAAATCTTAGGGGGAGGGGGGGGGGGAAACCCATTAAATTCATTAGTCTTTGGGTGGGAAAATCGCAAAATTCATCAAATAATCATCCAAAAACAGAAATTTGAAGAACGATTGCTGATTTAAAAAAATCTCTAATTTTGACAAAAGATTGTAAATTTAGATAGCAAATTTCATTGTATGTTGATTTGGTCAGGGAATTTACCAGTCATGTTTTGCTAAAAACCCTACTTTGCTCATGCAAGAACAACACTGACTAAAAAGATTTATTTTCAAAATCAGTTCCAAAAGTAAAAGTATCTTAATATTAAAAAAAAAACCTGTAAACAAAATTTTTAAAATATGAAATTGCTTTTGTAGAAATAAACTTCAACAGTCCACTTTAAAAAGAATAATTTAAAAATATTGAAATGCAAATGAGATATTTAAAAAAAAAAAAAAAATCTCTCATAGGATTTACATTATCAAGTGAGTATTTTCATGATGGAATTAGTTTCTTAACTGTATGATTTTAAATGTCTTGATTTTGAATTGAATGATAATGCTTTAATAGTGTAGTTTTAATGAGCTACTGGGCATCCATGCCACAGACAATTGAGTTTAAGAGTTTGAGCTTAATTTAATTGTAACTGCAAAAGATGTTCATCTGATGCCTTTTTAGTTCTATGTTTTAGAATACTTGTATCTGTAATCTATGTTGTATTGTGCTGTAGTTTTTTTTGCATATTTGTGCTTATCTTCTCTTGTGAATTCATATTTTTTCTGGAATATTTTGAAAGAAATATTGTGTCCTCATAAGGGGGTGTTTTTAATTGACTTTCTATTATATAAATTTTTTATTTCAAACAATATTGTAAATATTTCTTTTATGATGAGAATTTTTCTTCAGGTGGACTAAAATGAAAAAAATATTTGTAAATGGTAAATTTTTATTGTGTAGAAATACATTTTTAAATACTTGATTTACAAAATGTTCTTTATTATCATATTTCTTTCAAATATTTTCACTATAGCTTACCTAAAAAACCTGGTGTATCAATATTACTTCATTGTATTTTATCCATTCTAAAGAATATAAAAGTGGACATCCACCAGAATACAACATTCCTGAATTTCCTGTGGTATGTATGTTATATTTAATGTATGTTATTTTTAAGATGTAGCCATTTAATCATTATAATAAACATTAGACTCTATGTATAAGGTTATTATTTTTCTTTTTTCTGAAAATTAGAATGATGAATCTAATTTATTAATAGACTTTAGTTGGTATTTAAGACTTAGTGTATATTTCAGACAGATGCAAATAGCATTTGGTAGTTTTGGGAATTTTTAAAATATATATACATATATTATTATTACTCAAAGATCTGTAAAAGCTTTATCCTAAAACTTTTACACAAAATAGTTCTTGTTAAAATAATAGGTATATTTTATTATGTAACATACTCATAAAATTCTACTTTAATTCAAGGCCAAATTTCGAAAAAAAAAATTCAATTTTGTTAAATAAATAAGTTATAGGGGAAGGTGGGGCACATTGTGACATCTCAATTTTCCGGCTTTATTTTGCAGTTAAAAATTAGCACATATAAGTGCCAGTATATAATTCTACAATCCACTCTCTCATGTGTTTTGGAATGGGTGGTGTGTTCTGGCAACAAATAATACAATTATTTTTATTTTGAATGAGGTTGAGTAACATGTGTTTTGAAGAATAAATTTTTCATTAAGGAAATGAAATAATACAAGTAGAAGCATATTGTGATTGAAAAAAAAATGGATTTATTGTTATTTTAATGGTTAAAGAAAAAAAAACGTAATGCAAAGTTTAAAAGTGTAAATGTTTTTATTACTTTTGTTTTTTATTTTTAGTGTGAGATGGGGCAGGTTGGGACACTGTTGTGGGACACCTTGAAACATTTAAAAAATGCTGAAAATATCAAATGCAGCTTACAAAGAGAAAAAACAGTACTCAACAAGTTATGATTTTCATAAAGCAGTCAGGATGAGGCTATTGCAGTAACAAAATTGGTGAAAATTACCCCGGGAAGGAAAAAGAATATAAATGGTTTGTGTAATGGCAGTAGTGATTAATTTAACTGTTTATTTCATGCTGATTTCCCTACAGATTGCAAATTTGCTCAAGATAGTTCCAGAAACTCACAGGCAAACCCATTGTGGGATAGTCAGAATTAGTAAAGTTTGCAGGAAAACAAAGCATTGTTGCATTTTGTAGGGCAGGTTCAAAATGTTGAAGTCAGTAGGAAACATGAGATATCAGTTTTGAGAAGACAAGATCAAGAGTTGTCATTTTATCCTGATAAGCATGATAGCTCATTTGTGTATTAAACAGATATTCTTTTAAAACTTGGCTGTCATAGAATCAAAATAGGTTAAAGATGTGTTTTATTAGAAATTGAAGAACATTTTTTTTTTCCATCAAATACAAGATATGTTAATGCAAACACGTTACAATTCAATTTATTAAAGTGTTTTAATGCTTAACTTTCTCATGTTCAACTAAAACTTTGTTCATCAATAAAATATAAAATTTTATATGCATTTTTGATTAAAACTAGTGTCCCAACTTGCCCCACCATGTGGGATAGGTTGGGATATTTTAAAGGTTAGTTTTTTTCCTATGTAAGATATTAGGTTATTGTGAGATTTATTTGATGTAGAAATGTTCATATTTTATATCTAATTGGCTCTAAAATAAGTATAAATGTTAATAAAATTTAGAAAAATTACTGAAATGTCCAGGGTACCCCACCTTACCCTATAAAAGTTTTGATCACTTAGAGAAAAATGATCTTGGCATAATAATAGTAGTAGCAAGCAATAATAGTATAGAGAAAACTGATTCTTAAAAAAAAAAAAAATGCTCATTACAAAAGCAAGAGAAGATTTTTTCCCCTCAATCCTTTACTAGTGTATATTGAAGTTCCAAAGATCAAGAAATCGCAATATAATAGATGTCTCAGCAAAAAAAATACATTTTTGAACAAAATGTGTTCATTATAAAAAAAATTACTTTGTTTTTTGCTATTACCTCTAATAAGTAAAAGTACCAAAGTGTTTCGCAGTAAATTTAGATTTTAGTAATTCATTTGATTCATTTCATTGAGCTGAATAATTTCATATCATGCATATGTGCTATTTAATTTTAATAATTACAAGTGTCAAGTGAAAATTCAAAATTTCTTTGAAAAACTTGAAATCAAAGTTAAATTTTTTAAAAAAAAAATTAAAAGCAACTTAATGAACCTTTTTGTTCTTTTCATTTCCAGTATTTCAATATTTCATTATAATTTTATTTATTTTGTTTATCTTGTTGTTGATTTAGGCAAGAACTGTGCCCTCTTCTCATTGCCTTTCTGGGTTCACCCAAAACTGATAAGAATATAGTATCATCACAAAAAAATTGTGAAGGTAGTGAGATTGGCAGAGGATCAGGATGTCTTGCTGCAGCACCAAGTTGTTCAACTGTGGAAGCAAAGACAATATACAGGTATATTTAAATTTGCTTGATTATTACCTTTGTAATATTTTCTTTTTAAATTATGTCTACTATATAAATTTGGATCATGAACTCATCTGATAACAAGTATTAGTAAGTTTTAATGACTTACAATGGAAAATAATTTTAATGATTATTTATTTAACCCTTACAGACCTGATCTACACAGTTGTGTAAGTTATCCTAGGGAAAAAGAAAAAAAAAATTTTCTTTTGCTGTTAAAGCTAAGCCAGCATCACACAGCTGTGTGGATTCCCCCTTGATGTAGCCTGACATTATTATTATTATTTTTAAGTATTTTATTTCAATCAAATATAATTCTATTAATTAATGTTAAAAACAAAAACTTTTAATTCCTACCAAAATTTTTCAGGTCTTAAAGGGATAAGCAAGTTTGATTACAAATTTTAAAGACAAATTGGAACTATTTATTTTTAGTTTTAATTGGACTAAATAACTACTAATTAGTTGTACATTTTTCTAATCTTTATCATTTTGTTGACTATTAGATCAAGATTAAAACTTTAAATAAACTAGGATTTTTCTTTCTTAATTTAAAGAAAAGACAGTCAGCTTAAATTTTTTCACCATGTATGTAGTTACCATATCAGGCAGAAGATAAACAACAATCATTTTATATAACACATTCACTCAGCTTGCTGTGCATTGAATAAACAAGTTCTTTAAACTTTTTCTAGGATTGTTTATCAGGTTGAATGGGCAGGATTTCCTTTTAAGTTTGCATATCTTTGGGGGTGTTTTCTTGTTTTGGAAATTTCCTTGCTTCATTTCTATAGGCTGATTAAGTGCTATATCAGTGTCCCCTTCCCAACCTTTTCTAGGTTAGGGAGAATGAATGTTGGTTTGAATGAATACCCAACTTTTTTAATGCGATATCAGAGATTTTGGATAAGAAAGGATGTGTGTAAAAAATAAATAAATAAATAAATAAAATTCATTTATCAAGAACAAGCAACTTTTGTTGACTGTAATGTTTTGGGGAAAATGTTGAATGACTTCTGTGTACTACGTCTATAACATTTTTAAAAATAATTCTCAGTTCTGACTTAGATTTTATATTTTAAAGCTTCTTAGTAAAGCAGTTGCTTAATTCTATGAGGATATATTTTGATGCAAATATATAAGACAAAAGTGTCGCACGATTTGGCGAGTAGCACTTCCCCGCCAAAGCAAACGATTTTAATGCAACTGAAAACTTGGATTTTTAGAATCTGCGTAAATGGTGTTTGATGAATTTAAACATAAACAATGAGAGAGTTTAATATATTTTATACATATATATGTATATTAAATTGCATATGTATATATTATTTGTTGTTGTAGTTATTTAATTCTGGAAAAATATTTTCATACATAAAAAAATTCTTATTCAGTAAAATTATTTTCATACATTTAAGCGTATTCAAAAATAATAGCTAGATGTTTCCATAGCAACAGAATCGAATTGACAATGCTCTAATGGACTTTGAACTTGAAACAATTTTAATTTAAATTTAAATTTCGTTTCAAATCTCAAATTTTGATGATTAAATTTGAATTAAATACATATGAATATCAATATAACAAAATTATACTTAAAACAAACTAAAGCAAAGATATTTAATTTATCTAAACACGTTGAACATGGAACTTTTCTCCTTTAAAATGCATTTGACATAAAAGGAAAAAAACATTTTTTTGAAATTGCTTTTCATTGCCAACCGAAGATAAATCGCCAAATAACAAAATTTTCATTACTTTTTTACGGACAGGGAACGGGGGTTCCGCCGAAATTTTTTTTATAAACGTATATATTCTCATGAGAAGAATATTCTGTAATTTTTTTTCAGATTTTTCGGAGTATGCCCATATGGAGACCTTCTTTGTGAGATAGACTTGAAATTTGATGTGGACTTAGTATGTAATAATGGGAAGAAATCTATTGAATATCAGTAACCTCAATCATCCAGAACTATTTTTTTTTTTTCAGACTCTTGAAATATTCTTTCTGATAAAAGATAGAAATTTTTTTTGAAATAGTTTATTCTAAGGAGTGAATTAAAAAAATTTTTTTTTTTTTAATTTCCTGCCGGCTTGGCCAGGCAGAAGTAGATTTCAAAGGTAAATACTAATTTTACCAATAAAAACTAAATCAAGATAAAAGATAAACCCAGTTTCTTCACTAAAAATGGGCACTAGAAACCTAAATCTTTTGTGAAAATACTAATAAGCACACATACACACACAGGCACATGTGCTTGGAATAGATTTGAAAAAGCAAAAATAAATTCAGAAAAACTAAAAATGTTAAAGTATGCCAATATTTCCATAATTGGATTTTCTTTGTGTTTTATTACCTTTTTTTTCAAATTTGCATGATGTTACATATTTACTTGGTGACATCTGTTATGTTTAAAATGTAACATAATGTTTTCATTTTTTAAAGTTTGTTAAACTATTTATTACATTTTCAGTTTTCACATGGAAATCTTGTTATATAAAAATTTGATGAAATATTCATTTTTTTTTTTTTTTTTTTTTTTTTTTTTTTTTTTTTAATTCATCAAAATTTTTATTTTTATTTAACTCGTGGAAATCTTACTAAATAAAAATAATTGTTGTAGTAAGAATTTTATTGTATTTTTTTTCTTTTTAATTGTTTGCAACTGATAAAATGAAAAATGTGTATTTTTTCCTGTCATTTTTGTGTAAGAGTTGGTTTTATCAGAACCATATTAAGGCAGCACTCTAAAATTTTAACACTTTCCATTTACACCCCTTTGGGCCGATTTCCGTCCCCATTGAGGTATTAACCATATTATGAAAAGTTGTGAAAACATTTTCATATGTTGTACCATCCTAATGACTGCAATAGATAGTATTTCTTACAAAATCTATCTAAAAGCATAAATTTTGCATAAGAAGGAAGTCAATCAGATAATTAGTTGCTGAGATATTTATAATGACATTTTCTACACTTTTTGATTTTTCTTGATCTTGTATTTCATTCAAATTTCATTTCAAAGATATATTTTATTTGAAAATGAGATGTTTAACACTAGAACTACCGGAGTTTCATGTATACCTAGTTTTACCGCATCCGTCAAATTGACGGATTTTTGATCACGGCTTTCATTGTAACTTTTGACTTAGTTAATGTTAATAAAAATATATAATTTAACAAAAACATCATTTAATATGATAATTCATTAATTAATAAAAATTCAATAAAAAAACAGTTTCTATCTGCATTTATAGTACATTTGCAATGCATGAAATAACTATGAGGCACATATTTGACATATTATCTTAGATTAACACTAGCAACGAACATATTAAACTTAGTTAATGTAAAAAAAAAATAATATAATTTAGCAAAAACAATATTTAATATAATAATTCATTAATGTTAAATATAAAGAAACTAAACAAAAACAGTTTATATTTGTATTTATAGTACAGCACATTTGATATGAATAAAATAATAATGAGGCACATATTTTACAAGTACATGTTATCTTAGATGAACACTTACCACAAACATATTTGTTGCATACATTACAAGTATAAATCGCTTTGTTTTTGTTGCATAATCGAATTTCGCAAGATTTTTGATCATAAGGAATATTTTGTGAATTTCCTAGAGCACAATCCATTGATTTCTGATATTGTTTTTGGAAGGAGGTTTCTTATCTGCCACACCTATAATCACAGGACATTTCTTCGGAAAATTGAAATAAAAATTGTTTTCTAGTTATAATTTTATCACAAGTCTCTTTATATAAAATCCACGCATTGATTGCTACCAAGTCCAAAATATTATAAAATACCTGCAAGGGCCATCTACGTGACCCTGCTTTTACGCTATATTTGCGGGCCATTTGGTCAACTACGTCTACTCCAAACTTAGTCTCATTGTAAAATGACACAGTTCCAGGAATTTGTTTTCGATTAGAAGCAATTTTTACAGATTTATGTTTTGAGCTAAGAAGTAGTACTTTTTTACGAAGCGTACTTTTGTAAACTGTGAAAACAATATTATTTGTTTTGTAGAGTTTTGTGGAAAAAACAGCCATGTTATCTTTTCTAACTTTAGCTATTTTCGGCAGTTCTCTTTTATTTGCACGTATAGTACCAACAAGACTTGTTTTTTTGGCCATTAACTTCTTTGCGAGCTGCATACGTGTAAAAAAATTATCCGTTGTTATATTCCTCCCACAATTTACTTAGTTTTTTACAAGATTCAAAACTACAAATTCATTCAAAAGTACTCCTGATGGTCTACGTTCGTCTTTGCCTAAATAGGGAAAGCTATTTATAAGATATTTACTTCGCACGTCTACAGCTAACCAAAATTTAACTCCAAATTTGTCTGGTTTTTTTGTTCATATATTGCTGAAATCTGCACCTTGCCTTTGTGGGAAACAATTGTTCATCTACGCTTATATTCTGATCTGGTTTGTAACAAGCTCTGCTGTTATCAGACATCCAAATTTCTGAAGCTAATCCAAATTTGTCAGTTCGTAAGCGAACACTCCTTTCACAATTTTGTCAAAACGAATGAGTCTCATAACTTCTAAAAATCTATTTCTACTCATAGTTTCGCGAAAGAAAGACGGTCCCCATTATTCTGACCACAAATAGGATAATTTCATATTTCTCGCTTCATAGGCTCCTCGAGCATACAGAATAGCTACAAACGCATACAATTCTTCGATAATAATTTTCTAATCGTCCTTCCGTAAAACATTTCTGGCCTCAAGCTCAGTGCAAGTTTTTATGTGCTTCAGCATTTGATTATTAATTATAAGTCTAAATGCACTGCTAACATTACCAAGCATAATGTTTCGTTTCGCATAACCAGTTGGGCCTGAAGTATCCTTGAATATAGTGTGTGATGGGAATCTACCAACACAACCATTCCCTATTCTTTCCCATTCAGTACCGTCCAGAGCAATTTTTTTTTCCTTCTTTTTTCAGTTTCCATTTGGCTGTCCGATTCAGTATCTGAACTTATTCGCAAGCGCTTTCTGCGTTTGTGGCTCTTTTGGGGAATTTCATCTTCACTCCCTGAATCTTCACTTTCATATTCTTCTTCTTCCCTTTCTTCAATATCTCGTACTTCAGTTTCATTTTCAGAATTTTCAGTCATCATTATTACTTGAATTAGTGTCCGAACAGTCCTCATTTATACTAGTGAGTTCTTTGTATTCTCCGAATAATTTTTTTCTTCCTCGAAATCGTTTCATTTTTGACTAGAATTTACAAAAAATAAATGTTATTTTTTTCATAAAAATGTATTCATAATTTTTCCGAGGTTGGACTATACTATTCACATTACACTATTCACAGACTGCACATTTCACTAAGAACGTTATCACATTAGAAATACAAGTGATAATGATCGCGTCCTAATTACATTTACCAGTTACTAATACGTTTGATATGAAGCCTGGAGCAGACTGCGCATGAACGAAAAGGGCTAGTCCATGTGAAAAATGTGGAAATCCGCACCAATTTGGGATGAGTTTGTTAATTACCAAAGCCGTCAATTTGACGGGTCTTGGTATAAATAGGTATAGGTCATACTGATTACAGATATTAAAATGGGTGATATGAAATTGAATAGGGATATTTAAATATTCTTATGTTTCATTAAAAGTCGTATCATAAAATTTTGGAACTCACCATAAATTATATAAAATTTTTAAGCATGAAATTTAAAAACCGTCAAAATGACGGTCTTGGTCGTTCTAGTGTTAATCCAATGCGGTAAACTGTTAATTAATATGATTATAATTTTTGGATTTATAAGGATGTTTCTTTTTTGCAATTTGGTACTACTTGATTATCTTGTTGACTAAAAAAAATTATCACTTAACTATAAGATTAAATGCCAAAAAGGCTTATCATAAATGTCACATTCACTTGACATTAAACATGTTACTCGTGTTTGTTACTTCATCAAAGATTTTTAATTTGACATTTAATTATATTTTTATAAATCTTTTACTAATTTGTTTATTCTTTCATTATTTAAAATAGAAATTATGCCAGCTCGTATAATTTTTAAGTAGTTTGGTAATTTATACAATTAGTCAAAATTGATTGACAGAATAATTAAGTAGCACGCACAATTCAGTAATAGAGCAATACTACTATGTATTAAAAATGTTTAAATATACACTTAAATTTTATTTTGGAATTGCAATGCATTTTATAAATAGTTATATGCACGTTTTATTTTCATATTTTATATTATGCATATCCATGATGGGTAAATATGGTTGTGGCTGAAAATGACTAGTTTATTGTAGCAAAAAGAAAAAATAATTTTATCTCTATAATGATTATAAATTAAATCTTTTGTGTGCCAGAGAAATTTTTGTACATGCTACCTTAAACACAAGTGTCATAGATTTGCCATCCTTCCTATAGTTTTGCTAGTCTGCTTATTGTGTCTATGATTTTGTTGTAAAAAAATGCAAAGGAGGGGGAAGGGGGTAAAAAAAATTCAATTTCAAAGTGCTATTAAAAAATATAGTAGGAATTATTAATTATTAGTATTGTTTCAATAATTGCAGTGGATTTTTTTATTTATTTATTTTTAATTATGCAGTTTTATTGCATATTTGTTAAAATTTTGTTTTATTATGAAATCTTAATTTTGTTATGGTAAACTAGCTGCGAAGGCTTGTTTACTCAGAAGTATTATAAATGCTAATAGTGTGTTTATTAGAACATGAACTAGCAAAACTTTGCTCATCTAAACGTTTCCATGTTTTCAACCTTTTTTATCAAGTTTTTCAAATATATGTGAAAAACACAATTTTTACCCTCTGTCCTAGGATGGGCTTCTACACAAGTATTAATCAAAATAAATGTTGCTATCAAATGTACATTTGATAAATAAAATAAAAGATGTTAATTAAACACATGAATAAAATAAATCTCAGCATTTTCGATTACTCTTTAAAACCATTAAGAGTAAAATTTTCTAAAATATAAATCAACTGGAAACAATCAATACTTGAACAATATGGAAACTTTATAGTATTTTCAAAATACTATGCCAGATTTTTGAACAAGAAAAGAAATATTATCATTATAAATTTCTTCATTCCTTAAACAGATTTCCATAGATTCACAAATCAGTTTTAAAGAAAACTTCTTGTTTTGAAATAATTTTAGATTGGTCAGAGTCAATAGATGAAATAAATCTCTTAAGGAAATTTCTTGAGTGTTGTAAAAAATTTATTAAACTTTTGAAAGATTAAAAGAACACAAATGGTTTAAATTTTTTAATTTTCTACAGCACTCTCAAGGAATTTTCTTAAGGGGCTTATTTCATTTATTGAATTTTATTAAGTTAAAATTATTTCACAACCAAAATGTTCTGTTTAAAACTGTGATTCATGAATCTTTGGAAATTCATTTAAGGAACGAGAAGTTTGCAGTGATAATGTTTACTTTCTCATTCCAGAAATCTGGCTTGATATTTTGAAAACACTATCAAGTTTCCACAGTGTTCTAGCCCTTTATTCTTTTTAGCTCACAGGCTATCATAGCCTGAGAGCTTATGTGCCTGTCCGTTCTGTATGTATGTTCGTACGTAACGCGATAACTCATGATAAAAATATCCGATCCACTTGAAATTTTGTATGTAGGTATATCCTGACAAGGCGCTTCCCTGATTAGTTTTTGGAGTTCATTCGATATGTATAAGAGAGGGAACGGGGGGCTCATGCCCCCCGTTAGTTGATATAGATGGGATTTTCATGCAGAATTAAGTTTTCAAAATTTAGATTAGGATCATTCTGATGAGGCGATTCCGTGACTGTTATTAGGTGTTCATTGATTAAGTATAAATAGGGGGAACAGGGGTTCTAATGCCCCCCCCCCCCCCCCCCGTTAGTTGATATAAATGGGATTTTCATGCAGAATTAAGTTTTCAAAATTTAGATTAGGATCATTCTGATGAGGCGATTCCGTGACTGTTATTAGGTGTTCATTGAATAAGTATAAATAGGGGGAACAGGGGTTCTAATGCCCCCCCCCCCCCCCCCCCCCCCCCGTTAGTTGATATAAATGGGATTTTCATGCAGAATTAAGTTTTCGTTCAAAATTTAGATTAGGATCATTCTGATGAGGCGATTCAGTGACTGTTATTAGTTGTTCATTGAATAAGTATAAATAGGGGGAACAGGGGTTCTAATGCCCCCCCCCCCCCCCCCCCGTTAGTTGATATAAATGGGATTTTAATGCAGAATTAAGTTTTCGTTCAAAATTTAGATTAGGATCATTCTGATGAGGCGATTCCGTGACTGTTATTAGGTGTTCATTGAATAAGTATAAATAGGGGGAACAGGGGTTCTAATGCCCCCCCCCCCCCCGTTAGTTGATATAAATGGGATTTTCATGCAGAATTAAGTTTTCGTTCAAAATTTAGATTAGGATCATTCTGATGAGGCGATTCCGTGACTGTTATTAGGTGTTCATTGAATAAGTATAAATAAGGGGAACAGGGGTTCTAATGTCCCCCCCCCCCTTAATTTATATAAATGGGTTTTTCAAGCAGAATTTTCAGGTTTCGTTCAAATCTCTGAATAGTTTTGGAAGTTTAATGGTTAAGTATAAAAGAGGGGCATAACTCTTTTTAAATTATATAAATGCTAAATGGGTTTTTATTAAGAATTATCTAATTTGCTCTGAATTTTGGATATAGATTTTTTATATGATAAAGCATGTCTTTGATAGTATAGGAGGTTCAATGATTAAGTATAAAAAAAGAGAAAAGGGGAGAGCTGTTTCCCCTTCTTAATTTTTTTTTTTCGAACGGAATTAACCCTTGAAAATATAAAGCTTTAATGTGCAATTAGTATTTGTAGCCTGTGAGCTCAATGCCTTCAGTTTAACTGGGCAGTATTCTTTATTTACTTTGAATAACAGATGGCACCACTGAGTTGTTTTTGGAAGTTTCCATTGAGCTTATCTCAATTTGAATTTAATTTTTAATAATATAACTGTAACATATTATTTCCTGCCGATTTGTATTTTAGAAGATTTTACTTCTAATGATGGTTTTAAAGAGTAAACCGAAACATTGTGATTTATTTACTCATGTGTTTAATTTACATCATCTTTTATTCTATGAATAAAGTGTATGCTGAATAGCAACATCTATTTTGAGGAACCAAATTTTACAATGTAAAGTGCTTAATTGCTACCAGTTGTTAAAAATAATTATTCTTATAAAATTTAACATTTTTTAATTTATATGATGCTCAAAAATGGGATTTTATGAACTGTACTTGCTATTGTAGAGGATCAAATCCACAGTCATCATGTATCCCATACATATTAATTAAAAAAAAAGGCATTTAAGAAAAAATGTTTTTTTTTTTTAAATTGCAAATATCATATTAAATGTGTTTTGTTTTTTTTTTTTCTTTGCTGTAAATGAATGCATATTATTTTTTAGTATTGCTATTGAACTTGTCCGTTTAATTGGAAGTGTGGGATCTCTTCGTCCAGTTTTGGAATCATTATTTCACAGAATGCTATTATATCCATCTGTCCAGCACAGGTTGGAAGCTTTAAAAGCTGTGAAAGAGGTACATTAATTAAATTTTCTCTACATGTTCATCATTCTGTTTTAGTCCTCATTTATTAATTTGTATATTTTAGTCTATGCATAAAATTCATAATTTCTATTTTGCTTCCTCCCTTTTATATATATATATATATATATATATTATGCTATGTTATTATGTATGTATGTTATGCAATGTTTATGCAGAAAACCTCTATAATGGACACTCCCAAACAGCAGACACCTCTATTTAATGGACAGTTTTCCAATCCTCACTCCCAAAACCTAAATTTTTGTATGTTTAACCTCTGAATAATGGACATTCCAAATAGCGGACACTATTTTCGGTGATAAAGAATGAAAAAGTATTTTTTAACAGGAAAAAAAAAATGAAAAAAAAAAAAAAGTAAAAAACCTCTTAATTTATCAGAGCAATTTGTCGCAAATTTTGTAATCACAGAAAAATGTAAGAGGGTAAGCTGAGGAAATTTCTTCTTAATGTTCAGTGTTGAATTCAGGGAATTGCCTGGGAGGGACATCTCCCAAAGTATTCAAATTTCTGTGTGTCCCTTCCCCCCCCCCCCCCCCCAGAGGATTTTATGCTTTTAAGGATTGTCATAGTAGAGCATCATAGTAAAACTTCGTAGTATGACTAAGAAAAAAAATTCTTTGCAACTTCACAAAAAAAAAAGAACAGTTATGTTTCCGTTAACGTATGTCCCAGGTCCACACAAACAAATTCGCTGTTGCCGATACAGTTGTTCTTCATAAATAAAAAAAAATTTAAAAAAATGTAATTTTACTTTGGATTTTCTTGGATGAGAACAAAAAAAGTCGGCAAAAACTACGTGGTGTGTACTCAACGACTTGGCTCCAGAAAAAGGTTGACTGTATTGACGAATACTCGATGATTCGGGAGGAAATGCACTGGCGATGGCTGTTTCATAGGATAACAAAAATTAAAGCATCCTTTTGGTAAAAAAAACTCAACATGATATTTGGTAAAAAAAAAAAAATCAAGAGAGAGGCAGATACACCTCACACCAACATCTCTGAATTCAGAATGCTACTGACTAGAACTCCTGATCGGAGATCGCGCGGCAGAAAAAATTGGCAAGAGAGACATCGCCAACGGACGAAAAAAAACACGTCCGCGAATGAGGGCGGCATAAATAACTGCCAAGTGTGACGTCAGTATGGCACGCCTACAGACGAAAGCGCGGGAAAAACGTGAGGAAGAACTCCTTCAACATGGCGATGTCGCAATTGAGAACAACTTAGTGCATGATAATTTAAAATAACTAGAATTACGATGATTGGCACGGGAGTACAAAAATTGAACGGATTAACGAAAATTACTGGGAAATATATCAAATTAAAGTTAATAAATTGAAACTAACAATCGCGTCGACAAATTCCTAAAATTTTAGCTAGAAGAATTTTAAAAAATTAAACTACGACTTAACGACGCATGTCATTTGTGACAAGGATAAAAAAGTGCAACCCCCCAGTAGATGGTTTTGACTTGCCTTATGGCAGTTTTCTCACCAATTCCTGAGGGGGGAAAAAAGCACATCTTGGAGGGTACATGGTAATTAGAAGGTCCATAGAATTTTTACTTTTTGACCTAGTATGTAAAAAACTTAACATAAACTATGTTCTTTATAAGGGAAATTCATTAGGGGAGGCAATAGAGATTTAGCCACCCTTGTAAAACAATAATAATAATAAAAAAAAAAGTAAAATATTTCTGATTTGAATGAAATAAAATTTAAAATGATATGGAATTTTTCATCACTTTGAAAATTGTTATGGAAAATTCATGTCAAGTAATATATATATGTATATTTGGAAACACATTCTGAAAATAGTTTAGTCAATATTGCCATTTAAAATTGAATGAATGCAGGATGAAGGGAGAACAGAAGAAAACCAGTACATATTGATCAAGTTTGAACGCTTTGAGTTATCCATCTTCCCGTAGGTAGGAGAAATGGTATGGAATGATTCCATTGAAATCCCAAGCATATCTGCTTATTAAAAATATAGTATCAGCATTCTGTGTATGCTAAGTGTTGTCTGCCATTAAAGAATATTCCTAGTGTAATCCTTCCATGCTGCAATAGGTGACTAAAAAAAAGTTGCACAAAAGGCTAACAATTTTTTCCTATATATATAGTCATTTTTTGTTTTTATTATTTTATTATCTCCATTTTTCTGTCATGTGATATATAAATACTTCATGTTTTAATTTACCACGTGTGGTATCAGGGTTAAGGTAGTGCATTTGGGATTCATTCTACTTTATAGCTCATAACTGTTCTATTTCTCAATATCCACTATAGATTACTTGGTATCTCTTTAATTTTGGTTTTATGTGTGTTGGTAGTCCCAAATTCATATTGTTTTGCTTTTTCATGGCAAATACAAAGATGAAACCACACACTTCATTTGTAGTTCCAAAGTATTTGGGACCTGAAGATTCTGCTTTGGTTCTACAAATTCCATTTGTACTTGTATTATTCTTTTTAGGTGCGTTCGTAATTATGTAAATACATAGCACCTATTGTTGTGACTCAGTCCGTCCATCTGTCTGTCCGTCCGTCCGTCTGTCCGCATAAAACTACCCAACCGAATCGTTTGAAATTTAAAATACATAATTATAACATAAGTTTGTCAAGTGATTTCAAATTTTATGAAAATCGGATGGATAAATCAATTACAGGGACAATCAAAAGGATTCCGTTACATTACGGTCAATAGGGAAAAAAGTTTCAAATACATTTTAATGATGTTACACTCATTCGAACATAATAGAATTGGCATGAATCTATGAAATATATACTAAAATATGCATTCTGTACAATCTGTGATGCAAAGAATTTTTATTATTAAATTACAGGGCCACACAAAAATATTCCACTACATAATGCTATACGGGGAAAAATTGTTTGGGACGTGTTTTAATTATATTCAACTATTTCACATTTTATGAATAAGATATACATTGCTGAGGTATAATAAAAATTTCTTCCTGCATATTTACAGAAACGTAAAGATTTCGACTACTATACTGTATCCGGAGTATGCTCTACTATATCAGCAAGATCTGAATATTTTTAAAATTTCGTTATCGTACGAACGCACCTCATTTGCTACGTTCACATGCAATTTCCAACTTGTTTCCTTCCATATTCAATGTGCTATAAGTTATCAAATTCAATGGTTAATTTCAAATGGTTAATATTGTTTACTATTAATGTATTATATAAAACCATTAATCGTATTACAAAATATGAACCGTTGAATTTAATAACTTATAGCACATAGAACATGAGGGAAAAAATAAATAATAAATAATTAAAATGAATACAAATGGAATTTCTAGAACCAAACCAGGTCCCAAATTCTTTGGAACTACAAATGAAGTGTGTGGTTTCAACTTCGTATTTTCCATGAAAAAGCAAAACAATACAAATTTGGGACTAATAACACATACAAAATCAAAACCAAATGAAGAAAAACGTCAAAACTACCAAATTGGATAGCAAAATGAAAGGGGAAAATAAAAATAACTATTTTCAACATAATAATAGTAAAAAAAATTAATTAAAAACGGATTAATGTGATAACAGAAAAAATAAACCATACACCATAATTAACTCTACTAAGATTAAAAACAAAATCATTTAATATGACTATGCTAAGCTAAAACTAAATATCTTAATGTATATGGGTCATTCCAAAAATAAAGCACCCTTTGGTGTTCCGACACTTTGTATTGCTATATTTTCTAAAATTTTGTTTCAAAATTAAATTTAATTATTGGAATTTATATTTTAAAGATATTTTTCTTTAATGCAATTTTTAAATTTGAGATAATTTCCATTTATTGTTATTCAAATAACTTTCATAATAATGTGTCCTGTAAAAAGCCATGTCCCAAGAACAATTTTTACTTTTTAAACCCTATTTTTTTTACTATATGTATTGTTTAAGTTATCTTTCAGGATATTTTTTTGTCTTTGTAGTCTTTATGTTATCCCTATATACTTTAAATATTTTTGTAAATATTTTTCTTCATTTTATAAGAAAAAATCCTGTGTCCCTTAATTTTTGTCCCCTGTGTTACCGCCACTTTTTTCTTCCTATTAAAATAGGAATTTGCAAGCTAAATATTGTTAACAGCAGACATTCATGTACTTTTAGAGTTAGCATTCATCCTAGGTAGTCATTTTCCTCATTTGTTAAATTTTGAAGAATATTATCTAAGTAAAGGTGATTTTTGAAGGTAGGTGTGTTTTTTGTGTGTCCCCTTTGTTACTATTGATTTATTTCGATTAATTATTAATTTTCTAGTTTATTGGCATTTAAATTGTAAGTCTTAGTTAAAAGAAAATATTCCATCTAACTTTACATTGTTTCTATGAAAATAGTAATAAATAGGTGATAATTTATTTCATTTTGACTCCTGTGTTACTAGTCTCCTGTGTTACCATGATATTGTTCGATATGTTGTTAAGAGACAAAAAACCCAAGTTTAGAAATGAAATACAACAGAATATCCTGTTTTTTAATGCACTTGCTGGTCTGTATCAGAAATACATTTTTAATTAATACATAAGTACACTTTTAAAATTGTTACTTTTTTTATGTTCAATTAGGATCTCCCCTTTGTTACTTTATTGTCCCCTAAGTTACTGACATTTCCTTTATCAGAACAAAAACGAAAAAACTTTCTTATGAATCAGTTTTATAATATGCACTGGCTAATATGTATAAATAAGTTTTACTATAATTTTATTATATTAGAGTAATTTTTACCAAGTTATATAAAGTTTTATACAGGGAGAATACAAAAAAGGGTAACACGGGGGACATAATATGTCTATATCATGAAAAAATATGTACATAAACAAAAAACTATATGGCACTGAATAAGAGCATTTATATCAAAGTGTTAATATTGTAAAAGGAATTCTCTATTTTAATAAGAAAAAATGAGAAGATTATTTAAAATATGGTAACACAGGAGACATTTTTCAGTCAACGTGTCTGTGTTTCTAAGTGTAGTGATAAATATTTTTAAAAAAGTGTGCTGGTGATATTCAATTTCTACTCTTGAGTATGTATGGAACCCTCTCAATGATATTTCTATTTCATTTTAAATGAAAAAAATTTTGAATTTTTTTTTTTTCAAAAGGGACTTTAATTTTTGGAATGACCCATATATATTCAATATGTAAAACAATCAACAATAAAAATATACATTCATGTGAATTGCGCCGAAACGCTGCACTAAAACACATAAATTAAAAATATACCTTCAAAATTATTAATTTAGCAAGAACTAGTACACCCCCCTCACAAAACAAAACTCCCTTAAAATTAAAAATTCAACAATCAAAAAACAATAACAATAGGCTGCAAGCCTCATCATCTATGGGTTTTATTGCACAAAAGCAGCCGAGCATTCAAGTTTACAAAACAAAATTTATTTAAGTGGCAGTGGGTTTCGGCCAGAACGGTGAATAGCAAAAATCAGATGTTAAAACATTCGATGACTATAATTCACACGCTCCCCCACCATACCCTAGGCCACAGTAGTAAACGAATGTCTCGCCTGGAACATTGTAAACGATACAAAAATATGTTCTCTGAATAAAAACCACATCCCCAACTTAGCTGCAGTGCCACTTTCCAAAACAAAATTAAACAGAATAAAGTAGAAACCGTATTCCAAACCAATCCAAAAACAATCCAGGTCTGTTCCCACTCCATGCAGCTAAACTTAAATCTTAAGTTTACTAAAGATTTAAGTTTAGCAACTTTGCAACTCCTTTTGAAGTGCACATAGCACAATGACAATTTTTTAGCTACACTGTAAAAAGGAAAAATTATTACTACGTTGAATTTAGTTTTATGAAATGTCAAATGAAGTTTAAATATGCACTACTTTTATATTCAGTACCGAATTAAGTTCATCATAAACAGATTAGGATAAGATGAAAATAAGAATTTTACAGAATAGCAATATTTAATATTATTTTGGCTTCATGTCTCTTTGAACTTTTCATTCCTTCCTTCTTTCATTCACATTTTTCTAGTACATACAGCTAAACACAAACCTACGTTGTACAGTTTTTTACTGAATTTTATTATTATTTTAGAAATGATTTTTTCTTTTTTTAAATAATCCCTATATATTTTGTATGGTACTCACTAAGTGCAAATAATACTTGCACTGAATCATTTATTCTCTTCAAAATATTGTAAAATCATCTCTGATATCTGAACAACTAAACTTAAAATTTATAAAGTTGTTAACCTATAGTATTTTATGGTAGTGAGTTCTGAACCACTTCACAAAAAATGAAATGTTTTTTATTACTTGAGGATTGAAGATATTAAGAAAAATTTTTGGACCAATTAAGGAAGACAATGCTTGACATATCAGATCAAATATAGAGATTGAGCAAATATGTAATGAAAAAGACATAATAAATACCATTAAAATAAGAACGCAGTGGTTAGGTCATTTAATTGGGTTGAAGGATGAGAGAAGCACCAAGAAAATATTTAATGGTTAATTAATAGGGAAAAAGAGTGTCTGTAAATCCATAAAAAGTTTGATAGAAAAGATACAAAAAGACCTAGCACAAAACCATGATTAAAAAAAAAAAAGCATGATAATGCTGTATATTAGAGTCTGAATTAAAAAAAGAAACAAATAAAGGCTTTCTTCTATGTTCTTTTTTTTTCCATGGCTCAGTTGTAAATCTTACAACTGAGCAATGCAGTAATAGAGTAAATGCAGTGTTTGAAATTTCTTGTATCTGATCTTACTTTTATTCTTTAAAGAGTTTATGACATTCCTTTGCATTTGCTTTGGCAGTTTCCTTGATTGTTGAAATTCTGTTTGGTAAAATTAATAATTATTACTTTTTGACAGATACTGTAAAAATATCACCACAGAGAGAAAGTAATGTTCAAAAAGAAATTGATTTCTTTCCTCATTCTACTCTATTTTTCACCAAAACTCCCCATTAAAATGAGCAGAGATTTTGTTCATATTAGCTTTGATTTGCTTTTGTAGTTCAAAGAAGGAAGAAAAAGAATTTTTTAATTAGTATATAGCCAAATATACCCAAATATGTATTCCAGTACTTTTGAACAGCCCTGTATTTCATATGTCAATTGATGTAATGGGAAAATTTAGTTTAGCAAGAAAATACCCAGTAGCTTGAAATTTCTTTTTCAGCAATTCATACTATTAGATGGAAACATACTTGAATACTTTTGTTCAGCCCTGTAGTTTACATTATACGTTTATTACACGTCAGCATTAGGCTAAAATTCATTGTAAACTAAAACACTTTTAAAACAACTGAAATCACATTCTCATAAATTATCATTCATAGACGTCCTTGTACTGAATTCTTTGCGTGGCCCTGTATATCCTTTTATATATATTCTGCAAACATATTTCAGTAAATTGAATGAAGCTCAGCGTAAAAATACATAGCTTATTTAAGAACCACGTTTAAGTAATTTACGCTCATATTCAGTAACGTTGGTGAGCTCTTTTGGATAGCCCTGTATATCAACTATAACATTTATACACACCATATAATGTGCATATATTTAGCGAAATATAAACGTGCATATCATAATTAAAATTCATTTCATCCCTCCATCAGCCATCATCGGACACATATACGGTACTTCGAAAGAATATACTATTTGAAATCTTTTGTATGGCCCTGTAAATGCTATGTACTTCATATTATGCAAGACAGTAGCATATAATTTATATTAAGCTTCAATGCTATATATTAATTTTATCATACATGAAACAGCTTAATATATTCAAAATATGTCACACACAATTCCCCTTTTACCATTATCTAATGGAATTCTTTTGTGTGGCCCCGTAAATGAATAATAGCTACATTTTTACCTTATATTTTATAAAATGCAGATTTTAATATGTTTGATATGGTATAACATCTTTAAAATTCCTTTGAAACGATTTTTCCCCATAGGCTGTAATGTAATGGGAAACTTTTGATTCGCCCTGTAGATAAACTAATCATGGTAGAAACTTCATTTTCGATAGGACTTGTGCTAGGGTAAACGTCAATAACATCCTAAAATTTCATGGCAATCTGAGTATATTAACGATTTTTCTCCATAGGCCGTAATGTAATGGGAAACTTTTGATTCTCTCTGTAGATAAACTAATCATGGTAGATACATCATTTTCAATAGGGTTCGTGCTTGGGTAAACGTCAATAACGTCCAAAAATTTCATGACGATCAGAGTATATTTACAAGAGTTAGAGCGCGGACAGACGGTCAGACAAACTGAATGCATAAACACTTTTCAACTTTGTTGGAAAGTGCTAAAAAATCATCAAACTTTCATTTAAAAATTTGTTGATATACCTTGAAATAAATTTTTACATGCTTATTATTTTTAGTTTTATTTCTTTCCATTTATCTGTTTCATATAATTTGTCATTTAATTTTTTAAGTATAATTCTTAACTATTTAAATCAGAAATATTATTCTAAATACTCCTTATTTTTTTATGTATTTTTAAATAAAATTCTGACATACAGTAAAGATATGCACTTTCACGAAATATGTTTGACTGTAGAAAGACCTGTCAACTGTGAAATTCATTCTGTTATCCTCTCTTTGGATGCTTATAAGCACATTGCTGCACCAATGATAGAAATGGTTCTGATGAACTTTTTTTCCCACACAATATTATGCACACTGTTTTTTTTTTTTTTTTTTTTTTTCAGAAAAGGTGTAATATTAGTTGATTTCACGCCCAGAAACAAAACTGCTAATGCCACTGCTTATAGTAAAACATTCAAAATTCTGTGACATGTCTTTCAAAAGAAAGGACAGTTTTTGCTTAGTGATGGCGTTATTTTTTGTTAGCTGATAATACCAGGCGTCATGCTAATCATATGATGCAAGATTTCATTGAGTCTTTCTGTTAGTGGAACCTTCTATGCTTGTAAACATGTTTAGTGTAAGATTTGCTGCATGTCAGTATATCAACGTACTTTTTTATTATGGTGCATTCTTCGATGATTGATTACATAACACCAACTAGGCAGATTCAAACATAGGAGCCAACTTTGGTCCCAAAGTTGGGTCTGCCACAAAATCAGTTTTCTCATTCTGTTTCCATCCTCGGGAATTTTCGAAAGTCAGAATTCTGTCCTGTGAACGGAAAACTTGCACCCATGATCACAATACATATATACGTGACGATCAACTGATTCAATTGTCGCTAATAATAATAATAATAATAATAATAATAATAATAATAAAAAATGGTAGCTCAGATTTTAAGTGATATTTTTAACACATTTTCAGGCATGCGATTGCAAAAAGATAAGAAAAAGCATGTGAAATGGAAAAATGAAATTTTTTTAAAAAATAGCTTGTGTTTAAACATGTGTTATATTAAATAAGATTGTTTTATTAAAACATAGAAAAAGAAAAGAAAGAAAGGAAAAGAAATTATATTTGAATGCTGCTTTATATTAAGGTGAAGGGGAGAATCAATAATTTATGCAAATACTAAAGTAATTTTAAACTGAAAGCTTCTATTTTAAGTCCATAATTCTGATAAAAAAATTTTTACACAGCAATCTTTGCTAGTTGTCCAATTCACATGTTCATATACTTTACTCAAAACATAAGTTAATAAATATGGCAAGATAATCACGTATTTTTCTCGATTTTTTGCCAAAATATGCATTTTATTCGCGATCTTTTGCCGAGATTTGCATTTTTTGTGCGATCTTTTGCTGAAATTAGCATTTTCCTGCGATCTTTTGTCGAAATTAACATTTTTTTTTGCAAAATTTACCTGAAATTAGCTTTTTCTCCCTGCTATCTTTGAATGATATTTGAGTTTTTTCTGTGATTCTTTGCGTTTTCAGCAATCTTTTGATAAAATTCACATTTTTTTTGCTAAAATTCGAATTTTTCCATGATCTTTCGACGAAATTTACTTTTTCTCACAAACTTTAGGTGAAATTTGTGTTTTTATTGCGATCTTTTTCTGAAATTTGGGTTTTCCACCGATTTTTTGCCTAAATTCTGATTCTCACCATGATTCTTTGACAGAAAATTTGCTTTTTCTCTACTTTTTTTGAACAGAATTAGAGTTTTTACCGCTATTCTTTGCATTTTGACAAAATTTGCATTCTTTTGCCAAAACTTAGCAATTTTTTTTTTTAGATTCTTTTGCTGAAATTTATATTTTTTCTGTGATCTCTTGTCAAAATTTTTGGGTTTTTTTTCACGATCTTTTGTCAAAATTTACATTTTCCATCGCAATCTTTTACCGAAATTTTTATTTTCCCCCGCCATCTTTTGCTGAAATTCGCTTTTTTTCCACAATTCTTTTACAGAATTTGCTATTTCCCTGCTGTCTTTGAACGAAATTAAGAATTTTTCTGCGATTATTTGCGTTTTCTTCCCTATTTGATGAAATTCGCAATTTTTCAACAGAATTTGCATTTTCTCTGCTATTATTTGAAAGAATCCGTATTTTCTTGCTATTATTTGCGAAATTTGTATTTTTCTGTGATATTTTGCAAAAATCCATGTATGTTTCTCGATTCTTTGACAGAATTTGCATTTCCCTTCACTATTTTAGTAAGAAATTTGCATTTTTTCTGTGATTCTTTGACAGAATGAGAGTTTTTCATGCTATTTTTTTACGAAAATTTTCGCGATCTTTTAACAATTTTCATGTTTTTTATACTATCCTTTCACAAAATTGACGTTTATTTGCGAATCTTTGATGAAACTGGATCATTGAAAAAAATGATCTTTTGACGATATTGACATCCCTCCCCCTTCCGCTATTCTTTGATTCTAGTTTATTACGTGATCTTTTGACAAAATTTGAGTTTTTTCGCGATCTTATCTACAAGTTTTCGGATTGATGACTGATTTCTTAAAATTCCGGAACAAATCGCTCCCGTGCGAAACGGCAAAAAATCAGAAAATCACGAGTCTCATGCCTGCATTTTACAAGGATATTTTTCAGGATCTGCGCGGCAGACCCGCAGACCTGGAAGTTGGCGCCACTGGATTCAAATAACTTTGTGCTTCATTAAAAGCATTTGCTAGAATTAAGAATTGCAATTGCAATTTAAACTTTAAAGTTTTAAAACTTTATAAATCAAATGCTAAATTTATGATAAATGATATTTTATCAAATAGAAAAAACTCTATAACTTTATTTAAAAAATCTCTACCCTATTTTAATATAATTGTTGGAAAAGATCATATATTTTGTGTGTTAAGTTTCTCTTTACTAACAAATTAATATTTCCTCTGTTACTAACATACTAACATCATTATAGTTATTTTCAAAGCCAGAATTACTCCTTGAATTAGCAGCACCTCCTCTTCATGCAACTAGTGATAAGGATTGGATTTCCTTGGATTTGGATCTCATAAAAATGTGTGTATATATGTAGCTCTGTTATTTTTCAGGAATGAAATCTTTATTATTATTATTATTCATGAATTACAGCTTCATTCTGTTTGATTTTGGAAGATATAAGCTTTTTTTTTTTTTTTTTTTTTTTTTTTTTACATTTAATAGTGACATTTTAGTTTACTTAATTGATTGTACATTTATTGCCTATTATTATTTTTTTAATTCCAGAAAATATTTTTCATTTTAAAATTATCTGTTTTATGTTAATTAAATTATAAAGATATTTTAAGAAAGAGTATTTTGCTGCTATGAAAAATTCTTAAATTATTATAAAAACAGAATTATTTTATTTTTTCCTTTTTTCAATGATTTGATCTGATTTTTGTTTTAAACCAGATGCATTTCTTTTTTAACAAAAGTAACTAAGCAAAAGAAATTACTACTTTATACTATTGTGGTGTATTTGATTCTGGAATGTTAAAGATTGTGCTCTTATAATTAGTATGGAATTTTATTGTAGTTGTGAAATTTTAAATGAATAGCAATAATTCTAACCTACTCTTGTTGGTCTATTAAAAAAAGTAAATACTATATTTTATGGAAGAAAATGCCATGGTGTTTATGAGTTTATTTTTTTTTATTTTTTATTTTTTTTTCAATTGGTGGCATTTACATAATGAGTAGCATTTATGATTATCTTTTAATTTGTAATTGTTTTTATTCCCAATTTCATTTGCACATAAAATAAAAATTGCTTAAGATTGTTCTCAAACTCAGCAATGTGGAACTTTGACACATTTACTGCTTACATTTTTAAATGTAACAGCATAAATTTGGAGAGTTGGACTATTGAAGGGATTTGGAATCTCAATGCATTTTCCCTTTTTTTGATAAATTATTTGTTGAATTATGAATGATTCTAATCATGTGACAAGTTTTTTGCCTTTCTTGGGCTGCCTGGAATTCAGTTCAAAATGTTCCATTTCACAAATTTTTCTGAAACTTGTTTCGTCTTTATCAAAAAAGGGGAAAAGTCTTGTTATTCCATTGTTTCTAAATCAGAAAATTGCAAATTACATGCGCTTCCTAATAAAATTGAATTTAAGTATGTGTCAAAGTAACTTAAAATTTAATCTCAATTCAATTATTCCATTCCTCAATTAATAAAGTAAATATTCCCAATAATATCCTCTATTTAAAATTAATTTTCATCATTTGTTAATATTTACTAAGCTAAAAAAGATCATTTATTTTTAGCAATCAACAAATTTTGGATTTATTTTTAAAAAGATCGTGATGTTAGATTGGCAGCAATATTAACTAAGTTTCATATATTAAAAATCTATAATCTTTAATTAAAAACATTTGTATTTCAAACCACTTTTATTGAATTAAAATATTTATTTGCAGATTTCTGATACTAACTGTGCCTCAGATATCAATACATAAGTTCAATAACATTTTATTGAAATCCAGAATTAACTGTTTAAATTTTTGCATTCATATTCTCCCTTTTTCTAAAAGTACTTAGAACCTCCATTTTGAATATAACTATTTAAATCATAAAATCTTCAATATTATCCATAACTTTTCATATCTCCATAAATCATGTTGATAGTTCATATTCAAAGAACTATTTTATTCAATCATATTTCAAAAAGGGATAGTAAACCAAGCTCATCATATTGTACACTTACAAAGATTTATTATGTTTAATTTATAAAAATAACTTATTTCAATAACTGTAAAAGAAGAATTTGTTTCAAAAGTGAATATTTACAATGAAATATATATATAATTGAATATGTTTTAATAAGTATAATATGTTTAGTGCAAGGATGCTGCACAATTTGTTGTTATTTTTTTATAGCAATAAATTTTATACCAACAAATTGAATTTTTTTTTTTTTATACCAATATTTTTTATTCCAAAATTTTTAGTTTGACAATATAAGTTGAATTGTGTGTCTCTGCATGCAACATCATTTGGTTGAGTAATCTTCATAATTATTTATTTATATTAATTCATATTTCAAATTTATTTTTCTCTAAATAATGTTTGGTCACTCCTAAAATCATATGATTTATATAATTTTTACAATTTGGCCTTAGTTTTGAAATTAATATTAATAATTGCTTAATTAATATCCTAATCATACTTTATATTAATAATTTTTAAATTTAAATATATATATATTTAATTTTAATGCATTAACACTGGCCACTATATGTAATTATTGGTAGTGTGTCTTCATATTTATAAATTAGAGATCATTTAATTCAGTATTAACATTTAATGGGTCATTTAATTTTAATTAATATTTAATGGTATATTTAATTTTAATGCATTAACACTGGCCACTATATGTAATTATTGGTAGTGTGTCTTCATATTTATAAATTAGAGATAATTTAATTCAGTATTAACATTTAATGGGTCATAATTTATCAAATTTACATTTCCAATTTAAGTTTATGCTCTAATTTATTTAATTGAGTGACACAGTACACTTTTTGTTTCAATAAAATCAAGTTTTTTTTTTCTTACTAATCATTATAACACACCTTATAAGAGATCTGGGACATTTCCGATGAGAACACCAAACTATACAGAACGGGCAAAGAAAATTTGATACTCTTTCATCCTGATATTGATGACTCAGATTTTAAGAGCTTCAAATAGAAACTGAAAAATAGCCCATTCACAAAAAACATGCCAGAATATGCCAATCACTTAAAAAAACATGGAGCACTTAAGAAGAGGGGTCCTTGTAATGCACTCTGGATGATTTAAATAGCAGCTGACATCTACTTAATTTAAAAATTGCATAAAAATAATAAAAACTTTATTTAAATAAAATTTTAAACATCTTAATTTACTTGAAATGAAAACACTCTAGACAATTTAAGAAAATTTAAGTAAAGTCAGGTTAATATCATGGTATCGTCAAAATTAGCATTGGTTATGCATTGCCATGGTTGTGGTGTTTACGACGATTGCAGTGATTACAGCATTTTTAAGCTTATGATCAATTTTGCAGAATATGGTGTTTATGGCAGGTGTGACATTTCTTACATAAAATATTGTATATGTGAAATTTTTACCAGTCTTGGAATGTTAAAGAATGGTGGTTTCCAATAAACAAAAAAAGATGTTACTTTTTTTAATTGAATGAATAGTAAGATGGGTTTTTTCTTGGTCAAAAAAAAGTATGCTGCATTAATTTAAACAATCCTGGTGAATTATGAAGGAATTTTTACTGAACATCTTTGTTAAAAGTTAAAAAACAATTTTCTTCAACAAAACATAGGTATCAATTAAATGAACAAAGGTGTAACTCCATTGCCTTTGATTAGTACAATAAAAAATAAAATAAACAAAATTTACAAATTGGATTAACTTAGTTAAATTGGGTGAATTTTAAAATGTCGCAAAAAAAAAAAATTTTTTGAAGAGAACATTAATATATCCCAATAGTGCAATGTCATCCAATAGTACAACCAACCATGCATTATACAGTGTAATGACACAATTGGCCATATTTATGGAAAATGCTGTCAGAAGCAATGACACAATGCATTGGGAGATAACTAGCAGAACACTTGAATTGTGAATTAAATTCTGCCATTTTAACTTTACGTGTGACATTTTACTCATAATTTTCCCATTTTCTGATTTACCCTGTTGCTACTATATATATTTATTTTTATCAAAATAGGTTTTAAAAAATTGCACATTTATTTTATTGCATATTTCAAATCTATATATAAGAGTTAAAAGATGTAAAAGTTATCTATAAAAGAGTTTTTATTTCATTTAAAATTAGATCATTAAAAAAGATCAAGGATTGCACAAATTTTTCTTCCCTTTTGCTGCATATGGAATTTGTGGAATGCATGGTTTCATTAATATAGTGTTTATGATGATCTTAATTTTTTAAAAAATTCTTGTTATTTATAAGTATATTTTTTGTATATGATGATTTAGCAACATTGCTATCTCTATTACTGCAATAAAATATTTCTGAATTTAAATAGGATTTCAATTTTTAACCATCAGCAAAAGAAAATTTGTTAGAAGCAACTAAACAGCTTCAAATGTGATTTTTTTTTTTTTTTTTTTTTTTTTATGTTAAATATTTAAATTAAGATATAATCTTATTTTTAATTTAAAAACTTGTCAAATAAGAAACTAAACAGACTTTGTTGATTAATATTCAAGCCTTTCCAAATTTTAAATAGAAATCTGCTATGACTGGTTTATTTTACCTGTATCATTCATTAGTGAATGATCTATTCATTGACAAACTTCATCAAAATATCCAAGAGTTGCAAAATCAAAACTGCTCTCTGTTTAGAAATTTCAACTTTAGATGTGAAGATGGATAATTATTGGCCCTTCTTTTGATTTCAAATATAAAATTCTGGGTACATAGTTTCTCCAATTAAAAAAAGTACTTGAATAACCTTTTGGTATGCTTAGGTAAAAGAAAATTCTTTAAAATCATTATTTTTTAAAATTGCCAAATGAACTGATGCAGAATTTTTCCTTTGTTATTAAATTAATGTATTTATATTTGTTGTCCCAATTAGCAGTATCCATGTAAACATGAACATTAATATCAATGTGAAAATGGATTTTTGTGCATGAATCATATAAAATCAAAATTTTGCTCTCAGTTTTAGGAAAATGATTAGATGGACTTATCATGATCATATGTAATTGATTCATGAGTAGGAATTATGACACAATGAAAATGAATAATAATTGAATTGAGCATTCTACATATAAAAAATAATTTATTTTATTTAATAATATTTGGTACTACTCTGTTATCCCGTCGACCAATTTCGCCAAATTATACAAATCGCCAAACTAATAGCCAAATTATACATATTGACATAATTTTTATTTTAAATAACGAAAAAACAAATAATTAGTAGAATATTAATAAAAAGTTTAAATAAAAATCACTTAATGACATTTTATACACGTGAATCGTATTTATTGTCATTGAATGTGACATGCACGATCATCCATTATTGGCATTTAATCTTATAGTTTGGCGATAATTTTTTGGTCGACGGGATAACCTAGTAGTACCTAATACTTTTGTTATGTAGTATGAATTCTTTTTTCTCCCTTTAAAAAATTATAAATCATGAAAAGTATTCTTTTAATTTATTTTTATCCTTTGATTAGTGGCTGGTAGATTTTTGTTTCTGGCTGGTTAAATATTTCCAAGTCTAAAAAGACAATCTGAGTAGTTACTTTGAATAAATCTTTCCTCAGCTGTTTAAATATATATATATATATATATATATATATTTAATTCAGACCTTTTTTTCCAAAGAAATGTTTGATTAGCCTGCTCATACTTGGTATTCTATACAAAATATTAATACCGATTTTTTTTATAATCTTAAGCTAATCATTAAATTTTTAGAATTTTCTTTAAAAATTTGTCACATTATGTCATTTCAATGGGGAAGATGCACTAATTGTATATTTGATTAGCTCAATAAATATAGTTTTAAAGCCTTGAAAATATTTTTGTGCAACATATCTATTAACATCACTATCTTGTTTTTCTCTGTGAGTATTGAAAATGTGTTAGGTGTATTGATGGGATAAATTTTATTCTTGCCAGTAATTTCTAAACACAGTGATTTATGAATTATTGCTTACATAGTCTTGTAACATATGCTAATTTTATTAATAGTTTATGAATAATGTAGTTTGAAGATATTGTCTGTGAATTATATAATTTGACGATACTGCCACTGATCTATTTTATACATTATTTGATTTTTATTAGATCAATAGATGCTCTTGGTGAATGTTGTCACAGTTCTGACAAAGATATTTGTTACATTAGTGTTAGTTGTGTATTAGCATTGTTGAAAAGTTTAGAAGAGATCTGTGGTGGAGAAAAAATGAAAGAAGAGCTAATTGCTTGTATTAATACTCAGTTCAGAACTTTAGAGAGTTCTGATTATAAAGGTAAATAAAACAGTTTATTTTTATTTATGTTTATCTATAAGACGACTTTTTTATTTTAATGAATTCAATTTTACACTTACATAAAATGCGCGGTTCGCAACCAGAGTAGACCAAGTCCATTTTGAAACTAGTTGGATGTGGCAATCCCAAAACTTCTTTCTATCTCATGCATATTAATATTTAAAAATTTGCTATCGCAGTGCCAGAATTAAGTTCCAATCTATGCCCATCATGAAGATTCTAATGATACGGAATTCCGTGCACTAGTTCTTATGATATGAGAAGATTCTAATGATATGAAATTCTGTGCTCTAGTTCTTACGATATGATTATCGCTAAAATAACGTAAATAATCCAAAATACAGCATAGCAGCAGCTTTTGTTGGGTGATTTACACCGAAACCTAATTTGGAACAAACTTGTTTCAACATTTATCTAAATCTAAAGTTTTATGAAAATCTGTGCATTAGTTCTTGACATAGAGTTATTGTGGAAATCATGAAAAAGGCAGCATAGCAGCTATACTTGTTGAGCAATTTACACCAAAATGTAAACAACACAAAATTATATTAAAAGACTAACTGAATTTGAAGTTTTGCGAAAATCTATGGATTAATTCTAGAGTAGAGCTTTGCGGGAATCGCAAGAAATGCAACATCTACACTAAAAAGTAAGCAACATCAATTCATGTGAAGGACTAACTGAATCTGAGTTTTGATGAGAATCCATGCATTTGTTATTGAGATAGAACTGTTGTGTAAATCAAAAAGAATGCAGCATAGCAGTGCCACCTGTTGAGCAATTTTCACAAAAAAACTAATCAGCACCAATTTATATCAGGGACTAACTGAATATAAATTTCTATTAAATTCCGTTCATTAATTCTTAAGATACAGTGCCTACAAAATTTATGTCATATACAGACAGTCTCAGACAGAGATTTTGTAAAAACATGTTTTTTGGTATCCCAAACCCATGAAACAGGTAAATTCTTCGAAAACCGGATGTTAAAAAATTTCACGAATCTAATACTTTCTTCTTTTCTTTAAAAGAAGAAAGTAAAAAAAAAGTGATTGTATTGGGCTGGGCCAGGTAGAATTTTTTTTCTATGTGTCATGCTGAGCTCAGGCCTCAGTATTTTGGCCGGTGCAGACCTCTAACCTACACTGAGATCAATGCTCTCACTTCGCTCACCATTGCACCAAATTGCGACTAATTTCTTCATTTGGCGAGTAAACAAGCGATTAGATTCGCCAAAATTGCTAGTGTTAAATTTTTGCTTTTTCTTTCTTTTCTTTTTCGTTTTTCATACATATGCATATATACATACTTTTAATGTATATATATTTTTAATTGTAGCAGATAGTTGAAATTAGATTTATAACAATTATTGTGGTAGTTATAAAAACTTTAGTTATTTAAAAACATATTAAAAAAAGGGAGTATATTAAAGGGTTTAAGATAATTTTTTTTTTTTTTTTTTTTTTTTTTTTTTGGTGCTACACGGCAAATCTATTTTGCTAATACTTTTTAGGTGCGTTCGTAATTATGTAAATACGTAGCACCTATTGTTGTCGCTCAGTCTGTCCGTCTGTCTGTCTGTCCGTCTGTCTGTCTGTCTGTCCGTCTGTCTGTCTGTCTGTCCGTCCGCATATAACAGCGCAAAAACTACCCAACCGAATCGTTTGAAATTTAAAATACATAATTATTACATAATTTTGTCGAGTCATTTCAAATTTTATGAAAATCGGATGCATAGATCAATTACAGGGGCAATCAAAAGTATTCCGTTACATTACGGTCAATGGGGAAAAAAGTTTCAAATGCATTTTAATCGTTTGAAATTTAAAATACATAGTTATTACATAATTTTGTCGAGTTATTTCAAATTTTTTGATAATCGGGTGCATAGATCAATTACAGGGGCAATCAAAAGTATTCAATTACATTATAGTCAATGGGGAAAAAGTTTCAAATGTATTTTATACGTTTGAAATTTAAAATACATAGTTATTACATAATTTTGTCGAGTTACTTCAAATTTTATGAAAATCGGATGCATAGATCAATTACAGGGACAATCAAAAGTATTCCGTTACATTACGGTCAATGGGGGAAAATGTTTCAAATGCATTTTAATCGTTTGAAATTTAAAATACATAGTTATTACATAATTTTGTCGAGTTATTTCAAATTTTTTGATAATCGGGTGCATAGATCAATTACAGGGGCAATCAAAAGTATTCAATTACATTATAGTCAATGGGGAAAAAGTTTCAAATGTATTTTATACGTTTGAAATTTAAAATACATAGTTATTAAATAATTTTGTCGAGTTATTTCAAATTTTATGAAAATCAGATGCATAGATCAATTACAGGGACAATCAAAAGTATTCCGTTACATTACGGTCAATGGGGGAAAATGTTTCAAATGCATTTTAATGGTGTTGCACTCATTCGAACTTAAAAAAATTTATATGCAACTATAAAGTACATATTATAATATACATTTTACATAATCTGTGATGCAAAGAACATTTGTTATTGATTTACAAGGCCACACAAAAGTATTCCATTACATAATGGTATAGAGAGAACATTGCTTGATGAGCGTTTTAATTGTAATTCAGTATTTACAATTTTATGAGATTGAGATATAAGAGTAATATTTTTAAAACTTCGTTATCGTACGAACGCACCTCGTTTGCTACGCTTCACGTGCAATTTCCAACTTGTTTCATTTGGCGAATGTTTTTTATTTTTAATTAGCCAAATTTCTAACGTTAGTCAAATGTTAGCGAGAACTCTGACTATAATTCTCAACTGTCTGGATTTGCAATAATAATGAACATCCATTGAGAAATACTAGTAGATACCGAATCCATTTTGAACGTAATGTCAGTGAAGCAAACTTAGCTTGTGTTATGATGTCAAAATTTCTAAGCTCATTTTTCTTTCTTTAGTACTGTGAATAAAATATTTCTTTCAAATTCTGCTCTCATATTTCACAAAATTGTAAAATTTAATTTATTCCTTAATGTTTATTTTGAAATATTGCCCATACACATTTTTAGTTATTAAAAAATTGAAATATTTAATTAAATAATTAATCTGCATAGTTACTTATTAATGAAATGTTTTATTATTACTTTGTTTTCTTAATTTCACAGTTATTCTAAGCATACCTAGTTAAAAACTTTCTGAGCCCCCCCCCCCCTATAGTTTTTAAAGTGCTATGCTACTGTTCCCAATCACTGTGCTTTTACCAAATGCAATTTTGGTGAAAATAATAGATGGCTGAATAGATTCTAATAATTTTACTGCATTACTCTGCTTGTTTTCTCATACACAAACAGTTAAAATATACTTGAAGTATCACGGCATCATCTAAAGCCTATGGTTACAAAGAAAAACTGGACTCATGTGATACATAGGAAACTTATGCCAGTCTTTGATAAATAAATCAGAATCCAGTGTATAAATAAAAACTTTGTACTCAAGTGGTTAAGCTAGGTACAGTTGTGATATGGAATACAGCCACCATCATGTAGAATCTATCTCCTGGGTAGTTTTGAAAGCAACTAATTAAGAATTGTGCCATGCAACTAATTTTTGTTTTGAATACAACAAAATGGCAATGCTTTTTACCAAAAATTGTTAGTTTTGGTTCAGTTATAGAGAATAAAGATATGCTTTTATCATTTAAATATGATAAGTCCTTAATAATAAAGGTTTAAATAACACTTTTAAATAATAACCTGCTTTATACAAATCTTTTAATTTTTTTAAAAAATGCCAAATTTTACCCACAATTTCAATTTTTGGACAAAAAACGCATACCTAAGCTTTTTTTTTTACCAGCAATAAATTCCAGGTTCTCTGCCTCATGGTAAGTCAGGGAATTTCAAATTAGTCATGGAAAATCGGGAAAATTTCAAACTATATAGTAAAAGTCAGGTAATTTACAATTATTTTCTGAAAAAGTCTTGGTGATAAAAATGAAAAATGAACACAAAATTCATAAAACAATCCCCCCCCCCCCTATAAAAAAAGACACTTTTGAAAAACAATTGCAGAGGAAAAAAAAAACATTAATTTTGACAAAGGATTCTAAAAATAAGCAGCAAATTTGGTTGTATATAGTTTGGTCAGAGAATATTTTGAAATTCAGTCTTGAAAAATCAGAATTTTTTGAGATTTGGTCATGTCAAATCAGGGAATTTGCCAGTCATGTCTAGCTGAGAACCCTGAAACTGAATGCAGTTGATGTACTAGTATAAAGGCAAGTTTTCACACCAATGTATTTTTCATTTTTTTTTTAAAAAAAGCTCTTTTTTAAAGGACAGTATTAATGCTTCACACATTTACTTCAGATTAATATAACACAGGCTTGACCTCATTGTTTATTATTAACTTCATATTTTTTTTTTATGCGCTCTTGTAAAAATGTTTCCTTTTTTGTGATAATGCTTTTTTTCCTCCCCTTTTACACCAGGAGCAAAATCTGAAAGGTGGCTAAAAACCAAATTGAGGTCTGTTATTCTTGCCAAGGAAAAACAAGAGTTTTTACGAAGTAAGAACAATACACCTACCTCTGAAGTTTCGTCTGGGCATTTAGATGCTGAATCAAGTTTGAATAATTTTCAAAACAAAACTATAATTGAAAATGAAACACAAAAAAATGTAGTTATCTCAAATTATGATATTGAAAAATCTTCTCCAGTTGATGAATCAGTATCACCAGAAATTCATGATGAAACATTAAATGAAAATAAAAGTGAGAATAATGCTGTTATAGAAAATGTTAAAAATGGCCATGATGAAGAATTTTGTGATGTGCACGATGAAAGGAATGATACTCCTATTAAAAATGAAGATGATCATATTCTTCAAAGTAGTTTGAATTTAGATTTTCAAAAAACTTTTGAAAAAGATGATGATCTGATAACCCAAGATAAATGTGAAGATGTTATTTCTCCTGTTACTGAAAGTGCTGAAGATGCTTTAAATTATGTATCATCTAGTGAAGATTTAAGTGAGGAATTTAATGACTGCATTAGTAATGTAAGTTCATTTGATTTTCATATATTTTTCTAAATTTGGCATATCCCAATATTTTCTTGTGAATCTTTTAGCATTTTAAATATTATTCAAATTTTTATAGCTATATATAAAAATTATGGTATTAAAGTAGTACTATTCATCCAGAAACCAGTTAGCCAGGAAACATTTACCCATAATGATATTTCCAATTTACTGATTTCAGAATCTTTCCAAATAAAAAAGAAAATGTCATATAGTATTAGCTTGACATGTGCTGTTTGATTCGTTGCCACATGTGTATAGAAAGGCACCAATAGCTAGAATTTGAAATGAAAGCCTATTTAGTTATACATTGAGCATTTTGCTTTTTATGCTAAATTATTGTTTCTAAGGGATTCCCATAAATTACCTTATTTCAAATTCTGATTTATACTTTATGTTGGTTAAATTAGATTTTTAATCTATGCAATCTAATATTAATTTGAAATTAGAAACATTGCCATACTTGCATATATTCTACAAATCTTATAAAATGGATAAGTACTACTTGGTTATCTTATCCTGTACGATTTCCTGCAAATCAGATCTCCTTAAATTTTTTTTTTTTTTTTTTTTTTTTTTTTTTTTTTTTTTTTTTGCTTAATAATGCAGTAATTATCTGTCCTCATATGAAACCTGTGTGTATGAGAGGGTTAAACTAATAAGGAAAGAAAAAAGTTAAATAAGAAAATAGCTTTAAAAAAGTTTTCATTAAAGGAAAAGTTTAATCCTTTCAGTTTTAAATACTAAACCATGTGTATAATTTACTTACATTTATCAGGATTTTGAGCAATAGTTATTATTATGTGTGTGTGTGTAAATAAACACAAATATCACACTAAAAACAAATCATTTAATGCAGGTTTCTTTGCACTACAGCTAGTTGACATTCAAGGATGCCAGGTTATTGGAAGCATTATTTTATCTTATAGTATAGGTATTGATATTCAAAATTAACAATATACATATGTCTGATGATAATAAACACAATCTTGTTAACTGTTAAGTCGTAAAAATTGCAGAAAATCATGGTAAATTTAGTATTATATTTTTCTCTGAGAAGCACACATCAAAATCTTTGCAGAAGAGTTTCAAAACTATTAATGCCAAATATATTAAAATAAATAAAAATGACATGCATAAATATTGATAATTTTGATTGAAATAATCTTTAACAATAATTTTTAGAACAGCTAATAGGAAATATCTAAAAAGGTGTTAAAACTATCTTTAAATGGTGCTTTATTTACCACTGCCACTGCTTGTAGGTTTTAAAGTAATCTGTCAAAAACAAAAGTATTATCTATATTATAAGGGACAAATGTGTCCATCTGTAATACTCACATCATTTTTGAATAGCAATACTCACTGATAAAATTTTGATTTTTCAGTTTTTTTTATTTGTAAATTCATACATTTTTAATTTTATGCTGTCATATAGCAGAAAAACATATTTATCTACCTCTTATTGTGTGATGGCTCTTTACAGAAGAATAACACATCATATATTAAAATGCAAATCTTTTTCTGTGAAATCAAAACCACAATTCGGCACAATTGTGCATGTGTCAATTTTTTTTTTTTTTTTTTTTTTCACCATTTCAATTTAAAAGAATATAGAATGATTTCCTGCTTGCATAGCGAGCAAAAGCAGCCGTTTAAAACTAAGATTTTGTAGAGGAGACAGAATCGAGCCTAAGCACGGCAAAATGATCTCTGTAACATTTTCATTGATAACTCATTTCAATAATGACCTATTATATCAGGAAGAGAAATTATATGATTTTCATTTTATTATTATTATTATTATTTGAATGCTTTAAAACTTAATAAATTTAACACTCAACAATATATTTTTTTAAATAATGACTTTATATTTTAAATATTCAAGCTAGAATATTTTGAATGCAATTATGAATTAAGTAAATTGAGCTGAACTACAATTTTTGTTACATATTCTGACCATTATTAAGAAAATATGTGTGTTTATGTCAGAAAGGAGGTCTGCCATTCTTTTTTGTAAAAAATAAAAGGGAAAGAGTAAAATATTAATATAAGAACTATAAAAGAAATTATCGCGACATTCATGGTTTCATATTTAAGAAATATATAAAAGTGGGTACTTTTCAGTTAGTCGGGCGCCAGTATTATATATACATATAGATCTATACATAATATAAATACATACATGTGTGTATGTACACATACATATATATATATGTATAACACTGGCACTCGGTTAACCAAAATGTATCTAAAATTGTAAAATAAAAATAATGATCAATAATATATATATATTACTGGCAAAAGCCATGCTTTGTTTGGATTTGCGAAGCATTATTTTATAAAACAGATATTTGAAAGTAAAAATATTTTTTAATATTATTTTTGCATCTTTATTAAACAAAAACATTATTTTATGTTTTGGCGCATTTTAATTTTTTATTTATGATGTAAGACTGGCATAATAAAATATTTTCGAAGCAAACTTTTACAAAATATTTTTAAATTTACAACTAAAAGCTCTTTTAAAGATGTTTTTACAATTTCCAGTAACCACTGGTGTTTTTTAAAGTTGTTTGAAATATGTATGTTTCCAATCTTTGTAATTAACATCAAATAATCTTTGATAGCTATTTTAGAATAATATATTTGAAGAGAGCTTGAAGAAAGTTACTTCGTCAAAATCCTATTTTCTGGAAAAACATTTGAAATCTGCTCTCATTGATACTATGAATTTTTAACTGCAAAACTTTTTTTTCTAATTTCTTCGTTTTTATACATGTTAGCGTATCAGAATTTTTGATATTGTAGAATTTTTTGTAAGGAAAATTTCTATTGAATGCTTAATTTTGAAGGATTTCCATTCTCGACAACGTTACGTACGTTTTTAAGCCAACTGGTGTCTATATATCCTCAATATCTACAACTGCTTCATCTAATGTTAAACCTTGGGATTTATGAATTGTAACAGCAAAAGCTAACTGCAGAAGAAATTCTTTCCTTGAGCAATTTATGCTTCCATTTTTCCAGAATTTAATTATTGGGGGGATTGGTACGCACCAATTCTTATAAGTTGAATTATTGCAGTATTCAAATTTATCCATGATTATTCGCGATATCTGGTCTGGTGGCTTGTGATTTTCTTTATTACATGCAACAAAGTCTAAAGTCCCATTCACTAAACCTTTTTCGGTCCACAAATAATAACGTAACATTACTTTAGATCCAAATGATAAAGTAAGAAATGGTTAAAGTCAATTTATCGTTTCTGAATCGGCCAACTTTGCTTTAGTGCATTTATAAAGAGCTTGAATCGAGGCAACAACTTCACAATTTTTTTTAAATGTTTAAATGTCATCTGTGCAAATGATTTTGCTAAATAATGAAAACATATTTTATTTATTAAATTAATCATGATTCTATCTATAATTACTTACTCCATGATTTATATTTTTTTTTCTGAAAATATATGTGTTCCATTTTTTATTTATTTGCTAAAATGCGTCCGTATTGGAAATGCATGTAAAATAAATTAATTAAAATAATAAATTTTTTAATGTTTTTCTGTAGAAAAAAATTATATTGTGCAAATCTACAGATCATAATTTATTTCTGTGTTTAATTTGAAGTTAAAATATTGAATAGTTTTTTTGTAAAGTGTACGACAAAATGTAATTTGAGTGGCCTAGTAGAGGATTCGCTTCGCTCATCCTAATAAACTGTTAGCTGCTTTTAGAGAATGAATATTTTTAAGTAAATTTCTGGTGAAAAGCAAGCACAATTGATAGTTGATTTATAAACTTAAAATTCTGTCACTTCATGAAATGCATTAAATGGGCAGCACCATTTATTGTCTTAAAGAAATAAAAAGCACTAATGCAATAAATTTGTAGCAATTTCATTAGTTAATTTAAAAGCAACTAATTAAAAATTCAAGAGTTTTTTAATGAAACAGTCTAATTACCATCAAATCTTAAAGGGCATTACCTAATTTGCACTTAAAATGATTTAAATAGTTCAGCATTTGTTTACAAAAATTTTCATTGCAAAACTAAAACTTCACCAATAAATAAAAGAATATAATGTATTAAAAACAGAAATTTAACATGTATTTAATTGAACAATTTAAATTTTAATACATATAAATTGGGAAAAAAGGTATACTTTGAAATAAATAAAATTTGGCTCAAAACTCCATATCTCAATTCACAGATAGTTTACAGTTTTCAAAATGTTTCAGCAAAAATTATTTTTAAACATACCTTTGTTATATGCTGCCTGAATAGCAAAAAATCAATCCATTTGCATTTAAAACAATATAATTAGTTCATAATTTATCTAATATTCCTGAACAAAATTGAAACTTAATAAATAAATGTAGAATATACAAATAAAACACAAATCTATCAAACATAAAATCAAATTGCAATTTAAGCTGCTGAAATTATGAGAATAAAAATGGCTTCCATGAATAAGGAAATTTTTGGTGATTTTCAGTTTTTAACTCTTGACATGTGATGAATATCCCACTAGATAAATTATAACTTTTTTAAATACATGATGTTTGACATAAAAATGCTTTTGATGTTATTAATGGGCAATCTATATCTATGTATATAATGTTATGTTAAAATTTTGTTGTAGTTTGAAAAAGAATGATTTCACCTTTGTCCTTTAACCTGGGCTGGATACCTAGTATCACTAAAGACAAAACATTTTTTATTCTAAGTGGCTTGAATTTTCATGCATGATGCATTAAAAGTTTAGAGAATAAAATTCTTAGTATTTCGAAGCTGAATTGTGTTTAATTTTCTTGCTTCTTCTTTTTCTTTTCTTGTTTTCTTTTTTGTTTATTACATTTTTCGAATTAGCTCAAATATATTGATAACATTTAACTTATCTCTATTCTCTAATTTTCATGAAAATTGACTATAGAGATCTTTATATGATTTTACAGTTGATGAATTTCTCTTTTTAAATATTTAATATAATTTAAAAATATGTTTCTTACTTTTCTGGCATGCGATTTTTTATGCTACTTTTTGCAGTAATGAGGTAAAAAATCTCTAATCCACTACAATATTTTTCTTTTTTATTTTCTTTTTTATTCTCCTGTTTTAATCTTTTTTACTTCTGGTTTTTAGTGGATTTACTCATTTTACAGTTAGAGATTCTAAAGAACATATTTTTTATAAATCCTTTTTTCTCTCTCTATGTGTGTATTTATCCATCCTCTTTTTATCATCAAAGAGTGAATTTCTCTACCATTTCATGATTTAAAAAACATTATTGACAAAACTTGGAATGTAATCAAGAAATAAAAATTAGGTTACCTATTATTCATTTTTATGTTTTTAACTTGGGGGATCTGCCCCCTCTGCTCACCAACCCCCTGTGCAGTCACTTCATGATTCCATTCAGTATCACGAAACAATCCCTATTTTCTTGCAAACGCCAAATGTAATTGTTTCTATTCTGGATTGCATTGCAATCCCTTATTTTCTATGCAATCAATTTTTAAATTCCACTTGGTAAAAATATGCTCTTCTCCTTTCTCCAATTTTTAATGTGCCCTCATTAAAAAAAAACACCAGTAGCACTCCGGGAGTGCCGGCAGAAGTGAAAACTTCAATATTAACGTTGTGTTTAATTATAAGTACAAAAGTACTATCATTTATGAGGTAGAATACAATGTTTATTTATTGCACTATCGTACACAAATATGACAATTTATATGTTATTATTTATAATATTATATCGTTATTTATATATTACATTAAATTTTATCTCTCAGAAAAATCAACTTCCATCCATAATTTCGACGACTTTTTCACCATCGTTATTACCAGAATCATCATCGCAAATTTCTAAAACTGATACAATCGGTTTATGATAGCTGAAGTAAGAAACAAACAGTTTTGATTCGAACCTATTTAAGTGTCTAATAAAGACCGCATCAATAGTAGTTTTGTATTTCGTTGTGCTAAAATTGCAATCATTTGGCATAGTTAAACCAAATTCATTATTTAAAAATTCAATTAATGATTGATTTTTATCGTCTGCAAAGTTTATATTGAAATCTCCACTCAAAATCATTGGCAATTTATCAAAGCTTTTTCCAATTTTTTTTTGAAGCAATGCAGATGCGTCATGAGAATAAATAAATAAATTTTCGTACAAGAAGTCTCGTATAACACGCAAAGACTTATTTGGAGAGATGTAAACAGCAACCATAATAATGAACTGATTATCACCAGAGTGGCAACGACTTATACAAATATCACCAACATCAGAAACAGTAGCATTAAACATGGTATTGTATTTCACATGCACATCCATATAATTTGTGCAATAATGAATTGAGTTCTTATTTTGATATATAGCTACTCCTCCCGCTGGACGACAATTTCTTCTGAAACTCGCAACGAAGTTGAAATTCGGAATCTCAATTATTTCATCGTTACCCATGTGAGTTTCTGATAAAATTAGCACATTCATTTTTTTAACAAGAGCGTCAATTGCTAGATCATCTACATGCGCACGTAAGCTTTGACAGTTGAATGAAAAAATAGACAATCTATTATTCTTAGAAATAAAATCTAGAAGTGTTTTGGTGATAGTTTGCAAAGGATTTTCACATAATCGTTTTAATTCAATTGATAAATCTTGTCGATGAGTTGTTGACCTCTTTTGATTTTTTGTTGCGTCTGACTCTTCCACCTGTGCGTTTCCTACTCTGCCATGATGAAATTTCCAGCTCGTCCTTGCGTTTTCTTCAGTGACTAAAAACAAACCTTCTATACTAGTTACTCTTGATAACGCAACGTACACCAATTCTCTTGAATGAGAACGATTGTATTCATAAACAATAGCATCGAAAGTACCTCCTTGGGATTTGTGAATTGTCATTGCCAAAGCCGAAATCAGCGGAAAATGTTTTCTTTTTGCCACTATAGTTTTATTTTTGTTGAGTGGTGTGGTGGTTACTCGAAAACCCCTGCCATATTTTATTTTAATTTAATTGTATCAACTATTTTATTAGCCATCATTCATTTTTTCATTAATGTTCTCATTTTAAATATTATTTCGATTTCGTCTCTTTTGATGCCTTCTCCTGTAAATATTTCTTCCGTACGTAGCTTTTCGAATATTCTAAAACGGTAAAATGTTTTTCGAATTCATTCCTTCCGGTTTAAAATGCTTCTAGAAGGTTCTCCAAGGTTCTCTGAGGCGGTTACTTCCGTTAAATTAAGCCCTCCCCTTGGCCTATGAAATTAAATTCTACTGATGACATGATTTAAGCAGTTAAATTCCTGGCCACCTTTTTGGCTTTGCTTCTTTAAAAGTACTATCATATTTATGCTATTAAATTCATATTTCCCTATGTATTTGTACGTAGCTTGGCTTTTCTCTCTCGCTTCGCCCATTCTAACTTTGCCAACTTGGCATGTTGCGATATTACAGCAACCCTTTCTCTTTGCACTGCCCTCGGAGACGACCGGTTGTCAGTTGATTTTTGTGAGTGAGTAAGGCACCTCTGCCGCTCCGGCCTCGTCCTTCTGGTGGCTTGTCGGCCGTTGTAAACTCGAATAAGCTGAGCAGAACATAATGGAATTATTTATGGTTCTTTACAGTATCGGTGGCGTTGTCCGGTATTATTTTAACTACGGTTCTTCTAATTCTTCTTTTCATTTTATATATTTACGAAGATTATTTTCTTGAAAGCTTTATGAAGAAAAAAAAATATATTATCCTCGCAAAAAAGAAGTTTCGATTTTGAAGATTGTTTAAAAAAAAAAAAAAAAAAAAATGTAATTCCCATCTTAACGGAATCCCCAAAAGAAGAGAGAGTGCTCTTCAGATTCAAATGTTCTTTTATGATTCAAGATGTCACAAATGTTTGTTTGATCTATAATATCAAGATAGATCGTATTTATCAAGTGATTCATAAAGAAAATTATTATTATAAAACAAACAACCATATTCTTCATTTTCTTTTCATAAAAAATAAATAAATAAAGTTTGTTCTTCAAATTTTAATGTCGTCTCAAGTGAATTATTCTTCATGTTGTCTCAATTATCGATCTTCAAGTTTCAGGTAACATCTTCCTGTTTTATTTTGTTTTCTATTTTGTTTTTGATTTAATAATATTATTAAAAATCTTAGAGAAGTATAATCAAGATATTTTTTTGTCATGTCTTTATGGGTATTTTGCTGGCCCGCATTCAACACAATGTATTTACTCCCACTATAATTTTTGGCCTCCTAGATGGAACGAAACAGAAAAGCGTTTCCATCCTTTTACCAAACACAACAGTATAATCTTCTTTGGTGCCGTGTTTCCTTGTGAACCAATAATCTTCTTTTGGCACCATGTATCCCTTTGAATCAATTAATATTCTTCTAGACATGACAATTATTCAATGATATTATGATTTGTTTATCTAAATATGTTTAAAAGAAAAGTAAATTACGTTTTCAATATCTGTGTTCTTCATACAGTGATCAATATTTTATGATTATTCTTTATTGAAAGAGGGGTAATAAATGATTATATAATATATTTTGATTTTTGCTAAAATAATTTTTGAGAACAGAAGATTCTATATGTTATTTAATAAAGAAGGTGTGTCACAGTACATGAATAATATAATTTGGTGATATTTTTTTGTCTTGATATATTTTATAACTGATATCATATAATATTTAACGAAAGTGCTGGTCAAAATAACTGATTATTTTAGTATAAATTGTTCTCTTCTTTTCATAAATATAAGAACATATGTATTGGGAGATATGATATAAAAAAAAATTTGGGTCTTATATTCTTGATCCCATGCTAGGAGAGATATGTTGGCATTTTTCTTCTTTTCGTCATACATTTTTTTTAACATATAAAAATGGTGCATAACATAAATGAAATTCGTCATTATTTTAGATAATGTGTCAATTTATGTATTGTTTATTATGTGACCAGTCTATAACCAAAGTTAACCTGTCATTTATTGAGCATTTACTTTAATTATCTCATCATGCTTCCTAAGTCAAAGTTAAACATTGCAATACAGCCTTTTGATGGCAATCCACAGACTGTAGAATTTTTTTTTTTTTTTTTTTGATCAATTATCTGATCTACAAGAATTAAATAATTTTTCTGACAAAGAACTTTTTGTTCTTTTCAAATCAAAACTTGAAGGTAGTGCTTTACTCTTTTTCCTTGAAGCGCAGTCTCAGTTCAAGAATACTAATTTCCAAGCCATTCGTAAAGCTTTTATAGACTATTTTTTACCCTAAAAAAAAAAGCTATTTCTCTCAAATCCTTGCAAAATTTAAAGTTAGATTCAAATGAATCAGTCAAAAATTTTGCATTTCGTCTGGATAAGCAGCTTCGCCTTGCATATCCCAAATTGGATCCTGCTGCTCTAAATTCACTAAAATTCACTCATTTTCTTGAGGCTTTGCCTAAACAAATCAAGAGAAAGATTTTAGAAGAAAATATTTCCTCATTTGATTTAGCTCTTGAACGAGCAAATTTTCTTCAAGATATATATGATTCACCTCCTAGAAAATCTCATGAGAATTATGATCAAGTTTATTGTTTAAATAGTGAAAAAGTTCATGATAATTCTGTGGCTTCTATTAATGTGCTCCATAAGACTCCTATAAAACATACGAAGGATAAAATTTATATCAATTCTCAAACTATCTTCTCACCATCTGAAACTCAAAATGAAAATTCTCATACTTATCGTAACCTAAAAAGAAAAGCTAGAACGTATTCACCTTCTCCAAATAGACAAGATGGTGCAGATAAACATAAAAATAATTTTCGTCAACAAAAATCGTATCGAAAACGTCCTTTTTATCAACCCACCTTCGACAATTTTTCTCACAAAAAAAATTCTGCATCCTTTTATCACAAACAAAACGTTATGCAATGTGCATTTTGTGGAAAATTCAATCATCGTATAGACACATGCTACAGATTTAAAAATCTTCTCAATTCTTCTAATCAAAATTCTTCATCTCAATTCTCATCTAATTCTCACAGAAAGAAAAACTACACCTCTTCTTCTGAAAATAAAAATAATGTCTATCATTTAAACAAATAGGGGAGACTGGTTCTACTGACCGCCTTCTCTCCCATAATTTTCATTCAGGGTCAGTACTCTGTAGTGACAAAAACAAGCGTCAATTTGACAAAAGCTCTTCAATCACCTTAGTATCATCCACTGCTGTACAGACATCCCCTGTACTACCTAAACTTAATAAATCTTCATGTTCTTATAATTCTGTGACATCCAGACAAGTTTTTGAAATTGATGATGGTGTACAAGAAAGACACGTCATCTGCAGTTCCTTTGATAACTCGTATTCACTACCATGCATCTCTATAAATATACAACATAATGAAATTTCAACTCTAATTGATACTGGCTCAAGTTTGTCCCTTTTGGATCAAGAATGCTTTAATAGCATTAAATCCAGAATTCACTACAAATTCTTATCTAGAAATGTTTCAGTTTCAACTATAAATTCTACAGTTTTTTTCAAAGGATGCATTGAAATCGCATTTAAAATTGACAAGTATTTTTTCCATCATGTCTTTTATCTTACACATATAAAAAATGTCTACTTTCAAGCCATACTTGGGTTTGAATTTATCAATAAGCATTCCATAACCATATCTCCAACTTTTAAGTCTATCTTAAAGATAAACACATCCCTTTTCACAGTCATAATGAATCCCCTACTTGCTATTATATGAATTCTGAGTATACTTCTGATAATATAAATGTGCCAGACTCTTTTGATTCACACAAAATGCCTTGTTATGAAAGTTCTATATCAAATACTCTAAGTAATGGTACTTATATTAATAATGTATACGGAAATTCTGGTGACAACAATGTACAATTAGTCAATAATTATGCAACCTACCCTTACAATTATAATTTTCGAAATAGTGATTTATTTATAAATAATGGTGCTAATACTGCTATGAATTATCGTAATCCCTATATTGATGGTAATTTTACTTATTTTCCTAACTATTTTCCAAATGATTATGGTAATGTTGTGAACTATTTATCTACTAATAATAATATGCCTGACAAAAATTTCACATCTGAAAGTGCTAATGATATTAGTTATATTGGTGAAAAGCATATTAATTTGAATGTTGGTAATAAAATTTTGGTGAATTCCAACATGGTACAAACACTTAACAGAGAATTAATCCCTCCTAATTCTTTTGTTTATTTACATGTCAAGTACTTGAATTCTCCATCTGAATATTTTATTTTTAAGCCTGCTTTAAAAAATAAAGGTCTTGTTTTGCATGAATCACTGCATTCTAACTCTTCAATTCAAAATAATTTATTTTTGGTTGTATGTCAGAATATATCAAAGTTGGGACATTCATTTAAATAAAAATTCAATTATTGGTGAATGCATTAATGTTGATGAGAACGATATTGAAAAATATTCCTTTGATTTAGATTTTGAAAATGAATATTGTAACCTAATTTTACCAACTGAAGAAGTTAAGAGAAAACGTGTTCAAGAACTGTCTCCAAATGATTTTGACCTAAAACAACCTAAAACCTAAAATTATTGTGCAGTAAAGCTCTAGCTTTTTCCAAATCTCTGGACACTTTAGGTCATACCGACCTGGTTAATCCTCAATTTTCAATGTTAAATTCTCACCCAGTGAAAACCCTACCTTTTCCTGTGCCACAGGCACTCGAGCAAGAAGCTCTTGACCAAATTAATCAAATGCTAAATGCTGGTATTATAGAAAGATCAAATTCATCTTGGGCGTGTCATATGCTTCTCGTTAAAAAGAAGAGATCTGGTCGAAGCCTCAAAAATATCGTTTGGCGTTGGACTTAAGATTGCTAAATTCTATTATTATCCCATCTTCATATCCTCTTCCAAGAATTCAAAATCTATTAGTACAATTATCAAAATTTAAGTATTTTACTACTCTTGACTTGCCGTCTGCATACTGGCAGATTGCACTACCTAAAGAAATGCAAGATAAGCTCAGTTTTACTACTCCATGGGGAATTTTTACCTATCTTCGTCTCGTTTTTGGCTTGAAGACAGCTGCGAGCACTTTTCAACAATTAATTGATTCAGTTATTCAATTATCTGAAATTGATTCGTGTTATGCATACCAAGATGACATTGTGGTTGGCGCTAATTCCTTTGAAGAGATGGTCACGAAACTCACAAAGCTCTTAGACACTGTTATTGCTAACAACATCACTCTTTCTCCTGAAAAATGTTCATTTATGAAAACTAGTATTAACTTTTTAGGCTTCCAACTCACAGATCATAAAATTCTTCCTATTACAAGTAATATTGTAAAAATCACTTCCTTCCCAAAGCCTAAAACCAAGAGGCAGACAAAAGGTTTCATTGGACTTGTTCTATGTTCATTTTATAGATCAATTATACCTAATTTTTCTAAATTGATTTCTCCTCTCATTGAGGTTACCAAACCTAAAAATAAGTTTTGTTGGAAATCTGAACAAGAAAATGCATTTAATAAATTGCAAGAAATTTTCTTTCAAAAACCTATGCTAAATCTTCCAAATTGGGATGAGACTTTTTACGTTAATACTGATGCATCAAAGACAGCAATCTCAGCTGTTCTTATGCAAAAATTTGACGGTGAACTGCGACCCATTTCGTATTGTTCCAAAACTTTATCTCAGTCTGAAAAACAATATCCAGCCATCAAATTGGAACTTTATGCCATTTACAAAGGTATAACGGCTTTTAAATATTACATTTTTGGTCGACCCTTCATTCTTTTATCGGATGCCAAACCCCTCAATAATTACAAAAAAGCAACATCACCAGCCGACATTACTTTGCGGTGGATGTTAGAACTGTCGGAATACTCGTACACATTCCAACATGTACCGGGCAAAGAAAATGTGTTAGCAGATTTTCTGAGTAGAACACCTCACATTCCTACTGAAGATCTCCATACTAATCCAGATCTTATTTCTACGCAAGAACCCCTACCAATTGTTGATAATCAAAATGATTTACATAATGAAATTGCTCACTTTCCATGTGGTTTAATTGGCAAAACGCACCACACCTGTTATCTTCAAAGTGACTCTCCACCTCCAAATAATGTTAATAATGAAGACCCATTACTAGAAATTTTTGATCAAACCATCTTTTCTGAACAACAAAAAGACCCAAAAATTAAGAAAATTTATGAAGATCTTAAAACTAACAAAAAATCTAAAAGTTTAAATGGCTATTATATTAATCCAAATAATGATTTACTTTGCTACAATGGACATTTTTCTTCAGAAGATATTGAGCTACATAAAGCTGTTTTACCTTCGTCCCTTAGAGCAAAAGCCTTAAGGATTGCTCATGTTACTCATACTGGAATTCATAAAACTATTGTTAATTTAAAGAAAAGATTCACCTGGAAAACCCTCGTTTCTGATGCAATTAATTATGTCAACTCTTGTGAAATTTGTTTAGTAAACAAAAATCATAAAAAAAATACTGCTCCATATTTACCTGCACCATTGCCTACAGCTCCCAATCAAAAAGTTTCGATGGATTTACTTGGCCCATTGAGAAATCGCCAATATGTGATGACCGTTATTGATCATTTTTCTCGTCATTTAGAATTATATGCCTTGAATAACATTAGCGCTGAATCTGTTACCAAAGCTCTATTACATTACATTTCTACTCATGGAAAGCCTGAATTAACACTTACTGATCATGGCTCTCAGTTCACTAGTAATATGTTTTCTTATTTCAATAAAAAGCTTGGCATAAAGTTGGAACACAGTTCTGTAGCCCATCCCCAGGCTAACGGATTAAGTGAGCGATGTAATACTCAAATAAAATCGTCTGTGAATACTATGGCTTCCCAAGGATTTGATGTACCAACTGCTCTAAAAATTCACCAATCCATAAACAACGCTACGCCTCATCCAGCTACAAAATTCACTCCAAATCTTCTTCATTTTGGAAGAGAGGTAAATGACATTTATGCTAATTACAAAACTCAAGCTTCCTGGAAAATTCTCAATATTGCTTATGAAATTCACAAATTAATGGATGTTATTGAGAAAATATACTATCAAGCTTACAAAAATAACGAATCTTCTAGACAAAAAGTGTACCAGAAATCAAGAGAAAAATTAAAATTTGCCAACATCAATGTTAATGATATTGTTTATGTAAAATTTCCCAGTGTGTTTAACAAAAAAGTACAAGGCCTCTACATGGTGAAGAAAATAATTTCTCCTGTACTTATTCAAATTCAAGATTACAATAATAGTCAAGCATCACCAATGTTGATTCACACTAACAGAATCTTGAAACTTCAAAAAAGAAATGAAGCATTGCAGTATCCTTCACTTTCTTCTAAAGATGCATCACATGATCAAACAGCTGTTGATAGTGCATCTTCTGCTCCTGTGAGACAACATTTTCCTACTCAAGTTTCTAAGCATGATTCTGCTTGTAACACATCTCCTCAAATTCCCACTTCTTCTAAGTGCCAACAAACCAGGGTTGGAAAAAAATCATGATTTTTTTAAAAAAATAAAAAAAAATCAGATTTATTTGATTTAAATCAGATTATTTTGATTTAAATCGGATTTATTTGATTTTTTTAGAATCCTATATTTAATTACTGTGTTTTTATGTTTTTACAATTTATGAAGCAATTTTTTATAATAAATAACTAAAAAAGAATAAATAATATTTATAATTTATAAAAATAATATAAGAAATAATTATATAATTAAGAAAATATTATACTATTCTAGTTACTGATTGGTATTAAAAATTAAACATCTAGGCTTTAATCTAAAGACATTCTATTATTTTGTAATTGAATTGTGCATACTAAATAAGAAATAAATTTAAATATGTTGTAAATGAATAGAAACTGGCAAAATTTAAAAAACAAATTAAATACAGTAGACTCCCTCAAATCCGCTGCCCTAATATCCACAACTCTCTAAAATCCATGCATAATTTACAGATGTAAACAATGAAGCTCTCAGGTCAGGTATAGGGACAAAATTTGTCTTTTTTATTTTTATATCAATTCTATTTATATTTTAATCTGCAACTTTCATTAATATTGCTAAATTCATGCTTTTTCATGAAGGAAGAATAAATTTATTTCTGAAAAAAATTCAAGGTATTGCTAATATCAGTGGTGATCACAATCTTTTTGCAAAATGCATTTATACATTCATCAAGCTTTTTTTTTTATTGTTGAGTTTGGTTAAACCTGAAATAAAACTTTTATATTTTATGATATTGATGTGAATTAGTAGTGCAACTTTATGGGGCAAATTCCATTGGATAATTTAGGAAAAAATGCATCTCATCTTTATAATAAATATTCAGTTATACATTATTGATTATTTACTTCATCTTTGTTGCTTTCCGTATTTTAATCATTTTTAATTATCTAAAATTTTATTATTATAGTTTATTAACTTACATAATTGTTTTAATGTTTTACTATATTATAAGCATTCATTAACTTCAGTTGCATTATTAATTACAATCAAATTACTGTTTAAAAATGTAAACAAACCCATGACCAGAAATTCACAAAATTCTAAAATCCACACAACCTCTGGTCCCAAGCTGGCGGATTTGAGGAAGTCTACTGTATTCATTTAATGCAAGCTATTTATTAAGGGATAAAAATCACAATTCTATATTTCTTAAGCAAATAGGAAAAAATCAGGGATTTAATTGTTTGAACAAAAACACTAATTTAGAAGCTTTGTCTACTCCTAACTTATTATGAAGGCTTGAACGAACTACCCCAAAAAAAGAAAATTGTCTTTTTACTCCAATAGATGACGCCACGGTTGTTGTTATTTGGTAAATAAATTCAATTTCAATTTCGCTGACTCTCTCTTTACCTCCCATTACATAAAATGAATTACGTGACTCTCTTCATATATACGAAGTTGTTGGGTGAGAAAGTGATTTTGTTCGAGCTGTTCATTTTCTAAATTTTGAGAAGCCCTGTACTGCACAACATTCTCTTGGTCTTGATTACTGTCCAATTTCTTTTTTTTTTCTGCGAAAAAACAAAGAAATCGTAAAATAAAATAAAATAATAATAAAATATGAATCATATTTATATTATAATATTTAAAATATGAAATTTAATTACATTTGCAAATCATCCAATTTCTTTTGGAACAATTCTTCTACATTTTTCTTTAAACCTTTTGTACGTTGATAATATACCCTTTGATTCTCACGATGTCTTTTTCTTCTTCCTGCTTCTTTTATTTCCTTCGAATCTTTTTGCTCCAAATTTTTTTTACGCTGACGAAATGCCCTTTGGTATTCTCGATTTCGTTCTTTTTTTCTTTCTCTGAAAAATGGAGATTATTTATTATTATCTTATTTCATTTATTTTTATTCGAAATTATTTTTTTGGTAAACCTACACCGCAAATGGGCTTATTGTGGTGTCATGAAAATGTAGGTTAATGCTATAAAGTATAAACATATTACAAATATTACATCTATTATGTGTAAATACAGACTCGACCGAAACCTAATCTTATTATTAAAATTGTATTTATTACTATTATTATTCGTTTTTTTACGTTTTATAAGGGACCGTTCAAGTATTACGTAAGCACTAAAGAGGGAGGGGGGGAGTCCAGAGTCTGCTTATTTTTTCTGACAAGGGGGAGGGGGGAGTCACGACAATTCTTACGTAAGCATTAAACAACGAAGCAACTGCAGTTCAAATTCAACAAACAAACAAGGACCGGAAACCTGCAATACCCCAGGCCACTGTTCCAGTGAAAACCTTATAACAGACAATGTTGAAACATGGGTTCAAGGATTCTGGACATCAGATTAAAATATGAACACCAAATTGAACTCCAACATTTGTATGATTTATGGCAAAAATTTTAGTTATGATGCCTAAGTAAGTTAAGATTTCTTGTATATCTTGTTTTATTGTTCAAAGTGATAAATAACAATATATTTAAACCATTTTGTATTCTGTGGTTTGTTTAATGCAATTAGCAACAATATATTAAAATGATTTTATATATTTTGATATCATAATCCCTATATGCCTATATAAATTTGTAGGATTAATAATGTAATTGATTGGTAACTTTTTATAAGTCAAGAAGTATTGATGTATAAACTGTCATAAAATCTTACGTAAGCAAAGGGGGGGGGGGTCTAGCATTTGCTTATATTTTCTTACAAGGGGGGGAATGACGGGGTACGAAATGACGAAAAATATGCTTACGTAATACTTGAACGGTCCCTAATGCTCAGCTTATAGCTGGTTTTCTTGACGGCAGTTACGGGCTAAAGCCAAGTAAGAGTTTTTCATCTAGTATATTTATAAAGTACTCACTCATTTTCGTTCACTACTTCATCATCACTTTTTTCATTAATAGATGCACTTTGTTCAATTTCCATAATTTAAACAATTCACATATACGAATACACAACAGTCAAGCCATCAACTGTCACCATCCTTGGATACGCATGGCACGCTGTACATAAACACACACGGACATTCGCGCAAGTGCCCTGTGCTGCCTAAACGGAGCAGCACACTCAGGCACGGTAGAAAGAGTGGGAGATACTAGTTCCTCTCCCTTCCCCTCGATCTTACGCTTTTTCAATCAGCATCACGTGACCCTGACGCGAGTTTGGAAGTTTTTACCCATACAAAAAGTGCTCAGCGCCGCTAAAGAAGTTTTCACTTCAAAAAAATTTTATGTGTTATATTTTTATCTTAAGGTTTAAAATAGATTGTGTTATATTAAAAAAATATTAACAAAATCACATTCTGTTAGTTCTACATTTTACCACCAGGAAGCACACTCTATTCTTAACAAAACTGTATCTGAATAAAATTCTGTTAAACAACCTATCAGCAGATATATTACTCAAGGGGGGCTAATGGTCTTAAGCAAGAATTTAAGGTATTTGATGAATTAAAAAATAGTGATAACTAAACTTTTCACTTTTTTCTATTAAATAAGTAGATTGAATAAGCAACATTTATGCTGTATTTATATATATTTTTAGACAGTTCTGACGAATACAGCTTTAAAAAAAAAAAAAAATGTGACTGCCTTTCAAAATAACCCTTTAATATGAATACACCAATTAGTGAAATAATAATTAATGTCTCAGCTTGTAATTAAGATGTAATGATAATTTTTATAATATCTGAAAGGAGAATTTTTTCCCATTTGGCTATCCAAGTTTCGAGTTTTTATGTCCCTTAGATTCTGAGATTGGGGGACCCTTTTAAAACTTCCAATGTACTTTATTGCTTAACATCCTAATCTGGAAGCCTGGCCTTTCTTATTTTTTAACCCTGGACATGAAATAAAAGAAATTTTTTATCGATCGATTTTTAGTCAATTTTTTCAGTCCTACTGTACACATCAGAATAATTTTTGAAAATAGATTTTTATCTGTGTCCATCTGTGCATTTTTAAGTTTTTTGGCCTGGTAGTTTGCGATGTGAGGCAATTTAAGAAGCCCCAGTTTGCTTTTTTGATGCGGTTTCATAATATCTATACAGATTTTCATTGAACCATTTCCAAATCATTATTATTATTTTTATTTATTTATTTATTTATTTTACATATAGAAGGAAATGCAGAATAAAAAAAAATTGCTTTTTGATGCATCAGTGTAAAAGAGAGAAAAATAAACTTTGAGATTTGCATATCTGAATACTTTATCATTGCACTGTTAATTTTTTTTTATAATGAGAATTTCAGGGTTGTTTGGTTTAAACCAAGTTGGTTTAAACCGTGGTTAAAACCATGGTTTAAACCAAGTGTTTTTTTTTTTTTTTAAACCATGCTGGTTTTTTTTCACCTGGTTTTTTTTATTTTTTTACCTAAATAATTTTACACATTATTGAAAAATGCAAAATCCAAGTTATGAAGAAGTTACAAGAAAAGTTGTAGAAAAATGATGAATTAATAAATTTCTAAAATGACAAACATTTTTAATCAACTCAACTTTTTATGTAAGCTATAAATCTACATGGCAGAATAACTAAATTTTCTAAAATTAGTTGGTTTGGAAAAACTAACCAGTTTTCTTTCTTTCTTTTTCAAAGGCCTATATATGTATATATAGCCATTAATTCTAAAACATATATATTCGCTCGAGTTGAGTTAAAAATGCACTTTTACTATTTAAATTGCTTGATTAGTTAAGATTTACTAAGGATTTCATCATTCCAGAAAGTCTCAAGTTTGGCATTCTTAAGTGATTTTCCCCATTGATTTCTTTTTGCTATGTATGCTATTAAATAATTGGCGATAATCTTTTTTTTTTTTTTTTTTTTTTTTTTTTTTTTTTTTTTTTTGCTGTGTGGTTATTGATTTTGATAGGCTTTTGTTTTTCTTACATTCCTTCATTGGGATTGGTTTTTTTGCATTATGATTTTATTCTGTTACCAACTAGGTTGGCAGAGTTCAAACCAATTGTTTTTTTAGAACAAATCTAATGTAATATTTTCTCATTTTTGAAATTTAAGTGTTTCAAATTATTGGATGAAAGTAATTTCTATTTTTAAGTCTTATCTCAGTAGTCACCATAAGACATGAGTTTAGTCATGGTCATGTTAGTATGCATGTAGAATGCAAATTTCATGCATTGATGAACATATCTGAAGCTCTAAAGAAAACACTTAAATTAAGTAAATTTAGCAAAGATAAAATAGATGAAAAATATGCAATATTTATATTTAAAAAATGTTTTTCTTTGAGAAATGCAGATGTACAGATAACGACATAAAATGATCTTTAAAATTTCAGTCAAGCTCTAAAAGAAAATTTTCTTGATTGGGGGTGGGGGAGGGGGTATTATCTTTTAAGAAAAAAAAAAAGAAACTCAAGATATGAAGTCAAATAAGAAGACATTGAAAAATTAGGTGCTAATGAAAGCACCTGTTTACATTTAATTAAAATATGCAAAATATAGATTCTTCTATTCTATTCTAGAAATCTTCTATTGCATAACCAAACCCATTACTTAGATCAGCCAAGAAAATTGGCAGAAAGGGGGGGGGGGGCAAGACAAGGTTTGCTTGAGACATATTAGAAAAAAAGTCTCTTAAAAATGCCTAAAAAGATGTAATTTTTAATTTAGACATTTAAAAATACTAAGTATTATAATGAAGCATGTAGTCCGATGGCTGTTTAAATGCTTTAGTGGATGACAGTATTTATAAAACTACTTTATACTTTAAGATCAATGTTTTTCAATTGTCTAAAAAGCTGTTAAATAGGTATTTTTGTTTATTTTACTGTCATTTTTTCCCCCTTTTAACCAGGTAGTTTCAAAGAAGTGTCAAATAGCAATATACACAATACTTGAAGTGTGTAAAGACTACTGCTAAATTCAAATCATTCTAAAAATTATTTTAAAAAAGCTTTATTTTTCAATAAAAGATAATTCATGTAGTCTTCTAACAAAAAAATCAGACATCACATATAACAGATATTTCAATGTAATTATTTTGAATAATCATTTGAAAATAATGTGTTAAGTTTTATATATGAATCTATATCATATATTTATTTATAGTGCTAGTAATCAAAAGATTGTTTATTAAGATTTCCAAGGTATCAATGTTTCATTATGTAGAACATTTTATTTATGAAATATAAGACATGGCTTTTTCTAAAAATATTTATATTTTAAATGACTTCAATTTTCTACATAATTGATTGTATATTAAATAATTACATTGATTAGAATTATTTTTAAATCAAATTATTACTTATATATTCAAAAATATTTATTTTTGTTGATAAATATGCATGTATATGTAACAGGAAACATATTTAAAAAAACCCGGTTTAAACCAAAAAAACTGGTTTAAACCAAAAAAACCATGGTTTTTGGTTTTTTTTTAAAAAAAAAAAAACCGGTTTTTTACCAACCCTGGAGAATTCTGTTACATACAAAATCTGACCAAGTTTTATTCTCTAGATTTAGCCAGTGGCGTAGCAAACAAGGGGCGGAGGGGGCAGTCCGCCCTGGGTGTCACCCTCAAAGGGGTGACACCCAATCTTCATTTAAAAATATATATATGCATATAATCTTATAAGATTTTGGAAAAGAGTCCTGAAATAAAATGAAATTTTTAGCACACGACGCAATAGAGTTAGTTTTCTTTTCTTTGAGAATGTGAAATTTTAAACAGAACGATGTATCTAAATAAGACATCCACCAGGAAACAAAAATCTACCTATCCAATGGGTGGGTAGCAAAAATAAGTTTTAACAGAAAGAATTTTCTTCGACATATTGACTTATGGACTAAGGGTTAAATAGTAAATCGATCCTGTTTTTTTTTTTTTTTTTTTAATGCAGGAGGACAAAAGGTAAATAAGGAATGGTATGGTCATTAGGGTGGAGCGAAAAAAATTATTTTTTAAAAATCAAAAATGAGTCGGTGCCAAAAGTTTCCTTTATACTAGTACATCATCTATGTGAAATTTTACCACTTAAAAAAATGGCTTGAGTCTGCGCTTTTGCTCCAAAAATCGAAAATTTTGGTAAGATTTGACATTTTTTGACATTTTTTCAAAAAAAAAATTTAAAAAATTCCTACAGAGCTGGTTATTATTTAAAAGTGTTACTTAAACCTTTATATTTATCTGCTCAACATATTTAAACTATAAAACAATATCTTTATTCCATATAGCTGGGGCAAAAAGACAACTTTTGGTAAGAAAACAGCATTACCACTCTATTGGGACACACAATAAATTGTTATTTTTAATACAGCTCTTGTTTTCAAAACTACCTTGGACATACGTTCGTGTAGGTGGCTACTTCATATACCAACCGCCCCAACTATTCGATCATCTTAGTACTGTGTTTTATTTAGATATTGATTTGTGATTTTCTTTGTCAAAGTTTGGCATGTTTTCGATGCATCCACCTAGTTTATCTGTTCTTTTTATTTATATGCTGCTGTGACTATCTTAATGTATATTTTTACAGCTTATACAAAAAAGGACAATTAGCGTAATGCATGGGAATATTATTAAAGAGATCTATTCGGCCATCTATTATCTTTATCAAACTTACATCCAGTTGATGAAAGTGATTGGAAGTTCTGTTACCACAACATTTTTTCAGTAAATTATATTTTTTTAAGTAATGATCTGCTTCAAAGATGATTTCAGATATTCCAACTACAAGTATGCCATCATTTATTCTATTTTTGCATTTTTTATACGTTGAGAAGCGAGCTCTTAAATGTGATGGTGATCGTCAGAAAGAATTGCAATGAGAATTTGTTCTGTATGTGCAGAGCAACCATTGATGTAAATAACTTTTTTTTTTTTGCATTAGTAGTTTTATGCGTTTTCTAAGTGTTTTCGTACCCAGGTAATTTTCCTTTAACTTTTAGATCCCCCTTTTATAAATGGATAACAAGTGATGCTGAGCTGTCCTGGACATAAACTTATAATGCAAAGTACTTTTTGAGGGAATGTACAGACTCTAATTGACTATAAGTAATCATTTAAAATTAGAACTCTATTTGCTGCTGTGAACTATTTTGTATGAGGTAAGCTTAGAATTGTGTATAATAATGGATCATGTGCTACTTCAACTCCAGTGAATTTCCTCTGCGTCAGTTATTAGAGAAGTCGATATAAAACATTCTAATCTACATGGATTCACTGGATCAATAGTCAAATGTTTGTCTATGTACTATTCACTTCCTATTGCATTTTTTTTTTAAATAGCGAATAATTTTGAAAAATTATTTTCTCAAATTGAGAAAAAGATACTCAGAACAGACTACAAATTTCTGTCGGAGATTACAAAGCTAATTCATAAGGAAAGTTATTTCTCAGAAGAAATGGGGAATAGGAATTTATAAAACATCTCTTACAAAAGACAGCTCATAAACGAATAAAATTTTCTGCTTTATATAAGCACAGATTGGCAATCAGAGTCTATAGATTCATTAACAAAATATATAATCAGAGTTTATATCGCAGGATGTTTTATATCAAATGTAATAAACACCTAAAGAATAGGTCTAAAAACTTAATTAGAAATTACTCCACTATGAAATAACACAGGAAACGACATAAAACAAATACTAAAATTCTTTAGAAATATTATTGCTTTACACACAAATTTTGTTTGCAATCCTCTGTGACGATCGTCATAATATTAAGCAACTAGCTTTTCAAAATATATTTAATGTAATAGGTACAGTAAATGATGAAATACTAGAAATTGAATTCATACAATCAATTTTTAGGAACATCATTATATATAAAATGTAGTTGATTGAAAGAAAGATGTGGTAACAGAACTTCCAATCATAATGTATTAATTGCATGAAATTTTAATGAAGATAATAGACTGCTGAATAGGTTCAATTAACAACATACTCAATACATTACTTAGCTTCTCTTCTGTTATACAAAGTATAAAAATATACGTGCAGCAAGTCACACCAGCAGCATCCAAAGTCAGTGAATACAAAGAAGAGGTGACTACGATAAGAAGAGATACTTTGATACATAGAAAACTTATGCCCGTCTTCGTGGAAAAAATAACAATTAAATGCATAAATAAAACAGTGGCCCTAGATGGTTTCACGGTTGAGACGGATAGGATATGAAATGCAGCCATCCCTACGAGTTATATACAGAATAGTTTTGAAAGCAGCTAGGTAAGAAATGCATTCAAAAAACACATTTCGTTGTATGGTCCAATAGCGAAGTAACGCTGATTTTTTATCAAAAGTTGTCAGATTTGCTACAATTGTAACAGGCTACAGATATTGTTTTATAGTTTAAATATGTTAAGCAAATAAATATAAAGATCTTAGTAACACTTTTAAATGATAACAAGCTCTGTAGGAATTTTTTAATTCTTTAGAAAAAGTGTCAAAAAATGACAAATTTTACCCAAAATTTCGACTTTTGGAGCAAAAGCGCAGACTTGAGCCATTTTTTTCAGTGGTAAAATTTCACGTAGTTGATGTACTAGCATAAAGGTAACTTTTGGCACCTACCTGTTTTTGATTTTTAAAAAATAATTTTTTTCGCTCCACATTAATGGTCATTTATTAGAATAACATGGAATTTGATTGAAAAAAATTAGGCTGGATCGGAAGGGGGGCAGTAACACCACGATGACTGGGGGCGACACTTTTTACATCCACCCCGGGTGTCACTCATCCTAGCTATGCCACTGTTTTTAGCAGCTATGCTTTCACTTTTTTTTAAACAGATAAATATATAGATATATTCTTAAATTTATTTTGCAGAATAATGTATTCAGTAAAGTATGTGTATACGTTTTGTTTTTTCTAAATTATTTCATTTTTTGTTTTTACAGGCTGAAATGGAAGATGAAATTTCTGACAATATAGAACGTTTAAAGAAAGTTCCTAAAACATTGCTTGGCAAAGAAGATGCTGGGAAAGAAGAAAGGGAAAGAATTGAAAAACTTTGTCTTGCAAGATATGAATTTGCTCAACAAGAAAGGCAGAATGCCAGACGTTTTATTAAAATTCTTCAATCATTTTTACCTGATCTGTTAGCTATACGCAGTTCTATTGAAGCAGACCAAGCACTACAAGAATTTGCATCAAAATATTGTGAAAGTATATATCCTATTTTAAAACTTTAAAAAATGTATGATTCAGATTTTATTCTTTTTAAGGTTTGCACGTGACTGAAATTTCTGGACCCGGGAAAATGAAGTTTCAGCGTGGCCTGGCATGAATCCAATGAAATAAATCTGGTTTGCGATCTTACCCCTCCCCCCCTCTTTTCCACATCCATGTTATGTTGGCTTTTTATTTACTTTTTAAAAAATTATTGTGATGTTGTACATTTGATAGGAAAAATTTTATAAAATGTACTTTGATTTAATAAATTCTAAAAATCCCCAAAGCAGAATATGCTTAAAAGTGTGATGTACGTCGCAGAACAACAAGCTTCTCTACAGAACATTTCAAGAAATCAGTTAAAAAATTCATAATTCAATCGAAGGAAAAATCGAGAAATTCACAGGGGCTCTGAATTTTCCAAAAAGTTAAGACAGACAGTTCCAAAAATCTGGGGAAAAAAAAATCTATCATTTATACGAAAATATATTGCGAATTTCGACAAATGGTTGTTTAAAAAAAAAAAAAAAAAAAAAAAAAAAAAAAAAAAAAAAAAAAAAAATCAATTTTATCCATTGTGTGAAAAAAAATCGGCAATTTCATCAGAGGATCGTGGGAATCAAAGAGCAAATTTCCTCAAAAGATAGCGAAAAAAAATGGCCAATTTTCTCAAAAGATCGTGAAAAAAAAAAAAAAAAAAAAAAAACTTACATTTTGTTAAAAGATCATGGAAAAAAAAACAAATTTTGTCTAAAGATTACGTAATAACTGAATATTTCATAAAAAGATCATGAAAGAAACACAAATTTTGTCAAAAGATCATGTAAAAACCATACATTTCGTCAAGGAAGTGCAAAAAATAAATAAAAAATAGTGCTGGAAATAGATTTTATCTCTGGCTGCTGTAATCTTTCAGAAAATTTGCTGTTAATTTCAGAATTCTCTCTTTTTTTTTTTTTTTTTTTTTTTTTTTTTTTAACTCAGAAACACCTTTGGAAATCATTGCTCAATAGCCAGGAGAAAAAAAAAATCTTGAGATTTTTTTATCATTCATTTAAAAAGTTTGCAAAAATCATCAATTGGACATGAGAAAAATTTATACAATTCCCGCAGAACATTTTTGATCAGCTAAATTTCATTGCAGAACATTGTAAGGTATTCTGCTTTGGGGCTAAAGATATATTTTTCAAAATTCATTTAACCTTTGTAGAGCTTTAAAATTATAATTATTTTTAACATATTTTTCATTAATTCTAAACTAAGTTAATTTTTTTACTGAATCTTTATTTGAATGTAGTTGCTGAAGTCTATCTTTTTAATCAGTATTATGTATCTAATGGTCTAAATAATCATTAATATTGTTATTCTGCATTCCATGAATTTTGAACACAATCCAAAGATAAAATCTATGTATGTGTGCTTTTTCAATAATATTAAGAGTCAGATAAAGTTGCTGCAGAAAAATTGGCATCTTTTATAGAAATTCAGTTGGGTTTGCTATACAATTAAATTGTTTTTGGCTGAACTGGACCAAATTCAATCTGAATTTTTATTTTTTATATTGTATCAGCTAATAATTTTTTTATATGGGTTTGGCCCAACTGAATTTCTATAAAAGATGCCAATATTTCTGCAGCAACTTTATCCGACACTTAATATTATTGAAAAAGCACACATACATAGATTTTACATAGTTTAGACTGAACTTTTAGCTTTTATATCAGAACAAACCCAAATCAATCTTTTAATTTTGTACTATTTCAGGCTGGACTAATGAGTTATTTGTTCAGCTTGGGTCAGGTCCAAGCCTAAAAAATTTGGCCTTTGCACACCTCTACTTTAAAAAGGAAAATATTCTTAATTTACCAATTTGTGATGCAGTCATTCTATATACAGAACATTGTGTAAAAATTAAAGCTTTTTTGTTCCTGAATACCAATATTATACTGTCCCTGTGTAGATGAAATGATCCAGTATTATGGAATTTCAATGAACTAGTTTGTTTGTACTAGGTTTTTATTTATTTCAAAATCACTTTTTTCTTTCAAATTTAAGATTAAAAAAATGTTATTGATTTACTAAATGTAAAAATCCATGCACTGTTTTATATAAGTTATTTGTTAATTATCTGTACAGGGATGAGATTCTTCAGACTTAGTCTGAATTTCAGACTTTTCTTCAATTTTTAAAGAAATTTCACCAATTAAATTTTTGGGAAAATTTTATATTTTTCTTTAGTTTTTTACTTTTGTTCATGTACTTTGATATAATAGTCCATTTTTTCATGTAATATATAAATTTTAATAGCAATTATAATATTTATTCTGCTTGAAATTCATAAGTATTATTGTTCAAATATCGCTTGTGCAGTTTTCAGACTTTTTACTTTTTTGTCAATCTGATCCCTATCTGTAGAGATTTATTTTCAAAATACTATCATATTTCCTTGTCTATCCATGAAATGTAATGCAAGTTTGAACAAACATGAAATTAATCTAAAATTTGGTGGCTATCTTTGTAAAATATTCAAAGCTTTACCCTTTTAAGTTTTATTTGGTTTATTTATTCAAAAATTAAGGAAAGCCTTGCTTCATAAGAGCTATAATCTTATAAACTTTGGCCAAGAAAAATAGTCAATCATGAATAAATATAACCAATGATCAAGGTATTATAAAAAGGTAAAAGTACATTGCTGTAAAAAATAAATAATTGGATTAAAATCTTTATGGCATAAATTAGCAAAAAAGTTATTTGAATCAGAAAAATACATAACTTTCAATACTGAAACTACTTAATCAACACTAGAATTTTTTACAACCCTTGGCACAAAGTTTCTGATCATTAGTCAAACACAACCATTTTTTGTAAGAAAGGATTATTTATTTTCACTGTATAAAAATTAAACGATTATTATCGATAATACATTTGTATTATACATAATGAACTAGCATATGCAATAAATAAAAATCATTATTACATCAATTTATAAAACAGAAAAATGGTGAATGAAATTTAAATATCAAAGATAAAATTATTCGATCATGCTTTGATTTGGAAAAAAATAACTGATCACTGTAATCAATATTTAGAAAATCAATCTTTTACTTGGATGACAGCCAAAAATCTTCATTGAATAGACTCAATAAGCTTTTTACACTCATTGGGAGCAATTTCAATCCAGCATTCTCTTGTAGCTTTACGTATTTATGTGACATTTATGATCCTTCAAAAATCTATTTTTCTTTTTAATATATTCTACAGATTTTTAATGGGTTTAAGATCCGGACTATTGGACGGTCAAATCATGATTGTAATTGGATTATTACCTTCATTTTTGCAGAAATTTCTTCACTGATTTGGTGTGATGCGGAGCTGCATTGTCATCTTGAAGTAAGAAGTAATTTTGATCTGTGAACCATTGATCTATGCTGGGAATCAAAATATTCTCTAAAATGTCAATGTAAACTTCAGAGTTTACTGTATGTAACACAATACATAGCTTACTGACGCTTTGTGATGTCATACAACTCCAAACTGTAAATACAGGTGAAAATTTAGTACTTGTATTGACACGCTTACCATTGAACTTTTCACCAACTTTCCTCCAAACAAATATTCTACAGTCATCACCTGTTCCAAGAGATATCCAAAACTCATCGCTAAAAATAATTTTATTCCATTATCAAGTATCCAGTGTACATGTATTTTATACCATTTCAAGCACTCTTTTCTATGATTCTTTGTTAAGTAATGTTTCACTTTAGCTTTACAGAATATAAATCCTACTGCATTTAGATGATTACGTACAGTGCGGTCACATACCTATATATTAGACAATTCGGAATTGAGTTGTTTTGAAGTTGCTGACCGCTTTCTTTGCACTATTTCTACACGTTTTCTGTCTTCCCTAGGTGTTGTCCTTCATGGACGTCCACTTCAAAGTAAATTTTCCACGCTGTTAGTCAACTGATATTTTTTACAAATATCACATATCGTACTTTGGGCACAATTTAACAAATCAGCCATTTATCTTTGTGAGTTTTCTTCTTGCAACAATTTAAGCATGAGGATTTTTAAATCGCGAGACAGGTGTTTCACACGAGCCATTGTCCAGCACTTCACAGCTGCTTTTGATCTTGTAGCTGGAAGATTTCTTCGTTTAAATAGGATTCATATGTTGTACACATTCGCAGGCACTCTTATCTGTCTTCAATGTGCAAATTTCAAACTTTTTTCCCCTCAGTGATCGATTACAATTTTCCAATTTCCGTCTTGATCGGATGCTTTTTTCTCACGAGAAAACTTTTTCGTTTGTTGTATAATTATACACTAAATGATTATTATAATTAATCCACTTTTCGTTTATATTTAATACGTGTTCTTTTATTTGGCATATTGAAACACGATTCTATACTCATAAATCACGAAATATATGCTTCAAAATGCAAAAGTCATAAGCTTGATAACACTGATCGGAAATTTTTTGCCAAGGGTTGTAGATGTGCATGAACATTTTTGAAAATACAATTTGCTTGTATTCTTATGTTGTAAGTTTGATATTTACACATTTTTAAAGAAAAAAAAATCAATTGCTGAATTATGATTTTTAATTATTTAATATGATAATACATTTTATTCTTTTTATGAAGATTACTAATATATTTTGAATTTCTTCATCTCCTAAATGTAATAAGTGCTGTTTATAGGAATCATTACTCAAATTGAATAATCAAGTGCAATTTATTGTTAAAAGGATAGAGTTAAGATTTATTTAAGGTTGAAAAAGCATGCTTGATTAGGTAAATTTTTAGAACAACAAATTTAAAGGTATATTCAGACTTTTCAAGCAACTGTCAGTTGCATCTAGACGTCATACATTATATGGCCAAAGGTGACCGGCCACTTGCGATTTTAGACCTTTTATTGAATATCTACCAAAATACATGAAGAATTATCCTGAAACTCTGAGTATGTAAACATGATAGTACAAGTCATACATTTCCGTGAAGATTTTTTTTCCAAAACCCCATAGAGGACCTTCAACAAATTAAAAAAAAAATGAATATCTTTTGAATAACCCTGCCAGAATTAATGTAGCAAAAGGGTCAAACTGTAGATTATGATTAAGTGACCTATTGTAATAAACTATGTTCATTTTTATGTGGATAGCATGTATACTTGTAGAAAAATTAAGATTTCTATAAAAACAGTCACAAATTTTGCTAAGTTTTTCACATAATTTACAGAGTTCTTAATATAAAAAATATTCTTTTTTAAAAGTATGACAAACATCGTACATAATACCTCATAATCAGAATAAAAAAATAAAAATTGCATAAATAATGAGAAGGCTACTAAATTTTTCACTACACGTGTGTGAAAACAATCAAAATATAATTTGCATGATGTGTTAGTTGAATGTATAGAGCGACTTTTGTGAAACTTCCAAAAACATTGCTTGAAAATTCTGAAAATTATCGATAGAATAAGCTTAAAAACTGTTGTTTCCAAAATGAAACAAAAAGATGAAGGGTTGTATTGATATATCCATTGATTAGTGCCAATATAGAATACACAATATTGCACATACTACTACATTTGTATACAACCCCTCATTTTTTTTTTGCTTCATTTTGGGAACAACAGACTTTGAGCTTATTCTATCAATGATAATTTTCAGAATTTTCAAGCTATGTTCTAAGGACATTCACAAAAGTTGCTCCATGCATTTATTAATACTATATGCAAATGAAATTTTGATTGCTTTGAAAAATTATTTAGTATATCTTCTAATTTTTCATACAATTTTTTAAAATTTTGATTATAGGGTATTGCATGCAATGCTGTTTGTCATACTTTTAGAAAAGAACATTTTTTTTTTTATATTAAGAAAAACTTGGCAAAATTTGGAACTGTTTTTATAGAAACAGTTCCAAATGTACGAGTATATTATGCTGTGCTGTTCTCATACAAATGAGCACAGTTTATTACAATAAGCTATCTAATCATAATTTACAATTTGAATGAGTTTGAGTTTTGACAGAGTTATCCAGTAGATATTTGTTTGTTTTTAACAATTTATTGACAGTCCCCTATGGGGTTTCGGTAAAAAATATCATCACAGAAATGTATGAGCTGTACAAAGTACTTTTGTTTATACACCTGGAGTTTTGTGATAATTCCTTATGTGTTTTTTCAGATATTTAACAAAGTGTCTAAAATCGCAAGTGGCCAATTACCTTAAACCATATAATGTATAATGCACATTCCATAAATACAGTTTATATTATTTTAATGTGAAAATGTATTTTAACCTGAAAATGTCTATGGAAAACAGTTAATTTTTTTATTAGGGAAATAAGGAAAAAAATGTTTTTTTTAAAAAAAAACACTTTAAAATTGCTATCACAAAAAAGTACTTTATATGCTTCTGAAAATAGTCTTATTTGTAAATTTTAATCTAAAAGTTTAAAATAATGTCAATCATTATAAATTTCCATATTTTTTTTGCTTATATGGTTTAAAATGTTATACTCGATTAAAAAATACTATTTGATGAATTTCATTGATCTCACATTTCAGTAAATCAAACATTTCTTGAAGTTTTGTATTCTTAATATATTTTGCTAATATTAAAGCTGTACAAAAAAAGGCTGTTTTTTAATTATTTTCTTAATATGAAATAAAAAATGAGTTTCTAAATTCTTAGCACCATAATATTGTCAAATCAATGATTTCAATTTCTTCAGATGCCTTCAGAGCCTTATTTTATCTGCTACTGTGCAGTCCATTTTTTTCTAAATATTCTATTTTCTCTATTGTCCCAAACTATGAAGAGAGCTATGAATCTTCCTATGAAGAGAGTAATTCCTACATTGCTGATCTATTTTAATTTTGTGGCAACTTTGGGTAAACTTCTGCAACATATTTAAATTATGTATGTGTTGAAAATAACTACTATGTTAATTATTTGTTACTTTAAACTATTGTAAGTTTTTCAAAGCTTTTTAATTTTATTTTTGAGTTTATTATAATCTTCTGTAGATATTTATATCTATCAAAGTGATTTGATAGTTGGATTATTCCATCTTTCATATGTATATTGCTTTATTGGTCATCTTCTTAAAACAATGAAATATTAGTATGATTGATTTAAAAAGGCTTTTCAATTTTAATATGATTGCATATTATGTTTTAGAAACATTATGACTGTTTTTAAAATTTCTGTTATGCACATCTAATTTTTTCATGTCACAGGAGTTCTTTGATATGATTGAACATCTAAATTGCTTGATGTTAAAAGAAGACTTATCATGAATGCAAATTTCTAAGATAAGACAATACTGGTTAGCTATAGGTTATTTGATCTGTTTTCACTTGTCACATTGTTATAGCCTCATAAAAGAATGCAAAATTTTATCTTTAGTATCAAATAATGGTTATGCATTATATATAGCCAAAATAGGCAGAAAGAAAGAAAAAGAAAAAAATTGTTTATTTGAAAATAATGCAATGTTAATATTTATTTAACATATTATGCATTAAAATAATGTAATGTTAATATTTCTGTTTTAATAACTGTTTTCCCTCTCCTTCCCTCTCCTAGGTCTTTGGCAAACTCAACAGAATTTAAAGGAATCTTATAACGATAGTGAAACTGTCATGTCACATATTACTATACTCAATGCTGATGGAATATATTTAGCTTTGTATTCTGCTTTGTTATTAAATTTGAAACTTATTCGTTGTAATTATTATAAAGATTCTGCTACTCCTATACCTCTCACAGAAGTAAGTTTTATCTTCTTCTTTATTATTGCAGTCGAACCTTGTTATCGTGACACTCTCAGGACCTGACAAAAGTGTTGTCATAAGTAGAGTGTCGTGGTAACCAGAGTTGGGAAAAAATGTGTTTATAAAAGATTGTATTTTTAATTAATTTAAGACAGTTTTAAATTCAAAACTATTCTTGCATTTTTAAGCAATAAAACATTATTATTTAAAAAATAAAAAAATAAAACAATAAAAATAAAATTCACAAGAATAAAAATTAATTTTCTGGTGGCTTACTCTTTTATTGATACATGAATTACTGATGAATTAACATTTACATATTGGTGGATGTGCTTCCTACAGTTCTTTTTCTATGTTATACAATGAATTTTTAATAATATCTGTTGTTTCAGAAATAGATGTTAGATAATTTCATATGGTTTCAATGCAATGAAATGCTTCAGTTGTAATTGGAGGTTTGTTTTGTTTTGACTCCTTATCTCTTTCAATCCACAAGTCAGGGGAAATTTCTGTCTTTTTCTCTTTTACAATTTCAGAAATCATTGCAAATAGTGATACAGTCACACCCTTAAGAAAATCAATGTGTATCTTCCGTTATATCTATTTCATGATGTATCAACTCTTTAAACAACATTGGAAGTGGGATTTTTTTTCTTCATTACCTTCTGTACACTTGAGATCTGATGAACTTGGATGAAACCAGCATGTTTGAGACAGTTGTGAACTGTCTTAGACTTTCTTGCCACTTTGCTGTAAACAGTTTAAAACACTCCGAATAAAGTGGGGAAATGAAATGTTCATCATTCCCATGAATATGTATTGCACTCTCAATGTGAAGCACAGTGGGTGAGTAATCGTTGATTGGAGAATAGAAAATGTGCAGGAAGAAATCTCTCTTTCATTGATTCTGTCATTCATGATTTTTTTTAAAAATGTTTAAATAATGCTTCTCTTTTATGTCAATGGGTATTTTAAACACTTTTGTAAAAAGTTTGGCTAAGACATTTCTTACTGTTTAATCTCCGTGCTTGTAAGATGGATTAATGGATAATTTTCCCATACCCTTGGGATATCTGGAGTTGAAAATTATTCAACAATGTAAAATATGGAGTCTATTTACATTAAAATTGTATACAGAAAATCAGAACTTTGAAAAACTGATGTAATAAGCCGAGTGACGTCAAAACTGGGATAGCAAGGTCTGACTGTATTATTTTTTAGTTCTGTAAAGAGTATTTTGAATAAATGTATATTGCTTTCAACATGAATTAGTGGATCAATTTGTTCACAAAGTGTTATGTAAACTCTGGATGTAGGGATTTAGAGTAATTTAACAAATATTTAAATTCAAACTGAATGATATTTAAATGTATTAAATGTTAAAATATCAATAAATCCTGGCATCCAAAATTTACACAACGGTTGAGATTGTTTAGTCCTTCTATAGTAAAAAGAACTAGCCTTAAAAGGAATGACTCCTGGAATGATGCTGATGTGGAAGATTTCCGGAACTAACGAATCCGGGTTGTCCACTCCTTCCATGAGTCGAATAGACCAATCAGGAAAGGACTCCGTCTATGCATCACCGTATGGGTTACCAGAAAGAGAGGAAAGGTTACCATCGCCAACAATCGCCAAGTTTGTCGCCAACTTGGCGATATATCGCCAAATTTGGCGACCAAAATTAGTTGTCAAAAGTGACGCCAACTTGGCGATTACTGTAATATTTCGCCAAATTTTTAATTTCTTTACAACACCAGTCGTTTGATACATCATTTGAGAGGTTTGCAACTGCTTATTCATATAATGGATGTCTTGTGTGTTATCCCCCATTCTGCTCCCCAGGGGGGACACATTTTTAATTTCTTTACAACACCAGTCGTGTTACACAAGATTTGAAAGGTCTGCAACTGCTTATTCATATTATGGATGTCTTGTGTGTCACCCCCACACTGTGCTCTCCCAAGGGGGGGGTCACATTTTTAATTTCTTTACAACACCAGTTGTGTGACACATCATTTGAAAGGTCTGCAACTGCTTATTCATATTATGGATGTGTTGTGTGTCATCCCCCCCTCTGCCCTCAGAGGGGGCACATTTTGTAATTTCTTTACAACACAAATTGTGTGACACATCATTTGAAAGGTCTGCAACTGTTTATTCATTTTATGGATGTCTTTTGTGTCGCCTCCCACTCTGCCCCCCCAGGGAGGCACATTTTTAATTTCTTTACAACACCAGTCGTGTGACACATCATTTGAAAGGTCTGCAACCGCTTATTCATACCATGGGGTATTGGCGAGCGCAGCAAGCAGGGGTAGCCAATAATTTGGAATCGCGAAACGATTACGCGGGGGGTTGGCGAGCATAGCGAGCAGGGGGGCGGGGCCCCCCTAGTGTTGTAAAAATAACATAACCCATAAAATAGGAAAAATTTCTCAAATAAAAATTTAAGTATTTTGTTGACTTTGTATAAAAATTAATATTTTATATTTACTTATCATTCTTATCATTCAATACTTGTATGTTTCGGAAAGGAAAAGAATAAATAAATCAAGACTCACTCAAAGCATTTCACAAAATTCAATACTTATGATTCACCACATAAAATAGATTTGGATCCCGATCTTGTTATCAGTTTTGGAAATTACCATGCATCAATATATTGTAAGATTTGAATTATTGATAATTAATTGAATTTTATGTAATATAACAGTTATTTATCTCCAATTTATTTAATTATATAAAAAAGAGATGTATAATGAAGAGTTTATTAAATCCATTAGATATGAATGAGATATGAAATACCTTATATTACAGAAAAAAGTGACTTAAATTATTACATAGGCATGACTGGGAGAAAGCTTGGAATTAGAAAAGGAGAACATGAATCTGATATTAAATTTGGACATACTAACGCTGCCTTATCTAGAACATATTTAAATGAGGGGATAAAAATACTGTTTAGTGAAAGCAAATTATATTTTGTATCAAATTGTTGCCATAAGTGTATTATAAGAGAATCCATTGAAATTTATACGCATAAAAATTTTGTTTGCAGTGATACTGTTTCTTTCATTAATCCTAAATTATGGTTAGAATTAATGATTAAATTCCTCATGAAAGCTTGAATGGGATGAACCAAGTTGCAATTATTTTTAGATCATGGTCTATTTTAATTTAATTTTTTACAATAGAGCACATGGTTTTTGTTGTTTATATCTCATTGCCGCGTGTCATTTGTATTCACCGTGAAACAATTTGAATTTTATTTTTATTATGATTATGAATCTTATTTTTGGTTCTTCTTATCGACGGATCCAAAATATGTCAATGTTCTTTTTTTTTTTTTTTTTTTAATTTTTGTAACACCTCTCAAGTAATATAGAAATTTTTACTTAAAAAAATATATTTTTTTACTCTGTAGATAAAAGCTTAAAAATAAAAAGTATTTTGCTACCATGTTGCAGGCAGAGGAAATATTAAAAAGATGTATAAATAACACCAGATGTGAAGTGAGCACCAAGAATTTATCACTGTAGAAACACACTAAAGTGATATTGAAGATTAATCATTTTCTTTATGGCACAGAAAACTTTGATGTCTTGACGAAATTTGTAATGGCTTCCCGGGTGCACTGAATCGCTCAGCTTCCATAATATCACAACTCGGATTTCATCCAAATTTGATTGCAGGAATGTCAGAATGAGGAATTAAGGACTTTGAGCACACATTAATAGAAAATTTTGATGGCTTGATAAATTAACAATAGGTTATCAGATATACAGAATCGTTTAGCATCATAACAGCAGATATGGTAGGTATTCCACCAAAGTGGTAGGCAATAGTTTTTCGAAATAGATGATGTACTTTAAAATTGAATTTTCTTAAACTTAATTGTGCAATTGTGTTTATATATATGAAAATAAACTTGTGCTTTTATTGTATGTAGATGACATAGTGATCTTTGGTAAAACAAAAAAGGATTTGGAGCTTGGAATAAACCTGTTAAAGAAATTCTTCAACCAGAAAATTTTAGGAAAAACAAAGAAGCTCTTGAGTATTGAGTTTGAGGAAATAAATGATAAGCTGTATATTCATCAAAATACTTATATTCAAAAATCTTTTAACTTATATTCAAAATATAATTTTCCTATGAATAATGTACCAATACCTAAGGGATTAGTTTTGTCAAAAATGGACTCTCCTAGCAACCAAAATGAAATGTCTAATTATCCTTATAGAAATTTAGTAGGTTGTTTAAATTTTATTGCTGGTCATACTCGACCTGATATTATGTATGCTGTCAATCTTTTATCACAGTTCCAGGCTAATCCAGGTATGAAACATTGGCAGAGTTTACTGACAAGAAGGTCTCCATACGGGTATACTCTGAAAAATCTGAAAAAAATATAGTATGTTCTTCTCATGAGGCTATGTATGTTTATAAAAAAATTTTCGGCAGAACCTCCATGCAGTGTCCATAAAAAAAAAAATTAAAATTTCGTTATTTGGCGATTTAACATCGGTTGGCGATGGAATGCAATTTCAAAAAATACTTTTTCATGTCAAACACACTAAAAGGAAAAAAATGTCATGTTGAACTTCTTTAGATAAATTTAATTTAAACAATTTTAGTTTTGGCAGCTTTAATTTGTTTTAAGGATAATTTTATTATATCAATATTTATATGTATTTATATTCAAATTTAATCATCAAAATTTGTGATTTAAAATGAAATTCATAATTTAAATTAATTAAAATTGTTTCAAGCTCAAAGTCCAGTGGAACATTATCGATTTGATTTTGTTGCCATAGAAACGCCTGGCTTTTATTTTTGAATACGCTTAAATGTATGGAAATACATTTTCTCAATGACTATTTTGATTTATTAAAATATTTTTTCCAATGATATTTTAAATAACTACCCCAACTGGCAATATATATATATATACATACATACATATATGTAATGCAATATCTATGCATATAATATATTAAACACTCTCGTTGTTTATGTTTAAATTTATTAAATACCATTTACACGCATTCCAAACATCCAGCATTTTCAGCTACATTAAAATTGTTTGCTTTTGGCTAGGAAAAGTGCAGCACCCCAAATCGCTTGACGCTTTCGTCTTTTCACGCCAAACATTCGAAAGTATTTTATTTTTTTACATAATTTCTAATGTAATTCCGCCACTAATTTTAACTATTACTTTATTACACACATAAGTAGTTTAACTGGTATTTTTTACAAAAAAATCTGTGTATGCTCACTATGGAGACCTTCCTTGTGAGATTACTTGACTACTTACAATGTACTAAACATTTTAAATTAGATTTATCTAAAGTTAATAATTTAAAACTTTCTTGTTACTCTGACTCTGATTTTGCAACTAATAGAGATGACTACGTTTCCATAGGAGGTTTTATTTTGTTTTTAGATAAGTAGCCAATGTCATAAAATTTTTAAACAAAAATATATTAGTCTCTCAACTATGGAAGCCAAGTATGTAACCCTCACAAAAGCTGCAACAGAAATAATATGGATCAAAAATGTCTTAGAAAATTAAAGTTTAAATTTAAATCTAACAGAAAGTTAATTATTTTGTGATAATCAAGCAGCAACAGCCTTTTCAAGTTCTGTAGAAAATTAAAGACCTAAACATATTCATATTAAATATTTGTTTTTAAGAAATTTGGTTTATGATAAAATGTTTAAATTAAAGTATATCTCATGTAAACTAAATTTAACTTTACTAAGCCTCAGGGTAAAGATCAATTAATGAAATGTTGTAGGGAAATTTTTGAAGTTTAAATTATATTACATTTTGGGTCACTCTCTTTTCTGCCATGGCATTTGACATGACATTGTGGAGACTACATTTTTAAATTTAAATGTTTTTGAGAGTTAGATTTTTTTTTTCTTGGGGGGGGGGGGGGGGTGAATAAGATTTGTACAATTTTGTTCATTTTGGTCAGTACTTGGTTGGTGAATCTCTAAGTTTTTCCTCGACATGGTACTAATTAGACACTCTTTTCTGAATTAAGTATGTATTTTAATGTTTAAATATTTGCATATGTGTGTCTTTAAAAGTTTTGTAAAGCCTTGGGGATGCTAAAAAAGGGACTGTTTGTTATGTCTCGTTATATTTAATTCAGAATGTTTTTATTTAACTCTGAAGTTGATATATTTATTTAAATTTATTTTTTCTTGACATACCTAGTGTTTTTACCATCCCCAAGTCTAACCTGTTCTTTTTTGAAAAGTACGGTTGGCACCATTGCTTCACACATCGTATTTCAGGTAAGTAAGTGATTCTGTGAAGCTACATTTGCTGTGATTTGCCATTTACGGCTTTTGCCAATGACTGCCACGGCCGATGTTTGAGGTCATAGTCTGTGGGCCAATGACGCTTCATGTATGTAATTTTTGCATATATTTTCAGATGAGTTTTGCACTTTGGATAATGTCAACATGCATATGTAGATTTTTCAAAATAGAGTGGTATATAATGCGGATGAACAAATTGGTTCGTCGCTATGCTTACTTAACAGCATCATCGCTTGCTTGAAAGCAGCAGATTTTTTTCGCTGTATCATGAAGGCATTGTAACTTAAGCTACTGTTATATTATGATACTGCTGATAATTTAAGTTCTTGTATTGTTTATGTTTGAATTTTATTTTGTTCGGCATAGTTTGCTGAAATATCATCTGTAAATAATGAATTAAATCTGTTTTTCTTGTTAATCCACGTCTTATTTCTGAAGTCTTCTACGAATACATTTCCTTTACAATGAGATTCCACTGCAATATTTAGTAAATTTTTGAATGAATCTCCATCATTTTTTAATATGTGGCAAGATATACACTAGTTTTTGGATGAGAGACGAAGAATTCTATTTTTTAAACTAAAGGTTAGGTAGATAAAGCACCCTCCCTGTAATCATCTGGGGGAAATTCTGTACTGTAATTATTCTAAATAATTTCTCTAATACTAATTTATTAAAATTAAGATTTTGGCTTTTTTTACATGCAATTTTAAGAAACATATAATGCATAGTTTTTAATATATTAGTTCTTCATTGCGTTTTTTCTAATTGTGTTATGTATAAATTATTCATTTCCACTGCAAAAAATTTTTGCTGCTATGAAGCTTGTCGCAGGAAGCTTTCGAAAATTCTGCCATAGGGCTAGCAATGGAGTACTTGAAATTGTTTTTGCAACTTGAATATTTCACAGCAATGATGAAATCGGCTTATCCTTACTTTGTTTATAGTCAGCATGCAGTGTGAGCACTCAGTTGGATTTTCTTGATTTTCATTTTTCTAAATTGATCCCAGTTCTAATATGTTCTGTATTTAGCAGACTATTGTTTCTTATTTTTAAATTATTCTAATATAATTATAATATTAATACATTTTGTGAGTATTGTACATGTGTATTTTATGAAGCCTAAATTTTTTAGCTACAGTTCATAGAAGAAGTACATGGAAGTGGTGTTTTGGTTTATCTTTCTGCTACCTGGCTAGCTGAGTTATATCAGCAAATATTAGAAGTGAATTTACTTGAAGAGGCTGGTTATAAACCTTTGTCTATTGAAAATTATGCTATTGTGAATTTACTTTCAGGTACAAACTTTATTTTAAATAGTCTCATGCCTATGTACTGTTATTTTTAATTGGGAAAAATTAGTTTTTAATTTCATTGTATCAGTGCTCAATTTGATCTATTATCTGCATTTAGAAATTTTAATATCCCTAAATTTAAAGTTCATGTAAATGAGTTAGTTCTATGTAATGTATGTGTATTTATTTATGTTAAGATTCATGGTAATATTTATTTGTAAATGTTTACTTTACAAATTTAGTTACAGCATAACTATATTGCAATAGTGGATATGAAGAAAGACATTTTTTTTAGAAAGTGTGGTTGTATGCTTTCATTTTCAACTGCATTAGTAAGAGATAAGAAAAAGACAGGCTATTTCATGATATATATCTCATGATATATTGTGACACATAACTTTTTCTATGCAGTAATATGAAATTAAATCAAGTTCTTGTAATTGCTTAACATTTTACAAGACTGTTACAAATTTTCTGTGATAAAAATATGTGGATAATCTGACCTAAAATAGAAAATATATTCCCATATATGTGCATATTATTTGGCATATTTTTGCAGAGACATAAAATTATATCTGAAACATTTGGTATACTTATGTTTTATGTAGTTTATTTTTATTTCTTTATTATTATTATTATTTTTTTTTAACCTGATACGATTTTTTTAGAACTTGAATGGGAAATTGTTACATAAGTGAGTTTTGTCAGTGTATTGTAGTATTTATTTTGAAGAAGCTATTCTTGGCAGCAACATTTTTTAATTAAATATTTTTGTCATTTTTTATAAAAACTGCATTGCATATTCTAGTCTAATTCTTTGAATGATTTGTGTAGGGGAGTAGAAAGAGGAGCTGATAATTCTGTTCTGATAGTTTCTAATGTATGGATCGTTTTCTTGCTTCATTTATGCTGGATTAAGTGATGAAATATTTAAACAAATGTATTAGCGATGCTATTTTTTTTCACCATGTGATTAATAATGTGACGTCAAATGTTCATTGTCCATAAATAAATCTTTTTAAATGTATAGCTTATACATGTGGTATATTCACCTCAATTTTTTTTTCTCTTTGAGATTTCTGTGTAAATATGTAATTCAATAATGGTACAAATATATAATTTAAAGTCATTGAGATTTTAATTTGTTTTAAATTTTAATTGTATTTCTCTAATTTACAATATTTTTTTCTTGCTGTGAATGCAAGAGAGAAAAGAGCAAATGATGTCATTTTTGCATTATTGATGTCATTTTTTCAAAATTCAAAAGAAAAAAAAAATAAGAGAGGCAATTTTTTTTTTCCTTTGCATTCAGTTGAGTGATGGTGTTGAGGTCCTTTGCATTCAGTTGGGTTCATATATTCATTTCAGATATCCAAATAGTTCCAAGAGAAATTTAATAACTCTTAAAATTTCTAAATGCAAAATATTAAAACAGTAATAATTTTGAAACCATAAATTTCTTTTAAATTTGAGTAAAATTTTCTCTAATAGCTACAACAAATTTTTTATTGCTAATGATGTCATCTTTGCATTATTAAAATAATTTCTCTTTAAAATGGAAAAGAAAACCAAGGAGGAAATTTAATCCTCCTTATTTTAAATTGAACGATTATTATTTCATTCATTCATTTCACATATCTGAATGGAGAGTATTCCTGTGACGTCCCAGTTGGCAAAGCAGCAACTTTTATAGCCTCAAACCAAAATTGAGAATAGGGTGTGTTAGACTTTTATAAATTCATTTTATTAAATTTTTTTATAACAAAATGATATCAATAAGTAATAATCACTATTAATTCTATTTTTCCTTTTCGTTAGTGTTTTCCAAGAATTTTATTCAAAATATTTGCGGTATATGAATAAAAATAAATGTGCAAAAAATCGTACTTTTTGGCTCCATATGTGCCTTTGTGAACAGAAGATTATAAAAGCTATGGTGGAATTATTATTTTTAAGTCAGTGAAATCTATGTCAACTAATAAAATGACAATTTTTAGTTTTCTAAAAATAACTGATTCTGGAAGATTGAAATTGTAAAAATAAGATTTTACTTATACAGATATTTTGAAAAATTAACTTAATCACAATATTATCTTCACTATTGATTGAAAAAAAAGAATTTAAATTTGCCGAAAATAAATAAATAAATCTAATAATCCCTGTAGTGCTTCCCTTTCCTCCTTTTTAACACTTTCCAACAAAGTTGGAAGGTGTTTATGTATTCGGTTTGTCTGGCCATCTGTCCGCGCTCTAACTCCCGTAAATATACTCGGATTGCTCTGAAATTTTTATATGTTATTGATGTTTACCCTAGTACGAACCCTATTGAAAATGAAGTTTCTACTATGATTAGTTTATTTACAGGGATAGTCAAAAGTTTTCCGATACATTACGCCCAATGGAAAAAAAATGTTTCAAATGAATTTTAAAGATGTTGCACCCTGTTAAACTTATTCAAATTTACATGGATTCATAAAGTGCACTAAAGTACGCATTCTGTAAAATATGCTGTCAAAATAACAATTATTATTCATTTACAGGGCCACTCAAAAGAATTCCATTACACAATAATAAAGGAGGGCATAGTATTCATATTTTAATAACGTTAAACGGTTTCAAGTATCATAAAATTGATATACCATAGGCGTAGCCAGCCTCTTGAACGGGGGGGGTGCCCAAATTTTTTAACCTGAACATGTTGGGTACAGACAATATCTTATGTAATAAAACCTAACAAAACGGAACCCCATAAAACGTATCAAATTTCCGTTTTAGACAGGTTTTTGCGGAAGGTATAATTGTGTAGAACTTCTTTTAAAAAGGACCCAAACGCAATTTTTCATTGCATGAAGAAGGATGAGGAATTGCTTAAAACTAAATCTAATGGACAGGGGCGTGCGAAGAGAAAACTGCTCCAGGGGCAAAGTTACAATTTGGCGCCCCCTCCACCAACTTTTTCTTGCAACAGCCCAAAATGACGTTGGTAGTATAAATTTGGCGCCCCATAAAATTCCACGCCGGGGCAGCTGTTCCCTACGCTCCCCCTTTCGCACGACGCTGCTAATGGATAAGAAAAAGATATATAAATATAAATAAAACATGATAGATATAAAATAAAGATATCCGTAAACATAAATCAGTAATTATCACAAGTTTTCATTTCAAACAGCAATAAAATACTAAAATAAATAAGCACGACTTTAATTCCCCCCGTTATTTTGATCAAAGTAGCATTGAAATAACTTGTAGTACTCAATTTAAAGCGAAAAATAGTTCTCATATTTTCTACTCATGAATAAATAAATTTTCCCGTTAAAAAAATGAGCCCGTACGAATGTCAAAATATGATCCCAAAAAACGAAATTTAGCAAACCAACGAACCAACCTTCATATTAATTTGAATTTTGCGTAGCATCGTTTTTATTTTCATAGGAAGCACAGATTTGTACTAGAGATGAGTTCGGGCTCGATTTTTGAAACCCACGCCCGAAAGATTTTTAGCACATTGGAGCACGAGACCATCCGAGCCAAGGGCGGATTTGGAGAGTCCTCAAGGGGGGGGGGGGGGGGGTGCGATTGTAAAAATTGGGATACTCGCATCCTATGCGCGGGTCAGGGCTAATATTTTCACTACGGGTCGGGTTTGGGTCCGGTTAACTTCTATATTTTCTGCGGGTCGGGTTTGGGTCCGGTCGACTTTTTTTTTCAAGCGGGTCGGGTTTGGGCCTATTTGATTTCTACTTTTTTCTGCTGGTCGTGTTAACTAATCAGAGGCGTGTGAACAGAAAATTGCGCCTGAACAAAATTTCAGCTTGCCCTCCCCCCCCCCCCCCCCCCAGACTACTTTTCTTGTGACAGGCAAAAATGACGTTGGTAGTATAAATTTGACGTCGTTTAAATTTCCGGACCCAGGGCGGCCGCCCCCACCCTTTTCGCACCAAGCTGTAACTAATACTTTTTCTGTGGTTCGCATTTGGGTCCATTTGACTTATACTTTTTGCAGTGGATCAGGTTAACCTCTTTTGCTGTGGGTTGCGTTTGGGTCCGGATGACTTCTTTTTTGCTGCGGGTCGGGTTAACTTCTACTTATAATATAAATCATAATAGTAAAGCTGTACAATACGAAGAAAAGTAAATTTTAAAAAATGCATTTCTTAAGATTTCGCTAAACAAATGTGCAACATAAATATATTTTTTACGAATAATAAATAAGATGCCAGCCCGAATTGGGCTCGGAGTGAAAAATTGCACGAATCGTTTGGTAAAAAATAGTTTATAAAATAAAGTTTGGTATAAAATAAAATTGTACTTTATACATAAAAAAAGTCTCATATTTTGTCTCCTTTAACAAGAAAATATTATGGACATGTTAATGAAGTGTGTTTCATGAATAAATGCATGGAACTTGTAGAAATTATTATCGATTATTTGTCAAATCGAAAATTTATCAATTTTCTATAAAATGTGCACATTTTTAACGATAACCATTTCATTCCCTCATAACAATCTTTTGGGATAGGCGTGACCCAGACAATAACATTAAATTAAAAGTTTTAAATTACGATGCTTTTATAGGAATAAAGGAAACACTGCTCAATTGCTTTCTATCGGAATAATATGGAAATTAAATTTACTTACGACCAAAAGTGACTTCGTAAATAGCAGAGTAACAGCTTCAGCATCATCAGAATTCACAAAAAAGCAACAATCACTAAAATTATTTCCATATGAAAAGCGATTACGACCTGTGTTCGCTGGGTACAATAGTAATCTAAATTATGCTCCAAAAGCAAACTAAAATTGGAAGAAAATATCCTCTTCGCATTAAATGTCTAAATAATAATGATAATAAACAACTCTATTACAAAATAAACCTCTGCTACAGACGAAAACCAAACTACAGACAAATTCATTATTCCCGCTTTTTTGTTGGCGCCAGAAACATTGTCGGAAATGGCTAAAATAGATTTGTAGAAGTGACTAATAATTTACTTTTAAAATAGCATTCTAAAGCTAAAATAGAAAAAAAATACAATTTCTGTTTCCCTTCATTCTAATCAAAATGTCAATATAGTGATTTGAAAAGGAACAAGTAATGTTTAAGCGGGGGGGGGGGGGGGGGGGAGGCAAGTTCTTTTAATATTTTCTATTGATTGATAAATAAAATTTATAGGTTTCAGAAAAAATGAGTCCGGGTCCGAACACTGTCTTTTCTCTAATACAGACATTTAGGAAGAATGACTCCAGGCAGGGCTCGACATGGAAGAAAAACAAGTCTGGTCCGACCCAAATCATCAGAAAAAAATAAAGATCAGGCACGGCTCTAAAAGTCAGAAAACCTGACCCAGCCCAAACCTAGGGTGTGCGATCGCCCCTTCGCCATTCCCCCCCCCCCCCCCACCTTAGATCCGCCACTGCATGATTCATGAAATGGCGGCCCGGGCCGCGCCGACATTGGCCTTCAGCCTAAGTCCTATTCCATGAAGATCTCTCATGTTGGTTTGAAAACCTTTATCGGCCCAAGGGAGGGGGCGATCGCCCCATCCCCCCCCCCCCCTTAGATCCGCCATTGATCCGAGCCCGATACAAAAAATATACAAAAATAAATAAATAAAAAATTTAATGATATTTTAAAATTGTTTCAAATGTGATATCCATTTTTAAAATTTTCTTATAAAATTTTCTTATAAAATTTACTGTTAAATAAAAATTTAAATTCAAGCTTATGAAAAGAGCAATTTGCTATCAAATAAAAATATCCTTCATACCTAAAATGATTCCCATATTTCTTGTCCTTTAAGAAGAAAATTTGATGGACATATTAAAGACGTGTAATGAATAAATGGATAGAGTTTATAGAAATTACTATTTGTATGCTGAAGAATCAAAAAATGTTTTCAATTTCCTATAAAAAGTGTACATCTTCAGGGGTGTAGTCGTAAAAAAACCACAGGTTACACGATGGACGCAGAGGGTATATGCTCAAGGCACAGAGTATATTCTAGAGAGTACCTCCTATGGGTTTCATGAGAAACAGAGGGTTATACGGTGTTCCTTAAAAAAATTCAGAAGGTATACCCCAGTATACCCTTCACTACATCCCCTGTACATTTATCTATAATCAATTCATTTCTCTTAACAATTCTCCATGACTGACGGGAACCTTAAAATCAACGCAAATTAAAACATTGATACAGTTATCTTAAAGTTCCGTTGTTTTTATGAGAAAAGAAGAAACATTAATCGAATGTTTTCTATAGGAATAACATGTAAAATATGTTTATTTACGAAGGGAAATCAGTATAAGCAAAATTCATGATGACAAACAGGGAAAAAAATCACAATGCTGTTGTCATATGAAGAACAATTGTGATTCGTGCGCAATCAAATAATTTGCAAACCTCAAGATCTAGTCTGCATCAAAAACGAAGAAATCATTCTCTAACAAAATAAATAAATAAACGATCGAATTAAAAAATATCTTCTGCCTTAAACGAAAATCCAACCAGAAGCTAATTTATTATTAATGAATATTTTGATAGGCGCCTTATCAATTAATCGTCGACGGAAATGCAGTAGACATAAATCTCCTTACTTCACAAATTTTCTTTTGAAGCAACAATCAACTATTGAAACATAAAAAAAAAATATTTTTATTTTTTTTTCGTTTTGATCAAAATAACACTGAAATGATTTGAAAAAGAATAAATAATTTTAAAAGGAAAATAGTAGTTCTTTCAATCTCTTCTACACATAAATGTTTTTTAATTCTCAGAAAGAATGAGCCCGAGCCCCCCCCCCCCCCCCCCCCCCCCGGGCCCGAACACTAAAATGAAAATAGAGCCCGTACCCGCTTCGGACTTCGGACCCGGGTTTGGGCTCAGGCTTTCGAGCTGGGGCTGAGTCTGTCTCATCTCTAATTTGTACAACCTTCCACCCCCTCCGTTCTCCAGGCTAATCAGATGGTGGAATTATCGTTTCACATCTGTATTTCCTTTCATTTTTTTTTTTTTTTTTTTTGCTCCTATCTAGATTTTAGATAACAAAAGCAAAGATGTAAATAGTAATTTCTATCCTTGTCGAGAATTTACTCTAATTTTTTATGGAAATATGCATGCAATAGACAGGTGTTAAAAAAATTCCATAAAGAAACGACTTCAAATTGGGATTATAAAACCAATTTTTTTGATTTACTGTGATTAATACAGATTCTAGTAAATATTCTAATTTTAAAAAAAGATGAATAAAATAATTTTCTTAAAAAGAAAAAAAGAAAGAATCAAGGTCTCTTCTTTTATCACATTTCAAAACATAGACTGTTAGTTTTGATTAACTAATTGAACTAACTTTGCTTACATTTTCCTTCTTTTTTCTTTTCTAAATTTAGATTAAAAAAAAAATCAATCTTGGATCTCGAGCGGGGGGGTGCCCGGGCACCCAGGGCACCCCCCCTGGCTACGCGCATGTATACGTCGATGAGACTTAATATATAACGCATAATATGAAGTCCATAGTTTTTACAGGGACACACAAAATATTTCAAACCATATATTTTTATCTGAAATACTGTGTATTATCAATGATAGCTGATGCATGGTTGAAATGCTTTTTCATTTATGATATGAGCTTTTAAGTTTTACAAAATGTCTGTAAATTATATGGTGTATATAAATGTTATAGTTGATATATAGGGTTTCACAAAAGAGCTCATAAATGTTACTGAATATGACAGTAATTAATTTAAAGGTAGTAGTTATGCATTTTTACGTTGAACTGCTTTCAGTTTACTAAGAAATGTTTGTAGAATATAGATAAAATGATATACAGGGTCACGCAAAGATTTAGCAACATAGGCATCCATATGTGATAATTTCTGGAAATGTGATTTAAGTAGCTTTAAGAATGTGTTTGTTTCAACTAGATTTTAACTAAATACTGGCATGTAGTAAAGATACTTGATAAATTACAGGGTTGAACAAAAGTATTGAAGTATTTTCCATCTATTAGAATAAAGTGCTGCAAGAGAAATTCCAGCCAGTTAGGCATTTTCTTGTTAAACTAAATTTCCCCATTATATTGTATATATTTATCAACCGACGGATCAAATACAGGGCTGTTCAAAAGTATTTCAATACATATTTGGCTATGTACAGTAGCATCTTATTTCCCTAAATAGCAAAATTTTGTTAAAGATTTCTGGAAGCGTTGGAAAGTGTTTCATAATCTATGCTTAACGCATGATTTTTCTTACTTGTTTTTTTTTTTTTTTTTTTTTTTTTTTTTCACAAAAATGAAATCATCCATATTAGTAAAATAATAATAATATCTCAAAAACTAAATAAAATTTAAAAATTCTAATACCAGTTTCGAGATTTGTGAATCAATACAGATTTTTTATGTTAATTTCATCGCATAATATTTCATATTTTATGAGAAATAGCTTTGAAACATAATCTGTCATTAAATCAATTGCTTTATAAATTCATTTCATTAGGATTATATACATATAAAGTAGAAATATTTACATAATAATAATAATAATAATAAAAGGCAGATTCCAGAAGTTTAAAATTAGAGATTAGTTGCAAAATTCAAACTTAGTATTGATCTTAATGTAAAGCTCTCTTTTTTGACGAATCTTATATGTTCTATTTTTCATATTCTGATTAATTTCAGCCAATAATTTTGTACTTCTTTATGCCTTATTGAGTCTTCTTCATTCTACAAAAATTTGATTAAATTGAGTTTCTAATAATTGAGTGTTGTAAAATAGTTTTAAAATAAAATCTCATTATTCAGGCAATTGTTTGATAGATTATTACTATTTTCAGTGAACATTTATTTGATTATAATCACTGAATAAATAAAAGTAACCAATTAAATAAAATGTTTAGCATACATCCCTAATACATACAATTATTTAAGGATGCATATTATATTCCTAAAATAAATGTGAAAAAAGTACGGAATCCTGAAATGTACTTTTTGTTTCTTACATGGAAAAAAAAGATATGAATAATCTTTCTGTTATTATATAGTGCAGTCATCATAAAATATTTGTATATATATATATATACTAGCTGTTACCCGTGACGTCGTTCACGTAGCATTAAAAAAAAAAGATAAACGCTTTAGTTAAACAAAACGTTTCATTAATAATAATTTAAAATATATATAACACATGTCTTATAGGAGGCTATGCAGTAGTTTTTTTTATAGGGGACTTAAAGAACTCGGTCAAATAAAATGAAAATGTGTTAGATAATATGAGCAATCGCGAAAATGAAATTGCAACCACTTATACTGTAGAACAACTGTAACGCACCCCAATTGTACACAAATCATGTTGTAGTGTATTTCAGAATTCCATATCAAAGAAAGAAAAATCATATGTTAAACCTAGGTAATAAAAAAAATCCAACATTTCCATAATACATAATTTTGCCGGTCCATTCTTTTCTGCAGCTGTGTATATGATCTATGTGTTTGTAAATATTCTAAATACAATGTTAAAATTTTGCTTAGTTAAAATTATTGAATTCATATTTCCAGGAATCGCTATTGCACAGGTGACCATATATCCAGTTTATTGTATAGTCCGATACATGATTTATTCAAATTCTACAAACATCTCTTATTATACTAAATGTAGCTCAACTTCAGGATGCATTAGTTTTTTTTTAAATACATACGATAATTGTAAAAGCTCTTCAGCATTCTTTTTTAATAGACCATACTTTGGATACAATATCTGAGATCTGGACACAAGTCCAAAATCTCTTATGCGTCTGTGTAAATGAACAACAAATGTGATGCAAATCATACTTAACTGCAAGCATATTGTAGTAAATTTCAGTATTTATCATTGTATTGATTAATCTCAGTATGTTAATTTCATCATGTTTGAAATAGTGCAACGCAATTAAAATACGCTGAGAATATTTTTCCTCGTGGACTATATTACCGAACATTTTTCTGTGATCTTGTAAATGAATGTTAAATCTTTTCACCCCATTTTCTATAGAAATCCTGTTTTAGTGCATTTCAGAAACTGATATCAATTTCAATATTATTAAAATAACCTTAATAAAAAAAACATTATTAAAATGCGCTGCAAATGTTTTTTTCCTCACAGACCATTATATATTGAAATACTTTTGAGCTCCCTGGCACACTATAAGTACTACACTTAACATACTCAATGGTAACCATGTTCTTGTGAACTTTAAAAATGCATGTAAATTTCATTGCATTTAAAATTATGTAACATTATCAAAATACACCAGAAATGATTTTTCCTCCTTAAACCATAATTTAAAGTCTCCTTATGAGTGCTCCTGTGATTCAGCTATAATTGCTACCTGGCGCATTTTCAATGCCGCACATGCCCATGGCAAAACTCAATAACGTAAGTTATTTTAGTATGAATCCTACTATATTTACTCAAGTTGAAACACGGACAAACAGACGGCAGACTCCAGGCACTCGGCATCCGGTATACAGACAGGCTGAAGTCGTAAACACTTTTAGACCATGTTAGAAAGTGTCAAAATGGAGGTAGTTTCCGTAAAACGAAAAAAAACAGTGTTAGGAAAAATCTACTTCAAAACTGTGTTTTAGGTGGCATTTTTGTATAATTTGTACATATATGTTTTGCATACCATAAAACTTTATAGAAATTTATTGTAAAAAAATATTCTTAAAAGTGACAATATATTTTTACTTTTTAAGAGCTAAAAAAAAAGTGGAATTAATATGCATTTACAAACCTGTTTCCAGCACACTTCGAGTGCATTTTGCGAAATTGAGATATTGACTGAGGGAATGTATTTTCTCACAATTACATTAAATCTTTAGATTTAAAGCCCGATTGTACATTTTTAAAGTGATTTTTATTTATATTTGAAGAATTGAACAATTTTAAGAATTAACACACAAAAATATATTTTTTTAATTATTAGTTGAGTTTTTCTTACTTTCTAAGAATGGTAAAAAGTATTTTTCATTGATCATTACGTTATTTATGAAATGTATAAATTATTAACATTTTCTAATCATTTAATACTTAATCTTTAAAAAACTTATTTCATTTTAAAATTAAATATTTATACTAACCACGATCAGACGATAAACTTAATTTTTTTTAAATAATAACTTTTGATATCATAATTCAATTTCATTTCATTACAACATCAGAGCATATTTATTTTATTTTTAATATGTGGCGTCACAGTCGTCTCTTTTTAGCACTTACTCTAAATTACATTGTGTTATTAAAATGAAAACTCGAAAACTTATATTTTGTTTCAGATATGACGTTACATTGATAAGTTTAAAATTCTTAATGGAAAGTAGTCCTGTGACGTCACAATTGGTAAAAAATTGAATTGTATTGCCTCGAACCGAAAGAAAGAAAAAGGTTCATTTTGATTACGGATTAATATCTGGAAAAACTACTAAAATATTTATTTTCTTGTGAAGTCTTCTAAGTGTAAAAGAAATTTTACATAATCGTCTGCCTGATATAAGAAGAAAAACAGTATTCTTCTGACGTCACAATTGGTAAAATTGCGGTTTTTAACCTCGAACCGAAAAACAGAATAAGGTCCATTTATTTAATTCATTTTGTTTTATCACGTGAAAATCTTTCAGTTGAAAATTAATTACAGAAGATAAATAATTATTCCGGTTTTTTTATTTTTTGGCAACGAAAAAAGAAAGATGATTAAATATTATGGAAAATTTTTCAATTTATTCTGTATGAAAAATAGTGAAATTTTGAATTATTAAGAAAAATATTTGAATAAAATAAATAAAAATTGGCCTATGTTCATTTCAAGCCAATAATCTATCTATATACAAAAATTCAAAGACATTAATCCATCCGTTTTGAGGCCAAGTTCATTCCAATTTTCGGACACACTTTCACATTTATAATATATATAAGGATATATTTGTATATATGTTACAGGCCAAACCCGATTTTAGGCCAAACTAGATTGGCCTAGGCCAAACCGGTCTATTCTAATGCTCATCGGATAAACTAGTTTATCCTAACGCCCATCAGATAAACTAGTTTTTCCTAGGCCAAACCAGTTTATCCTAACGCCCATCAGATAAACTAGTTTTTCCTAGGCCAAACTAGTCTATCCTAAAGCCCATAGGACAAACCAGATTTTCCTAGGCCAAACTAGTTTGACCTAACTCTTTTAGGGTAAACTAGTTTAGACTGCTGTTTATTGATCTGAACTAGTTTGTCCTAGGCCGATTCATTTGGCGTGATTTTATTGAATTCAATGACTGTCTCAACGCCAACATTCTTGTTTGTCCTAGGCTGATCTAGTTTATCCTAGGCCAATGCAGTTTTACGTGTTTTTAGCTCACGGGCGCCAAAGCCAGAGAAATAATGGGCACAGGTTCTGTATGTATGTATGTACGCATGTATGTACGTATGTGCGTACGAATGTACCTGGCAGCCCGGTCAGGCGAGGCTCTGGCCTGGAAATTCCGGCCCGTGCAAACCTCTGACAGTATTCTACAACCCTTCGAATAAAATACATTATATAAGGGAGATGACAAAACTACTTTGCACAAGGTTAGCTATGGAGCAGTAGTCGGGATAAATATTAAGTGAATATTGCCCAATTAAAGTGATGGCTTTGCATTCACAGGCTGTTTACACTAATTGTGTATTACAGCTTTATTTTTTTTTTTTTAAGAATAACACCCTCAAAAAATAAAGTAAGTTGGATTACTTTTTCCTATTTCCCCCAATTATACTTAACCATTGAACCCCCAAAACTAATCACAGATACGCTTTATAAAATTAAACAATTATCTAAAATTTGAAGCAAATCAGATAATTCTGCTCAAAAAACAATTCATCTGATTTAAGGAGGGTAATCTCCCATTCCTCCCTTTATATTTAATCATTAAACCCTCAAAACAATTAAGGATTCGATTCGCCTTAAAAAACTCTATTCAAAATTTTTGGCAAATCGGATAAATTTACATAAAAACCTATTTATCTAATTTAAGGAAGGCAATAAAACGTCCACTACCCCATTATACTTAAACAAAAGGAAAATTCAAATTAATTAAAGAAGTGCCTGATCAAATAAATTCATGTCCAAAATTTTAAGCAAATTTGATAATTCTGTATTATAACCAATTTATATAATTTAAGGAAAGAAATAAATTGTAAGTTTCCCCCTTATATTTAACCGAAGAACCATCGAAATTAGTCAGTGAAGCGCTTTATTAGAATGAACAAATCCAAGATTTGTGGCAAATCAATTAATTCTGCATGAAAAATACATTTGCTAAAATTAGGTGGGATCCCCCGGTTTTCTCGTTGTTTTTATTCAATTAACCCCCAAAACTAATTAGGGAAGCGCTTTACCAGAATGAATTTATTTCTAAAATTTGAAGCAAATCAGTAAATTCTGCGTGAAAAAGCATTTACATAAATTATGGGGCGTTACTCCCATTCCCCCCCCCCTCACTTTATATTTAAACAATGATCACTCACAAGTTATCATGGAGGCCCCTCAAGGGAATGCTCCTATATCTAAAATTTGAATAAAATATGCTAATAATGCATGGATACCCATTTATTTGAATTAAGGGAAGGGGCAAATCAGCTTCTCGTTCACCCCCCCCCCCCCCCCCCCACACACACACACACACACTTATTCTTCTCCAATGACCTCCAAAAGTAATCAAAAAAGCTCCTTATAAGAATAAACCTATATTGAAGTTTGATGCAAATCGATTATTCTTATCAAGAATAATTGCGTTATGTACTTACGTACATAGATACAGAACCTACGGGCACATTAGTTCTCAGGCTTTGGTAGCCTTATGAGTTAAAAACATGTCAAATTACATTATTTCTATCAAGAGTTATCGCGTTACGCACATACGTACATACATACGTACAGAGCCTGTGAGCTCATTATTTCTCTGGCTTTGATGCCTGTGAGCTAAAAACGCGTAAAACTACATTGGCCTAGGGTAAACTAGATCAGCCTAGGACAAACAACAATGTTGACTTTGAGGCGGTCACTGAATTCAATAAAATCACGCCAAATTGAATTGGCCTAGGATAAACTAGTTCAGACCAATAAACAGCAGTCTAAACTAGTTTATCCTATAAGAGTTAGGCCAAACTAGTTTGGCCTAGGAAAATCTAGTTTGTCTTATGGGCCTTAGGATAGACTAGTTTGGTCAAGGAAAAACTAGTTTATCTGATGTGCCTTAGGATAAACCGGTTTGGCCTAGGAAAAACTAGTGTATCCGATGGGCGTTAGGATAGACCGGTTTTGCCTAGGAAAAACTAGTTTATCCGATAGGCATTAGGATAGAACGGTTTGGCCTAGGCCAATCTAGTTTGGCCTAAAATCGGGTTTGGCCTGTAACACACACATATATATATATATATATATATATATATATACAGTAGACTCCCTCAAATCCGCACTCCTGAAATCCGCAACTCTCTAAAATCCGCACATATTTTATAGATGTAAACAATGAAACATTCAGTTCAGATGTAGGTGCAAAATTTGACTTTTTTAGTTTTATATCAATTCCATATATTTTAAATTTGTAATTTCTGTTAAGGTTATTGAATTCATGTTTTTTCATGAAGAAAGAATAATTTATTTCTGAAAAAAAATCAAGATATTGTTGATATCATTGGTAATGACAATCTTATCAAATATATTTATGTATTAATCAAGCTTTTTCAGTTATTAAATCTGGCTAAACTGAAATAGAGCTTCATTATTTTATGATCTTGATGTGAATTAGTTATTTACCTTTAGGCAAGCTTCATTGAATAATTTAGAAAAAACACATTTCATCTTAATAATGAATATTTAATTGTACATTATTGGTTATTAATTTGATCTTTGCTTTTACTATTTTTATCATTTTAAAAGCTGTCTAAATTTTTATTATTTTAGTTTATTACTTATTTTAATATTTTAGCATATTGTAAGCATTCATTATACTTTTAATTTTGTTATTAATTACATTCAAATTACTTTTAAAAATATATAAACAAAACAATAACCAGAAATCCGCAAAATTCTAAAATCTGCAAAACCTCTGGTCCTAAGCTGTGCGGATTTGATATATGTATATATATATTCATATTCTTTACATAAATCAATATTCAAAATATATTTGATTAAAAATTTAAATATTAGTTGATTTTTAAATATATATTGTTTTCATAAATCTATTTTCAGATTTTGATTTGTATGTAGTTTATATAAATACTTACAAAAACTAGTATGCATTTTGTATCATACAACTATATTTGTATTTACCTCTTAGTAAATCAGCTTAATAAACTTTTTAATCTATTTTAGGCTCTATTTTTTGTATTTCTTTTCACCAATTTTAATAGTTTGCTTTTTTTTCTATTTTTCTGTTTAATTTGCATTTACCCCTTTTTTATTTTTTGTTTGATTTTACAATTGTATAAGAATTGATTATTTTTATTTTTTCAGTTTTTTTATGCTCATCTTCATTATATTCTTGCACAAATGTAAAGGTATTTTGCATGAAATTTATTTTTTATTTTGCATTGCACGCTTTTGTATAATTTCATTTCTTTTCTTTTGCTTTGCTTTGTTTTTTGTCATTGACATAGGTTTGCTCTTTGGTACTGATGATTGGTGGGATAAAAATATTTCAGATGTAGATGGTTTGGGAAATTCTTTACCTGGAGGACAGTTATTGGCTGATTATCGAAGACTTGAAAGAGCAATTATTAATACTCAGAATAATCCAAATATAGAAGCAGGTATGTTTAGTAAATTTAAAAAAAAAGGATTATTTGAAATCAGAATTTTTTTATTTCTATTCTGTTTCATTTTTAATCGCTTAATTGTTTTGACTATACAGTAGAATCCCACTAATTCGGACCCCATATCTGGATCTCTGCATAATCCGGATCAGTCTGGTCAATTTTTTTTTTCAAAGTTTGAAAAGCGATTGGCAAAATTTTGATAACATTAATTCATTTCATTTTTGTATTTTGAATAAAAAAGTCTCTTCTGAAATATTTTCTGAAACCTACCTTAATCTTTTTCATTTAAAATTTTTGAGCTTACATTTCAAAGAAACAACAATGCATCACTTAAAGGCTGTAAGCAGATTGCTGAGAAGTTTCTCCGAAAATAATGGAATAATTTATGGTCTACAAATTGTGATTTCTTGGACAACAAGCAAGCTCGAAACAGAAAGAAGAATAAGCTAGAATGAAAGGGAAATTACATGTGAAGATTTTGTGAGTATGTTAAAAGAAACTGGTGATTGCTTAGATGTTGATATCACCGACATTAACAACTGAATGAAACAGAAGATAATGAAGTTTATGCCTCACTTACAGATTGTGAAATAATTGCATTCTGTACAACTGAAGAAGTTGAAAATGAAGATGATTCAGACCAAAACACTATCAATGATGATCATCAAAAGTTATTAGCTATAATGAAGCAACAAATCATTTACAACAATTAATGATTTATTTTAAACATCAGGTAAAGATACACAAAACAAACTAACTATGCTCAAGCAAATGCGTGATTGTGTGGCCTGCAAAAATTATACAAAACTGGCACAGCAGCAGATTTTATAATTACAAAATAAACATTTTTACTGTCTGTAAGTATTCAGTATGTTTAATATAAAGGTGATTTTCTGTAAGGATGTTTCATTTCCTTTTTTTTTTTTTTTTTTTTTTTTTTTTTTTTCATTCTCTGAATAATCCAGATTTTCAAAAATCCGGATTGGGTCTGGCCCCAATTAATCTGAATTATCGGGGTTTTACTGTATAATGTTCATGCACTTGGAAAAGGGCTTGAATTCATTACTGAATAAATTTCAAAATTAGGATTATCAATAATAATAAAATATTTATAATAATTAATGGTTTAAAATATTTATAATTAATATTATGAAAAAGATAATTTTGTGAAAAGAATCTGATATTATGAAAGAATATTTTCATAGTCTTAATTCAAAAATTAAGTATCTTAAATGTCAAAATGATGCATTCTATAGAGTTACAATTACTAAATTAATGAGACAATGAAGGAAGGATAAGCAAGTAGGGCTCTCCTTATGAAATAAGATTTAACAGAAAAAAAAAAATGCCTTAAAGTGTAGGTGCATGTAACGTGTTTCCATTATATTTAAAGAGATAGATCTCTTGAAACTATTTAAAATCTTATTTTCAGCACTTTTTATGTGAAATAAATTAAACTTGTAGTTGAAATTTCATGTATCAGATAAAATAAATTCATAATAAAAATACTACTTGCAAAGTTATGACATTCTGATCTAATATATAGATATACTAGTTAGAAATGTAATCCATCCTTATAACACTTCTTGTGTGTGTGTATATATATATGATTTTTTTTTTTTAAATATGAACCATCAAATAGTAAAAATGAGAAATGATAGTCTTTTGAACAGATCATGTAACAAAAAATTGCACACACTTGAATGGGTAGTGTTAAAGTATTCAAAAAGATATTTTAACACGCAAACTTTCAGAATATAATGTAAACACCAAATATCACTTTAAAATGTATAAAAAAGAAGTCAATTAACCTCTTAAACTTAATTTATTTAATGGTAAAGCCTTTTACATTTTCCATAAAATATATTTAAACATAAAAAAAAAAATACAATTTCTTTCCACATTACATCATGTACAAAAAGTGTCACAAGAATTAAAGATGAGAGGATAATAATAAAATAAGCATGAACAATAGATTTAACATCCTCTCACCTTTTGATTTGTATATTATAATCAAAAATTTATATTAAATAAATGCAACATTAGCACAAATGTCATAAATTCAGTCTTTCTGGAATCTTTATCATTTTACCAGATCTCATCTTTTTTAATTGGTGATGCATCTTTTGTAAATTCAACTGGTTTAGGAAAAATATTTTCAGTACAATCAGTCAATGGCACTTTGAGAGGGTAAACTCTTTGAAACTAGGTTGAATCCTGTGAATGAAACATTTGTAACTTCAAAAGGAGGTACTTATCCATCTTGGCCACAAAAAAGTTCTGTAACTCTTCCTAATGGCCAATTCATTCTTTTCTTGTTATCTGCTCCTACCAAGACTATATCGTCTACAGCAGTTGAATGTTAGAATTGTCTCCCATTTGGTTGTTGCATAAGAAGACCTAAATATTTTGATTTAAATTGATTTCTGAGATCCTTTTACAATTTTTGCCTAGTTTAAGTCTTTTAGTGACAGAACTTTCTTCAGTGGTATCGGTGCCTGGTAAGCCATATTCATGAAAATCTTTCAAAAACATGTCCAGAGATATGGGTTTGATGGACTCCTTCTGTGACATGTAAGTTAGTGATTGTGAATTTATCATGTTTTTGCAATCAGTCAATACAGTTATCCCTTCATAGTTCAAACAGGCTTGTCTTAAGACTCTTTTTAATAGATCTTTCATCATTCTTTGAGCTTCTCCCACCATCTTCTTCACCAAAGATTCTAAATTCTTTGAATTAAATCTTATATTGATGATACATTTTGGTAAAATAGTGCTCACATTTCTTCTTACCATCAAAACATAGTATTTTTCTTTAAGCAAATTCAAAAGAATCTGAGGACTTATATGGTAATTTTTGTGATAGTAATATAAAACCAGTTATTTCATAATTTCATGATCTGAAGGAACAACTATAGGTATAAGGAAATCCAAATCATCTTGTCTATGCATAATTTAATTTTTACATGTACAGTAGAACCTAAGTTAATTTCTATCCTCAAAAATATAATAGCAGTATACACATACTGATTTATATTGAAGTGTGTGAAGAGTACAACCTTTTAAATTATCTGGGTGAAATGAATCTATCTATAAATCTGAATTTCTTGTAAAATATTTAATTCACAAAACCATTCAATTAATTCATCTTTTATATCACCAATATTTACTTCATCCCAAGAGATTCCTTCTTTCCATGTTTTCTGTAGTATCATCTTGGGACATATCATAACAACAGCTGTAAAACCAATTGGATCAAAAATTTTAAGTGCAACTGACAGTATAACTCATTTTGTTAATTTCTCTTTATTTAATGTTTCATTCAGCTTACGTTAACTTTTAAAAGTTCAGGTATCTGTTCCATTGTAATCTCAGTATAGCAGTATCTTAGCTATCTTCGTTATTGCTTCTTTCTTCTGTCTTTTCCCATACTGTCAAATCAAATCCATTTTTAGCTATGAGATTTAGAATCAGTAATTAACCTTTCCCTTTCTTTCTGTGTGTGGTCACTTAATCATATAGTCAATATAAAAGTTCTTCAATTGTTGTTTGATATCAGGGTCATATTCATCATTTTTAATATGTTCTGTGGTGCAAGCGAGAAGAAAAGAGAACTTTTGACTCCTAAACACATTTCTAGTATGTGAAAATGTTCTAATATTCCTTTCTTCTGGATCGTTCCACCACAAGAAATGCAAATAGTTCCGATCTTCTTTACAAACAGCAATTAGCAAAAATAATTTGATATTAGCTACAATACAACATTTCTTTTTTTCTAAATCGTCACAGAATGTCAAGAATTAATTCAATAAGATTATCTCTGCAATGTAAACACTGATTTAAAGATGGATGGTTTTGTATTTTATCTGATGCGTCAAACACTGAACAAATGGGAATTGCATAGCTGCCAACTTGTATGGTTTGGCCGTACAATGTACATATTTTGTTCTGAGTGTACAGTTGTACGATAAACAGTACGATTGTACAGTTTTGCATGCAGATAAAAACAATCGCAGAGAAATGCAAACTCCCTGGAAAGTACAGTGAAAAAACGCACATTTCGTCAGTTTTGCGGAAAAAATGCCGATTTCGTGAAAGTTCCTCGGAAAAATCACAAGATTTGTCAAAAGATCGGTGAAAAGTGCAAGTTTCGTGAACAAATCACACACAAAAAAATCGATTTTGTTAAAAGATCGCGGATATAATGCCGATTTCATCAAAAGATCATGGGGATAGAAATGCTGTTTTTATGAAAAGATCTCTCGCAAAATCACAAATTTTGTCAAAAGATCGTGAAAACAATGCCGATTTCATCAGAAGATCGCAGAAACAACTCGGATTTCGCCAAAAGATTGCAGAAAAAAACGCAGATTTCACCAAAAGATCGCAGAAAAAACGTTATTCGTCTAAAGATCAAGGATGAAATGCCAATTTTGGCTAAAGATCGCAGATAAAATGCCAATTTTGTGAACAGAACTCTCAAAAATTCATATTTTTGCGCATGTAAAACTTTTTTTAATGGAATAATTTTGTCCAACTTCAATATATTTTAAAATAATTTTTAGATTTAAAAACTATCTGCTTCAATGTATTTATCAAGCATTTTTTATAATAATACTCATTTTCTTACTTTTATTTGCAGTAGTTTTTTTAATATCAAGAAAGAAAGACCTAGTCACAAAAAATTCATTGACAGGAGCAGTGATAGTGTTAGTTACTTTTTTTAGAATCGAGAAATTGTAAGTGAATATAAATAAATAAAATATGCATCCACTTTTTAAGTGTGGTCAGTTTTTTTAAGTTTTAAAAGTTTTTAAATAATGCATGTGTAGTTTGTGTAAATCGTAATTACTTTGAGTTTATAGGAATCTAACAGGAACAAATAAATAAATGAATAAAACTCGTTGTATATGCCAATCCTAAAACTTTCTTCTATCTCATACGTCTTAATATTTAAAAAAAAAAAAAAAAAAAAGCAGTTGCTAATGTTAATACTGCTATATTATTAGTTCCATCTATACCAGCTTTGTTTTCATCTTAAATTTTAGCTTCTTTCAATGAATCTGAGTAAAAAAAAGAGTTATTTTGATATTTATTAAAATCAATTGTTTTTTATTCTGTTATATCAATTATTAGCGAATAGCCACCTTAGCATGACATGAGTTTCTGTTGCTACATGAAGATCAAATGGGCAATAGAACTAAAAAAAAACAGAGACAATTATTCAAAATTCGTTATCACAGCGCTGCTTTACAGCAGAATATTTCCAAATTCAATGTGAACTTGCTGGCTGTAGCCAAAAACATACACAAAGAATTTGGCTCAATTCTATTCATCTTCTTTTACTTCAGGATTTTCCCCACATATGAGATTTTCCTTAACCAAAAGCCTTGTAATTTTTTTCGCCAATCACTTCTGTTTTCCGCCTTTGCCTCTTTGAGTCCATAATTTACAGTATTTTGTTTCAGGTTATCGCTCTGTTTTCTTGGTTTTCCTCTTCTGTTCCTTCCTTTTGGTTTCCAGTTCATTAGTGATCTTGGCAATCTTCTGCTTTCCATCCTTTTTGCATGACCAAACCATCTCAACCTTCTATCATCTATCTTTTGCGTAATATTTGTCTTCACATTTAATTAATTTCTTATTTCGATGTTTGTCTTTCTTTCCAATTTCAATGTTCTTGCTGCTCTTCTCCAAACATCTATTTCCATTGCCAATAGTTTCTTTTCATTTGCCTTATTTATTGTACAAGTTTATATTTGCTTTTGGTTTGTAGCTTTGTATTTTTTTTTTTTCTATCAGTTAGGTTGCTGGCCCAACACTAAAACTTCCAACTTGGAGGACCAGGGTGTTATTTTTCATGTGACACCTTCCCTTCGAATTCCATATCGATTCTATTCATAATTTTTCAAAGGTAAAGTAAAGAAAATGGCACAAAAGTTGCTATTTCAGTGATCCTTTTTGGCAGAATATTCTCAAAATCAAGGAGAAACTACTGGCCACAGCCAAATACCTATACAAAAAATTTGGTTCAGTTGTATGCATAGCTTCATATGCGTATTGCTGGCACAATAATTAAAATGACAAAGACATAGCTATTATAACACCCCCTCCTGCTGGAATGTTTCCAAATCAAAAATGGACCTGCTGGTGATAGCAAAAAATATGCACAAAAAATTTGGTTTATTTCTATGCATAACTTCATACACTTTTTGTAACTGCAATAGTGAAAATGGTATTGAAATTTCGATTATAGTGTTTCCTTCTGACAGAATATTTCCAAACTAAAGAAGAATCTGCTTGCCGCAGCCAATGTATACTCAAAAGAATTAGTTTAATGCTATGCATAACTTCGTGCACTTTCTGATGATAAAATAATGAAAATGGCACAAAAATCACAGTACCTTCTTCCAGCAGAATTTTTTTTTTTAATTTAGGGAGGAACTGCTGGCCATATTTCAAAACATACCAAAAAAATTAGGTTCAATTCTATGCATATCTTCATACTTTTTGATGGTACAATGATGACATTTGGACAGTTTGTATAAACATGTTTTTTTTGGTATCTCTGTCCCCTAAGACATGTACATCAATCAAAAACTGTAAGTCAAAAAAAAATTTCGATTGCAATACTTTCTTCTATTTCATCCATATTATTAATTCCTGAAAATTGCAGCTTAGCAGTGTCACCGGTTAGGTGGTTTACAACAAAATCTAATCTTATGTCAACTTTAACTGAATCTCAAGTTTGTTGAAAATCTGTACCCTAGTTTCTGAGATACTGCTATTTCAAAATATTCAATTTTTATATGGCACTGAGTCTGAAGTTTGATGAATATCCATGCGTTTGTTTTTGAGGTAGAGCTATTGCAAAATCGCAAAAAATGTTGTACAGAACCACTTGTAAGGCGATTTATATATATATATATAAAACCCAGAAATTTATATCAGGGAATAATAGAATTTGAAATTTGATGAAAAGTGATGTATTAGTTCTCTAAATAGAACTATTGTGATATTCATGAATAATGCGGCACAGCAGTACCACCAAATGATTATCACCAAAAGATGAATGATTATCACCAAAAGATAATCAGCACCAAATTATATCAAAGACTAACTGAATCTAAAGTTTTATGAAAATCTGTGCATCAGTTCTTGATGGAATAATGCAACATAGCAGCACCATCTGTTGAGCAATATACACCAAAAATTAATCAACTCTAGTTTATATCAAAGTCTAACTGAATGTAAAGTTTTGTGAAATTCTATGCATTAGTACTTGAGATAGCACCCACAGAATTTTTGTCATATACAGAGTGACAGTGACATACAGACTCACAGACAGACATTTTCTAAAAACCATCAAATTGTGTTCAGGACCTTCTAAAAAGTATGAATCCATCAAAAACCAGAAGTTGAAATTTTTAACAAATCCAATGTTTTCTTCTTGTAAAGATAGAAAAAACTAAAAATATAATATATAATAATATATTTTTTAAAAGCTTTTGATTAATTTGAATTTTTACTTTATTCAATCTTTACAAGAAGAAAGTATTAAATTTGCAAAAATTTTCAAATTCCATTTTTTGACAGATTTATACGTTTTACAGGTCAAAGAATTTGAAAAGCATGTTTTTACAAAATGTCTGTATGCGACATAAATTTTCTGGGTACTCTATCTGAAAAACTAATGCACAGAATCTAATAAAAATTTAGATTCTGGTAATTCCCGATGTAAATTGATGCTGATTAGTTTTTGAAGTAAATCACTCAATAGATGGCATGACTATGCTGCATTTTTAATGATTTATGCAATAGTTACATCTCAATAACTAATGCACAGACTTTTTACAAACTTCATATTCAGTTAGTCCTTGACATGAATTTATGAGGTTTGCAGTTTGATGTAAATTGCTTAGCATTTGGCACTGCTGTGGTACATTTTTCATAATTTTCGTGATAGCTCTATCTCAAGACTAATGGACATCATTTAATAAAATTCTATATTCAGGTAGTTCCTTATATAGATTGATGCTGATTAGTTTTTAATGTAAATTGCTCAACATGTGTTGCTGTTATGCTTCATTTTTTACGATTCCTGCAATAGCTCTATCTATTAACTAATGTACAAATTTTCATGAAACTTCATATTCAGGTATAGTTTGATAAATATTATTGCTGTTATGCTTTGAGGTAAATCGCCCAACAATTGTTGCTTTTATGTTTCATTTTTCCCGATATGTGCAATAGTCCTATTTCAAAAACTAACGATTTTCATGTCTTTTAGAAGCCTCACAATGGGCATAGATTGCCATTTAATTTTGGTAATGTGATAGTGAATTTTGAAATATTAATATGTACGAGATAGAAAAAAGTTTTGGGATTCCTACATCCGTATAGTTAAACATTTGTTGTCAAAATGTTTCAAAATTTGAACACTTAGCATGAAAAGAGTTAATATATGTAATAAATTATTTTTCAATGATTAAAGAATGAATTTTTAGGTAGAAAGTTTAGCCGAAGAATATTAACTTGCTGCTGGGAGACTGCTTTAGAAGTTCTCTCTGTTCTTTTAAATGGGACCAATTCTTGTGGTATATCTAGTATTATAGGATTCCTTCTTGGAACAGAAGGAGCTAAAGAAGAGCACAGACGAACTAAAGATGCTATCGCTGAAAGTTTAGATGGTTTACAGATTGCAGCAAAACTATGTAATACTCTTGGTAAGATAATTTATATTTGCTGCTGTTGAAAAAAAAATGTATTTTTTGTACTATTTTTTTATATTATGCTACTGTGAAAAAATATAAAATATTGTACCTTCTGTGCTGTATACTCATGATTCATACTCATCATTGGATTATGGGATTCAAGTAAAAATCAATGGACATATTTTAGTTTTAAAAAGCAGGAAACAATGCAAAAAAGTCTCCAATCCTGGGAAATTGTAAAATGTTGCCAAATAGGCTGGCAAAATACTTGTTTGCTGTAGAAAATTTTGTGCAATTGCTGCTATTTGCATATACTTTTTGATGTTGTAATAAAATAAAACTGAGATGCTCCTTCTAACAATCTGAGATATAGAACTGAAAGCTAGCCAGCCTATGATATTGGTTTAAAAAATATCATTAATTCTTGATATGGAAAAATCATGCATAAATGAGAAAATACATCAGGGGATTCTCAGATTTTTGAAAATGAGTATGAACCCTTCTTATTATTCAGCAAAGCTTGTGAAAACAAATCCTGTGTATATTAGGATTTTGTCTTAAACAGAAACTTTCATGGTTTCAGGGCAAACAATATACACTAGACTCACTGAAATCCATAACCCTAAATTCTACAACCTTCTAATATTTGCACATAATTTAAAGATGTAAACAATGGAACTTTCAGTTTGGATATACAGTCAAAATTTGCCATTTTTATTTTTATATCGATTCTATACAAATATTAATCTGTAATTTTCATTAATATTGCTGAATTCAGACTGTTTCATGAATGAAGAATAAATTTATTTCAGAAAAAAAATCAAGATATTGCTGATGTACAAGTAATCATTAGTACTATCGTTAGTAATCACTTTTTTTTTTGGCAAATGTATTTATGCATTAATCAAGCTTAAGTCTGGTTAAACTAGAAATAAAACATCCTTTTTTTACGATTTTTATGTGAATTAGTTGTACACTTTTAAGGCAGTTTCATTGAATAATTTAAGAAAATGGCATTTCATCTTTATCTATAATAATAAAGAGAGAAGGATGTTTGTCTGTGAGTGCTGTTCTGAAGAGACTGCTGCACGTAGAGTTACAAAATTTGGAGGGAAGGTACTTTTTTACATGTAGTTTTGCACCTCGAAGCCCGATTTTCGATTTTTTGTTTAGATTTTTTTTTATAATTTTTTAGGCAATTTTTTAGCGTTATTTTTGCAGTTTTATCCCATAAGTGAAAGGAATATGGTTTCATTCTTTTAACCCAAAATGGCAATTTTTTTCTTTTTCAACAAAGTTTATTCGGAATTTGTACAGCGATTTTTGAATTTTTAACGAATTTTTAATGCGATTTTGAGTGTTTTTTCTCATTTTGCGGCTATTTTTTGAGATTGATAAAAAAAAATCGTTTTAAACTTTTAGCCTAATGCCCTAAATTTTGTGTTTCTTACGATTTTTAATGCGATTTTTAACGGGTTTTTACAGATTTTTGCGTTTAGCATCTATTTTTTTCATAGTTGTTCTATCAAAAACTTGAGCTGTTGAGAATGCAATAAGTAGTATTTTTTGTGAAATCTACCTAAAATGTCAAAAATTTAGGTACCACTATTTTCGAATAGCAATTTCATAAACTATCTTAAATTCTTTCTTAAGACCGCTACCCCTCGAGTTATATATCACCTGATAGGTTATTTAACAGAGTATAGTTTTGATAAAGTTTTTGAAGAATAGAGTGCTCTACCTGGTGGTGGAAAATGGAACTAATAGAACGCTATTTTTTTAAAATCTATAATAATAAAGAGACAAGTTTGTGTGTGTGTCAGCGCTGTTCTGAAGAGTCTGCTGTACATAGAGTTACAAAATGTGGAGGGAAGGTACTTTTATACATGTAGTTTTGCACCTTGAAGCCCAATTTTCAATTTTTTGATTAGATTTTTTTAATAATTTTTTAGGCGATTTTTAGCATTCTTTTTGCAGTTTTATCCCATTAGTGAAAGAAATACGGTTTCATTCTTTTAACCCAATATAGCAATTTTTTTTTCTCTTTTCATCAAAGTTTATTCAGAATTTGTACAGCGATTTTTGAGTTTTTAACGAATTTTTAATGCGATTTTTAGCGTTTTTTCTCATTTTGCGTTTTTTTTTTTTTTTTTGAGATTGATAAAAAGAAAACCGTTTTGTGTTTGTTACGAATTTTAGATTTTAACGATTTTTAAATGCGATTTTCAATGTGATTTTTAACGCTTTTTCAAGATTTTTTGCGTTTAGCAACTATTTTTTTTCATAGATGTTCTATCAAAATCTTGAGCTGTTGAGAATGCAATAAGTAGTATTTTTTTGCAAACTTTACCTAAAATGTCAAAAATTTAGTTACCACTACTTTTGAATAGCAATTTCATAAAATATCTTAAATTCTTGCTTAAGACCGCTACCCCCTCGAGTAATATATCATTAGTTAGGTTGTTTCACAGAGTATCGTTTTGATAAAGTTTTTGAAGAATAGAGTGCGCTAGCTGGTGGTGAAAAATGGAACTAACAGAACGCGATTTTGTTAAAATTTGGAAATGTAACAATGTGATTTATTTTTAATTTTAAAATGGTTTATAATACATGATAAAAAATGTAAACAAAGAATGGTGTGACACATTTCAGGGTGTGTGAAATGAGGGGCGCGAACAAAATTAGGAAATGTAATAAGGAGATCTGTTTTACACTTTAAGGTAGTTTATAACGCATGTTAAAATTTTTAAAGTACTGGCGATGCTCTGGAGAGACCACTGCACGAAGTTATGTATGAAATTTTACACCTTGAAGGCCAATTTTCAGTTTTTTTAATTTAATTAATATGCGAATTTCATTGGGTTTCGAGGCGATTTTTCCACATTAGTGAAAAGGAAAGCGGTTTAATTCTTTCGACCTAAATTAGTGAATTTTGTTCTCTTTTCAATATAATTTATTTGGATTTCGTGCAACGATGTTTGGATTTTTAGTGAATTATTTAATGTAAATTTTGCCACTATTATTCGACATTAGTAAAAGGAATTTTGCTTAAAACTTTCAGGCTGATGTATGTTTTAGCTGTTAAGATTTATGAATTTCAGCTAATTTTAATGCAATTTTTCGAGATTTTTTGCGTTTGATGTCGGATTTTTGTCATTCATGAGATATTTCCAATTACAACGTTTTACCCTATTAGAGTAAATTTTGACCCCTGTGATTTTTTTAATGCAATTTTAGTGATTTTTAATGCACTTTTCAATGTAATTTTTAGAAAATTTTGGAGTTTTATGGTGATGTTTTGATATTCGGAAGTAAAAATTGATTTCAAACTTTTAATCTAATATAATTTTAGAGATTTTTAACGCGATTTTTCAAGAATTGTGTTCTGTGTCGATTTTTTATTATCTATAAAGGATTTCCTTTTACTACGTGATTATCCTGTCGACCAATTTCGCCAAATTATATCAATCGTGAAACAAGCCAAATTATGCAAATAGATGTAATTTTTATGTTAAATAATGAAAGAAGAGATAATTTAGAAAAACATTAATACAAATACATATAAAAATAAGAAGTAAAAACCACTTGATGACGTAACAAACATATGTAACATGTTTAATGTCAAGTGAATATGGAATTTACGATCCGCCATTATTGTAGTTTAATCTTATGGTTTGACCCAGATAGTTTCTTGCTCAACCGGATAATCAAATAGTTCAGATTTCCGATTAGAATGTTTTATCCGTTTGATGAAATTCTGATTACTGCGATTTAAAAAATAACTAGCGATATTTAGTGCATTTTTCAATGCGTTTTTAATGAACTTTTTAATGCGATTCAGTACTATTCTTTTCGATCCCCACCATAGTGGTGTTTTAACAATTAAAAAATTATTTTGGTTTCAAACTTTGAGCCTAATATAGTAAATTTCACCATTTACCTTTTTTTAATTTTGTCGATTTTCAATGTGATTTTTGATATATTTTGTGTTCTGCGTCGATTTTTTTGTAATTCATGTAAAAAAGAATGTTTGCTACGTTTTACACGACTAGAATATTTTTTTTGTTCACGGGATGTATTTACATTTAGTGATTTTTAATGAATTTTTCAATGGTTTTGTATTGGTTTTTTGAATCTCACGGCTATTTTTTGAAATTTCGAAAAGGAAATTAATTTCAAACATTTACACTTCATTTACGAATTTTGAAATTTAGCGATTTTTTAATGCAATTTTTAGCAACGTTTTCATTATTTCTCACGCTTTGCGGCAATATTTTCATTCGTATTTCAGAAATAATTCAGATTATACTATTTTACTTTATTAATGTAAATGTTGTCCCCCGGTATTTTTAAATTTGAAACGATTTGTAGTGAATTTTTTAATACAATTTTTAGATGTTTTCGAGTCCACGGCGATTTTTTCACAATTGGAAAAGAAATTTTGAAATAATTTGTAGCTTAATGTAGTAAATTTTGACATCAATGATTCAAATTTTTTGTGTATTTTCATAAAATGTTTAACAAGTTTTGTGTCGATATTTTTTAACTAATGAAAGAGTTCAGATTTCATGTTTTGTCCCATTATGGTAAATTATGTCCGCAGGAATTTAATATAAATGTTTATTTACTATGGCAAATTTTGTCCGGAATTTTGAATTTTACTGATTTTTAATCTGTTTTATAGTGATTTTTCAAGTTCTGTGACAGTTGTTGACATCCGTAAAAGAATTTCGGTTTCTAACTTTTAGCATAAATAGTACAAATTGTTCTTCACGCTTTTATGAATTTTGCCAATTTCTAATGCGATATTCAATGTAATTTTTAGTTAGTTTGGGGGATTTTAGGTGTTCCGTATTGACTTTTCCTTATTCGTGAACGATTTCCGATTACAATATTTTTGACTGAATATTAAATTATTACAGCCATGACTTTTAAATATTCAGCGATTTTTAATATAGTTTTCAATACGATTTTTAGCCATTTTTTAAGTTCTTTGGCGATTTTCTGCCATTCAGAAACCAATTTTGATTTCAAACATTTTGTTTAATGCAGTTATGTTTTGAATGCAATGTTTTATCTCTTAATATGATTTTGACGTTCCATGTCTGTTTTTTTATTTGTAAATGATTTCCGATCATAATTCCCCCCGGCCCTGCCTTAATATTATTTTTTTAAGCATTGACTTTCAAATATTTAGCTATTTTTTAATGCAATTTCCTATGTGATTTTTAGTTATTTAAGTTCCTAGGCGATTTTTTTAAATTCGGAAATCGATTTCGATTTCAAACTTTTTGTTTAATATGGTTAATTTCTTGATTACAATATTTTATATTATAACAATGAATTTTTACCCTAGGGATTTTTTAATGTTTTATGACTTTTATTACAATTTTCAATGCAATTTTTGGGCTTTCTCAGTCATTTTTTTTATTTATTATTATTTTTTTTTTTTTTAACATTTTTCAAAGGAGTTCGATTTTAAACTTCTAGACTAATAAGAGTTTGGTTTCAAACTTTTATCCTTTACAGTAATTGTTTTGCTCTCTATGATCTACAGCAATTTTTAATGCAGTACGCTTTTTTTGTTTGAGTTCACGGCGATTTTTTCAGATACGGAAAAGGAATTCGGTTTTAAATTTTTTGCTAATATGATAAATTTTCTCCTGTGCGATTAAAAGTTTTTATTGCGATTTTTTAGCGGTTTTTTTCACATTTCAATGCTTTTTATATTATCAAATTAATTAGATTCAAAACATTTATCCAAGTAGAGTAAATTTTGAGTTCCGTGATTTTTGAAAATTTTGCCATTTTTAAAGCGATGTTTACGTTTCTTCGCGACCCGCTTCGATTTTTTAGAGGTTCAATTTTTGGCCGAATTTATTAAATTCTGATCTCTTTTCTTCAAAGTTTATTCGAATTTTGAAACACAATTTTTGAATTTTGTTTTATATTTTTATGAGATTTTTAATGTGTTTTGCGATTTGTAAGATTTTTCCACATTAGTAAAAATAATCAAACTTCAATTTTCTAGCCCATCTCTTTTCAACGAAGTTTAGACAAAATTCGTGCAGCATTTAAAAAAATTTTCGAGGTTTTTATTATGATTTTTAAAGTTTTTTCGCAATTCTTGTTATTTTTTTATGAACCCGGGCGACGCCGGGCAGAACAGCTAGTAATGAATATTTAATTATGCAATGATTATTTTCTTGACCTTTGCATTTAATATTTTAACCATTTAAAAAATATATCTAAACTTTTTATCATTTTAGTTTATTACTTATTTTAACATTTTACTATATTGTAAACATGTAAGCATCCCTTATAATTTTGATTGTTTTATTAATTCCATTCAAACTACTGTTTAAAAAATGTAAATAAAGCAATGACTAGAAATATGCAAAGTTCTAAAATCTGCATATCTACTAGTCTCAAGTTGTGCAGATTTGAGGGAATGCTGTAATATAATTATAGTTAGAATGTTAAACTGTTTGCATTTAAAACAATATAAATAATTCAGATTTGTTTATGGCAACTTCTTTTATAATAGAATTTAAAACAATAAATAAAGTAAAAACACAAATTTAACAGATGTTATCAAACTACATGCTTAAATACTAAAATAATCATAATAAAAAAAGTCGTAATTAGTGAAATCTGGAGTTTTCTTTGACTAATAATTGCTGTCATGTAGATATTAAGGCTAGACAATATATCAAGATTTTAATCTTCCTTAAGTAGTAATGTATCATTTTTGATTATATCCATTCATTAGTCAATACAGTTTCTTATTCAATCAATACTATAAAAAAAAAATTCCAAGAGAAAAAAAGTTTTTTTTTTCTTCCCCCCCCCCCCCCTGTTCCCTTCACTTATCCCACAATCATGACTACAGATCTCCCAAATGCTTGTGGAGATAGAGTTAAAGGTAATAAAAAAAAAATTAGTGTTAAACTTTGTGTTGTAGCAATGAAAAGAGAAAAGCAAAATTTTGAGTAAAAGTAAGGATTACATTACTTTTTTTAAAGTGGAAATCGGCTGAAATGCAAGAGATCCTTATTCAACTGTAATTGTGGAACTTGCATAAGAAATAGTCTTAAAGTTTAAGTTTTTTTTTTAAATTCCTAAATTTAACCCTAGAGTGCATACTGTTGCTGATTGACAATAAATTAATTTTTCTCATCTTATTGTTTATTTACTGTTGCCTCTTGGCAACTTTATGCTTTATGTATTCATTTTGGCCCTATATTTAGGATTAGTTCATAAAAAAATATCACAGATGATGATAGTTGTTTATAAATTAAAAATAAAACTAACTTTTGAAGCCTTCCATTTTGCTAGCAATAGATGATTTCTAAGAAAGGAAAAAATATATATACATAAAATGTTTCATATTGTTTTCTTCCCCCCCCCCCTTTAACTCCCCAAAATATACAGTATGATCTCAGAAACTTGGCAACTTCAAGAATCTAGCATCTAAGTCATTTTTCCTTACCCCCCCCCCCTTCCCTTTTTTTTTTTTTTTTTTTTTTTTTTTTTTTTTTTTTAGACTTTTAACTTACAGGTTAAAGAAAAATAGCAGTTGTTTATAAATTAAAAACTGAATTTGAAAGTCAAAGTGCAAAAAACAAATACTGTATTGATTGTTGTATAAGCTGACCTATAACTTCCAAATGTGAATTTAGCCCCCCCCCCCCCAAAAAAAAAAAAAAAAAAGAAAAAAAAATCAAAAACCTGATTATAGATTGATTCCCTAACATTTTATTTAAATTTTGCACAAAATCAAGACAACAAGATTTTTCTTGTTGATACTAAATAGTAATAAATAAACAAAAATAAATCACTCAATTTTTAATGATAAACTATTAATATTTTTTACAGTCAGTGCTAGAAAAAAGCAACAAAATTGCAAGGGAAAAAAAGTTATTTTTTCCTCTCTTTTCTCACAACCATTACAAAAGACTTCCTATTTGCTTGTGGAGATAGAGCAAAATGTAATCAAAATAAATCTAGGAGAAAAATTAGAGTTAAAATTTGTGTCGCAACAGTGAAAAAAGAAAAGTAAATTTTGAATGAAAGTAAGGGACATGACTTTTTAAGATGATCCTTATTCAACTGTAGTTCTGAAACTTGCATAATAAATAGTCTTAAAGTTTAGGAATTTTTTTAAATGAATTCCTAAATTTAATCCTAGAGTGCATACTATTGCAGATTGACAACAAATTAATTTTTCTTTCCTTACTGTTTATTCATTGTTGCCTCTTAACAATTTTATGCTTTATGTATTCATTTTGACCCTATATTTAGGATTAGTTCATAAAAAATATCACAGATAATAATAGTTGTTTATAAATTAAAAATAAAAATTAACGTTTGAAGCCTTCAGTTTTGCTAGCAATTGATGGGTTTCTAACACAGGAAAAGATAAATATATAGTGGGCACCAGTTACAATGTACTTTTTAATTTAAATTTTGAATAAAAACAAACCAAAGAATTTTTCATCAAAATTTAATGATAAATTATTATTTTTACTTTTTATACATTTTATTAGTATGCATTAAAAAAACAGAATTTTCCATTATTATTTTTTTTTCTTGATTGACTTGCATATAAATTGGACCCCCCCCCCCCCCCCCAAACTAGAATTTGCTTGTTGAAAATTATACGAAATTCCTCATCTTATCTGCAAGTATATATGGTAATTGCCTAAGACTTAACGTGTTTTATTATTATTATTATTATTCAGACCCAATTTTTGTATAATTCTGTGTATAAGTTGAGAAATTTTGAAAGTTATTTCGCTTCAAAGTTGGAGATCAGCTTATACACATGTCTAACAAAATTTCCAAAATTGATATCCTATACTAAAAGAGATGATAAATATAAAAACATAAATACAAATATTTAAAACTGTTTAAATATACATTGCATTACTATGAAAAAAGTCAACAATTATCATTCACTATCCAAGTCATTATCAGAATTTTCAAGCAATTCCTTAAAATTCCCATTCTTTCATTGGTACATCAAGATGAATATTATCAGTATCTAATTTTTCATCATTGCCATCTTCTTCAAAAATGGTATAATCCTAAATTCCTTCCATCATATTCTTGGTGTAATAATCTTTTGAATGATCGGACAATCATTTCTTGTGGTAATTCAAGCCAAGCTTTGTCACTGTGTGAAATTATCAGCCACTGAATTACCTTACTGCTTTGCGAAATTCATGACTTTAAAATTAAATCTCACATTATTAGTCCAGCACTTTTATTAAACCATCTTTCCTTAAACCAAAGTAACAGTTAGTTGTCATGTGAGGTAGAGAAAAATTTTCTCCTTTACAAAAACAGGAGGATAGTTTTTTATGAATGAGCAAGTCATGCACTGCATATAAAAGAACTGCCCCTCCTTTCCCCCAATGGACTGCTACATGTAAGTATTTTGAGATGTAAAAAGGAAGGCCAGTTAAAAATTTCCATTGAAGATATTCAAGAGCAAGGTCAGCTTTTAAATAATGAATTTTTATTAAAAAACATTCTATATCTTGATGTATTGTGACCAATTTTAATTTATCCTTAAATTGCTTTTTTTATGTGTTCATTATACAGTAGAGTACTGCTAATCCATGAACCTGTTATCCACAAACACATGTAATCTGTGATCAATTTATAAATGTAAACATAGAAATTAAATTCCTATGTATAAATGTTTCAATAGTGACCAAAAAAAAAAAAAAAAAAAGTTTTAATCTTTTTTATCTCTCATTGTAGTTTTATGTCACATTAAGTTCTTCTTTTTAGTTTAAAATGATTGTAATTTAATTGGTATATATTTTTTAATAATTTATTAATGCAGTAGTTGTGACAACTCCAACTGCCTAAATTAAATATATACAGCCAGAGCTGCTACAAAAAGAATATCAATATTACAAATTGATTCTAAAAAATTCATATTATGAAAATTAGGTAAGACATAAAGAATTCTTACCTCCAAAATTCCAATTTCTCGAGAAAGTCGGGGTATCGGGGCTCCAAATGTCCTAAGCCTTCTTCGGCAGCATCAGTATTAAGAACTCTTTAACTCAAAAACTTCCTTCAGTCAACCGTCCTTCTTCAGTTTTCATATTTTAATAAAGAACAAAACGAATCACAACATAAATGCACCCACACAATTATTTACAGAATTGGCCGTGACATTTTCACTATTACATCTTTGTTCGACAAAGCTTCTAAATCAACTACAAAATCAAAAGAGAATAAAGTTAATAAACAAATAATGTTCTTAATGGAAATAAACTTGTTCGGCGCATGCGCCACACCTTTACGTCAGAGAGAAAAAACAGAGTTTCATTTTTCACATTGCACTATAGTTTTTAGCCTGACAGGTGGTTTGGATGAAAGGAATATGAAATAATTTCCAAACCCAACAGTAGTACTTGAAAAACACAATTTGAGATAAAGTATTTATTTTAAATTAAAAATGCTTACTTACATATCATATTTAATTAATTATGTTTTTTTTGATAAAGGCAGACTTATAAAATTGGAAAAAATAATGCATTTGAACAATGGTTATTGCTATTTAATGATGCATTATACTGTGAGATCTTAATCAAGCATCTATTGCTAGTTTTGGCCAATAGATGGTGTATCATACATAAGCATAAAATTCTTTAATTTTGCTAGTTCTTGAGGAGTAATTATGAAAATAGCAGTAAAGTGATAAAACTAGCAAAAGCCATGCTTTGTTTGGATTCGCGAAGCATTATTTTATAAAGCATATATTTGAAAGTAACAATATTTTTAATATTATTTTTGCATCTTTATTAAACAAAAATGTTATTTTATGTTTTGGCACATTTTAATTCTACAAATGTAAGTTCAGCCAAATAACTATCAATTTCCTAGGAATTTTCTATTTATGATGTAAGACTGGCATTAAAAAATATTTTCGAAGCAAACTTTTACAAAATATTTTTAAATTTTCAACTAAAAATTCTTTTAAAGATTTTTTTACAATTTCTAGTAGCCACTGGTGTTTTTTAAAGTTATTTGAAATAGGCATGTTTCCAATCTTTGTAATTAACATCAAATAATCTTTGATAGCTATTTTAGAATAATATATTTCAAGAGAGCTTGAAGAAAGTTACTTCTTCAAAATCCTATTTTCTGGAAAAACATTTGAAATCTGCTCTCGTCGATACTATGAATTTTTAACTGTAAAACTTTTTATTCTAATTTCTTCATTTTTATACATGTTAGTGCATGAGAATTTTTGATATTGTAGAATTTTTCGTAAGGATAATTTCTATTGAATGCTTTATTTTAAAGGATTTTCACTCTTGACAGTGTTACGTACGTTTTTAAGCCAACTGGTGCCTGTATATCCTCAATATCTACAACTGCTTCATCTAATGTTAAACCTTGGGATTTATGAACTGTAACAGCAAAAGCTAACTGCAGAAGAAACTCTTTCCTTGAGCAATTTATGCTTCCATTTTTCCATAATTCAATTATTAGGGGAATTGGTACGCACCAATTCTTATAAGTTAAATTACTGTAGTATTCAAATTTATCCATGATTATTCGCGATATCTGGTCTGGTGGCTTGTGATTTTCTTTAATACGTGCATCAAAGTCTAAAGTCGCGTTCACTAAATACTTCTCGGTCCACAAATAAGAACGTAACATTACTTTCGATACAAATGATAAAGTAAGAAATGGTTGAAGTCCATTTGTCATTTCTGAATCAGGCAACTTTTCCTTTAGTACATTTATAAAGAGCTTGAATCGAGGCAACACATTCACGCAATTCTTTTAATTTTTCATTTATATAACAAATTTAACAATTAATTTTATTTGTTTACAATTCTTTTGTTGACACTTTACAAAAAAAAAAAAAAAAAAAAAATTAATAGTATAATACTTTTAAAATTTTAAGTGTCATCTGTGCAAACGATTTTGCTGAATAATAAAAACATATTTTATTTATTAAATTAATCGCGATTCTATCTATAATTACTTACTCAATGATTTATAATTTTTTTTTCTGAAAATATACGCGTTTCATTTTTTATTTATTTGCTAAAATGCGTCCGTATTGGAAATGCATGTAAAATAAATTAAAATAATATTTTTTTAACATTTTACTGTAAAAAAAATTATATTCTGCAAATCTACAGATCATATTTTATTTTTGTGTTTAATTTGAAGCCAAAATATTGAATAGTTTTATTCTAAAGTGTACGACAAATTGTAATTTGAGTGGCCTAGTAGAGGATTCGCTTCGCTCATCCTTATAATAAATTCTGGATTTTTTTTATTTTTGACATTCATCTCTTATCTTGAAGTTAACCTGATTATTTCATTAATAAAACGTACCAGATTCTTTCATCTTAAACTTACTAATGACTTTAATTCCCCCCCCCCTTTTAAAAATCATGATTAGAAATTTAGAAACATTTTAAACACTTATATTAATAATAATATTTGGGATTATTTTAAAAACTTTCATAAACATTTGTAATAACAGAGTTCAAAACAAGACATCTACTAATAAACAAATGGCTGAGTTTCTCAACTGAACTAAAAAAAATTAAGAGAGAACTGGAAAAAAAATCTTTTGATACAAATGGCATTAGGCCGGAAGTATTTAAATATTTTAGAGTAAAAATCTTTAGTTTCTTAGCAAGAATTTATGACTATTTGAAGACTGCAAGATAAAATTCAGCAATGATAGACAGATATCTTGAGACCATTGATGCCATGTTTAAAAATATTTTTGACCTTACTTATGGATAAGCGTGTCACTTATTTTTTAAGAATTAAAAATCTAAACTATGCAAAATATTAATTTTAAAAAGTAGTAAACAAAGATGGAATAGACAGGTCCTGTAATTTGCAAGAAGACTCAAATCTGCATAACATTTAGAATCAAGCTGTATAGATTTAGTAGTCTTTTACTGTACATGTTTTTTCATAAATGGGTTTCATTTTTAAAATGTGCTATTATAATCTGTTACTGCTGAACAAGCATAAAAACTCTTGTGCATGTGTTGTAGATACAGCGACATTTCCCTATGTTCCCTCCCGGAACGACTATTTTTCACGGGATGAAATTTATCATCATAGGCTCAAAACTAATTTTATCTTCATTCAGGGACCATCCCAGTTGAACTCCTGCCACAAGTGACAAAATTTCGTTTTTTTTCAGGTCACTTGAAGGTTTTATTAAAAAAATATTTTGGAGGGTGCATTATTCATAAAACTTGTAAACTAAGTTTCGACTTTTTTTTGTATTTTGGTAACTTTTAAGTGTTTAATCCTTTTTGTGTCTTTTTATGTAATACATTTCACTCTAATAACAGATTATGAATGACAGTCAATAAACTCTCTTGCCAAACTCTGTCAGGAAACTATTAAAGAAATAGATAAAGTAATGAAAACATTATTATTTGTTCCTGTCCCCCCCCCCCCAAAAAAAAAAAAAAAAAAAAAATGCATTTATTTACTGAACTTTAAAAATACTCTGCAGTAATTAACTTGTATAATTAACTTTTGTTTTGACTCTTAAATTTTAATATTTTTTCCTAATGTGAAAAATAAATTTTAGTAAATATTAATTGTTATATTTTTTAAATAATTAAAATCTAGATTTAAACATGACCTCCATTAAGAAACCACTTTTTGGAGTGACTAATTTTAATTGGAAATGAACATAGTCACTTTAGGGAGGTTACTCTATCTTTGTCTCATTTTCCATCATTTTTGTGGGGCTACTTTTCTAGTACATATTATATAAACTGCAAGATTGTGTTAGTGTCTTGTTTTAAACTATTGATTAGAAAGGAGACTGCTGAAAAAAATCTTGGTTGATTTAATCTGTTATATGCAGAATAATGAAGGGTGCTCACATTGAGCAGTTGTTAGTTAAACTGACATCTAAGAATATTTCATTATGTATGTGACACTGTATCTCAATTGACATTTTATGAATAAAATATATCGTTTTAATTCCTTAAATAATCTTTAAAAAGCTTCTGAAAAAGAAAAATCCAGATTAATCTCATGTTTTAATTTTAAGAGAGAAAGAATGAAAAAAAAAAGAATATTAAGGATATTTCAAATTCAATACTGTGATCTTCTATATGTGATTTAATGTTTGACTAGAAAAATAGTTAGTTTTGTTGATGTTTGACATAACCTTACTAATTAAAGATAATAAAGCTTTTAAAAGAATTTCAAATTGAGATAAATGGTTGTAACATTTGTATCATAAAAATGTTTGTTTATAAAAACATGTATCAACTGTTCTAATAAAGATAAGACTCTAAAATTTTGTTGAGTACTTCAGAGTTTTATTTATTAACTATGTCTAAGTTGCTATCACTATGTTCTATGTCATATTACATACATTCTATATCACTTATATATTTTATTATGTCTCATTAACTTATAAGAATTTCACTTTTTCTTTATTATTATTATTTTTTTAAATATTTTTTAGGATTGCAGGCAAGTTGCAGTGCAGTGTTTGCTCAGCTTGCTGTTGCCTCTTGCCCTTTGACAGAGGATGCTTTATTTCCTTTTTCATCAAAAAATGATGCCCGACAGCACTTGAAAAGATCTTTGCTATCTGGGCGGGGAAGAAGTTTACGTTTACATGAATCTCATATTTTGAGCATGGATGTTATTCTTAGTAGAGGTCTTGAACTTGGAAGCCACAGTCCTAATTGTTGGAAATATGTATTTCAGTAAGTTTTAATTTCTGTTCATGAGCATTTGGTAGGAGGGGTATGGGAGAACAATTGCTCTACTTTGGACTTTCAAATTTAATTAGCTAAGTTTTATTTTAATTTGATAATTTTGGAGGGAAAAAAACTTTTTGAGTAATTTAAAATGGTTGAACACCAAGGGAAAAAAAAAAAAAAAAAAAAAAAAAAAAAAAAAAAAAAAAACTAAAGACTATTTTGGTAATAAATCATTGTGTAGTATTTTATGTTGACATGTTTAAAAATAATCTTTCACAGAAAGTTTTGACAAATTTATGAAAAGTTCCAGTTCAGAATCTTGACCTGGCCAGCAGGCTAGAGGCACATCTATTTTAAAATATTGCACCTCTCTGGATTTTTCTCTGTAGATGCTCATATTTCTAGTGTGAATTTTTTAAATATTGGCTGATAACACAGCTTTCCCTGATTGCCACATATATTTTTTTTTTTTTTTCAAATTCTAGAATGACATGGTTGTGAATTTAAATTTGAGGTGTTTGGAACCAAAATCGACTAACCAGAAAATCTGTGCTTTTGTGAAAAGTGCTTTCCAAAATTTTATCAAACTTTTTTAGGCCAGTTCTGCCAGTGCCAGGGCAGACCAAGCATATGATGATTGTTTGAAGTACCAGAGTAGATCATGCCTCTTGATTCACTCTTGCACTAACAACATGATATCAAAGTTACATTGTACCATACGTTAAACTGACTCCATTTATTGAAAATTTTGAAATTAATAAAATTTCTTATACAGTCAATAGATGGCATAATGTACAATGACACATCAAACTTATTTTTCACAAAAATATGGAATAGTCCACTCTAGTTCTCAACATCTTATTTGTAAACAAGATTTCCACGCTATCATGGCCATTTTCAGTTTTTCATGACATTGTTAAAGTTTTGATTATAAATACCTTTTACGTTTTGTGATATATTGTGTAATCCAAAAGTTCAAATTTTATAAATGAAAAGTATAGACAGTAATATGATGTGGTTTGCAGAGAAAATCATGATTTTTAAATAATGAAAACTTTATTGACATAATGTTTATATTTGACATCAACAAGTGGTGTATGAGCAGTTTCCATTAAAAACAGGATTACAAATGTTTTATTTTATCGATTGTATTATTCAGAATATTTATCAGATGTGACAAGGTCATTAAAAATTATTTCTGTTGTAATTTTTTTCATATTATGGCTTAAATAGTAACATATAGTTGCTGTGGGATCACTTCAATTCTAACTCTTAGTAAAAATATCAAAAAATTCATTCTTCTATGTTTATGAAAAACAGCATCCTGCCTAAATTTTTTGGATTCAATACTGTTTACATTTTTTGAATTATAAGTTTTTATTTCTTCTACATCTTTTGGATCAAATTGTATATGCAGTACATTACTGCATATGTAAATTTCGTCATGTTTTTAGCTCATATTAAGACTTCAAATGTTAACTTTGGCATGATTCATGATGCTTATACCTGATATATAATGTTTTGGGGAAAAGGGCAAATATTTTAATTCTTAGTACAGTAATGTTTTACATCATAAAATAAATGATCTATATAGAATCAAGGCCTTTCAAGTCTATAAAAATAAAAAAATATTTTATTTAAAGTTTGTAAGCTATCATAGGAATGAGTGTCACCATTTGTTGAACATATTTTCAGTTTAGGATTTGCTTTGATATGATATGGTATAAATTATTTTATATGAAACAAAATCTTAAATTCTCAATTGTAACTGTCATAATTGTAGATCTAATTAATCAATAAAAAAAATGAAGTCTGGCACTGTTATATTGGCCTTAAGAATAATTTGAACAACTAGAAGCCACTAGTTGATGTAGTTGATTCTACTTTTGATAATTAGGTATATCACATACTGAGCAGACATGCGATAAAGAGAGTCAGGAGGCAGAGAGAAAAACTGGTTTGAAACTCCAATTTGCCTCCCGTCACATGTTTTTGTCATCTTCATCTGCTCAGTATGTAATATCTCTTATATTCCTTTTCATCTTTCCCTATCTTCCCAAACCTCTTAATTATTAAAGACATGCCATTATCTCAGGAAAAAGATTGTGCTTTATGATTAAGTAATATTTCATATTCTTGAATTGTATATTAATCATTGCTAATGCTAATGTTTGTCTTCAAAAGTTTGTTGATAATTAATCTTATCAAAATTACATTTAAATTTGTATTACAATGTACTTCACTTTTATGACAATATAAGTTTAAACATGTTAAGATGATTTTCTCCTAAATTGCAGAATTTTACTTTCACTTATTAAATTCTCCCTGAAAAGGAAACCAAAGGAATATTTAGAGAGATCTCTTGCTTTTTATTTTAGTAATGTCCAGATCTTTTAGTACAAACAACAGCTAGTTTAACCAACAAATTTAAATTATTAGTATTTTCTTATTATACATTCTAAAATTAATCATTAAATTTTGAATTGGTGATTAAATGCTAAGAATTTTAAGTACTTTTTTTTAATTTGTGCATTTAATGTTACAATTTAAAGTTAAATATGGATCGATATATTTTCAAATTGAATGATTAAATACATTTTGTAATAGAATGCTATTACAAATTAATTCAAAATTAATGCATTTAATTATATATATTTTAGGTGCTGCCTATTTGTTCTGCAGTTAGAAAATACTTATTTTAGTGGACATGGCAATATCCAGTCCATATTATCACGTCCTCTTATTCCGTCTGTCAATCAAGCAGAAAATTATGATACTTCTTTGATGTATGAAATCTCAAGGTATGGAAATATTAGTTCTACATTTATGTTACCATTTACTTTAGTTAAAATCATAAAGCTAAAAATAAATGTCCATTCTTTAAAAAAACTAGTTTCTTGTAATTTCTTGTTTGTCTGAAAAGATTTAATCCAAAAAAAGGCCTTAGAATAAAATTTTAGTAAAAAAAAAAAAATAGATATTTAGACTTTAAATTGCTAAATCCAGCAAAAATATTAATTATATAGAAAATTCATTAAGCAGAAATTCTTCAAACTATTCAAAGACAATTTTTAATTTAATAAACATTAGATTAATAAAGAAAGTTTTTGTCTGTCTGTTTTTGACAATGACCAGGGAAATCTATTCCATAGTGAGGTTTAAGGTTGGATTAGGATAGATGAAGACAATTCCAAATCTACCAAGACCAAGCTTGGACTGGCTTGCCAGCTGGTATGCATCATCCAGGGAAAGTTTCATGCACCTAAGCAGATCCAATATATTTTTTCCTGATTGTACTCATACATTCTTGTTAGTATACTAAATTTCAAGCATTTATTGCCGAAACGTCAGTGAAGGCTTACTTTGGAGACACAAAATTTTTTTGTGTCTGTCTGTCTGTTCCGCGATAACTACCGCAAAAAACATCCGATTGGCTTGAAATTAAGTGGGTATGTTAGTGAGGCACTGGGATTAAGCTGTATAGTTTTTTGTAAGATTTGATTCATTCGTTCGGAAAATATAGAATATTTTATTTTGTGCAATAATGCTTTTCTATAGCTAATTCAATGATTTTTATTTATTTTTTTTTCTTTAGAGAAAATGTCACATTTCATTAATGGAATTCAATGATAAATAGATACTGAAATTTACCAGTTAAATTATTCATATTGTTTTGAAATTTTGTCTTCACATTTGTCAGATTTTTTAAATTATTACTGTAAATTTTGGGGATTTTTTATAAATGTGTTACGATAATATAAACTAATTTGTTTTAGAGATTTACTTATTTAAAATGTATTTATTTCATTTTCTGTATTTTCTCTTAATGGTTGCTAAGCAACCATTCATCATAATCCTTATTTTTATAATGTTATAAATTTGAATGCGTGTACGAAAATTTAAATGAAGTCAACCTGATGAGTCAAAACTGATGAATTAATGTGTTTGTATCTTTGTGTATAACTATAACATAGACCAGAAAAGAACATAGGCTATGTTTTATTAATTTTATTCACATATTTTCCTTAATAATTCAAAATTTCTTTCTTTTTCATGCAGAATCAATAGTGATTTTTTAGATAAAATTTAACCGATTTCCTTTATTGTTGCCAAAAAAAAAATCAAAATATAGAATAATTTTTCAATGGCAATAAGTTTCAATTGAACAATTTGCATTCAAAAAATTAAACTAAGAAAAAATAAATATGATGTCAAAATTAAAATAAAAATATAGTACTTTGTTAAATTTTACACAGGGAAATTTGTTTCGTTAATAAGAATATTTCTGGCAAAAATGGGGGCATAATTAGAAGTAAAAGAAATAAAAAATAATTATATTTTTAACAATTATTTCACCTGATAAAATTTGACGTCATAATTGAAGTAAAACAGGTATTTTATAGTAGTCATAAAAAATATTAGAAACATGGATAGCAATAACTCATGAATAATGACGTCATTGCCGAAATTTCAGTGAAGGCTTATTTTGGCGACACAAAATTTATTGTTTTCCGCCTGTCAGTCTGTTCTGTCTGTCCGCGATAACTGCCACAAAATGCAATCAAAACATCTTTTTTTCGGAAACAAAATTGTAAAACCCTAGATTACTGAGTTTACACTTTCAAAAGTTCCTGAAACATTAGATTTAGATTTTTGTGGTGGGCAGGTATGTAGAAGTATGAGGATAATGACAAGCTGAATGTAGATTCTGTCATTGCAGAATTCAATTTCGCCTCTGATTAGAAAAAAAAAAATCGATGGATGTCTTTTAGAAGGGCGACCCTGTTTAGATTGCAATGAACTAACTTCATTTTTCTTGTGTTTACCAATATAATAGCAGACAGAACGGCGTGAAATACCCAATTGAATAGCAATTTCTCTCTGAGACATTGGAATTGCAGAATAATAAAGAGATACAATTTGACGTGCTACTTCCTCATTGACTAGATTCATGAAAAACGGATTTTTTCTTTAGTTTAAATGCTTTGTTATAGACTCTGAGCAAAAGGAAATGCAATTTAACAATAAAATGAGTGGAATCCCGTCGAATTCGACAAATGAAATGTTTAAAAGGCCCGATCGATTTGGTTTTAAAAAAAGCAAAAGTAATTACATTATTGAATGAATATATAATATATTTCCAAACTAAATGTCAAATTTGCCAGTTACAATTTTGCATGCAAATATTCGCACATCTTCAGTTAAAACTGTAATCTGAGTGCCGGCGAAATCCAGAAATTTTATTTTATATGCACTCAGAGAAAAATAGTTTTATTAAAAAAAAAACTAATTTCATTTTTACTGTGACATTTTCACTAACTGAAGTCAGCTGAAAGTAAAATCTCAATCTCAGTGTCCATAATGAAAAGAAATATTGAAATGTAATATCGGGTACTACTAGGTTATCCTGTCGATCAAAAAATTATCGTCAAACTATAAGATTAAATGCAAATAATGGATGATCGTGAATCTCACATTCAATGACATTAAATACGATTCATGTGTTTAAAATGTCATTAAGTGATTTTTATTTCGATTTTTTATTAATATTTTTATTAATATTCTACTAAATATTTGTTTTTTTGTTATTTAAAATAAAAATTATGTCAATATGTATAATTTGGCTATTAGTTTGGCAATTTGTATAATTTGGCAAAATTGGTAGGCGGGATAACAGAGTAGTATCTAATATCGTTATGAGTAAAAATGCGATGCTTTACATAGTGACGTCATTTTCTCTTCAAAATTTTTTTTTTAAAGTTACTGTTATTAGTAATATGAAAAAGGCAACCGTAATAATATTGTAATTCCCATTTATCTGGTTGCTGAATTACATCATTTTCCTCATTCGAAATTTTTCTTATTTTGCTTTTGACATTAATTTTTGTCATAAATTATTTTCTGTTATTTTATTTACATTATTAATATTATTTCTCAGCAAATATACCTCAATTAGTTCATAATTATACGCAATCATTTTGGAAAAGAAATTTTTATTATCGACAGAAAAGCTAAACTGAGTTGCCACCGTTTTGATTTGTCAAGAAATATCTTAAAAAGGCATTTAAAATTAAAAATAAAATATAAAAATGGAAATAAATTAAAAAATAACTAAAATGGGCACAACTACAAATAAATAGCTTTCATTTAAAAAAATAATTATCAAAATCAGTTGAGTAGGAAATTCAGGGCTGATGACACGACATTTTTTAGCTTGTCTGAAAGAAATAGCATCGGAGGCTTAAAAATGCTTATTAAAACTGTTACTTATCCTTATAAATCAAAATGTATAAAGAAATACAAGATTTACGATAACCATTAGCAAATTGATAGAAAGTTACAAATTTAAGTTTAATGAGATTACACGGGATTCAGGGGGGGGGGGGGGGGCGTAGCCTCCCTGAAGAAATCTATTATGTTATAATAAAAAAACAAAAATAATAGATCATGAAAATTTCAGAATATCCTAACATAACTAAATCTTTTATTTAACGCTTTTGATGGCTGAAAACTTCTTATTTTATTCTTATAAATAATTATGTAATTTGAAAATTTTAAATTACAGTTTCCAGGAACTTGAATATTACCCAAAGTGTTTTAAAAAAAAAAAAAAAAATTATGTGTCAAGCTGACGTTGAGGCTCCTGATCTGCAGATTTACTAGTTTATATAATTATCGATTAATAGACATACAAAATAATAGATGGTTTTTATTATGATAAAAAATTGAACATACATTGAAAGAATTAGGAAGAGAAAAAATGCACACTAAAGATGTTATCAGTGGACATAACATAATTTCCTATATAAGATTTTTTTTTTTTTTTTTTTTTTTTTAAGCCTATTTTTAGTTTTTAGCACTAAGAGTAATTGCTTGACCTTTACCTCCTTCAAAAAACCCCTGAATGCAACTATAATTGAAATAACTGTAAGTTTTTGAATAACAACTTGAAAAAAGATGTAAAAGACGGCAAGAATTTTTTTTATGAATTTTGTCATTAATTAGAATCTTAACATGATTCTTTTTCTTTTCAAAGTTTTATCTCAAAGACAAAAAATACCTACAACCCTGATTTCTCAGTTAATATCTTGCAATTTACAGAATCCCATGTCAGTGTTTTTTTTTTTCTTTTTTCATCCAAAAAATCTACCATGTAACTTTGAAATAATTGCTTTATTTAATGAGACTTTCTGTGTTTAAATAAAATGAAATTTACTGTTTGGAAATTCAGATAAAATATTTTATCTTATTGTGTAATAAGATAATATGATATATGTAATTGTATTTCAAGCAAAAACATGTATTTGATAAAATCATTTTATTTATTTTTATTTTTAAAATTTGTTTAGTGTATCTGTAATGCATTGACATTTTGTGCATTAATGAAGAATAAAAAAACATTGACTTGAAATTTATAGATTTCATAATGCAACTGTTGAATAGCTGTTCAGTCTCTTCATCAATAGAAAGATTATTTTACAAGTTTAATTTATCATTAATTCATCTGTAATTCTAGAAATTTCACTAATTCAAAAAACTTCTGCCTAGATAGTCAACAAATTAGTTGAAGTGTCTAATTAAAATAGAACAAATTATTAAAACTTTTACTATTAAAAATAGTGCATTTATCTCTTTCTTTTTTTGAGAGGTGGGGTTGGGGTTTTTTGAACATAGCCATGTATAAATCAAATTACAACCAATGTGTACGACTTAGGTACTTTAAACTAGAAGTCTGACCATTGGTAAATCTACAATATACACTATAATCTGTGTAATATGCCTGCAGATTTTGAATATATCATGACTTGTTACAGAAAACTGGATAACATTGTGTGGATTTGATAGAACTTCAAATACAGTCAAAGTTCTATAATCTGCACAACCATAATCCACTGTTTTCTATAATTCATGTTATTTTACGAATGTAAACAATGAAATAAACAATTAACAAATTTACAAATTGGTGATCCAAAAACGATTTTTTAAAAAAATGAGAAAACAGTGGATTATGGGTGTGCGGATCATAGAACTTTGACTGTGTTCACAAGTAATACAACAAAGTATTTTATCTGGGTCCTAATGGGCACATGATATTAAATTGAATTCATCTAGTAATATAACATTATACATGTAGTTAATGTGATAAGCAAATGTGTTAATCCTTATAAAGTCCAGTACTACACTAGTCAAGGAAATGACTTGAGTTTTTAAAAAATTTTGTACCCTCTGAAAATCTAGTGTCTGTGCCCTTTGTTTGTGATTATATTCCTTTGCAGTTCTTCTGTAATATTTAATTTATTGATTATAATTTGAATATTATGTAGGTAAACATAACAATTGAATGAAAATAGGTCAGATATCTAAAGAGTATAATAGAACATTTATTACCTCAAATGTAATCCAAAATCTCCAAAACTTTTTATACATTTATCCCACTGAAGGTATTTTTTATACAAGCACTCACATCTTCATCCTATGCAAAACTATGTGCATGAATGTTTCTCTTCAACTGTTATATGTCGATTTCTCGATGTGAAGCAATTAACTTTAGCAATAATAGCAAGAACATTGGCATTTTGAGTCTATTCTGGATGAGCATAATTTTTCAGTGATTCATGTCCGTTGCAGTATCTCTTATTTCATTCCAATATGCACAAACAATGATATGTTTTGGTCAAGTTTCCACCAGATATCAGTATAGCAATCAAATTCTAGTGGTACTAACATGTGCATCATGAGAGTTAAGCATGGTGGTCTGCTTTCAATTGATTGCCTCTCATAAAATGAGTAATTGCACAAGTTTTTTTTATTATTATTATTAAAAATTATATAATGATTAGTGTAAATTCTCAGCCTAGAATGGGGTGTAAAAATCGTAGTTTTCACATAAATTTGAAATAAGTGACAAAAAATATTGGCATAGATGATTCAGGTGCACAGGTGTAGACACTGTTTTATTGCGTCATTTTGGATCGAGAACCTCTAACATATCCCATGTAAATAGGACATAAACGGCCTATAGAGGCATTGATTGCAGCCTTCAGTACATGAAAATTGTCTCTTTAGTGTCCCTTTAACTATTGCTAAAATTCCATTGAAATATTTCTTTATTGCAAATGCAATTAAAAGCATTATATATTTAAATTAGGATAAATTTTTATTTGTCATGTAATTCGCAACAAAATTTTGCATGGAATATGAAATTGTTCAAAAATGATCATTCTGAACATATCAAAAAATATGTAATGCAATGTGCATGCATGGGATTTTCCTGAAAAGAAAAGTTAAATCTTTTCTCCACCAGATGTTCCAACTGCTGCGGTGACTGGCCTCTTTCTCTCTGCAGTCCTTTGTTTACTTCTTTCACTCTGATTCTTTTAACAGAAGACAGCTTGTTAGGTGCCTAGCCACTAGTGTTGGGCACGCTCACAAAAATAACGAACTAATTCAAACTCACGTTCAGTTTCTCAAAAATGATTTAAGTTCACGTTCAAAATCAAAATTTTTCAAACGAACGCGTTCAGTTCAAACTCATTTATAAAAGTGAACAAAATTCACAAAAAACTCACTTTTTTTTTTTTTTTTTTTTTTTTTGTACTTTTTTCTATCTTTACAAGAAGAAAGTATTGGATTCATGAAAATTTTCGACTTCCAGTTTTCGACGGATTTATACGTTTTAGAAGGTCCTGAACACGTTTTGACTATTTTTAGAAAATGTCTGTCCGTCTGTCTGTGAGTCTGTCTGTATGTGACAAAAAAATTGTGGGCGCTCTATCTCAAGAACTGATGCTCGAAATTTAATAATATTTTATATTCAATTAGACCTTGATATGAATTGGTGCCTATTGGTTTTTGGTGAAAAATGGCCAGCAGGTGGCACTGCTATACTATGTTTTTCATGATTTTCAAGATTGCTATATCTCAAGAACTAATGCACAGAATTTCACCAAACTTCAGATTCTGTGACCCCTTGATATACATAGATGCTTATTAAGTTTTGGTGTAAATTGACCAGCAGGTGGCGCTGCTATGCCACATTTTTCATGATTTTTATGATAGCTATATCTCAAGAACTAATGCACAGAATTTCACCAAACTTCAGATTCCGCAATATCTTGAGATACATAGCCGCTGATAAGGTTTTGGTGTGAACTGCCCTATAGGTAGCGCTGCTATGCTACATTTTGCACGATTTTTGCAATAGCTATATCTCAAGAACTAATGCAGAGAACTTCATCAAATTTTAGTTTCTTTTACACTAGAATATATAACATAATTAGGCGCTGATTACATTTTGGTATTAACCTTGCAACAGGTGGTGCAGCTATGCTGCATTTTGCACGATTTTTCCGATAGCTATATCTCAACAACCAACACACAGAATTTCATCAAACTTCAGATTTTGTTACAAAATGACATATGACATAAATACACGATGATTACGTTTTATTATAAATCCTTCAACTGATGGTGCTGCTGTGCTATATTTTACACGGTTTTTTTAAACTAGCTATATCTCAAGAACTAATGCACAGAATTTCATCAAACTTCAGATTCTTTTACACCATAACGTAATTAGACGCTTTTTTACGTTTTGGCATAAATTGTCCAAGATATGGTGTTGCTGTGCTACGTTTTGCAAATTTTTTGTTAGAACTATATCTCAAGAACTAATGGACGAAATTCCATCAAATTTCAGATTCTGTTAGGTCTTGACATCAATACATGCTTATTAGGTTTTAGTATAAATTACCCAACATGAGGCACTACTAAGCTCATTTTCTCAGAATATTAATTAAATTTTGCGTTTTAGGCTTTTCGGATACCCAGAATCTCATTAGGCTAGGTCAAATGTTCGAGGAAATTCGATAGTGGGTAACTTTGGGGTCACCACGTTTTTTTTTTTTTTTTTTTTTTTTTCAATATTAAAATGTACTTATGAGATAGAAGAAAGTTTTGGGATTGGCACATCCAACTAATTATTTATTTACTTCTTTTTTATGCTTGTAAATTTCTTGAACATAAGGAATTCTCATGCATGCGCATACATATAATATATGTGAATCTAGGAAATAAAGTGACCGGAAAAAAAGTTATCGGAAAAAAGTGACATAAACTATACAAGCGGAAAAAAGTGACACGGAAAAAAAGTTACCGGAAAAAAAGTGACAAGAAATTGATTATGGGGATTTATTATTAATTTTAGGGATTCATTGTTTAAGTATGAAAGGGGGATTGGGGGGGGGAGGCTCATAATTTAGGTAAATGGGTTTTTCATGCTGAGTTAACTGTTTTGGTTCAAATTTTGGATATACGTTCATCCTGAAAAGACGCTTACCAGATTAGTTTAGGGAAAGGACCATTACCCCCCCCCTCCCCCCCATCCGCCCTAAATTAGATAAATGGTTTTTTATGCAGATATATTCAACGTGTGTCAATTTTTTTATGTAGTTTTTCCTGATAAGGCTTACATGTAGTAATATAATGCCTGAAGAGATTTGGGAGTTTAATTTTTAAGCATAGAGGGGAGAACGGTGGAATAACTTCTCCTAAATTAAGGCAATAGCTTTTTACGCAGAATTATCCGATTTGCTTGGATTTTTGAACATAGATTCATTATGATAAGACCTATCTCTGATTATTTTTGGGTTTTTTTGCTTATCTCTCCTCAAATTAGATAAATCGTTTTTATGTAGAATTATCCAATGAATTTCAAATTTTAAATGTAAGTTCTTTCTGATAAATTGAATCACTGAGTAGTTTTAAGGGTTTGATGGCTAAGTATAGAAGAGGAGTAAAATACAACCCCCCTTAAATTAAATAAATTGCTTTTTATGCAGATTTATCGGATTTGCTTCAATTTTGGATTATAGAGTCATTATGATAAGGCGTATCCCTGATTAGATATGGGGTTCTTTTGGTAATTAAAAAGGGCTCAGGTGATTATTACACCTCCCCCCCCTCCCCCTTAAATTAGATAAATCGTTTTTTATGCTCACTTGTCCGATTTATTTCATATTTTGGATATATGTTCTTTCTCATAAAGTGAATTCCATAATAGTTTTAAGGGTTTAATGGCTAAGTGTAGAGCGGGGGGGGGGGGGGGGGAACGGAGGATAAAACTCCCTTAAATTAAATAAATGACTTTTTATGCAGAATTATCCGATTGCTCAAAATTCTGGATGCAAGCTCATTCTGACAAAGCGTATTTCTGATTAGTTATGGGGTTATTTTGCTAATTAAAAGGGCAGCGGCCGATTATCTCCCCACTTAAATTAGATAAACTGTTTATTATGCACAATTATCCGATGTATTTCAAATTTCGGCTATACGTTCTTTCTAAAAAGTAAATCCTAAATAGTTTTAAGCAGAGTTGGGCAAAATACATCAAAAAATCATTTTCGACACAAAATACAATATACATTGGTTTTAGAACCTAAAATACAAAATACAAAATTCTTTCCTATTCAAAAAAATTTAAAATGCAAAATACATGTATTTTGAAAATACATTTAAAATACAAAATACATTAGAAATTTTTAAAAGTTTGTGTATAACATTGGAGGTTTTTACAGACCGTGTCCGGCACGGTCAGCAGGCTGGTTTCAGACATTTTATTTTATCCAAAACACTTTGGCCAGGTGGGCCCTGACATGCTCTTCAGTTGTTCCGGGCTGGTCCGGGCCAGATGACCGGTTTATATTTTCCTGAAGGATAGTCTCAAATGGACCTGTTCATTACTCTTTCGGGTGCTTTACTTTTTTCTCTGCAAATTCGGGCCGGGCCTGATTTATTCTGTCCAGACTGGACTGGGACTGGACTTCATCCTTTCTAGGGGTTTGAATTAGTCAAAAATTGTAGTATTTTTCCGAATCCAGCCCGTAAGTTGGGTATCCTGTCCAGGCCTGAACTATCCATAAATAAGTACTATCTGGCCCGACCCAACAGTTTTTTTCCAAATAATGTATGTATTTTTAAATTGCTATAATTTTACAGTTAAAAGTTTTAATTTTATCATTTTTAAAGAATGGTAAATATATTTCTGGACAATAAAATTAAAGCACAAGAAAAGGAACTCTGAAAATAAATCTGTCAAGCAATCCTGTCTTAAGGATGTTCTTAAATCCAAATGATTAACTTTATAAAATAAGTTTTGATTTGTTTTTTGTTCGAAATAGATGAAAGTAGCAAGTGTCGTTATTCAAAAGTAATGGAATCGCACTCATTTTCCCGTGTTTTTGCAAACACAATAAGTATTTCAGAAAATAGTGTCAAAGTGGGCGTTTTGAATTGCATTTGTGCACGTTGGAAGATTAAACACTCAAACAGAAACAAGAAACGTGTTTGTCGCATGAACAAAATCGCTTATGTATCAATAATTCATTGATCAAAAAATCGAAAATACAGTTCGATTCCAAATTGCTTCCATAGTCGGGTCTTTCAATTTATATATTTCCGTTAAAAAATGAGTTTGTAAATGTGTCAAAATGTTTTTCGCTTGTTAAGCAGAGTAGATGAGAACAGCCTTAAATGGCAAATGTGTTAATTCATGCAAAATGGATTTAATAACAAGCAAAAGAATATAATAAATTTAGAGAAAACTGCGTATCAGCTGAAAAGAAATCTGTTAAAGGATTTTTTTCCCTTTTAGGTTTTTAGAGTCAGGGCGTGCGAAAAAAACTGCGTCCGGGCAGGGGCGTGCCAGCAGTATTCAGCGCCTGTGTGCAAGATTTCAGTTGGTGCCCTTTCGGCGCCTTTTAATCTTTTTATCGGCCCGGCACGTATGGCCCGTTAAATTTTTTTTGCCGACCCAGCCCATTTATTTTTTGGTTGTTGTTGTTGTTAGCCCGCCCGGTCCATTGAAAAATTTATTCTGATTTTACCAGCCGTTACGCGTTCCGGATCACGGGCCAGGCCCGGGCCCGTGCAGACCTCTAGAGCCAATACAGCACAAATCAATGAATAATGCTGAAAATTTCCAAAGGAAGAAATGAAATTTTAGGAATACAGATAGTTTAGGTTTGGCCGAATTTTTAGCCGCATTTTCGCCCAAAACGAATTTTTGGCAAAGTTCAGATTTTTGGCCGAAAATGAGAACTAAACCAAATTTTCGTCCGATTTATAATTTCTACAGAAGTGATCATTTGTTGAAGCGCTGAAAAAAGATATTGCTACGCATAGGCGTAACCAGCCTTTTGAACGGGGGGGGGGGGTGCCCAGATTTTTTAACCCGGACCTGTTGGGTACAAACATGATCTTATATAATAAAATCTGTTAAAACGGAACCTTATGCGACTGCTCGAATTTCCGTTTTGAACAATTTTTTATCTTAGAAGGTATAATTGTGTGGTATTTTTTTTTTTAATAAAAGGGCCCAAACAAATTTTGTTTTTGTGAGGGTTATTAGAAGAGGTTCAAAACAAAATCTAATGGTAAAAAAAAAAAAAAAAAAAAAAAGATAGATAAATTTTCTTAGAGCAGAGATATAAGACAGAAATTGTGTGTGGACACAAGTGTGAAACTTTTAGGCTCCCTGACGTCTAATAAAAATTAAAAAAGGATTTTTATCCTGCTGGAAATTTCTATAGGCACAGAAGAAAGCTGTATGAGATCTAAAATATTGTATTAATCAAAGTCTTGTAGATGAAATTTAGTCGGATGATAAATATCGGATAATATCCGAGTTTATCATCCGGCGAAATACACATACATGTGTGTGTATGCGCGTGTATGCATAAACCAACAGCATAATTAGGAACATAATAATAGATGGCACAATAAATAAAAAAGTTAAAGTATTTAGTCAAATTTTATGATAAAACCTCATTATAAACTCAGATCTCAGTACCGCAATAAAGACATTGCTGCTGGTGTTTCGTAACCAGGTACCACGTCGGATTAGTCGTACCATTGATGGTTTCAGTTATAAGTAAAAAATATATATAGAAATTTTGCATCGTGTGACAAATAGTGCCATCGTGTACCCCATTCTTTTAGCATTTCATCAATTTAAACCACTTGAAAAGAATACATTTTGCTACCCCCCCCCCCCCTCGAAAAAAGTATATTTCAAAATTTAAGGGAGCAATTGCCCTACCTCTCTTTGTCGCTCCATAGTAACTTTATTCTAAAATATGACTAATAACAGAAAAATCTCGAATATTTGCTTCCCCTCCAAGAAAAAAATTATTTTTACACTTTAGAATAAAATGACGAAATTTCTATTTAAAAAAATGGAGTTATTAGACTTAAAAAATAAATTATTAAATAAATAAAATTGCTTTTTTTTAATTCCTTTTAAGGCTATTCACAAATCCAAAAAGATTACTTTTTGACATATTTTTAAATTATTTTTTTGTTGGAAAATGCATTGACATATTTTTAAATTATTTTTTCTTAGAAAAGGTGTAAAACCAGCAGGTGTTGTTATTTTATTTAAAAACTTGTAATCGAAAGACGTTTTCCATATTTTTGTAAACTCAGATTTCATAAAAATACCCTCAAAATTAATGTTTTGAAAAAAAAAATTCAGGATGTGAAAACGAGAGAAAGGAGAAAAATGAGCCGTCATGTACAAAATTCACTTAAACTCAATAACTTTTTAATTATCAAAAAATGGAATGCACAATTCGATTCCAAATCGCTTCAATAGACAAGTCTATTGAAATTCAATCTTGTGCCATCTTGTGCCTTAATTTTGTGTCTTTACGCTAACAAAAAAAGAAAAAAAAAAAAAAAAAAAAAAGGTCATAAACTATGTTAGAAAGTTTCGCATTTTTTAAGCACGGATTTCAGAATTGCTCTTTAAAAGAGTATAATAAATTATTCTTTGGTTACTTCTGGAGATTTGACATGATGTTGGACAATTACTTTTTCTTTAAAAATATCCTGAAGTCTTGCATTTTTTAAAGATGATTTTAAAGCTTGTTTTTTCTTTTCTGGCCGTGCCATATTTTTTTTAATACACGTCATAAAGTGCGAAGTATATTTACAAATTAAATATATTTAATTTTTTATAAGGACCATTTTGGAATGACACAAGCCAAAAGGATGAAAACTGAATAAAATAGATTTTTCTCTTCACGAAAACCCTATAATGTTGATTGGCAGGTTTTAATTTTATTATTATTATTATTATTATTTAAAAGATAACAATTATTAAGGATAGCTTCTATATCTAGATGAAAATGTTTTTGTTTTTCTCAAATACCTTCAGTGGGGGGGGGGGGGAGTCTATTGTCAGTGTGAACATATAATGTAACGGCGCCTTGCAAACGTTGGATTAAGGGCGCGCCAGTAGTGTCTGGCACCTGCTTACCGAACATTTGGAAACCTAAAATACTACTTTATAAAATATTGATAAATGAGTACAAATGTAATGTGAAAATATTAATTATCAGTTGTTGCATCATGCTACTTGAGGACCTGTTATTGTGTTCCACAGAAGTGATATATGAACAGGATGACAAGATATACGAAAAATAAAAATAGTTAAATGTTTTTTCGTACATTGTTTTCAATTTTTCTTTTTTTTATGAATGCTAATTATTTTACTTCGGTTTTAAAATCCTTCTTGTGTCTGCGTGAGCGGGAGGGTGCCCGGGCACCCAGGGCACCCCTCCTGGCTATGCGCATGCTACGGCTGCTTAAAATAGACTTTCTTCTATGAGTGCAAAACTCACAGTATTAAATGCCAAGGAATGCCAAAACATTCACAAACACCTGATGCTTCATTTTACCATTTAAAATTTACCCCATTGCTGACGCTAGTCTTTCCAATCTAAAATCTCTATCTTGAACAGCACACACTCATATATACAAGTTCTGCTTTTACATTGCTTCTCTATTCATGGTAGAGGTCTGTAGTAGAGATCTGCACGAGCCGGTGCAAGGACCGAAGCCCAAGCCCGGCCCAGCTCGCGGGTCGGACTCGGGCCTTTTACCATTCAAGATTCTCGGGCCGAATCGGACCTCGTTTTTATTTCTGTACAGAACTGGGACGTGTTTCATACGTAGTCTTCACAGTCGAAAATTTTCATTTCTATTTTTGACACAGCCCGTATGAAAATCATTCTCTCCGCGTGGCCTGGTCCGTTTAAAGACCGGTAAAATAAGGTCTGGTACAAAAAAAATTTAGAAAAATGCATACATTTTTAAATTGCCATTATTCTACAATTATTTTTTTTCTTTTTAATAATTGTTGATTTCTACGCTTACTAAAATATAGCTAAGTTAAAATTTTGTAAAAAGAGTGAGAAAGAGCCCCTACAAAAGAGCATTTAAGCAAAAAAAAAAAAAAATGTTGATCCTGCAGAATTAATATGCTAATACGCAAGAAAAGTATGTGATACATTTATACTTACTAAGAAGGGTAGTTGTCTGCAATACATTTTTTTTTTTCTATGCAATTCACTCTTTAGAGAATTTTACTGTATACCATTTTTCAGATATTTAACATTTCAATACATGGGATATGAATTAACAATATTGATAATAACTGAAAATTTTGCATAAAAAAATAAAAATTCATAAAAAAAAAATAAATATTGCAGCTTACGGTATTTCTATAAAAATGAAGATTATAAACATGAAAAAAAAAGTTACGATAAATATTTTTGGTCGGAACTCCTCGTACAAGGCAAATTTTTAAGCAAATAGGTGAAAAAATCAATGGTATGTAGAAATTTTTGTCGGACCGTGCAGTACCGTTAGGCTCAGGCTGGGAATTTAATTTTTTTCCAGGTCAGGTCGGGCTCGGACCGAACTTTTAACTTTTTTTATCAGGACAGATCGGGCAAATGTTTTTTTTTTTTTTTTTTTTTTTTTTTTTTTTGTGTGTGTGCGGGTCGGACCGGGCTCGGGCTGAACTTTTAATTTTTGTATCGGTATGGACCCGGGTCTGAAAATTTCGGCCTGAACAGACTTCTAGTTTGTCAGGGCCTACCCGGTCCGAAAAATAAAAGGCAGAATTTCAAACTATTCGGGTTGAGTCGGCAAAATAAAGACATTTTTTAAGGCTGAGCAAAAAAAAAAAAAAAAAAAAAAAAAAAAAAGGTCGGGGGGGGGGGGGGGGGGCACTAAAAATTAACGAAGTCAGCCGAACTGATAGAAAAATTAAGCGGGCCTACCACCTGATAGAAAAATTTAATCGAAGCTGATAAAATATGAATTTTTTTCAACGGATATGACTATGAATAATTATTATATAATAGTGCTGTACGAGCCAAAGCTAGTTTGACAACATGAATACATAAATAAAAAAATGAGAACATCAATTCAAAAAAGCGTAGTGAGCGGCATCGGACATTTACATTATGGCTCAATCCGGTCTTAATTTTTTTCAGCAGACTGGAACGAACGTAGCTGATGCTTAATTTTTTTTTTTTTTTTTTTTTCAATATAGTCTTAAAGGGGCCAGAATTGGGCTCAATTGTTCTCAAGACGTGCTGTAGAATCATTGTAAATATATCTTCATAAATTACAGAGAAATATTTTCAAAAAATCTACTTTATCTTGTACAGCTAAAAAAGTTATCTTGCCTTTAACTTTCTTTTTTTTTTTTAGTGTTTTGTTCATCTAACTCTGACAAAACCCTATTCGTCATTTGTCTCCGTGCTCTGTCTATCTATCCGTCACAGAGTCCGTACACAAAAAGTGTATAAGTCAGAAACTTCAAATTTTGTGTACTTACAGTTGAATACCTCATATTACACGACAATTCATAAAATTTTGAATTCCATTATTTTAATTAAATTGGTTTTTTCAATGTCATCCGCTCATTTTTTAAATTTAAATTTAAATTTAAAGTGTGATTTTTTAAAAAATCAATAATATTTGAATGGGGTTCTTTTAATTTTTATCAATAATCATCATTTAGTTAAATATTTAATGTTATTAATTTATTATTAAGTGATTAAGGTTTTTTACGCCTTCACATACAAAACTTTTGAGATAGGCTAGTCCCCTGAAAAATGTTATTTTAAATTCACTATGATTTATATTATTTCTGCGGATTATTTTTAAATAGTTTGTGCCATAGGGGACTTATACGGCTAATACCGTCAGATATAACTATATCCTATAAGATATTTGTGCTGCATAAATCTGCCATTATTCACGCCCTTATTATCACAGGGGGGAATTTTTATTTCCGAAAAATAATTTGCATCTTATGTATGACTGAAATTCCGCAATAAGCCGAAGATTGATATATATATATATATATATTTAGATGGAATTTACTCTTGTGGCTATAAAACTGTAGTATGCTTTACCAATTTTGAGAGACACAGTGAGATTAGTGAAAAAATAGTGTTGCACCATGTGGATTATGGCGCCTTTCTCTGTTTACAACAACATGAGGTGCGCCTGTTTTTATGGAAAGGTTGGATTGGTCTACGTTTAGATTACTTATTAGGAAACTCAGAAGTAGAATAAAACGAAATAAATAAATAAAAATTAAATCAAACATCTATAAGAAAATTTTTCTGAGGTATATCTAAAAAACATAACTCAGATGGCTAGAAAAATGTTAATTAAACTAATATTTTTTTTTCTTTATTTTTTTCTTTTCTTTTTGAAGTAATTGCTCTTCATTTGAAAATTTTGGCGCCTTTACTACTTCGGCGCCTGTGTGCACCGCACACTTTGCACACCGGATCGGCACGCCCCTGCGTCCGGGGCAATGTTTCAACTTGGCACCCCTTAAATTGCCACGCCCGGAGCGACCACTCCCTTCGCCCCCCCCCTTTTTTTTGCACGGCGCTGGATAGAGCTCCCACAAAATTTTTGTCATTTACAAACAAATTCCCAATATGGACCTTTCTAAAAACAATCAAATGATATTCAGAACCTTCTAAAACATATAAATCCATCAAAAACCTGAAGTAGATGTTTTCGCGAATCCAATACTTTCTTATTGTAAAGATAGAGGAAAGTAAAAAGAGCGAGAGATTGAAAATCAAAGTGTCAATTCAGTAGTTATTCTTACACGCATACATAAACACACATATATAAAAGAATTGTATAATCTCTTTCTTTGGAAGTTTTTTAAAAAGTATATATAATTCGATATAGCTTCGGTCACTACAATACAGATATAAGTATACTTCCCATGAATAATAAATAAGATAAAATTTTATAAGAAATATTAAATAAACAACATGTTAAACATTTTCATTTAAATTCTAGAAATATCATAACATATAACAATACGACGTTCGGAATATCATGACACCAAATAATTTTTTGTTGTTTTTTAAGTGATGGTTTTTAGTGTTTAATAGATAATTAGTGTATTCTATTTGTGCATCGCTCTTCTTCATGGTCTGTTTCAACACTTTGAGGGACAAGCAATTGTGTCTCTGTAATGTTAAATTCACACCGGAATAATCGAAAAATTTTAGTTTAAAAATTAAAAATAAAAGCAATTTTGAGACATTTTTGAACCAAAGTTGAGTATATAAAGTTTAGTTAAAAGTTTATAATGTGAATCTTGATTAAAATTAAGTGGGATATAATCCGTGTTGAATTCAGACACTTTTCCCCGGGACGGAATTCAGTGGCTCCGGAAGGGAGACATTATAGAGTTCCCGGGGGGGGGGTTGTACTTTTTGACTATTGAAAACGCAAAATTTCAATTTTCTGGGGGGGGACATTTTATTGCTTTGTCCTATTGCTTGATTTTGTCCCCCCGGAATACCCTCTGAATTCCAACACTGGATATAATATATTTCACTGCCCCTCAAGAAGTTAAAGACCCTACATTCTTGAACTGGTCATAGCATTAAAATTACTTTAAATACTCATAACGTTTTTTCCATCATTCATATTGTAAAACTGTATTTAAAACTCATGTATACTATATTTGCTATGATGATTGCAAATTAAAATTTGCTATTTATTTTCTTTAAGCATGAATAGCCTACTATTCTCTTAGAGAATCTTTTATTGATATTTGTTTTTGATTAATTTGCAAATCAAATGTTAAACATTTTGGAACTCTGTACAATGAACATCAATCTGGCTTGATACATAAAAAATCTCAGAATACACGATATACATAAATAATTGCACAATTAATAATGTGTACTTTTCTATGTTTATAAATCGGTACCAAATAATGTTTAATTATTATTTTAAATTTTATTCTAAAAAAATTATGCACATACCCAGAGCCATGCGAAAGGGGGAGCGAAGGGGGGTGGTCGCACTGGGCGCGGAAATTTAGGGGGCGTCAAAATTTATACTACCAATGTCACTTTTAGCTTGTCAGAAGAAAAAATTGGCGCGGGGTGGCGCGAAATTGAGTTTTTGCCCCGGACGAGGTTTTCTCTTCACATGCCCCTACACATATCCACACATTTAAAACCATAAATATATATCAAAATAACTATCAAAATCATAAATATATAATAAATCTGCTGTAGGGGAATAATTTTGTAATTAACTTGATTAATATTTTTTATCAATAATAAAATTTTCATCTGAGAAATTTTCGTTTGAAAAATTCGTTTCGAAGTTTTATTACTTATAAATTCAAAAAGGAACAAAACTTCGGTTTCGGACAGTAACTTTCGTTTCGGTCGGACACCATTTTATATTTAATATTTTCACTAAAAAGGCACTATAAAATAAAACATAAAATGAGCAAAAAAAAAGGCGAAATCATGTTACATAAAAATGTATCTCCATTAACGACAGGTCTGTAACCAAAACTCCGGTATTTAACATACTCAATCGTAAATACAATTACTAAAAATCTGATCTCTATATCAATAAATAGAACTATTTAGATAATAAAATTATCTCCCAATTAAATGAATATCAAGGGTGGGTTAAAATATGCCCGAAATTTGATAAAAAGGATACAAAGAAACTAGATAAAATATTGCAATCAAGGTATAACGATATAAAACTAAAAAAATTACCTTTAAATCTGTTTTAAAATGCGTTGTTGCGTCGAAGGTTCCACTTATAACGGTAGACTTTGTTGTAAACATTTGGCATGCTGATTTAACTTTGCCGTTACTATGAACGGAAATTATTTTTAAAAAATTGCCAAAAATATTGCCCCAGCTCCGGATAATGTTATCCGGAGCTGGGGCAATATCAACCATTTTTTCACGAGATTTAAACATACATTAAATTTCTTTCTGCTGCTACATTAGCTTTCTTTCTATGGTTCTTAAAAAATACTATACACAGCAAAACTCTGAATGATTCTTCCTGTTTATCACACAATAGTTTTTGTCGTTCTCACAGCAACGTTATAATTATAAAAACTAAAACATTAGAATTGTACATGTACAGTTCAGCAAAAATGCTTAAGTAAAACAGAAACATTCATTCTAATCCTTATCATAGCAATAGTTGAAAAAGTATGTTTACATTAAATTCTAGAAACGAATCCCATCAGACAAAACAAAACAGAAAGGCACCTGTTTTGCTTTTGTGAATCTTACATCTGCGGAGGTTTAAACGAAGCAACTTGAAATCTACAGAAATGTATTTTGAGTATGAAATGTATTTTCAAAATACAAAATACTTGGAAAAAGTTTTTCAAAATACATTACTAAAATACTTTAGTTTCGTCGGGATAAAATACAAAATACAAATGTATTTTGAAAATATGAAAATGTATTTCAAATACATGTATTTTCGATACTGCCCATCTCTGGTTTTAAGGCTTTAATGGCTAAGTGTAGAATGGGAGGATGGAGGATAACCCCCTTAAATTAAATAAATGGCTTTTTATGCAGAATTATCCGATTTCCTTCAAATTTTGGATGTAGGTTCGTTAGGATAAAGCGAATCCTTGATTAGTTGTGGATTATCCCCCATTCACTCCTCTATACTTAGCCATTAAACCCTTAAAACTATTCAGGGATTCACTTTAACAGAAAGAACCTACATAAAAATTTTTGAAATACATCGGATACTAGTCCAAACAAAACAATTTATCTTTTTTAAGGAAAAAGGGATAATCACCCGCTCCGTCTTTTTAATTAGCAAAAGAACCCCATAACTAATAAGGGATACGTCTTATTATAATGAACCTATATCCAAAATTTGAAGCAAATTGGATATTTCTGCGCAAAAAATCATTTATTTAATTTAAGTCGGTTATCCCCCTTTCACCCCTCTATACTTAGCCATTAAACCCTTAAAACTATTCAGGGATTCACTTTATGAAAAGGAACCTATATCCAAAATTTGAAATACATTGGATAAGTTTGCATAAAAAAAGAATTTATCTAACTTAAGGGGGGGGGGGGAGGGGTGGATAATCAGCCACACCCACTTTTTAATTAGCAAAAGAACCCCATAACTAATTAGAGGTACGTCTTATCATAATGAGCCTAAGCAAAACTCGAAGCAAATCGGGTTTTGCGTTCCAATGCTGCGTAAAAAGACATTAATTTATTTTAAGAAAAGTTATCCCCCCTCCCCCCTTTATACTTAACCATTTAAGCCTTTAAACTGCCAAATCTTTTCGAGCATTGTATTGCTACATATAAGACTTATCAGAAAGAACCTATATCCAAAATTTGATACACGTTGGATAATTCTGCATAAAAACCCATTTACCTAATTTAGGGCGTTTGGGGGGGGGGGGTAATGGTCCCTTCCCTAAACTAATCAGGCAAGCGTCTTTTCAGTATGAACGTATATCCAAAATTTGAACCAAAACAGTTAATTCAGCATGAAAAACCCATTTACCTGAATTATGAGCCTCCCCTCCCAATCCCCTTTTCAAACTTAACCAATGAATCCCCAAAATCAATAATAAATACCCAAAATCAATTCCTTGACACTTTTTTCCGGTAACTTTTTTCCTTGTCACTTTTTTTCTGGTAACTTTTTTCCGTGTCACCTTTTTTCCGTTTTTGTCACTTTTTTTCCGTTTACTAATATATGTATGTATGTGTGTATCTACGTTTGTACATGTGCATATGTATTATCAATTACATATTTTATAATACATAGCTATTATGCATATCAATTTGCTATCTTTCAATTAGTTGATCAGAAATTGTTAAAAGAACTTTTTTTTTTTTTCAAAGATATGTATAAATGTGTATGTGTGTATTTCGTTTGGATATACATAATTGTGCTAAAATGCTAATAAATAAATGACCTCTTCAACAAATGTACATATTTATATTAGATATTTTACATTTTTTCATGATTTTTAATTATATTTATATATAAAAAGGATAAAAAACGAGTTTTTTGAGTATCAGGGATTCAGTGGTACTAAAAATAATTTCTTTATTTCTCGCAAAATCAAAACGATGATTGTGTAATAATTAGTGAAATATTTAATTATAGTTGATGCATACTGACACAGGCATCTTCTCCTGTATTTTGAAATGGAATTGATGAAATTTTATTTACCCCAGGGGATTTTAGAAAGAAGAAAAAAAAAATGAAATTTATTGGCAAATGTTCTACAGATAGTTATCACACAATTAAGAAAGAGAAAGATTTGTCATTGAGAAAATATTGGCATATTAGTGGCAGAAATTTATTAATGACTTTTTAAGTTTCAAACATTTAATATGACCCAAATTTTAAATTATTTTTTTAAATAATAAATTAAAATAGCGTTATTTGGTTTTAAATAGAAAATGATTTTATGTATGTTTCAGTATAAAATGATTACGAAAAAATTTGCAGTGTCAGGGCCCGATTTAGACAGTGGGGGGCCCTGGGGCAAACACTTTTAGGGGGGCCCCCTTCTATCATACATTTTTTTGTAAATTACATTCAAGTGACTAAAACTGAAATTCCTAACTATTGTATGTCTACATAAATTTCATAACAAGTACTATTCACATCTATATACATAAAAGCAGAAGAAAGACAACTTAAAAAAATTATAGAATACAGGTTTTTTTTTCGATTGCAGGGATATGAGGATAAATGTGAGGTTTTAAGGAGGCATTGGGTACGGAAACAGAGAGGGTAGGAGAAAAAAGACCGTTAAAATTGAAAAAAAAAAGAATTTTGGTCACTTTTGACCACTTTTTATCATTTGACACTCCTTTAAGGAAAAACTTATCTGTCCTTGGGGGGCCCCCCTTAAGCAGGGGGGCCCGGGGCAATTGCCCCGCATGCCCCTGCCTTAGTCAGGCCCTGTGCAGTGGGATAGCACAATTTTTGATCATAGATTCTATAAGCTCTTCCCTGTGATTCTCGTTGAAATTTTTTATATATTATTATAAAAATAGTAAATACATACAAAGTAAATAATTTATTGCTTTAATTTATTTTTATTGCTTGAAATTTTTCTATTTTTTATATATATTATTGAATTCCAAGTTGTATTTTTTAATGTTTACTTTCTTTTAAATTAAACAATCAAAATTTTACTACAGAAATACACATTTACGTAAATATATCAGGGAAAACTTAAGCACTCTTTTAAGTTTGTTTTATACCTTTCATTAATTTAAAATAAATGAACTATTCTGAGGCGTTTAAATTTCAAAAAATAGCTAATATGCTACAATCTATGAGCCAGTTTTCGTGGTGAAATGAAATGCATAGTTTTCTGAAATTAAATAGGACAATATTCTAAAATCTAATTCTTCACTGTATTCTATCTTCATAAAATGCATTTGTTTATGTTCTGTTATCATTTTTTAGGACTGATGCTTTTAAAACAGTAGTTTACTTATATTTGTTTATTTTTATCAATTTATAGTACTTGAGATATCGCTTTATGCTTTTCATTTGTTAAATAGTTTTAAAAATGACGAAATTGTGAAAAAATAGGAAAGAAAAAAAGTGTAAGGAAAATAACAGAATCTTTTAAAAAAGGGCTGCATTTTTTTTTTTTTTTTCTCCATTAATGAGTTTAAATTGCAGCTTTTTAAATCAAAATCCATGTATCGATTTGTAATCTCTTATTCACATAGGATTTATTTTAAGAATATTCTTGTTTATACTGTAAAACCCATATGCGAATACATGGCAAATTCTCAATATTGTTTCTTTTATTGTTTAAATAGACCATTATCTATTAACTGGGTATGCACGTATGCAGAATTAAAGTGATGGTGCCTTTGTATGAGATAACACAAAAGCAACTTTAATCTTAACATCTTCCCAAAAATCGGACCTCCCAGTTTCTAAGGAAAGCGTCAAATTGGAAGAGAGCAGAACAATTACGTTTTATAACACCCTGGAAGGACAGAGATAAAAGACAGGCCCGTAGACCGCCTCGCGGCTATACGAAACTTTCTCGGTACATACCCTTCCAGACAATACTGACCCGAGTTTTGTTCCTGGGAAAAAATCACCGAAAATAATCAGAATGAATGCAAATCGTTTTCTGTCCCACAATGTGAAAAAGAAAGGAATAGCGTGTAGTTTGGAAGTCAATACAGTCGTCCCCGTTTAAAGGAATATTGATGGTTCCAGAAAAAATATTTGATTAAGCGGGTATTTTATTAAACGGAGAAACATAGAAATGTATTATTTAATGCATAATAAAAAAGGTAAAACAACCGTTTACAGCATAATTAATAAACAGTATAATAAAATTGTTAAAATAATAATGTACATTAGTAAAATAAGTACAAATACAAATAAAGTAAGTACGTAATAAATAAATATCAGTACATACAGCTGTATGATTTGCATTACACTTCGTATACTTCATTGGAATTTCATTAAAACTTGGCTACTTGTAATTTACGTTATTAACACAGACTAAAAAACGTCGTTTAAAGTGCTTTATTTAAGTGGAATTTACGCGTTTACTGGAATTACGTCATTTGTGCATTAGCGCACGCTGCATAATCATAGCGCATATATGATTATGCAGCTATGATTTGCATAGTCATAACACCATTTATTAACGAAACTTTTGCTGTTTTCGCTAAACTCATTCCAGTGCATATTGCCCAATGTTATCAAAATTGGAATTATGTTGCTTCTTTCGATCCTAATTTCCATTTTATCTCTGTTCTCTTTTGATTTTTCTGCATTGCGTTACATATTGGAAACTAACGTCTGAGATATTTTAAAACCTTTTGTTTCCTGGACTTCCTGGACTTTAATTGGTTTACTATGAGTTAATAAAAGATTATCATTTTTTTTAAAATAAATTTTTGTTAATGAATATAATTTTTAATATTTAATTACATTTATTTATACATTTATTTTTAATTTTATTTATGTTCAAGTTTATATATAATTTATATTTATTCATTATTAATTCATTATTTATTTATTATAATTATTAATTATTTTTAATTACTATTATTATTATTATTATTACTATTTATTATATTGTATTAATGTATTAATTATTCTTTATTTAATATCTCATTATTTCTATTAATACTTTCTATTAATATATAATTATTCTTTAACACTGTTAACCGATTTACATAGCTTGAAGGCTTAACCTCTTCGCTACTGGCGATTATTATAGTATTATTAATTATTACTGAATTATTTCTTCTCTCGTTTGACTTCAGAGCGAGATTTTTGTTTTATTGTCATTAGCTCGAATCTTAGAATTCGAAATATTATTCTTATATCGAAATTTCCTTTATATTTGAGTATCATTAATAAAATGGGACAAAACGGATGTACCCATTTGGGTACTCAGGGACTGAAGAGGTTAAAAATGTGAAAAATTCTATATCAAAAATCCTCCTAAGACGGAATCACATAGGAAAGAAAAAAAAACCTTATAGTTTTTATACCAGATCTCATGTCTCTTGTATTATTATATCCATTTTGCACCGATATAGATTTTCTTTCCGTTTAAAACAGGTTTTCGACATGCGCAGATTCTTATAACCGGTTTTTAAGCACTATATAACCCTCCCCCGAACACACACACACACCATAGAAATACAATATGTATTATTCTTTAAAGAAAATTTTAACTGTAGAATAATGTAATTTAAAAATATATGTATTTTCGTCAAAAATTGTAGACCCAAAGATGTTGTTCCCTAAACAAATCCTTATACAAATCAGACAGGGACGGGTCAATTATTTTCATGCAAGCAAGGTTGTGAGACAATGTGAAAAAATTTCGATTTGTGCACACTTTATTTAAGAATAAAGTACAGTTCCAGAAATAAGCCCGGTCCATTCTGGACCGAGCTTTCAGATAAAGAAAGACCTGGGCACGACCCAAAAAACTAATGATCAGACTCGACCTGCCCCGAGTCCATGTAGACTTCTAAATGGCATTTGAATGGAAATTAGTTGGATGTGCCATTCACAAAACTTTCTTCTATCTCATACATACATTTAAATATTTTTAAAAAATAGTTACTCATTTTAATGCTTTAATAATTTTACAATAACAATTCAACATCATACCAACTTTGATTTTTATCTTAAATTTCTACTTCAGTCAATTAATCGGAGTAAAAACGAATTTCCGTCTCTGCACGAGCCGATGGAAGATAGAATGATAGCCAGATTTTTTTTTTTTTCAAATTATGGGAGGATCTACTTGCCTCACCAAAAAATAATCATATACAAAAATTTAGTTCAGTTCTAGAACTAACTACTAGAACGTAAACTTTTAAGTGGTGCAATATTGAAAATGGTATAAAATTCGCTATTACTGTGTCCCCTTCCGATGGATTTTTTTTAAATTCAGGGAGGGCCAATTAGTCATAGTCATACATGTACACAAAAAACTTGGTTCAGTTCGATGCATAACTTCATATATTTTTGGCCGGTACAATATTGAAAATGGTACAATAATCGTGATTGCAGCGCCCCCTTCCGACGGATTCTTTTAACATTCAGGGAGGACCAATTAGCCATAGTCTTAGACTTACACAAAAAATTTGGTTCAATTCGATGCATAACTTCATATACTTTTGGTCGATACAATATTGAAAATGGCACAAACACGCGATTGCACTCTCTGGATGTCTGTGTGCATACTCTTCGAGACAATGCTGGTCTGAGTATTGTGTTTTAGTAATTGCTCCTTTTTGCTAGTTTGGAACTTAGTATTAATTTTACAGAAGAGGAGGGGCTAACTTACCTTATAGCAATTGCGATAGACAAAAAATAGACACAAGAGCGAGATCTTAGAATGGTTCCGTTTAATTTTTTAAATACGGAACTCTAAAAAGTACTTATTACAGTTTCCCTTTCATGCTTATGTTTTTCATTTAAAAAAGAGGGTCATGGGCTGCGTAAATAGGCACATTTATTCCAAAGTATTGGTCTTTGCATATTTATTTCTGTATATCCCATTGTAAACTAAATTGATTTTAAAATGAGTCCTTAATTGTATCTAAATATCTGAAATATTAATAACATTAACACATTTCCATGGATTGGAGGCTTAAAAATATAAAAATTTCTATACTAGTGAATCTTTTTTTAAAAAAAAAAAAAAAAAAAAAAAAAAAAACCTAGAAAAATTCATTGTAGACACATTCTTTATTAAGAAATTCGCCGTCTTTTACAAATGAGTCATGACTTTTTTTACACGGATTATTCTATCCATTTTGCACCGATCAAGAAATTGTTCCGTTTAAGACAGGATTTCGTCATATACAGATTTTTGTAGCACCTTTTATAATACTGTTTCCCCCATCCCCTAGCATTGTATATGAACTATTCTTTAAAGGAAAGTTTAATTGTTGAATCATGGTAATTTAAAATTAGAATAAACTATGGCTATAGCGGAATCGATCGGTATCTTGAAATTTTTCCGTAGAAGACAATATTCCGTCTTAGACAAATTCTACTCTGTCTGAGGATTCGCAGGAACTTGAAAATCTTTCCGATTTAGACATATTTCCGCCTTACCAGTCCACCTTGTATAGAGAGTTTATTGTATATATCTATTTTCGGCGAAATTGTATACAGCCCAGGTCCGGTTCGGCGCGACCCGAGTCTGCAGAAGAAGTAAGGCTAGGATACTACCCAGAGAAGTGATATCCAGACTGAACCCGTCCTGAGGCTCGCGCAGGCCTCTAAATGGCATTTGAAAGAGGGAAAAAGTGTACTAAAGTCTGGAAAAATTTTAAATAAATTATGAAAAAGCTGAACGTAAATTTCGTTCAAACTCGTCTATTTTTTGAGTTTCCGTTCAGTTCAAACTCGTTTATAAAATAGTGAGCGAAGTTCAGTTTAAAGTTCACAAATAGTGAGCAAAACTCGTGAGTTTCCGTTCAGTGAGCGCGTTCATACCCAACACTGCTAGCCACATCTCAGATTCTCTCTCAGAATTAGAAAAAAATGAGTAATTGAAATTGGACAAATTTAAAAGGGAAATTACTCAAAATAAAGACATTGAAAAGAAGGAAGGATTGGGCTTGGGGCTCTGAAATTGCCGGACAACAGCAGCTATGTCCTGCTTATTATTAGTCTCGGTTAGGGGCAGGCAGGTAGGTCAATCTGGATGCTTGCCTGCAGATTGGGCCATTTACTGAGGGTAAGTGACCACTTTCCGTCCATTTGCCCTTTACTTTTTCTGCACTTATTCTGGCTCTCTAGTTGCAACTAGGTTGACAGGTCCCTAGCCAAGCCCAGAATATTAGACTCTCTAATGGAATGGGGAAAAATGATGAAAACAATGGAATTCGAGTGCTTAAATTTGCAAATGTTTAATTGCCCAGAGGCATGATTGAACAGATGAGTTTGTGCCAGAATCATTACACTGTGTTTTATTATATATACATAAACTCTGTACAGGGAAATTCTCTTTAATGTCCCTTTAACTAAGGTTTAAATGTCAAGAAAGTATTGTCTCTTTAATGTCCCTTAACTAATGTTTAAATGCCAAGAAAATGTCGTCTCTATAATGTCTGTTCAACTAATGTTTAGATGCCAAGATGCATGATTGAACAGATGAGTTTGCACCAAAATTGTTACACTGTGTTTCAATATATTCAGATAGAGAAGGCTAATTTTTTTTTTCTTTTTTAAAGGCAAGTTATGTGTTTGCTAATGGAAGAAAACATCTGTAACTATTAGTTTGTCTATTAAATTACCAATCAAGCTGCTTAAGAATACAATATATAAAAAGACTTAGATGTTACTAAATTTTATTTGTTTTAAGGCATTGATAGAAGTTTTAAATATGTAGTTCGATTAAGCTTACAATTAGAATCTACAGATGTATAAAAGCCAAATTAGATGTAAATAAAGACATATGCAATACCTTATATCATATGTCAAGTACTTTAGGGAGATGGTATAAAAATTAAGTACTCAATATAACAGGAATTTTATGAAATATTATTAAATAATAGAGAGAAATTATAGTGAAAGCCTCTTCTACCATATGATATTGAAAATCAGTGGAATAAACTGTACTATTCAGCAACAGGTAATCATGCCAATAATTACTTAAGATAAATTATACAATATTTAAAAAATTTTGTATTTAATATTTTTATGGAATTCCTTTAAATTATCCTATTATGACATGCACTATTGCCTTTTTTGTGTTTATGAATATTTTTATGGAATTACTTTAAATTATTATTATTTTTAAATGCTATATTAAAAGATTATGTGGTTTAAAAAATACTTAAAATAGCCTATTTTTTAATAATATTATTACATTGATTTTTTCCTAATAGTTATTTTTTTCAGTAACTTCTATTATAAGTTAATGATTATGTCATTAGTTGTAATACTTCTGTTTTTAATTTCTTGATTAATATAGTAATGACTATAGTGACTTATCATCAATGCCTGGTTCATCACTTCCTCAGAAATTGGATGTCGTTGAAATAATCAGGAAAAACAGGGGATTTGCTAATTCTGCTGGCGTAATTAAAGATCAACAGTTATTAGAAGCAATTGAAGCTTTATCTCAGCAAGTAGATAGGTAACTATTTTTATTTATTGACATTTTTTAATTATTTTGCTTTTTTTATATGACACAGAAATAATACATATATTACTCTGCTCTATAAAAAAAAAACAAAAAAAAAAACTGTGAAATTTAGTTAGCTGATGATGAAATCTCGCGATTCTTTTGTGAAATATCAATCTCTTTAAAGGGTTTTATTATGAACCATTTTTAGCTCTTAGTAAGAAGTTATTTAAATGATTTTGAAATATTTTTTATTGTTTTTTAAATTGATAAATATATACAGTAAAACCTCCATAACGGACATTCCCAAATAGCGGACATCTCTATTTAACGGACAGTTTTCCAATCCCCACTCCCAAAACCTGAATTTTTGTATGTTTAACCTCTGAATTACGGACACTCCGAATAGCGGACACTATTTTCGGCGATAAAGAATGAAAAAATGTTTTTTAACAAGAAACAAAAAATGAAAAAGTAAAAAGACCTTTAAATTTATCAGGACATTGTATCATAAATTTTGTGACCATAGATTAATGTAGATAGTGAGCTGGAGAAAATCCCCTTCCCCTCCATGTTCAGCGTTGAATTCAGGAAGTTGCCCGGGAGAGACATCTCCCATAGCATTGAAATGTCCCTCCAAAAAAGTTTGAGATTTTATTTTTTTAACCCCTTGGGGACGAGTGACACATATACGTACCACAAAAAGACTTAAGAATTCTTGTTTATTCCCGCCAATAAAATTTTCCTTATTTAATCGGAACATTTTCTCGATTTAATAAGGCACAAATTTCTGTATTTAAAAACCGATGACAAAACATTTATAATTTCGTAAAAGGCTCCCGTCGCGAAGGGGTTTGAGGTCCAAATGTGCTATCCCCCCCTCTGCGCTCGGAACTCTATAATGTCCAAATAACGTCGTATTTAAAAACAAATTACATGTAATCATGAGCAAAAGTAAACTTTTGCAACAGATTTTTTTCATAAGAATGTAATAAACAGTGGATAAAGGTGAGCACAATTTTATTTCAATTTTACTGCTTAAATTGTTTTTAAATTTTTAATTAATCATATAATAGAGATTTTAAGCCATATAAAAGCCAATTAATGAAACATTAAGGATTTCTTAGTGATTTTTGAATCTTTGAGGTGTTCCTAATAGCGGACACCTCCGAATAGCGGACAATTTCTACGTTCCTGAGGTGTCCGTTATTTAGAGGTTTTACTGTAATATGATTTACAAGTTTCCAAGTTTTTCGAAATAAAAATTCATATCTAATTTCTTATGTTTTATTTTAAAAACTATGTTAACAAATGAAGAAAGAATTTTTCTATTAACTTTACATATAAAATATTAGAATATCTGGAGCCAGGGTTGCAAAAACCCCACCTACCTTAAAAAAAATATGCTGGGTTTTTTGGGGGGCAAGACCCATTTTAACAGACCCTATAAAACCAACATCAAAGTGTGTTTTATTTGATTTTTAATCCATGATATTATTGTTTAATATTCCGTAACTTTCAAATTAGTTTTTTAACCTTTGTGTTTAAAGAGTTGCACTATCCTATTAAAACATATTGTGGGTGTACTGCCACATGTTACAAAACAAAAAATGAAAAATAAAATAATGTGCTTATTTCTTTTAAAAGCATGTTTATATTGTGAAATAAAAAAAAAAAAAACTTAAGCCAAAATTAATATACACAACTAATCGTAACATTTTTGTATGGATGATAAATGACAAGGTCTTTTGTGTCAAAATTTAACACTGTAAATCTTTATAATATAAATTCCCTGCTGGATACAAATTTGACTTATTCACTTTTGGCCAGGGTTGAAAGAAAAAAAAAAAAAAAAAAAAACAAGTGGGAAAGTGTGATTGCAGATTGCACAGAGGGATTAGTTTAATATTTCTTTCAAAACAACTTATCCTTTAATTGATAAATCCAAATTTTTAATTTATAATTATTAAATTTAAATAATAAATTTAGTTTTAAAATAATTATAAAAGGAAGTTATTTATTTTAATCAAATTAAAAATGTTCAAATCAAATTTTTTAAATAAAATCCAAAAATCTAAATTTTTTAAAAATCCAAAATTTAAAAAAAATTAGTAGAAATTTTAATGAAATTTTAAATTTCAAAAAACAAAAAAAATTGTTTAAATGAAATTTAAAATGTTAAATCATTAATAAATTGAACAGTTTTTAAAATAGAAAGAAAATTGAATCTCAAGCAATATTATGAGTGTCGGTGATTATTTATTATAGCATAATAAAGTTTTAAATTGGCAAAAAGTATCAAATTTCTTTTAATTAAATCCATCCAAATATGAAAATTTCAACTTCCATACCAGGATTTAAATTTAAAATCTACAGTGTATTAGTGATATGCTTTATTTCTCTTATCTATTATGATTTCTGCACGAAAAATGTTGAAATTAAGATTTTCTTTTAAAATTTAATTTGTAAAAATGAATGGATAACATTGAAAAAATAAATTAAAACAGACTTTTTTGAAAAAATTGTGATTTGTCATGTGACACTAGGTATTCAACTGTAAGTACACAAAATTTGGAGTACGACTTGTACAGTTTTTGAGTGACAGCAGACAGAAGAATAGGGTTTCGTTTCTTTAGATGTAAGAAATCCTAAAAAGGGACTTTTTCCAAAAAACCCAAATAAATATTTTATTTTTGTTTGTTTAAATCTATTATTTTATCCCCCCCCCCTTTCAGTATTATTTTCTATTGCTTATTGAACCATCCAATCCATGTTTGTTGATAAAAATAAACATTATTAGATATTATATAGACATTATAATTTCATTTCAAAATATTCAAATTAAATAATTACAATCAGTCATGTAGATAATTGAAATCATTTGTAAACTCTGTATTATATTCAAGGAATAAACTACTCTGTACAGTGTACCATTGATATCTTCAAAATATTATCAAACATCCTTTGATTGATAAATAACAAAAGATTAAAGATTTGTTTAAAAATGTGTTCTTAATGGGGGATACATATAAAAAGTAACATATTAAAGTAACTTAGTTACCTTTTTTATAACTTAAAAAAATATATATATGTGATATGTGGTTATTATGTAATATTTGATGATAACAGAATTAAAAACTTTTTTTTTATAGTATTTTACACTGATTTGTTGTATTTCAATTAAAATTGCTTGTATATTAAGTTAATTAATAAAAATGTGTTTTTTAATTTAACTCATCTATTTGCAAAAAATAAGAAACTCACCTGCCTCATTTCTTAAAAAAACTTCCCAATAAAATCCTCCTGGGTTAGGTTTTTAAAACAAATAACTTGGATTTTTTGCAACCCTGCTTGGAATTGCAGAAATAAGGGAATGGAGAATTTTCTTTGATCTTTTAACTATGAAATCTTTTTAATATGCATTTTTAATTTAATTTTGCTGCACAGAAATTTTTATGTAAAGGAATCATAAAAAAAATTTCATAATGTGGAAATTAAAAGAAAAGAATTAAAAATGGTAATTTGTATTAAAATAAATTTGAATAAAAATTAAATAGAATAAATCTTTTAAATATAAGTTAAATCACTTAAGAAAAAATTTAGAAATATGCGATGGCAATATTACATCATAATCAAATCACATTGTCAGCGATCATCAAGTACTATGTAATTTATTATTTTACTTCAAACAATTTACAATCTTGAAAATATCCCTGATATTGTGAGTATAACAATTCTTGTAGCAGTAAATAATAAATCTTGGCTGATCAATTGCATTACTTGGTCTTGGTTGAGATAATCGAAAAGAGTTCTTGGAATTGCAGCTACCCAACCTCTGGCAGTGGCGTAGCTAAGGGGGGGCAATGTCATACCCATTTTCCTTGATACTTATACAAATTAAGCTGTTGCTTACCATTTATTCATTTGCTTTCCATTGTTTCCTTTTTTATTTCGTTTTTCTAGTTATTTATTTCGTTTGTTTTTTCAATACTTGAGGAGCATCCATATCTTTAGTCCTTTTCCAGTTCACATGTTGTCTGTTTTGATTCGTTTCACGTTTCCATCGATTAATCATTTTTCAAGGTCATATGTCGTCACGATCGTTTTTCAAGGTCATCGTTTTCAAGGTTAAGTTCGTACGTGACGCGATCGGACGTAATCCAGTATGCCATCGCAGTTCGCTTCTCCGTGAATCGCGATTTTCATTTTTGCCGTGAGGCAGGAGGTATACCTCTCAACTCAGCGTCTCAGGCTTTCACGTGCCAAGGTCACGATCTATTTAAAGAACGTTCGATCGATCCGAAGCGCGGTTTTTTTGAAACGATGTTTTGTTTCTTTTAAAGTGCCAGAGCTCCAGTTGAGCTCTGATGTTTTTAGTAAAGTAAAATGACATTTCAATACAACTTCTTCAACAAAGAACTATGTTTTTTTGGATAGTTTACAATAGTTATCTGATAATTATAAATACACTTTGACTGGATTTCATGATGTTGTGGTTTTATGCAAAGGAACTTTTTTTGAAGGAATGATGGTTGTTCATGCTGTTGATGCTCTCCAAGTATGTGAATACTTCTATATATAGCTGACTTAATGAAATGTTTTTTTGAGAATATTAGTGTTGTGTATGCCTGTGACTGGCCATTGTTCATACATTGTTTATACATTGTTCATACATTGCTCATATGTTATTGCTATTATTGAATTTGCATTTACATTAGTTATTTACATGAAATTACATTAGTTATTTATTTGATTTATTTATTTATGTTTTAGTTACAATAAACGTTAGTTTTTTTAAGGAAAACCAAAATTTTATGCATCTTTATTTTTAATTTTCTACACTTACGTCACCCAAGCCGGCACATACTTAACTTCCACACTCTGCTCAATTTAATTTAATTTTAGACCGGACCCAGGTCCGAGAACAGGCAAGGGGGGCGTCCACCCCGGGCGCCGAGGCCTGGGGGCACCAAATTGAGAGAAATTGTTATATATCTATATTGGGGTGGGGGTGCAAAATTTCTTGCTGGCCCCAGGTGCCAAAAAACATAGCTACACCACTGACCTCTGGTAGAGACCTGTAGAGTAGAAAAATTTGATCCATAGCCAGTGTCTAGAGATTATAATTCTGAAAAGGCAGAATGAGGAAAAACCCTGTCCTCAAATAAGCAATTTTAAATGCAGCATACATTAAAATGGAACAAAAATAGGTATTCATAACAAATAAAGAAAAATGAACAATAATAGAGCAATATAAAGACAAATTATTGCAATTTCAATACCATTGTTGATCTAGGAATTATGGAGAATTTCCCATAAACAATCTATATCAGTATTTGTACACCAATTGGGATGATGGGAATTGAAATTACCAACAGAAATTATATTATCAAGTTGGAGTAGATTATTAAGGTGAGGAAGGAGACTCAAATGATTCAAAATCTGGATATTAATGGAGGAGACCATAAAAGAATTTCATTCATATAAATAAATATTAATATTAGTATTTTCTAGTAAATTAAGAGAGAGTGAGAATATGAGCATGGGTAATACTTCTTACTGATGAATATAACAATTTAAATATTGAGATCTTTAAAATAAGTATTATGGACTTCCTCTATAAGTCTGAGATAAATAGTGCTGTCGGTGGTAACAAAATCCCTGTGTTCAGCAAGCTTTGGTGTGAGGCCGTTAGCATTCTGAAACCAATTTCTCAAATTATCTGTTACTAGCAGTTACCCGTGACTTCGTTCACATAACATTTAAAGAAGAAATAATTGATCAATCAAGCAAAAAATTTCGATGATGAAAAGCATGTGTAATTAACTTTTTATCATGAATTTATGGTAAAAAAACTTTTGATAATCCCTATTTGCTAATTTGTTTGCTGGTCAAAATTTTCCTTTCAGCGATTAATACTAATAGATAGAAACATTCTTGAATTCTTTTGTTCAGTCCTGTAGTTTTCCAAGTGCCTTTAATACACGAAAGTATCTTTCTAAAATTTATTTCAAACAAAAATATTTCTTATTACTACCTAAATTACATTTTCAGAAATTATCATCCGAAGACAACCTTGTATCCAGTTCTTTGCGGGACCCTGTTTATCATTTTATTTATATACTACAAACATTTCTTAGTTTACTAAATGCAGTTCAAAATAAAAATGCATATTTTATTTAAAATCCACCTTTAAGTAAATTACGCTCATATTCAGTAACCTTTCCGAGATCTTTTGTGTAACCCTGTATATCTAAATTTAACTATTTATACTATTACCATTTATACTCTCCATTTAATATGCATACATTTAGCGAAACTTAAAAGCACATATCATAATTAAAATGCATTTCATCCATGCAACAGTCATCATCCATGATATACAGTACTTCGGATAGAATGTATAATATTTGAAATCTTTTGTGTGTCCCTGTAAATGCTATGCACTTCGTATTATGCATGAAATAACTTACATTAAGCCTCAGCAACGTATATCAATTTGATTATACATGAAATCGTTTACCATAATTAAAATATGTCAAAAACTGTTCCTCCCTTTATTCCTATGCAATAGAATTCTTCTGTCTGACCCTGTAAATGAATTGTAAGTGCCCTTTTCACTACATACTTTACAAAATGCATATTTTAGTGCACTTTGTAAATGCATATAAATTTGAATATGTTCTACAGGCTGTAACATCGTTAAATTTAATTAAAACGATTTTTCCCCATAATGCCGTAATATAAGGAAATTTTTTGACTATCCCTGTAAATAAACTAATCATGGTAGAAACTTTATTTTCAAGAGGTATTCGTGCTAGGTAAACGTTAAGAACGTCCAAAAATTTCATGGAAATCAGAGTATATTTACGAAAGTTAGAAAACGACCAGACAGACAAACAAACCGAAAGCATAATAACTTTTCAACTTTGTTTGAAAGTGTTAAAAAATCGAGCCAAAAATATATTAATCAGTGATTTTATTTTCCACCTTTTCCCCACAAAAAATTTCTTCCATTGATAATTATGAGTTTTGAATAAAAATATTCATTTGTATGTAACTTATAACTTATTAATTAGTATAAGTAAAAAATATTTCTGATTCATTTTAAATATGACGTCATTATTTATCTCGCTCCATTAGCTACTGATATTCATACCCCTTGTATTTTTAACGACTGCTATAAAGTACTTGTTTTATTTCAACTATGACGTCACATTTTCATGAGTGAACCATTTTATTAAAAATATAATTCTTTTTCATTCTTTTTACTTTTAATTTATGTCACCATATTTTACACAAAAATTCCCATTAACTAAACAAATATCCTTGTTAAATGTATTATAAAAAATACCTTTTATTTTTATTTCAAACATGACGTCATATTTATTTTCTTTTAAATTATTTTATTATAGTTTTTCGCGTGGAAGTTTTCTATTAAAAATTCATTGCCGCTGAAAAATTATTATTCCAATTTTTTATTTTCTTGGCAACAGGAAAGGAAAATGGTTAAATTTTATCTGAAAAATGCCTATTGATTTTGTATGAAAAATAATTAAATTTTGAATTATTAAAGAAAATATTGGAATAAAATAAGTAAAAATTACCCTATTATTTAATCCGGACTTCTAACTTTACGTCTGCAAAATTTCAAAGCAATCGGTTCAGTAGTTACGGCGTGAAAGCGGAACAAACAAACAAACAAACTCACTTTCCGATTTATAATATTAGTAAGGATTTGGATTTAAATGAGCTTGCAAGAACAATTTGATCATCCATACTAAGAGCATTTAATTACTTACAGTTTTTGAAATTTGAGAAAAATTTAATACAAATTATTCAATTTTTTAATGATGAAATCAATATTAGACAAATCGAACATAGCAAAATTCAACAACACATTATTATCTAAAATATTAGAATTATTCATATTTTCAGCATTTTCAACAACTTTAATATTTTTGAGAATTATTATTTGACCTATTTGCAGGATTTAGAGGCATTAGTTGCTGTTGGCAGCAGTAAAAGCAATAAATCAAGTATTTTAATTTACAGTGCTAGCAAAAAAACTTTCTACTTAAGCCATAATCTCGATGTTCAAATGTTTTATTTTATTTAGTTTTTAATAGAAGAGACAGGAGAGAATTTCTATTACACATTATGTGGGTGCTAGTGCTACTTAACATGATTTAAAGCTCTTAATTTATTTATTTTATTAAATTTTGGTAATGGTTTGAAAAGAGGGATTTTTAAAAATTCTTTCTTCTAAAAAAAAAAAGAAAGATTTCTAGTTCATACGATAAACATAAAAATCTAACAATTGTTGAACAACCTCATCATTTCACTTTATTAGAACAAAATGTTCTTGTAAGTTGTAAAGCCTTAGATTAGAAGCCTCAGGGGAAACTTTGTCTTTAAAAGGCAAGATCGATTTACCACATGGCAGTACACCAAAACAACAAATCAGTTAAAAAAGACCAATAAAGACTTCAGCCAGATGTGATTATTTTTTTAAAAATGATGTACTGTTTGATACCAACTATACCAACTGCAGAAGTAAAAAAGAAACATTACTAATGAATGTATGTATCACTAAGGATCATCTGTCACAAACTTCACATTTTTCAATAAGTCTCAAGATTTTATTTATTTTTTTTTTGGGGGGGGGGGGCTGGCTTTGTGACAAAGAGTTCTATGAACAAATAGATTTTGGCACAGTATTTTGTTAGGATTTTCCTGTTTCAGGGAGTCAGCAAATAGTTTTCTTGGAATATAGAAGAAAAGGATTGTTTGAGTCTCTAATTGTGGTAATTCTACCCCTTGTGATGCATTCATGGGATTATGGCAGCAACTCACAGTATGGTTATCACCGCAATTAGATGTCTTTTCTATTTCTAATTTTACAATCACTGAATTTAACTTCCTGTGCATTTACTACAAACAGGTTTTAACGTGCAAAATTTGGAGCAATAATTAAACAATTAACTTTTGCAACACTGCTTAGATCTGTTGAATTTGCAAGATTCAACACAAGAAACCAAGTAAGCCACAAAGATAAAAAATTTTTTTTGAAATTTCCATTCATGAAAACATTCACCAGAAATATAAGCTTGGACAATTTTGTTTTGAAATTAAGTTGCAATACCCTATGTATTTTATAATGAAGGGAAATAAGTTCCGATTTAACCTTGAAAATGGAGATGTCAATGTGAATTCCCTTTATCAAAATTTTCCTAGGTTATTTTTTTTATTTTATCTTCTGAAGAATTCACTATTATTATTAATGGGAAATCTTTGAATTTTATGATATACCTCAACAGTTTTAGGAAATAATTTAATAAAGTCCCCTTCTGGACCTCTTTTAAGACTTTGTATTCTGCAATATGATCAACTTTATTAGTTATTTATCTCCAGTTTTTGATAGTTTTGACAAAATAATTCAGATCTAGCTACTTTAGAATAGCAGTAGATGTGTCTGAAGTTGTCTGAGCAGAAATGTTTTTATTTTCACTAAGCAAGTTAAAATGAATTAGAAGTTCCAATGAGAGCAGGTATTCCTCATAATTTTTATTTTAAATAGCAAAATTATTTTCATAAGATTTCGGGATATTAACTGCATATTTTAAAGCTACTAATAATAAGAGCAAGAAAAGAATTATCTGCAAAATCGGCATAAGGATCAAGCAGCCAGCTCACATACCTTGTATAACTTCAGCAAAACTTAGCTCGCTGGGAACATCCACCATAAAACGCATTTGCAACCCATATTGCATTGTAGCAGTGGCGTAGCTACAGGGGAGCAAGGGGGGCGTCCATCCCGGGCATCGGGGTTGAGGGGCGCCAAACTGAGAGAGGTTTAAACCGAAATTATCTCATGTATTCTAACAATAAACAAAAATTGACTTTTATTATTTATTATTATTATTTTTTTTTTTGTGTGTGTGTGTATGTGTGTGTGTGGTTAATGTTTTTTTCAGTAAAATATTTTGTTATATCCGAATAATGAATAAAGGAAATATAAAAATTCGGCAAATATTTTTTATAATCCAAGAGCCGACAGCACAAAAACCTATGTTATCGAGCACAAGAATAAAACCTTTATGAAAGAGCAGTAATAAGGGAATCTAATTATCCATGTCTGTCGAAAGTAAAGTGGTGCATAAGCCAAAAATTAATAGCACTAGTGGTTCACTCGTAGGTCTATCACTGAGTTTTCCTGCTCACAGTTTCCCATGTTTTCATACCTTTGATGTACCATGTTTTTATACTTTTTTTGCCTTATGCACCACTTCGCTTCCGGCAGACATGGATCATTAGATTCCCCTATTACTACTCTTCCATAAAATAAAGATTTTTTTTTTTTTTTTTTTTTTTTTTTTTTTTTTTTGTGCTAGATAACATAGTTTTTTATGTTGTTGGCTCTTGGAGTACTAGAAATGGCTCAACACAATAGGTACTGAAGATAATTATGTTTCTGAAACGAGGTGCAAAATGATTAAATAGGGGCACTAAATTCAGAGGAGCTTTAAACCAAAATTATTTGACATATTTTGAAAATAAATAAGAATTGTTGACTTTTTCTTTTATGTGTGTGTGTGTGTGTGTGTGAAAGTTTTGAAGAAATTTGGTGAAGGTGGGGAAAATGATGAGATTCAAAATTGTCAATCGCTGATGGAAGTTTTTAACTGTCTAGCCTGAAGTAAATAAATTAAAAAGCCTCTTGGTGACTTAAAATTACATCAAGAACTTTTTTACTTGTATCTAGCTGACCCGTCCGTTGATTTTTCCAAATCAGCCATGAATTACTAAAACCTCTATTTAAATTAAAAGAAAAAATCTTTCAAAATGACCCTCTGGTATGGATTCTGGTGTATTTGGCAGCATACAATGGGTGTGCTGCGTATGCATCTCTAACTATTAAAAACATGCATTCAAACTTATCTCTTTCAAAACGAATCTCCGGTATGGATGTGTGCTACCTATGTCAACGTGTAGAAGGCATGCTGCGCACATGCAAGAACTTCTAGTGATAATCGTAAAATGAGTTCAAAGAAAAAGAAAATCAATTGAAATAGGTCCCATGAAATCTCATAAAAATATGCCTGGTGGTGGAAGATCGAATTAAAATCTGTAAGAAGTCGAAAATCAAATTGAATGAGGAAAACCCAGTGGAAATTGGGTACATAGAACCCAAAATAAGAATACGCCATCTATGCATGAAGATGGAGCTAAAAACATCAAGAAAATCATTAGCTAATTTTCATGAATAAATGCCTGTTAAAATCCAGTCCGTAGAATCCGACAAAAAAGGAGCTTAAAAGTTCAATAATGGTGGTAAAAGAAGTGTATATTTTTAAAATCGCACTTTAAAATGTAAATAAAAGGGAAAGATTCTAGTGGACGAACTCTTAACTCATATCACTTCACTCTGTCCACAGAACACGCTAGCAATCATTAAATTGATAAAATACTTTTAAATTATGATTTTAGCATTTGATAGCGTTTAATAATTAAGTCGATTGTCTGCATGTTATATAATCTTTGATCAATCGATTTTTTAAGATCTTTCTTTTCAATTTGTTGATGGTCTCCTATAGGTTTCACGAAAAAATCTTCATGGTAATATATGACCTGTACTATTATGTTTACACACCTGAAATTTCAGGATAATTCTTTGTGTTTTTTCTAGATATTTAACAAAATGTCTAAAATGTAAGTGGCCTTTATGTCTAAAATGTATATGGCCACCTTTGGCCATATAGTGTATAAGCCTTTTAGTGCATGCATCGCAGGTACTCCAATCTTTTAATCACTAAGATGGATTTTTAATGAAAGTGAATTGCAGTTGTTAATTTATAATTCAAATAATTGTAAGAACTTAAAATTCTAAGGCTCAAGTACATTAGAAGAGGCATTGAATTATCGTCACAAAAAATTCGAGCTTTGTACTTGCTGTGGATTTTTAGACATTGTACATAAACACACCCACGTGCACACACACACACAGACAGACAGAGCGATATGTTCTTTTATTAGCATAGATTAGCAACTAAGTTCTATTTTTTTTTCACTATGGACTTTTCTGTTATCTCCATTAATTCATAGCTTACTTTTGCACAATTGCCAAAAATCCAGTAGCTATTTCTAGAAACTTATACTGACAGTAGCAATGATTAGTGCATGATTTTTTTTTAATGTTCTTACATCACTTCTAAACGTTGCATAATTTCAAGTTTTAGTCATCAAATATGGGAAATAATGTACTTTCAAATTCATTTTGTTCGAAAACCATAGCTCTATTGAGCAATTTATTAATTTCAAGCATGATTTAAAAAAAACTTTTTCAACATTGAGCATTTATTTCCTAAATAGTGAAAAGTAGCTAATGAGAAAAGCAATGGCACAGTTGGTAATTGATTAGTCAGAGTACATTAAAGTTTTTATTTTTTATATTAATTTTCTGTAATTGAATCCACTTTCAAGTATTAATATCATACTACGTTAACTTTGAAAGTTCTGAAAATTGAATATCTCTAGATTCTGAAAAATGGGTTTATGTCAAATCACTTTTTCTCAAATGCATCGTTTGATTATTGACTCAATTACTGAAGATTAGTCACAAAATATGATTAACCATAAAATAGGGCACTTTGACTCTAAATTACAGCTCTTTGATAAGAATCTGAGTGATGCTGCACTGTACAATTTTTTTTATTTTTTACATTAATCTTTTGTAATTAGATCTGTTTCCAAGAATTGATATCATGCTACAATGTCTTTTAAATTATATGCAAATACTGAATATCTCTAAAATTTCTGAGCAGTATTTTTGCACTAAATCTTATTTCCTCAAATATGCCATTTGGTTATGGACATTAATCATAGGATCATTTTAACCATAAAATACAGTATTTTGATTTTAAACTGTTGTTCTTTGAAAAGCATATGAACCATGCTGCACTGTACATGATTATGTTTATTTATTCTTTTAAGATTCAAGGACTTTTTGATAGTAAAGGGGATTCCTTCATTTATGTTATTTTTCTAATTTTTCTGATACAATACATTGATAAACATATTTCTTAAATTTTCAGCTTGTTTAAATTTTATTTCTTTCATTTCATTATAGGTTATTTGAAGAAGCTGCTAGTAGATTAAACTTATCTGCTCTGATCAGTTTTTTGGTGGAGTTGTGTGCCTTTAGTCAGATACAACTCTTTACACAAAGTTATACTAAGATTATTTCGACAAATGCTCATGGCAACAATTTGCTTTTATATCATTTGGGAGATGTCATGTTACGGTGTGCTAGAGGTGGTAGACCTTTGATACATGTTATGAGAGCATGGAGTGTTGTAGCTCCACATTTTGTTGAAGTAAGTTAGAAAAATATCATTGTTTATATACATAAATAAAATAGGACTATTTTAAGGTATGTAAATTAGATAAAAAGAAAAATCATTGTTTATATACGTAAATAAAAAAGCACTATTTTAAGTTATGTAAAGTAGATATGAAGAAAAAGCATTTTTTACTATTTAATTTCAAGTTATATGTTATTTACTTTCTTTACTTAAATAATTTATCTGTAATATAATTTTCAGCTTAACAATCAACGCTATTCATGCAGAGAAACACTAAAGCTAATGTTAAATATATGGGGAAAACTTTTACAGATATCTTGCTTGTATTTTAATATTTATTTGCATAGAATACCTGGGATTGATATCAGTTGTTATGTGTTTGTACTTTTAATTTTTATTAGTTTTTATATATGAAGATAATTTTATTTACAGAACAGGCTCTAAAAATGAAAATGTCTGCATTTAAAAAAAACTGTTGCTAAAATCTAAAGTATAAACACACAATAGATACTAGTGTTATATCCTAAGGAGAAAAAAATCATTTAAAAATATTTACATAAGCATTTGAGTTTCTCCATGTGATTAGTGTAGGCTCTTAAGCAAAATGAATAAAAAGGCATATTAAAAAAAGATAACTGGCAATTGTTTTTTAAAGATTTAATTATTTGTATTATTTCTTACTTTATTTATTTATAGACTAGTTAGTATAAGTTTTTAATACCTTTAGCTCTATTAAAAGATTACTTTAAAAATAAATAAAATAATCAATCAAGATCAATAATTTGGTAAAAAAAAAAAAAAAAACTTTTTATTTTTTATTTTGCAATTGTTTTTGATTTAAAATTTCTAATTTGTTTTATTCATTCCATTCTTTATAAAGGTGTGAGACTGATAACCATGATTTTTTAAATTCTATTTTCTTGTTCTTTATCTAACGTTTTTCAAACCTATTTTATTTAAAACTTTAATTTGGAAAAGCACAGGGATCAAATTGCACTTTTATTTGTTTATTGATCAATAAAAAATAAGAGGAAATAAAATATTCATATTATAAGCCATAGATGTATCAGCCATTAACACCTTTGCAGCAAGTGTCTTTTATAGAATTTTTTATCTTTTATCATTAGTTTTTCAAAACAGAAATATTTGCTTTATTCAATTAAAAAAATACCCTAATTGAATAAGGCAAAATTTACAATAAACTAGTTAGATGTGCAAATCCCAAAATTTTCTTCTGTCTCATGTATCTTAAATTTCATAAAGTAGTTAAATTCTATGCATAACTTCATACATTTTCCCATAGTACAACAAAAAAGGGCACAAAAATCGCTATTACAGTTTCCCATTCCAGCAGCCTTTTTTCAAATTCCAAGAGAAACTGCTGGCCATAGCCATAAACACACACACAAAATTTGATTCAATTCTATGCATAACTTCATATAATTTTTGATGATATAATAATGAAAGTGGCTTCGCTGTTACATTGCCCTTCTTTTGGGACAATATTTAAAAATTGAAGGAGAACCTGCTGGCCTTAGCCAAAAATATACATATTAAATTTGGTTCAATTCTATGCATATCTTCATATACCTTTCCATTGTACAATAACGTAAAATGGTACAGACATTGCTATTACAGCCCTCTTTTCCTGTAATATTTTCAAATTCAGGGAAAGCCTATTGGACATAGCCAAAAACATATACAAAACATTTGGTTCAATTCTATGCGTAATATCATTATATACTTTTTGATTTTACAAAGAAGATGGCACAAAAATTGCTGTATTAAAGTTACTTTAAATCTATGCATAATTTCATACACTTTTTGATAATACAATAGCGACATATGGTTGGACAGGCAGACATTTTGTATAAACATGTTTTGGAGATATCTGACCCCTAAAATATGTAAATTCATCAAAAACTGCAAGTAAAAAAAAAAGTCAGTTTCCAGATTTCCTTCTATTGAAGGTAGATGAAAGCAAAAACAACTGATGGGAATAATCTAGGATTCTCAGTTTATGCGACACATGTAAGTGATGCTCATCCCCAAGGGGTTAATGCTAACAATGCACTCTTTATAGCACACATTCTCATTTCTTACTGTAATATAATTCTGATTGGATATTCTATTGAATTGAGCAAAAAATGTACTTTCAAATAAAGTTTATCTGTAACTTAAATTATTGATTTTGTATAATAATTTGAAATATAATTCTGAAGTGTGCAAGATTTTTTAATCCATTAGTGGGTGGTATAACAGTGTATATTTATTCATTACAATATTGTAAATCAACGTTTGCAACAACATAAATAAATATGTAGATTTTTTTTTTAATGGCACAGTTACCACAATTCCTTCTTTATAACTTAAACTTGATGATGGTTTTTCTATCATTTTATTAATATTTTATAATTGTTCTTGTCTTAATCATGCCTATATTCTTCAGTGTTTTCAGATCGATGAAAAATATATTTCGTCTAAGGCGAAATGTGTAAAAATATTTATAAGTTGGTTTGAAGGGAACATTACTTTCTTTGTAGCATAGTAAATTTCCTTTTTTTTAATTTTTTTATTTATTTATTTTTTTTTTTATATATATATATATAAATAACAAAAGTAACAAAAATCTTATCGATTTACTTTCCTCCTCCCCCTACTCACACACATTCATCCTTTCAAATATAATGAAAACAAGATGTAAGCCCTAGAAATATTGTTATTAACTAATGTTCCCAAAACAGCTTGAATATGTTAAATTTTATACTATATAAGGGGTTTTTTTTATGAAACGGGAAAAAAAAATATTTTCAAAGAAAATATGTATGAAATAATTTACAAGAGGAAATCTGAAAGAAATCTTTGTACATTATATCACAATTAAAAGAACATTAAATTCCACACTGTTTATCTTGAAATGAAAATCGATATTAGTAAATGAAAAGCTTAACCCTTTCCGGTCTGGTGTACTATTAATAGTATTTTTCATTGGGCATTATTTTGTTTTAATAATTACTTTTGTTACTTTCTCAAATATAAATAATAGTATATGACTATTATTATGACTATTATTATGCCTTTCTTATTATGACTTCATCTATGGTTTGAAATTTAGTAATAACAATAACAAGTATAAAAAAATACTCAGGTGATCAACAAACAAGAGTAATATGTTTTTAAGTATGAAAAAGTGTTTGACAAGTACTTCTAATTGAGCATGAGACAGGTCAAGGGGTCCCTTCTTCGCAGTAGCTCACTGTCAGTGTCCAATTTGTAAAAATCATATTTGTGCTTTTTCTGTGTAAAAGAAATCAATCACAATTAAGATAAAAATGTGTAGTGCAAAGAGATAGTCAGAAAAAATGCAGCGTAATTAAACATGAATGTAAGACAAAATAGTACCAGAAACCTTAGTTCCTGTAGCGTATCGTACTCATGCAGTGCCACCAAGCATGCCCGCAGCATAGAACTGCACAGAAAACCGATTTGTAATGCAGTTGCAATGCAGAGTCAACAGTGCAGTTTGCAGTGCAGAGTCAACAGTTCAGTTCACATGTAAAGCAGTATTGAAAATTTTGCTAAAAAGAAAGACTGAAATTTTTATGCAAATTTCTTGTATGTGGAAAAAGCACAAATATGATTTTTTTTCAAAGTTGGAATTGACAGTGAGCTGTTGCCAAGAAGGGACCCCTTGTCCTGTCTCATGCTCAATTAGAAGTACTTGTCAAACACTTTTTCATACTTAAAAACATATTACTCTTTTTTGTTGCTCACCTGAGCATTTTTTGATACTTGTCATTCAAATTTTTTGACAAAAACTGAAGATTTTTTAAATATTTTGAAAAGCAAAATATTTGCTCCCAAAATTTTATTATTGTATTAGAATAATTAAGAAAGTTATTGCATTGTCATATAAAATGCATGATGCCTGAGAAATAAACCAAGGAGTCGAATGAAAATAATTACAGTACATTCACAACTTTATTCAAAGAACTTAGAGTAAATGCTTCACAATAAAAACAAATAATTGTTTTTACGTGATTTATTTAATTTGAATGAATTATGTTACATGCATAAAAAATTTATACTTATTTAAACTTGGTGGCAATGAATTAAAAAACTACAACAGCAACAATAAGAAACAATGTTCAGCTGGAGCTTTAAGGCACAAATTAGATTTTCTCAACGATCATCAAACATACAAAGATGAAAAAAATTTGTTTTTTAGGTTTTACCAGAAGAATTAAAATAAACCAAAAATGAAGTTAATCCATCTATAAGATCGTTAACTATCGCTTGTTGAATTTTATGTCTTCATTTTTTTCGTTAAAAGTTGAATAAAAAACTGCAGTAAACTTCAATAATTTCTTTAATGCTATCATTTTTTTTGTCTCGTCGATTTCTATCTTTTAATTAAAAAAAAAAAAAAAAAAAAAAAAAAAAATCACTGTCGTACGTCAATTGGTTCACTGGAAATTTAAAAAAAAGTTTGCATTTTCCATTTCTTAAACATATTATACCAAACGCTATCGCGTTTGCTATTATAATAAAAGTTTGCTTAATTCTCTTTGCACCATTGGTGATTCCTTTAATTTATATGCATATTTCACTCTTTAAATTTAAAATACGGGTTACTTTTCTGAACGAGTCATGTATCATAAAACACAAATATTACAAAGTTTGTAATATCTGTTAAACCTTGTTGTAATACTATATTTTCCTGATGTCTTCAAAAACTCTTCCTTAGCCTATTATATCAATATGAATTGAAAAGTATACTAAATATAAATACATTTGTTAGGTTGTAAGTTAATTTATATTCATTTTTTTTAAATTAATTGAAATTTTAATTTTTTCAATAAAATTTGTTTTTAATAGAAAAATGTGTTTTGTTAATGTGAAATTGGAAAAAAATGTGTTCTCTTTATAATATTATTTGTAGTTGTGATATTTAACTAAATTTTGTTGTCAGGTTCTGAACTGAAGAATAAAGAAATCAGTGTTGAATTTATCTAAACTCTTAATCATACCTTATTGAAAATCTAATTCTGAATAAATATTTGTTTATAATCATGTTAACAACTTTTGATTACTGTTTTATTTCCATGTTTAATTATAGATTGAATTCATTTTGTTTAATTCAAAATAGACTAAATGCAAGTTTGCTGAATGAAATTGAGCTTGGATGTTAGAATAAAGTGTGAATTATTTTTCCTCTTTTAGGTTGAAATAATTTTAAAAAAAAATATTTTCCATAAATTTTTCAATTAAAGTGTTACATAAAAAAATGGTAAAAATGTAACGATCTTAATCTCCCATATCTTATAATTTAAATAAGTTATATAGACATAATGTAGTGCATTTTCTCCTTGTTATATTTATTTTCTTATTATTGTTCATTTTATCTAGTTTTTTATTTTAAAGTGCAGCAATCAAATGATGAAAACTTGTCTTATTTTCTTCCTAAAAGGCAGCTTGTCACAAAGATAGCTTGATAGCTAAAAAGGGTGTGACAACTATACATGATATTGTGAGTGCTTTGTTGTCTTCAAATTCTGAGCTTCCTCATTTCCACTTTAATGAAGCCCTTTTCAAACCATTTGAAAACCTTTTATGTCTAGAATTGTGTGATACTGATATTCAAGAACAGGTAAGTACATAACTTAAATGTTTGTAAGCATCCTTTTATTGTGATTGGAAGAAAAGTTAGTTTCCTAACTCCCTTGAAACTAAGTTTTTTCTCTCTCTCTCTTTTGTTTGGAATTTAAAAATGGGCGTGAATTTGTAAAACATGAAGAATCCCTATTCGTCTCTGTCCTCTGTCTGTCTGTCACAGAGTCTGTACACGAAAACTACATGAGCCAGAGAGTTCAAATTTTGTGTACTTAAAGCTGAATACTTTTTGTCACACAACAAATCATAAAATTTTGAAAAAGACTATTATTTTAATTAAAATATTAATTTTAATATCATGAGTTCAAATTTTTTGTTGTTTTCTCTCTTCTAATTACTCCATTTCTTTCACTTTTAAAAGAAATAGAGTATACGATGATATAATAGTTGAAAATATGTGATTTTTACAAGTTTAAAAATTTGCAATAGTGTAAATTTCAAAATTGAAATTTCATTTCTTCTAATTGTTGCAAGCAAATTTAAATAAAATTGTTATGTATGCAAAATAAATTAGTGGATTAAATAAATCACGTGCTTATTTTTTTTTCATCCTATTTATGATCTATTTTGACATGCAAAGTGAAATATTTTATTTATTAAATTCTTATTCATTTGAATTACTAACCGCCTCTGATGACCAGTTTTGTCTCCCTTAAATTTATGCTAAGCTTTGCAATATTTTACTTTTATATATAATTTTATTTACTTGCGTAGCTTCGCTGAGTCTGCAGATTCTAATAGAGAAATCAATAAATTAATGCAATTAAGGCAGTATTTAGAGGGGAAATTATATATTCTGTTCTGGTTGGTGCGATTGGTGAAGAAAAGCCAAAATAGCACCAAAAAACTGTTTTGTTTGTTAATTTAATGATAAAGTGTTTTGAAGGAGATATTAAACAAAACCCACTGTGTGATCTGTGATCACACTTACCCACTTGTTTCAATGATTGCTTTCTGTGATTTTTTTAAGAAATTACCGTTTGTTTTGTGATCCAAGGATGAAATTTGCGATTTATTAAAATTGTTTCATCCTCCTTTTTTTTTTTTTTTTTTTTTTTTTGCAATTCTTTGACGATATTGATCATATTTCTTTGAACGATTGACCATTTGTCGAATGTCATGATACATTTTATGCTCAAATTTTCAGGTTTGTAACCCCCCCCCCTTTTTTTTTTTTTTTCGAAAATTATCACCATAATTTTTCAGAAAATTTCACACAGAATCACTTTTGAACTAAAGCCACTTTTATAAAAACTTACATTTAGCTTTTATATAAAAAAAAATCTCAAATTTACTTTAGTTTTATTAATTTTAAGAATCTTTCTTCAATATTGTAAATGCGTTTCTAACATAAATATTTTGTAGGGAATGGGGTGTTGAATGCAGATAATTTCCTGTTTTACCTTTTTTTTTTAAAAAAAATTCTTTATTAAAATAATTTGGTTTAATATTATTGTTTTTTAGTATTGAAAATGCATTCTTAACATAAATCAGGCCCCTCCCCCTTCTTTTGGAAGGGAGGAGGGGTAGATTAATGAGGAATTTTCACGTTTTCTAATTTTATCTAAAAACAATAAAAAAAACTAAAAGATATAAAGGGCAGTGAAAATCTTTTTTGATTTTGAGCTGTAATTATTGATTTATAATGGTATTTATATGGTACTATTTACCGTGTCGTGAAAACGGTACTTTTCCTATGCTGTCAGTTGTGACGTCATCGTTCATGACAATACACATCTGTTGATACGCGTTCGTAGGAACTAAGTGTTGATTACTGCAATTATGATATCGACTTTCATTTTCTCTCGTTATAAAATCCATGTGTATTGCATTATTTATTATGACTGACATTACATTCTCATTATAACCATGTATATTTGTTAATAGTTTGTGTAATTATTATTATTACATGTATGCAAATTAAGACATATTGTCTAAATTTCTTATTTGAAACAGATGCAATGATTTAATTTGCAGATCATGGCATTTAATTATTCTAAATCCAGTGTTTTTCTTTTATCTGTTATCACAATGACCATAAAGCAAATTTACATGCAGTGGTGTAGTCGAAAAAAAAAAAGGGAAAGTGTACTTTCAAAGGAGATAATTATACACTCAAGGCAGATGATATACCCTATAGATTATATATATATATATATATTAATGCTTTTTTGAGAATCAGAGGATATACGGTGTTCATTTAAAAAAGGAAGTGATACACTAACGGTGAATGTCACGTTTCGTTTCTTTTTTTTGGGGGGGGGGGAAGGGGGCCGAAAATCCTGTTAAGTTAATGTTTAGAAAGAATTTTCAGACCTTATAAGGCAGGAAAAGAAAAAAAAAACTGATTTAATGAAACAAAAATCCTTCATAGATCAAGATATAAATAAATAATTTAACGAAAAAATGAAAAACTATTCAGTTACAAATCGTTTCAGTAATCATGCCTGAAATTGATATATTTTTAGATTGAAAAATGAGTTAAAATTCCGTTTTATTGATTAGAAAAAGAAAAATTTTCAAAATCCTCCTTAAAAAACGGACACACATCTGTTTGACTACTGACACATTTGATCTGAAATCTTGAACCTCCCTGAATTTTGTTCTCTGAACCCATGAAAGCTGTTAAATACAAAATGGCAACTTTATGACACAAGTTTTAATTTATTTCTGTTTGGAAATGCATGAAACTAGCAAGTGTTGTTGTTCAAAACTTTATAATTGCACTGATTTTCTCTTTTTTTTTTTTTTTTTTGGGGGGGGGGGGGTGTGTGCAATAGATCATTTAGAAAATATTGTCAAAGTGAGCGTTTTAAACCGCATTTCTTAGAAAGAATTATAACCACTCAAATAGAAGACAATAGTGTTTGTCATGTGATCAAAATTACTTATAATTCAATAGGTATTTTTTATTTATCAAAAAGTGGAAAATATATTTTGATTCCAAATTGCTTCCATAGTCAGGCTTCCAATTTTATATCTTTCCGTTAAAAAATTAATTTGTAAATGTGTCAAGATATTTTGCGCTTGTTCAGCAGAGCAGCTGAAAACAGCCTTAATAAAGAGCAAAACTGAGAAATTTCATTACTGGCCAGTTGCCAGTAGTACCAGTTTTATAGCTGCTCACTTTTTTTAAACTGCCAGTCACTTTTCGGTTTAAAAATACTAAACAGTAAACCTTTGTCAAACTTCTATTAGCAATAATCTAAAATTGAACAGGATTGCCACGCCACCTGGAGAACCTGGAAAACACAGGGAATTTTAAATCTCCTCCCAAAACAGAGAAAATCCAAGGAATTTTTTAAAAAATCCTAAAAAATCTGGAAAACACAGGGAATTTGGTAATGGCAAATTATGACATTTCTGTAACATATGCTCCATGATTGCTTTAATCGTAATCGTTGCTGACATCATCTTATGCGAGTCCCGCATTGGTTTGTATTTAAGTAGTTCGAAGTTGTTCTTGGTGGTACTATTTGTTATGGCTGGAGTTTTTAGTCATTAAAGTCTTTCGTCTTTTTAATAGTGTTTTCTCTCAGTATTTTACATGACATAAACTTAACATGGCGCAGCTAGAGTCTGTGAATAAATTTTTAGGGTTATTGAACTATGACTGATATTCGTTTGATAAAGAAGTATTGAAAATTATTTTTGTTGTTTGAATACTGGCATGGAAGGATTGAAGCCCCCGAAAAGTCTTAGCTTTGATGGAAATATTTCAGAAAACTGGAAAAAATGGATACAACAATTTAGAATCTTTCACATTGCATCTGGAAATGATAAAAAAATTGCGAATGTACAAGTGGCGATATTTTTAAATGTAATTGGTGAAGAAGCACTTGAGAAATACAATACTTTTGATTTATCAGAAGAGGATAAAGGAAATTTGACTAAGGTTATTGAAGCATTTGAAAATTATTGTTTACCGAAATCTAATGAAAGTGTCGACCGGCATATTTTTTTTACAAGAAACCAACAAACATCTGAATCCTTTGATGATTTTTTTACTAGCTTAAAGAAGCTGAATTCGACGTGCGGATTTGGAGACTTGAAAGATAGTTTAATTAGAGATAGAATAATTAGCGGCATCATCAACAAAAAACTGAAAGATCGTCTACTGCCTGAAAGCGACTTAACTTTGGATAAATGCATAAAAATGTGCAAAACTAACGAGCTCGCAGAAATACAACTAAAATCATTGAATGGGAACACAAAAATAGAAGCAGTTAAAATACATAAAAATAATTTTTCAGGAAAAACGTCCTCAAGCTCAAAATTGCCGTCGTTAAGAAATGAATTTCATGAAGAAAGAAGAGGTAGTGGTTTTCAAAGAAGATACTCCAGTAGACAGGAAAGAGAGGCAAAGGAAAATTACGATTGGAGAAAACATTGCGGAAGATGCGGTAAGTTTCATAAATTTAATTGTCCTGCTTATAATAAAATTTGCAATCTTTGTAAGAAGAAAAATCATTTCGCTAAAATGTGTTTGAATAAAAATATACAAACTGTAGAACATAACTCTGATTTTTTAACAAGTGTTGACGATAACAGTTCAAATGATGATAATTTTATTTTAAGTTCTATTTATGAGTATAAATGTAGTAGTAATGGTTGTAGTGACTGTCATGAGAAATTAGTAATAAATAATTCTAAAATTTTGATGACAAAATTAGACACCGGAGCACAGTGTAATGTTTTGCCTGTAAATGAATTTAAACTTTTGGGTTTAGAGCAAAGCCACCTTAAAAGTTCTAGTGTTAATTTATGTAATTATAATGGTTCTAAAATGAAAGTTATCGGTAAATGTATATTAAAATGTCAAACTGAAAAAGGTATTAGAGCTAATATTTTGTTTCAAGTGGTGGATACTAACCCTAATACTACTTCTGTACTGGGTTTACCTACTTTAACTGTGTTGAATTTAGTTCAACGTGTAAATGCAGTCAATTATTTGGGAAATTTTTCTCAGACTGTTTTTCATAAATATATAGATGTATTCACAGGTGTTGGAAATTTAAAAAACTTTATTTATGACATTAAACTTAAAGATGATGCTGTTGGCAAAATTGAGCCTTGCAGGAAAATTCCATTAAGTTTATTGAATCCATTGAAACAAGAACTTGACTGAATGATTGATATGAATGTCATTAGAAAAATTGAAGAACCTACTGAATTCGTTAGTTCTTTAGTGGTCGTAAGAAAGAGTAATGGCAGTTTAAGAATTTGCTTAGACCCGCAACATTTAAACAAACAAATTTTGCGTGAATATTTTTATTTACCAACTTTTGAGGAAATTGTTTCTAAAATGCCCAGAGCAAAAGTATTTAGTATATTAGATGCTAATAAAGCATTTTGGCAGATAAAGCTATCTGAAAAAAGCTCTAAACTTGCTAAGTTTAATACCCCTTTTGGTAGATTTTGCTTTTTGAGAATGCCATATGGTATCTGCTCTGCCCCCGAAGTTTTTCACCGATCTTTTTCTGATGTTTTTAAAGATATTGAAGGTGTTGAAATCTACTATGGGGAGAAACTCAACAAGAACATGATTTAAGATTAAAATTTGTTTTGGATAGAGCAAGAGAGTATAATATTAGGTTTAACAAAGAAAAATGCAAAATTGGTCTTTCTGAAGTTACTTATTTGGGTCATAAGTTTTCTAGTAATGGCATTAGACCTGATGAAGATAAGGTAAAGGCAGTTGTGGAAATGAAGCCACCAAAAAATATTAAGGAGTTGGAAACATTTCTGGGTATGATCACATACGTTTCTAGATTTATTCCTAATGTTTCAGATAAAACATCTGTTCTGAGAGATTTGTTAAGGAAAAATTCTTTATGGTCCTGGAATGCTATACATGACAAAGCATTTATTGAATTAAAACAAATTCTAAGTAAAAAACCAGTTTTACAATATTTTGATTCAAATTGTGATGTGACTTTGTCTGTTGATGCTTCACAATCTGGTTTAGGAGCAGTTATTTTACAAAATGGATTGCCTGTAGCATATGCTTCTAGAGCTCTTACTGACACTCAGAAAAATTATGCACAAATTGAAAAAGAAACGTTAGCTATAGTATTTGGATGTGAAAAATTTCATCAATATTTATACGGAAGATCATTTACAGTAGAAAGTGACCATAAACCCCTTGAAGCTATTTTTAAAAAGCCTCTAAATAAGTCTCCCTTACGTTTACAAAGAATGAGAATTCGATTACAACCTTATTGTTTTAATTTGGTTTATAAACCTGGTAAAGAATTATTGTTGGCTGATGCCTTATCAAGAACATATTTAGAAGATTCTGATGATATTTTTAAAGGTGAAATTGAAACTCATGTAGGAATGATTGTTGAAAATCTTCCTGTAACTGGTGAGATTATGAAAAAGTTTAAAATTGAAACTGAAAAAGATGAAGCCTTACAGCTTGTTATGAAATTTGTTAAGAATGGTTGGCCCATTCTAAAATCAGATGTTCCAGATATAGTTAAACCATACTTTTATTTTAAAGAGGAACTAAGTGAAACAGGGGGTATCTTATTTAAGAATTTCTGTATAGTAGTTCCAGAAAGTTTGAGAAAAGAAATGTTGAATAAAATTCATTACACTCATCTTGGTATTGAAAAATGTAAAAATAGAGCTAGAGAACTGTTATTTTTGCCGGGTATGTCAAAAGATTTAGAAAACTTCATAACTAATTGTACAACTTGCTTGAGTTTTCAAAATGCAAATGCGAAAGAACCACTTTTACCGAAAGAAGTTCCAAGTGGTCCTTGGCAAGTTCTGGGAGTTGATTTATTTCATTTTCATGGAAAGGAATACTTGTTAGTAGTTGATTATTTTAGTAAATTTGCTGAGATAGAAGTACTTAGAGAAACATGCAGTAATAATGTAATAATTCCACTTAAAGCTATGTTTTCAAGATATGGAATACCAGAAATTGTATATTCTGATAATGGACTGCAATTTGCTAGCCAGTTATTCAAGAAATTTTCAAAGCAATGGTGTTTTAAACATGAAACATCCAGCCCTCATTTTCCTCAGTCAAATGGAATGGTGGAAAGACATATTCAAACAGTGAAAAATATGTTAAGAAAGGCCATGCATGATAATAAGGATATTTATTTGACCTTATTGGAATATAAAAACGTACTGCTTTCTAATGAGTTGAAATCACCTGCTGAGCTAATGTTTGGTAGAAAAATCAGAGGTATTTTACCACATAGAAATGATATCACTGAGAGATTTTTAGAAACACAAGATCAGTTACGAAGAAGGCAACTGGTACAGAAAAAATATTTTGACCGGAATGCAAAAAATTTAAAACCATTGTCAAATCAGGATAAGGTTTTCATTCATAGTGATAAGAAACCTTATGAAAAAGCAATTGTATTGAGTCCAGCTGAACGACCCCGTTCTTATAAATTATTAAAAGAAGATGGAAGAGTTGTGGAAAGAAATCGGAAAGATATTTTAAGAGGTGCAAATGACATGAATTTTCAAGTTAAGAATGATCATGATTTCATTGATGTAGAGACAGAGACCACCCCTGAGGCGATATCCAGTAACGAGCAAAATGATTTGCTTACGTCTAGTGGTAAGGTTGCTGGTTCTGAACAAGTGAAGAATCCATTAAAAACTCGATCGGGTCGAATTGTTAAGAAACCTGAACATTTAAAAGACTTTGTAACATAAGCTGTTTCTATTGAACTTTAAAATGTGCTTGATATTGTTTTTATGTTTTTTTATTGATTTTTCAGGGGAGATGTAACATATGCTCCATGATTGCTTTAATCGTAATCATTGCTGACGTCATCTTATGCGAGTCCCACATTGGTTTGTATTCAAGTAGTTCGAAGTTGTTCTTGGTGGTACTTTTTGTGATGGCTGGAGTTTTTAGTCATTAAAGTTTTTCGTCTTTTTAATAGTGTTTTCTCTCAGTATTTTACATGACATAAACTTAACAATTTCTAATTAGCCTTCATACACACATATATTTTTTCGCACTCAACATGGAATAAATGTGCTGAAGTACAGGGGAAATACAGGGATTTTTTTTTCAAGATTAGAGTGGCAACCCTAGAATAGCACAAATAAATATGCTACTTATAAACGTATTGCAACCAGAAAAAATAGAATAACATGATGGAATCCAAGATTATTCTACTGCTACTTTTGTTCTTTATTGCATAAAATTATTTTGACAAAGTACAATGCACAAACATGTAGGGCAGTTATCAGGGAGAAAACTGCACAGGTCAATTTTTTAGAATTACATATTAAGATTGTGGTCTGTGCACGGTGGATTCCAAAATCAGTGTTGCACTCAGTGTTTGTGCTCTGATTTTGTTTACCTTTAATTATTTTATTTAATATTTTTTGATTTTATATTCAAGCTTATCTGACCCTGAAGCCAGATTATTTTGCATATAAGTGTACATTTAAATATGAGTTTGTTTTAAAATCTGATTTGTTAAGAAATGTGGAAATTAGACCAGATGTTTTAAAGCAATTTATGTATAGTAGCAACATCTTTTGTATTTAAAAATATATAAAAGATGTTGTTGATGCAGATTTAACACAATTGTTTTGCTTGCTTTTGTTATATATATGTGTGTGGGTGTATAACTTTTCCGAACTGTAAGATTAAAAAAGCCTTAACTAATATTTTACAAGGAGAATTTGTTTTCAATTTGTTAAAAAAAAACAGACTAATGTAGCCATTTTTTTTTTTTTTTTTTTTTAAATCGAAACTTTTCTTTAATGCCGGAAATAATACCATTTTATTTCCATTAATACGGTAGATTGATGAAATCTATTAAAAATCAAAGAATAAATAAATTTGAATGTAAGAAAAATCTTAAATGCTTGAAAAATACAGGCTTATAAAAACATAAAACCACTTGCTTGCTTGCTTGCCTTGTTTCGCCTGCCACTGGGATATCTTGAACTATGATGTCACAACCAATTTGCATCGTTTTCCAGTCGTGCACTTTTCTATCAACTTTAAGCTTAACTTAAAAGCTACTGACCCATTTTTTTACATTTTTGATGAAATTTTTGGAATTTATGAGTCTGTAATTATCAGAAAACCATGCAGCTGCCTGATTTCCCGATGTGTGCAAATTCCTCATTATTATTATTATTATTTTATTTCATTTTTTGACAAATGATCTGAAATTCAGAAAAGTCTGAAATTCGGAATTGTCGAGGTCAGGAGGGTTCTGAATTTTGGACTTTGTACTGTACTACTTGTTCTTAAAAACATGCTGGTTAGACCCCTTCTTTAAGCAAATTTTTTAGTCGAACCTTCTATTTTTAAGGTTTGTGATATTGATGCATTCCTAACCACAATGCAGTGAGGCTTACTTTTCGGTCTTCTTTCATCTTATGAAAAAAATTTCACTAAGAAAATTGGTTAATAGACACTTTTGTCAAGAATAAATTTGGATTCATATACAATTTTGAAATAAAAATATTGGAGTTTCACAGAAGTAAGATTTTATTTTAAGTAATATTTTCAAGATCATTAAAAAAAGTGCTATTTCTCCATTTAACCTTTTTTACAGTTTTTGTATTTTTTATTCTTAAAGTAATTTTGTTTTAAAACTTTTTTCTACATTGAGATATTTATACAGAAATATAGGTTTTTTGTTTAAGGGGTTACATGACCTTGGCACATGAAAATATGGATTTATACGCCTATTAAATATATATTATTATTTCCATTTTACATGTATGTTGGAAGTTTTATGAAGATTTTAAATAATAATAATTAAATTGATGTGGATATGAGTTATCAAATAGAATGCTATATATATTTAAGAAATGAAAGCTGTTAAAACTGATTTTTTACAAAATTTGTTGTGACTATATTTATACATGGTTAAAGAAAAAATACTTAATCCATATTACTTAAATTTCATTATTATTGGCTAAAAAAAAATGTAATCGTATTTTTTTTTTATTTTTTTTTTAAATGTAGATAGTAAGTTCTATATGTGAATTTGTGGAAGGCTGTACTACAGAAATAAGATCAGGTTGGAGACCTCTTTTTGGTGCTCTTCGTGCTGTTAGAATTCCCAGTACAGCAACAGATTTTATTGAATCTGGCTTAGACAAAGAACATGTTCATCATTTAAGAGTTGTTCTGGATGTTTTTGAAGCATTTCTTGGTACAGATAACATGTTTGTGTTTGCATATGCTGCAGTTGACTGTCTTTTGTGCCTGCTAAAACATGTGAAAGGACCAGGTAAATTCAAATGTATTTGATGTTTATAAAGAAAATTTAAATCTACAATAAACAATTATTTAACCTGTTCATTATAAATATAATCATATTGGATGATAAATTTTGTGATATTGCTTATTTATTGTATTTGTCATAATCATATACTTTTTTCTTACTAAGTTGTAGAAGTCTTTAATATGCAGAAACCCAATAATGATTAGCATAAATTTTCTTATAGTCATCGGAGGAAAATTTAAAAAGGGAAGATCTTACTTTCATGTAATGATATTTAGATAAGATGCAATAGGAACATGGTCAAAATGCATTCATTTATAACTTGAAAATTGGAATAAAGGAAATTTTTGGCCATTTATAAATGAAAGTAATGAATTAATTCAATTTTAAATCACCACCTGTGAGGGCGTTTTGTAGTAGCTGCTATTTTATTAGAATACTTAGAAGAAGCATGATTACGTATAGTAGTCCAGGTCTTAGATGTGAAAATAGCGAGAAAACCCCACAATGATTGCAAAGCCACTTTTTATTTAAACATGTAGTAATAGGGGGGTACACATACAGTACTCGGAGAAAATCTCCGAACAGAGATTTTGCGACTTAACCGGACAAGAGCAGTGAGTCAAGTGAAGTCATACATAGCAACGAACCACCACTTTTGGCATGCTAGAAAATCGCCAACATACACAAGTTCGCCTATGCACAATGGATAGTATACGCCAAATAACAGTTAAAATGCAGCTGGCATGATCAGAATTCAATTTGGTTGCCCAGCTGGGATGGGAAAGGAAAGGTTGCCAATTGATAAATGTTACACGTGTTGTTATGTCTAAACAAAGAAGCCGACCGAAGGGGCACCAGATTTTTAATGCGCAGATGTTAAATACTTTTTAGGATTTTGTCGAGAAAGGAAAAAGAAGCATAAGCATAAATTTTAACCGTGAAACAGAGATGATCTCCTTATAAGATAATGCAGAATTGCTTCGATCAGAATTACCCGACATCAGGAAATTGTTTTAAACGGTTGCTTAAAATGTGAGTGTATTTCTCACAGATAAACTTGAGCAGCTGCAGATTTTCGGTTAGAGAATTAATAAGCAAGAAAAATGGAAAAGGAATGAAGGACAACTTAAAACTAATTTTGAATTGAAAAGAGAAGGGGGTGTAAAGGAATAATTTAAGAAAATACCCAATATATAACGAAATAATCGTTATACCTCCTATCTGAAAAAATTAGTCTTTCTTTTTTAAGTTTCAAAATTCAAAGAATTATACTTTTTTAATCGAGAAACATAACAATACTATTACGAGTTGAGCATACATACAAGAAGAACAGAGAAGTAAAAGTACCTGAATAAAATATTTAAATTTACTTGTTAATTTTTTTTTTTTTTTTAAACAACAAATACAAAGCAATTGATTTTTCATACCTTCAATATCATATCAAGAACTCTGATACATCATGATGTCATGTAGCATACCTTCAACCCAAAAAGAGTCCAAACATTTGCTGAAGTCAAAAGAAAGCAGTGAAAAGGAACCATCCAAAAATGATACCATCCAATCTTTGAACATTTTCAGTGATCTTGAACAGTAGCTGTGATAGAGCATTATCTAGGGATAGAGGATGTGCATGCACTGCAAAATAGCCATGCAAAGAATTTGGATGCCACAGATAGGCATTATGCAAAGTGAGTATTAGAAAAAAGAGATAGTGAAAAGGAAATAGGGATTTCTTGTATGGCAAAATCCAGACACAAAATAATGGCAATCTTTTTTTTTTTTTTTTTTTTTTTTTTTTTTTTTTTTTTTTTTTTTAAAGCCAAAGACATGAAAAATGAAAATTAAACAATGTGAGGATTTATCTTACAGGTGAGTTATCAGAATAACTACAGGGTGATATATAAACATTGTGGTACACATAAAAAACCATAACTTATAACTGAAGGAACAAAACAATCAAGATCATTCATAATGGTTTCTTTCTGTGGTGATACAGAGCTTAGGTGCTTCTGAAAATTCTAGATAGCTGCAACAAACTATTTCCAGAGTGTGGTTTCAGCCCAGATTTTTTCCAGAGCACATTTCAGGAAATCCTGGGACCTGTGCTTGAATGTACAAGCTTTTCGCTCTACGATCACCTAAACAACAAACTTTGAGTGGGAGAATCGTTGGAAGAAGGCAGGATTAGCCTTTGCACACCATATTTTTCTGCAAAACAATGAATTAAAATGAGTGTAAATAGTAATTAGACAACAAAAAAGCATGAGGAACATAACTAAAAAATTAGTATAACTCTATTAAACTTAACTGCCATTTTTATCACGTGAGAAGAATTATGTGCCACCCTATCATTTGACATTAGTTAAATTTTCAGTTTTCAGAGATTTAAGAAAAATCCCCAAATTATTTGGAAGATATTTTAGACTTTCTATGTATGATTAATTATAATCTTGGGTGAATATAATCTTTGTAATCTTTTGTATTCTGCCTATTCATGAAGAAAACGTTTCAGGTTTGGCTTAAATGGAATTCTTCAACCCATGTTAAATTGCTTATTTTAAAATTTTTGTTGTCATTAAAGACCTGAATGAAAGAAATCATTTTATGCTATGGATGAAAATATTATGAAGTATCACACAGCATAGCTAAAATACTAAGATTCTAGTTAGTTTTGATGTTATGAGACTATTTCTAATATTTACCTAATAACTTAAATAACATTAATTTTTACTGTTAAAAAAATATATTAAGTTTTTCGGAGGCACTTCAATTGCTCTGTTAACAATATGAGAAATCTACAATATTTCACTTAAAATCCTTACATACTGCTCGAAAATCAGCTTAGGGAAATCAGTGTAAAAGCAACTCTGTTCTAAAATTTGGCTAAGTTCAGAAAACTGCCATTTAACTTCAAAAGGTTCAATTGGTCATCACCAATCATCATGGATGACATTATAGCAAAGGCTACATTAATACATAGAATGGGAGAACCCCTCTTTCAACTCACCAAAGACCACCTGATAAAATCCATTAATTTGAATTAAACTTTCAACTATAAGGTCACATTATACTCTTTCTGCCAATGAGAACAAAATTTGTAAGTGATATCATGTACTAAATATACAAATGTCTGTTAAAAAGACCCTTTGTTCATTATGAAAGATAGAGAGATGATATAAAAGGATGCAACAGCATTCTAAAAACCTTTGTAATGGAATCATGATTCTAGTTGTTTGAAGCTCATAATCTTATCTGCAAAGTGTAGCATAGAACTAGCATTAGTGCATGGAGCTTCATAAAACTTCATATTCTGTGAGGACTTGACATAAATAGACTCTTATTAAGGTTTAGTGTAAATCATTCAGCAGGTAGCACTGCTTTGTTGTATTTTTTATGATTTCTGCAATAGATATTTTCTAAGAATTAATTATCAAAATTTTACCAAACTTCATATTCTGTTAGACCTAGACATATGTAGATCGTTATTAGGTTTGAATTTATAATCCCTTATAGGTGTCACTGGTATTCTATTTTTCATTGTACTCACAATAGTTGTATCTCAAAAATGAATAATTTGTCATTTAATTTTGGTTGCACAATTTGATTTATTTTAAAGAAAGTTTTCAATATCCCCATCATATTAATTTTAAAGTATATATTGTTCCAAGTTCCTAAAATCTTGGTATTTACAATTTCTGGCACGCAATTTCACCAGGCCCCGATTATGACTAACTGGGGCCCCGGGCAAAAATAAATTAGGGGGCCCCCATTCAAATCGTTGCAACATTTTACAAATAGAACTGATAGTGAGTCGTGTGTGTAATACATAAAACAATATTTTCGCACCTTGAATTTTAAATGGAAAAAGATTCTTAGCTCTGACAATACAAAATTAAGTACATTAATTAAAATACTCTAAATAATTAATAAAAATCCTATTTTGTAAATTAATGTATGGATTTGGGGCCCCTTGAAGTCTGGGGCTTATGGGCAAAGTCCCGATTTGCCCATGCGATAAAAGGGCCTGAATTTCACAGGTAAAACTTGATTTTTATTATTCTGAATTGCAGATAAAAAACCTTAAATATCAAAAAATAAAATAAATAAATAAATAAATAAATAAATAAATAAATAAAATAAAAAAATAAGAAAAAAACAATAATCACTGGAATATAAGCCTCTTTGGCACTTTTTCTTGTAAATCTGAAGAACATCAAAGATATTATTTCTAAATAGAATATATGTTTATTTGCATCACAGTAAAAATTAATGTTTATCTTTTCACTAAATTTAAATTTCTGGCAATAAACATTTTAATCACAGCATACTATTTTTGTATTATTTTATTTGACTTTATATATATTGGTAGTTATATTTCCAAGATTATTGCTGAAACGTCAGTGAAGGCTTACTTTGGAGGCACAAATTTTTTTGGTTTCTGTCTGTCAGTCAGTCAGTCAGTCTGTCTGTCTGTCTGTTCCGCGATAACTAACGCAAAAAACATCCGATTGACTTGAAATTAAGTGGGTATGTTAATGAGGCACTGGGATTAAGCTGTATAGTTTTTTGTTAGATTTGATTCATTTGTTTGTAAAATATAAAATATTTTATTTTGCGCAATAATGCTTTTCTATGGCAAATCCAATGATTTTCAAATTTTTTTTTCCTTGAGAGAAAATGACACATTTCATTAATGGAATTCAATGATAAATGGATACTGAAATTTACCAGTTAAATTATTCATATTGTTTTGAAATTTTGTCTGTGCATTTGTCAGATTTTTAAAGTTATTGTAAATTTTGGAGATTTTTTATAAATGTGTTCCAATAATATAAACTAATTTGTTTTAGAGATTTACTTATTTAAAATGTATTTATTTCATTTTCTTTACTTTCTCTTAATGGTTGCTAAGCAACCATTCATCCTAATTCTTATTATATTTTAATGCTATAAATTTGAAAGCAAATACGAAAATTTAAATGAAGTCAACGTCAAAACTGATGAATTAATGTCTTTGTATCTTTGTGTATAACTATAACATAGACCAGAAAAGAACATAGGCTATGTTTTATTAATTTTATTCACATATTTTCCTTAATAATTCTAAATTTCCTTCTTTTTCATGCAGAATCAATAGTGATTTTTTAGATAAAATTTAACAGATTTCCTTTATCGTTGCCAAAAAAAATCAAAATATGGAATAATTTTTCAATGGCAATAAGTTTCAATTGAGCAATTTCCATTCGAAAAATTAAACTAAGAAAAAATAAATATGACGTCAGAATTAAAATAAAAATATAATACTTTGTTAAATTTTAAATACGGAAATTTGTTTCGTTAATAAGAATATTTCTGACAAAAATAGGGGCATAATTAGAAGTAAAAGAAATAAAAAATAATTATATTTTTAACAATTATTTCACCTGATAAAATTTGACGTCATAATTGAAGTAAAACAGGTATTTTATAGTAGTTGTTAAAAATACAAGAAACATGGACAGCAATAACTCATGAATAATGACGTCATTGCCGAAACTTCAGCAAAGGCTTATTTTGGCGACGCAAAATTTGTTTTCCATCTCTCAGTCTGTTCTTCTGTCTATCTGTCAGTCCCCGATAACTGCCACAAAATGCAATCAAAACTTCTTTTTTTCGTAAAGAAAATTGTAAAACCATAGATTACTGAGTTTACACTTTCAAAAGTTCCTGATACATCAGATTTAGGTGTTTTTGGTGGGCAGGTATCTAGAAGTATGAGGATAATGAAAAATGCTTATTAAAATTGTCACTTTTCCTTATAATCAAAATGTAGGAAAAAAATACAAGATATACGATAACCATTAGCCGATTGATAGAAAGTTAGAAATTTAAATTTAATGAGACTACGGGGAGTTCAGGGGGGTTCCGCTCCCCTGAAGAAATCTACTGTGGTATAATAAAAAAACAAAAATAATAGGTCATGAATTTTTCAGAATATCCTAACATAACTAAATCTTTAATTTAACGGCTTTTGATGGCTTCAAATTTCTTATTCTTATTTTATTCTTATAAATAATTACGTAATTCGAAAATTTTAAATTACAGTTTCCAGGAAGTTGAATATTACGCTAAGTGTGTTTAAAAAAAAAGAAGTGAAAAGCTGACGTTGAGGCTCTTGACCTGCAGATTTACTAGTTTCTCTCTCTTTTTTTTCTATACTTAGATAAGTTATAGTTGAGGAAGATAAAATTCTTGTGAAATATTTATTTATTTATTTCTATTTTGCTTTTCTATTTCAGCTGAAATGCAGGATTCACCAGCAGATGTTTATATTGATAGAATTAATTGCCAAGGTATTCCTCTAGATATGTGTTTAGCAGCTTTGAAATATTTGGAAAAGTGCTCTGCCATCTTATCTTCCATGCATACTATTCCAACGTGTCCAGTATTTAATTCTGCAAATAGGTAATAAATTTGTTTCAAGTTTTAAAAAACTGCAAGTTTTTATAAAAATGAATGCTCCTTAAAAGTGCAGAAATAATGTGTATTAATATTTCGGGAAAGATGTCAAAAAAAGTTTAGGGGCATATATCCTTATCTCTAGCACTGCCCTAGGCACAAAGGGGTCCTTAGAACAAAAACCTTTTACAAAGTTCAAACTTGGCTTTATGCCATGTGCACTTAAAAAAAGGGTCACAAAGTTACAATGCCACTTTGTTCTATGTCATTGTTTTCCAGATATGTTTTTGATTAATATATGGCTAATTATTAATTCAACAATATCAACATTCTCTTTGTAATTCTGCATCAATGAGTACTTCAAACACCCTTCAACTCCCCTGTTCAGCATCTACAGAGTAAAGTATATGTGTAATGGAAAAATGAAATTTTCTTAAAAGCTATGTGATCTACTGTGTGACTAGGTTAATTGCTGTTGTTTTCCTGCAAAGTTTAGATAAACTCATACTATCCCTAATTTTTTCATAATTTTAGTTATTTTGTAAATAATTTATTCAATATCTTAAGAGAACTGTTAGAAGCTCAAATAACTTTATTATCCTGTATATAATGTAAACAGTAACATAGTGATGTGAGAATGATTCTTTGAATTTAAAAATAAGATTAAAATAAAATTGACCGCAAAGTTGAGTCAAATTGAGTATTATGTACAGATGCATTAAAATATGCATGAGGTTTTTTTTTTTTTTTTTTTTTTTTTTTAATAAAGGGTTATGGAAGGTGCTGTAAATTGTCATCAGGGTTCTCTTTGTAATTGTAAAGTGCTTAAAAGGACTTATTTTTCATTCCTTAAGATTCTTATAGTAACTTATTAGTGTCCTTAATTAACTAACCTATAAGAGCTCCATAATACTTAATTTTTACCTAGTCCTTAAAAAGGTCTTAAACAAAATGCCATTTTTAATTGATCCAGTTTCTTTCCAAGATTTTTTCTGAAAGGTTTAATTTTGTTAGGGGTGAAAAAGGGTCTGTGAAGCCTCATGAATGTTCTTATTTAACTATACTTTATTCAGAATGAAAGTTCCATGTGCCAGTAATGAAAGGCTAATACCAGTGTGGATACATGTACCATCATTGGAGAAACCCTAGTGTAAAGAGAAATTGATTAAATGTATGATTTTATCAGATATATCTTTATATCAGTATATTAAATTGTATTTAACATGGTAATATTTTCCTTTTCTATACTTTTGTATTAAATGTTGGAATTAAAAAATCATTTTCTTCATCTATCAATAAAGTTTTTAATCTTCTAGACTTATGCAATGTGTTAGAAAGTTTGTTTTCAATTGTTTTTTCTTTTTTAATCTATTTGTAGCCTTTCAATAATATTAATAAAGATTGAATGTTCTATTTGTCATACAGACTGAATTTTGAATGAATTTGAAATATAGAATGAATTTCAAGCTTAATTCTTCCTTTTTCTCTCACATATACTTTAGAATTTGTGACATATTAAAAATTATGCATCATTAATAAACATAGGAATGAATTGGAACATAAATTTAAATGGATAAATCAAAAAAGGAATAAAAGAGGAACACATAAGTATTATGCCTTTATGTGTGAGAGAGACAGAAAGATTGTTTAATTAAATTACTGTATATAAGGAGAGGAAAGGGCAATTAAAGGAATCCTAACATAGAAATAATAAAAACCAGAATTTGTTCTCTAAAAGTATGTTTAAAAATATTGATTGATTAAAATTTTCTAGTTCATGATCTTTTTTTTTCTTTTTGCATATGAAAATATATATAGAAAAATTTCTTTTGAATTAATTTGTTTTATTTCAGTTATTAGCAATTTTTATTAATTTGTGTTTTGAATTGTAAATTAAATAGTTTTATTGCAAAACATAACTTTAAAAAAATTGTCAATTAAGAAATTAAAAAATGTCATTAAAATTTTTATGAAATGATATGCAGTTATCCTTAAGTTATGTAATCAGATGCTGCTTTAAAAGCTAAAATAATTTTCAGTCATAGATATGTAACTTTTCATTTCATTTTTTTCTTTTTAATTATTTATTTTTGTTTGAAAACTAGTTCATTGTTAATTTCTTATCATGCATTATTATTATTATTATTGTACAGGATTCAATTACATTCAGAACCCTGTTTAGTTGATCCTGTCATACCTGGAATACAACTTGTTCATTTTGAAGATCCAGATTCTTTTTCAAATGAGTCAAAAGAAGAGTGTGATGAATGGAATGCAGATTTAATGGTAAATATTCTGTTCACATCAATGTTTTAAAATCTTTACTATCTTTTGTGAATCTTAATTCTGAAATTTTATTTGTTTTATTTATATAAAAAAAAAACTCCCCCCCCCCCCCCAAAAAAAAAAAAAAAAAAAAAAAATTCTTTATTAAATGTAACCATTTGTACTTTGAACATCTCTATTTCCCATTCTTTATATACATTTAACATAAGCTGTAAATAACTCTGTGTCAATGTTATATTAATTATTGGTCAAAATTTAAAAATGCATCCCAGAAAAAGGTAAAATATATTTCAAAACTATTCTGTGACTTTCTCTGTTGAGAGGGATTATATTTTAAATTTTATTAGCATTCTTACAAACAATTTAGATGAAAAATAAGGACTAAAATTTACTGGTTTCAAAAAGATTGGGTGCTAGTGCCAAGATTTTTGTACCCCTGTATATATATACATATTGTACAATATTTAAATATATTTCTAAGTGAAACATACTCTGAGCATTTCTCAGATATTTTTTATGATCTTAATATGACTAGAGTTGATCTTTTCAATATTAATTTACTAAACAAACCCCTAAAACTCAAATCATTAATACACAAGTGGTAATAATTTTTTGTAATCAAACATTTAATGCAATAAATATAAATACTATAATAAATGACAAAAACTAATTTTTCTATTAATAATATTCAAAAATCAAAAACTTTTAAATATCTAATAACTATATGAAGACATATGTTTAACTATAATTCGTTCTCAAAAAATACTTTTGTTGATAGCACTTTCCCCTGTAAATGCAATGATTAAAAAAAAAAAAAAAGCATTAATAATGATCATGGACATATTATCACTGAAAATCTAAATATTGTAGAAGATTTTACAATAAAAAACTTAATGGATTATGGTATAGAATTCCATCCAAATTAAATATTAATTCTATAATAAAACAATTTACATATGATATAGATATATTTATTTATAAAATTGCAATATTTTACAACAAACCTATTGAATATTTCAATCAATGGAAAATTTTAGTTATTGATAAATTATCTAAGGCTTTAAAATAAAATATTTCACATCTGGATTATATAAATACAAAGCATCTTTTCCAGCAAATCACTAAATTGCAGCAAAACTTTGTAATCACTTATGTGAACAAATCTCGAAATAATTATGCAATTACAGTAGACTCCCTCAAATCCGCAAACCAGAAATCTGCAACTCTCTAAAATCCGCACATATTTTATGGATGTAAACAATGAAACTTTCACTTTAGACATTGTTAAAAAATTTGATTTTTTTAGTTTTGTATCAATTCCATACATTTTTTAATTTGTAATTTTCTTAATAATACTCCATTTATGTTTTTTCATGAATTAAGAATATATATTTTTTTGGAAAAAATTCAAGATATTGCAGATATCGCAATCTTCTTACCACATATATTTATGCATTAATCAATATTTTTTGGTTATTAAGCCTGGCTAAACTTGAAAAAAAAAAAAAAAAAAAAAAAAAAAAAAAAAAAAAAAAACATTATTTTATGATTTTGATGTGAATTAGTAATGTAATTTTATGAGGCAAGTTTTGTTCAACAATTTTGGAAAAATTCATTTAATCTTTATAATGAATATTTAATCATACACTATTGATTTTTAACTTGACCTTTGCCATTAGTACTTTAATCATTTTAAAAATTATCTAAATTTTTATTAGTTTATTACTTATTTTAATATTTTATTGTATGGTAAGCATTCATTATAGTTCCAAATGCACTATTAATTGCACTCAAATTACTGTTTGAAAAATGTAAACAAAGCAATGACCAGAAATCCGCACAACCTCTGGTCCCAAGCTCTGCGGATTTAAGGGAGTCTACTGTATATGTAAATCCTATTATCACCAACTGCTTAAATCCAATATATCTCCTGATAACTCATTCCAAAAAACTAATGATGACATAATTATAAACAATTGTAAAATTAGGTTTTTATAAATTAATGGACATAACTCTACTAACTTTAAATATCCATATCTAGTTCTTATACCCAAATCTCAAAGAATCCAATTAAATTTAGAACAGTTACAATTAGTTGCAATGCTTACAATAATATAGCTAATAATTTTGCATTAAAAATTCTTAATCAAATATGTGCAATAACAAAAACCAGGGATAATACACATTGTATAAAGAATAATTATAAACTGGTAATTATTATAAAAAATCTAAAATGTATAAAAAAATATAACTACATATGACCTCAAAGATCTTTTTAATAATATAGATTCATTAGATCTACATAATATAATAAATGCACTAGTTAAAAATATCAACATGATTTGAATATATCAATGAACATTGATACTGATTATTTTCTTACTTTAACAAATTTCATTATAATAATTTTATAATGCAAGATAACATAATATATATACAAAAAGTCAGTATACCACAAGTTGGTTGTACATTTAGTATATTATCAGACTTATATCATTATGAACGTAAATATTTAAATAATAAAATATTTTTATATTGATATATTGATGATACACTGGTATTATCAGTGTCAATTAAAATTATATCTCAATTCCCAGTAGATTATCCAGCTAATTAAGAAATTATAAAAAACCTGCTTTCTAATAATACCATTAACTTTTAGATCTTAAAATTATATTAAAAGAAAACAAATTAATAACGGATATATATGACAAATGGAATGAATTTAATTTAAAGTTAATACATTTACTAATTTTAAATCCTGTCTTCATAATTCTGTACATCGTACTATAATCCTTAATCATTTATATAGAATAAAATATTTATGTTCTTCTCATCTAATTAATGCAAATATTAAAAAGCTAGTTTATGAAGCACTAAATAATAGTTTTTCTAAAAAAATCGTACATTCTTTAATATTCAGTTAGTTATTACATGATCTGAAAAAAAAAACACATTGCATAAAAAAAATACAAAAAAAATTTAAAACATAAAAATAATAAAAAAAAAATTAAAAATGCCAAAAAAAAAATTAATAATAATAATAATAAATAAATATATATATAATAGGATCTCTGGGTAGGTAGATGTTAGAGTATGGAGGAGGGTGGTGTTGTCTGGATAATATGCAATGGTTAATTAATATTTTTTTTAAAAAGAGTGTTAAATGCATTTGTTAAATGAAAAACATATTATAATGGATGTTTAATTGCCACTTATGTATGGATAATTATCAATAATCAATATTATATAGGTATATATAATTATCAATAATATCAATTAATTCTATCAATATAATTTAATTAATCTACATGATTAAATTGTACCTAACTTATAATAAACTGGAGACCTATAATGCAATTTCTAAATGTATACGGTAAATATATTATTTTTAAATCTTAAATCATCTTATATTAAGTTATTGAGTTTAGCATAGCATAGCATAGTCAAATTAAATGATTTTGTTTTAAATCTTAATAAGGTAAACTATGGTGTATGGTTTATTTTTTCTGTTATCACAGTACTCCATTTTTAATTTATTTATTTATTATTATCATGTTGACGATAATTATTATTTTTTTCCCTTTTCATTTTGCTATTAAATTCAACGGTTCATATATTGTAATACAATTAATGGTTATATATATATTGCATCCACATTATATTTTGTAAGTATATGGCAGGCCAAAAATTTCAGACCATAATTAATTTGAACAAAATGTTAATCAGCAAAACATTAATGAAAAATGTTAACAGATTCATCTGGAACAAGAGAAGAAAACCAAAAAAGTCATGGCCTCATCGACAGTGAGTATTTTGTAAAGTCACAATCATCTTTCAGAATAAAAATCATTTCTTATACATTGGCCTCCAAAACTTCAGGTACAACATGTTTTTCGAAGCTCCCTAGAAAAAAAAAATGGCAGTCAGATTAAACTTTATGAATGACAATAATAAGCTTTAAAAACTTATGTAAAAATTACAGCTAACACATTTATTTTATTGAAAAGAATAGGTATTTGTGAATGAGAGAGAAATATGCAATTTTGAAGCTTTTCCAATTTTGCATGTAAGTTTTGTTGTATTTGAATTATTGTCAGTTTTGTTCATAACAACCAGTAGAGTCTAGAAATGTCTAGGAGAAGTCGTTTGCCTGATTCATTAAGGTAATGGGTGGCAGGATAGATGAAATGGGGTTGTCACAAGTCGATACTGCTAGATGGCTCAGTGTGTCTCGCAGCATAGTCCGTCACTCTGGGATCAATGTGAATCTGAAGATTCTGTGACCAGAAGACCAGTTTCAGGCTGCCCACAAGTTATAACACCTGCAGAAGACCAGTTTCTAGCTCTTTCGTTCTGAAGGAGAAGACTCATTACTACGCTTCAACTCATTGCAGGCCACTTTACAACATCAGGAAGAAGAATCTCTGCTACTATGGTGCGAAGACATTTTTACAATGCAAGTCTCTATGCAAGGTGACCAGTTGTGTGTGTCCCCCTCAACAGACAACAGGGAAGGGCCCGCTTATGTTGGGCAAGAGAACATGTTTTCTGGACCAGACAACAATGGGCTTCTGTACTCTTCACAGACAAGTCCAGATTCACACTGGGGAGCAATTCAGGACATCTATGCTGGAGAGTACAATGCACTCGATACCATCAATCAAACACTGTCAAAACACTCAAGTACAAAAACAGTGGAATCATGGTTTGGGCAGGGATCTCACTCAGAGGCCGTACTGACCTGCATGTGTTCCATGGAGCAACTTTGACTGGTGCGAGATGTCAAGATGAGTTCCTTAATTCATATGTGCGCCCATATGTCGATGCTATTGGTAATGGTTCATTCTAATGGATTAAAACAAGATCACACTGAGCTGTGGTCTTGAGGATCACGGTTTGGGGACAATGGAATGGCCAGCTCACTCTCCAGATTTGAATCGGATAGAACATCTTTGGAACTATCTTGGAAGACAGGTTGTGGCTTTAAGTCCACCTCCAAGGCTTACATCATGTCTGATCAACACTACCTATTTTGATGTTTGACAATTTGAGAGCATCAAAAGTCGATGCCACCAATGCATTCATGTCCAGAGTGGACATATTCTGTATTAGAACTAGTTTTTTAATGTTTTTGTCACATTGTACTGCACAATAGTGCAATGTACTGATTTCTCCAAGAATGGAATTTTCCAACATGAGTGCTTTTCTGGTGTTAATTTTATTTATATGTTTAACTTAAGTAAATTTCTATGTCACATTAATAAATAACAGTTTAGTGCGCCTTTCCTCCAAATTTGTTCTTCCTATATTCATACATTTGCAAATTAGATCCAAAAAAATGGTTGTACCTTAACTTTTGGAAGCCAGTGTAGATTAGTGCAATAATGACAGTAGGTTTGAACCACAAGATCATAAAGTATGAATCGTTTTGGTCAAAATCCACTATCACTATTACACTAATCTAGTATACATGATTTTTATTCTGAATTATGACTTATTTTACAAAATACTCATTGTTGATGAGGCCACAGGTTTTTGATTTTGCTTGCTCTTGGTGAATTTAACATTTTTCATTGGTGTTTTGCTGGTTAATAATTTGTTTAATTTGGGTTTAGAATTCTGGAATTAAATACTTATAAAATGTAATGATCTATATGTATTTTTGTGGCTATTTGTAGTATAATGCTTATCACATAAATGGTATTGTTTTAAAACTTTATTTAGATTATATATGTATATACTAGCTGACCCACCACACATTGTCTGGACTTGAGATTAAAATGTCAAATTAATAATCACAAACAAAATTAGCAACAACAATAATAATAATGATAATAACAATAGACATTAAAATTTATTATACTGGTGGATTGCAAAAAAGCTGGCTAAAATTTAAAAAATGCAAAGCCATTAGCTTTTATCAGTTTCTAAATTATCCTGAGTGAATATTTACATCTTAGAATTGTAGTCTGACAAATTTCAAGTTTCTATCACAAAAAATTAAATAAAAATTGTAAAATAAAACAGTTTTAGAATGCTTTTTACTCATTATACTTAAATTTAGAAATTTTAAAAGAAACTATCATTAGGAAACATTTGTTTTAAAAGTAAATGTAATACCAAATAAAAATTTTCTATTCCCAGAAGTATCACAGAAATCATATTTTAAAAGTCCCCCCCCCCTGCACTCATTTAAATTTAAAGTTAAAAAATTGTGTGCATGCACTTGCATCTCAAAAGTAGCAGCCAGCTTAAATTTTCAGTTTTTATCCTCAGTTCCATAGAAATCATTATTTATAAAAAGCTTTTTTAGAAAGCTTTTTGTGCATTTCATCATACAGTGCAAAGTCTAAAGTCTGAAATCCTTGGGACTTTACTAAGTCTGAACTTCAGATTTTTCCAAACTTTGGGTCATCAAAACTGTTGTTTTTCCAATAAAATGAAAAATAAATTTCATTGTTTAAAGAGGCAAAATGTAACATACATCTGTTAAAAATTGCTTAAAAAATCCTTAATATTAAATTAAACATTCATTTTCTCAAACAAATCATAACAGAATAAAAAATAAAACAAAAACATTTATTTAAGAGAAGATGTATAATTTAAAAGCAAATTGTAACTTTCTTAACTATTGAACATTTCAGATAACATGCACTACTTAGTTATCCCTTTGTACTCTGTTGTTACTGCTGACCGATATAATTTTTCTTGCAAAATTTATTTTTGTAATAAAGAAAAATAAAATTTGTTTTCTTTAAACAGAGAATTTTTGAAATCAAGTTTTTGAAGAAAATTTCTTTTTAAAAATTGGTGCCACTGAATAAAATTTATGTAAAAGACACCAAAATCCAAAGGGTTAGACTTTGATTTATCATTAAGTTTTTGTTTTATTCTGTACATAAACATGAGTCGATGAAGTTTTTCCCCTAGACATTTTTTTCAACTGTTTTGTTTTTTCATTCTTTTCTTGAATACTTCTGAAAAATTCTGCTGAAAAATCCGAACTTTGGAGAATTCCAAACTTTAGATTTTGTACTGTATTAAATTTAGAACTACTTTTGAAAACTGTCCTGTGTGAGTACTTATGCTTTAAAAGTAATGGCTATGTTAAATTTAGAGTTTCTGTCCCTAAGAATTTCATATGAATCATAAATTTGATGTTTTATATACTTTTCTGCTCATTTCACCCTTTTCAATTTCTTTTTTAAGCTGTTTTTAGTGAGAATTTATACCTTAAAAGTAATATTCATGTCAAACTCAAAAGTTTCTAGTTTTTTCTGTATAACAAAATAATAATGTAGAAAGATTTTTCTCAAGCAGCCTTTTACATTTTTTTTTAAGGTTCTGTGCAAGCATTTGCATCTTAAAAGTAGCAGCCATCTCAGATTTAAAGTTTCTATCCCTAACATTTCATAGAAATTGTAATTTAGGGTGCTTATGCCTTTAGGTGCTTTCCACTCATTTCACTTAAATTTTGAATACTTTTATAAATCATTCATTAATTCATGAATTCTTTTGTGTTTGGGTTAAATGAATAATAACTATTCTTTTCATCACATATTTTACAGAATGCATTTTTTAATGCACTCCGTAGATGCATATAAATTTGAATATGTTTGATTGGGTATAACATTTTTAAAATTAATTTGAAATGTTTTTTCCCCATAGGCTGTAATGTATCAAAAAACTTTTGACTATCTATGTAAATAAACTAATCATGGTAGAAACTTCATTTTCAGTAGGGTTTGTGCTAAGGTAAGCGTCAATAACATCCAAAAATTTCATGGCAATCCGAGTATATTTACGAGAGTTGAACGCAGACTGATAGTCAGACAAACCAAAAGCATAAACACTTTTCAACTTTGTTAGAAAGTGATAAAAAAAATGAAATGCTATTTTCTGTGTACATTTGCATCTTAAAGACACACAATATGACCAGAGATGAATGATCACTTGCACTTTTAGACATTTTGTTAAATATCTAGGAAAATACATGAGGAATTAACTTGAAACTTCATTTATATAAACAGCATAGCAGATGAAGCATATTTCCCATGAAGATTTTTTTCCTGAAATCCCATAGGGGACCATCAACAAATTGAAGAAAAGTTAATATATCTTGTATAATCCTGTTAAAATTAATGTTTCAACAGTATTGAAACTTAAGCACACGATTAAAAGGTTTCTTGTAATAAACTGTTAGTTTTTATGTGGATAGCACATATACTCAAAGAGAAACTAAGATTTTTTTAAAAATAAAATCAATCTCTAATTTCACTCAATAATTCAAATGTTATTAATATCTTAAAATTATGTTAAATGTCAAAATGTCTTAATTCAAATGTTCTTTTCAAGAACCATGATAAATGGCATTGTACACAATACCTTGCTACCAGAATTAAAAAATAATAAATATTGGATGAAAAACAACAGAGTTCACTAAATGTTTCACTGTGCATGCACACAAGTTATCAAAATATAATATGTATGATATATTAGCTAAATGTAAGAGCATCTTTTGTGGAGGTCTCAAAAACATAGCTTGAATATTCTGAAAGTGATCATCGATAGAATTAAACCATGTGCATGTTACTTTGATTCTCTTGCGTTATTTGTGTAAACAATTTGATTTATTGTTATAGGTTAATAATATAGAGGAAGCATCAGAAGTTACTGTTTCACTTTCTTCTTTGGATACCCACACTGGTATTATTCATGTTTGGTTCTTGTTAATAGAAGGTCTTGCTGGTTGCCTAGCAACGTGTCCTAAGCGCTATCAATCTCATACTATGGAGTCATTATTCAGTATGCTTCGGGGTTTAAAAGATGTGCCAGGTAAATTTTGTAATATAATGATGTAACTATATCTACACTATCTCATAAATGTATAACATTATTGAAAGAAAGAATTTTAAAAATGGGCAAATGCAAATTTACTTTATTTTATTTAGAAATCTTGTTAATCGATGGCCATTTTATATTTTACAATTGCATTATTCTGTCATTTATTTCATGCTTATAAATAAGAATTCTGAAATATACTTGTACTTATGTAAAAATAATAATTAGTAATTTATGCATTTATTTGTTTATTAATTTTAGGTCCAGAATTTGGAATTTACTGTGTAAATCATTTATTACTACCTATGCTTCAAAATTGGTTGAGGAGAACAACAAAAATTTACCATGGCTGGGAAAATTTTGCAACCAATTTTAAACAATGCTGTGGTTTAGCTACTGATTTGATTGTTGATTATGTTCAATATATTGCTGGTAATTTAAATTTTATTGTAATATACTTAATCCATTTGAAATACAGATATATATTTTTAAAAAAAATTTGTATGTCTTGTGTTATCAAAAGATCATTTTTGATAGAAAATTTAGTTTGATTTGTTTGGCTCTCAGAGCAAAGCAAAATATGGAGGTTGTACGACAGCTCAAGGAAGCCTCAACTGTTGCTAGTTTAATCATACGAGTCCATCCATAATATCATATTTAATCACATTAGTTAGTGGGGATTGCTAAATATGTTTTTTCTGCTGTATACTTTTAAAAATAACTAAATTATAATGAATAAAATGGATTTACATTGAATTAAATAGTGTTAGTACTGTTTTTATTTAAAATGTTTGTGTAGAAGTATATTGTTAAAATTAGTGCCTGATCGTAAGTTTGGTTTAATTTTGGTTTGGAGGAAATTTGGGTAAAAATCTAAGTTTAAGAAAAAGTTCATGAGGAAAGTATTTACTTCATTCTTTCTTTTCAAAGAACTTTCTTTTCAAATTGGCTAGGGGAGGGGGGGGGGGGTGCACTGGCAGAACAAAACCTAGGGAGAAGAAATATTTTCAAACATGTGCTTGTGGTTTGAAACTTAATTTGCATTTCTTAAGATGAAGATTATAAATAGGAAGTGAGCAATATTATAAATTTTTTGTCATATCTCTCTGTACAACACAATTTTTAACCGCATAACTCTTAAAAAGCAATACAAAAATTTACAAATAAAACTTTCTTTTAAGATAATTTTTAAAAATCTGAACCTAAAAAAGAGAAGAAAACAGAAATAAAATATGTATTACACAGAAATTTATGATGGCTTTGTCCCCTATCTTTAAGAAACTTTTTTCTTAGTCATTTTTTCATTAAGTCAGATAGGATGAAAAAAAATTATTCAATAAAATAAAGAAGCAGATATAGTTCAGATGCCTTTGCACAATTTATAATTGAAAACATTCAAAAGTATTTTAATTTTTAGTAAATTTTATTTCAGATAATAAAATTGTCATGTTCTTCTATATGTATAATATGAAGATATTTATTAATGTATTTATTATATAGATAATACATCATCCAAGCTCTCTAGAAATTCTGGTGTTTATTTGATGATTCAGCAGTTGTTTCTTGTTTTAACTGAATGTGTTGCTCAACCGATGGAGATAATATCCAGACTAGGATGTGCTTGTATTAGGTAACAATTATTTTATATTCTGTTTAATTATCTAATACAGAGGATCAGTGTTCTCACTGACATTTAAACAACGTTGGTAATTTGGTTAGTTAAAAATAAAAAATATTCGCCAAAAGAAAAAAGTATTAGCAAAATAGATTCTCCATATAGCACTAAAAAAATTACCTTTAATCCTTTAATGTACTCCCTTTTTCAATGTTTTAAAATAACCTTAGTTTTTAGAACTGTGACAACGATTCTTATTAATCCAATTTCAACTATTTGCTACAAATATATTTAAAATATGTATATATTAAAATATGCATATATTAAAAATATGTATATATGCATATATATGAAAAGCAAAAAAGAAAAGAAAGAAAAAGCAAAAATTGAGTACTAGCAATTTGGCGAATTTAAACGCATGTTTATTTGCCAAATGAAGAATTTAGTCGCAATTTGGCGCAATGGGGAGCGACAGCGAGAACCCTGCAGAGGATGTCAATGAATTGTGCGTAGATTACCAGGGATCCACAGAAAAATCTGAACATTATTTACATTTTTAATTATTTCTTTCTTATTATATTCCATAATTTATAAAATAAAATATAATAGAATTCTGTGATTTAATAAACCAAAAGATTTGATTTTAGAAATGTTGATACTAAAAATTCAGAAGACTAGGAAATTGTTATTGGTGACTAAAAAAGCAGAGCTATTCCATTTCAATTCAGGCAGACAGTACTGATATGCGTCAAGTCACCATCACAGATTTTTTAAAAAAAAATTCAGTAGTTAGAACTAAGTGATTTATAAAATTTCCTAAAAGGATTTTTCCCAAAAAATTTTTTTTCTCTGATTACAGCACTTTAAAGTTCATGATAAAATTGGCAGTTTTCAGAAAAACTGAAAAACGCTTCATTTTGAAATGAACACAATACCAAACATATTCAACATATTCAGTCAATTTATTTTTTATAACAGTTATTAAACTGAATTTTACTTTGGCATAGTTTTAAAAAATATAGTGACATTTTACTTAATTAAAAAAATTAGATTTTAAGTATAAAAAATATAATCATTAGTGAATTTAAGATTTTTTTTTCAGAATGAAAAAAAATATTTTAAAGCTAAACATTGATGGCAATCTAAAGACCTTTAATGGGAGTTTTACAGCAAATTTTATTTTAACTCTAAGGTGCTTACAACTTTTGTAATTCAATTTTAAATTTTGCAAAATTTTGTAAAATCACTACTTTTGAAATGCAATTTCTTAAAAACACCATTTTTTAAAAATCTGATAATATGCTCAATTCATACCTTATTAGTTTCTAATAAATACCTTACAAGCAAATCGTGTGTTTTTGCTTAGAAAATTTTATATGATTTTTTGAAAATAACATGTTGTGTGTATTTTTCAACAGACCACAAAGTCAAGCTCTTCCTTATTTAACCGAACTTGTAATGTAATTAATATTTCAAACTAAAAAATCCATCACTAGTACATAATTATTACTGTTAAATTATAGCTAATCATTTGCTTAAATTTAAAATTGCGTAAAATACAGCCAATAATAAAATTAGTTTTGATCATATGTCATTTCATTCCATACGCATGAATGTGTTAAATCCATCTACAGTGTGTAAAAATTTTGTTATATAGTTTGGATATAATATATTAATGTGCAAATACATACATAAAAGAAGAATTAGGTAGTGAAGGTTTCTTAAATTAACTTCAACTCCTTATTGTTGAAGGTATGAAATCGCTCAGATTGTCCTATTATAACTGGTTTTTCTGTTTCTAGAAGCACATTTTCCAATGGTAATGCACATTCATATTTTTTCTTTCCAGATTCTTTTGGCCACTGGAATGCTTTATCTATGGACCATGTTGGGTACATGAATGATACTTTAATGTCATTTAGTTCTTGTGATTGATATACCATTGATTTGTCCTATCCACCAATTATTTTCATAAATGCATCCAATGAAATCACCGATTTGGAAACTATGTATTGAATATTGTCTTTTCATTTGGCTGAAGGTTTCAACTTTTGTCAATTCATTTTTACTTGCTCGTTCCATATAATTTTCATTATTTACAATCACCCTATAATGTTTATATCTAATACCAACAATAGATTTTGCATTAGCATATTCTTTCTCATTATTAGTTCTATAGGATTGAATAATATTTCTGTCTGGATGGACTAGAATGTTATTTTTTAGCAGAGAAGATAGTTCAGCAACAAATGAGACAGAATTTTGGATAGCTTTTATTGGCTCCTTTTGGATATTAAATTTTGTTGCATAGTGCTTGTCTCAGTCCCCAATAGCATACATGCACTTTTAACATGGCCAATCCCTGAAAATATCCTCTACTTCAGTACAATTTTATTTTTGTGCAATTCATAAAACTGATACTTGTTTTTAAAATGTGCTCCAGCTCCATTTGATATATACACAGGTGATTCCAGTGCTTGTAATTGGTACAGCTTAAATAATTCTTTTTTTTACTTTTTCTATGTCACAAACAGTATGAGCTGTATCATGAGTTAATCATCAGAAACTATGATAAAACTCTTTATTTCTTCTCTAAAGTATGCTGTGCAGGTAACTAAGGATATCTGAGTATTCTGCCAGTGGTAGCTTTGTACTTCATTTGGCAGTATTAGTGAGTAATTTTCAGCAAAGTCAAAATGCATCACAAGCGCAGATTTTTTTTTAAGGGGTTTGGCTTATTTAATTTTATGAATAGGAATTTTTGAAGATTAGCTTATATTTATCTGCCATAATAATGTGCATATTATTATTTTTTCATTAAAAAATATTATTATAAATACAGAGAAATATGAAAAAGCTTGATCTTCTGGTTTTCTGAGAAAAAAAAAACTAATTGGAAAAAAACTAAACTTGAAAAAAAATATATAATTAAGTTGTAATGTATGTATTTGCATTTTAATATATTATATCCATACTATATAACAAAATATTTAACACACTGTAGATGAATTTAGCACATTTATGAGTATGGAATGAAATGACATATGATCAATACTAATTTTATTATTGACTGTATTTTACGCAATTTTAAATTTAAGCAAATGATTAGCTATAATTTAACAGTAATAATTATGTACTAGTGACGTATTTTTTAGTTTGAAATATTAATTACATTACAAGTTCGGTTGAATAAGGAAGAGCTTGCTTTTGTGGTCTGTTGAAAAATACACACAACATGTTATTTTCAAAAAATCATATAAAATTTTCTAAGCAAAAACACACGATTTGCTTGTAAGGCATTTATTAGAGACTAATAAGGTATGAATTGAGCATATTATCAGATTTTTAAAAAATGGTGTTTTTGAGAAATTGCATTTCAAAAGTAGTGATTTTACAAAATTTTGCATAATTTAAAATTGAATTACAAGAGTTGTAAGCACCATAGAGTTAAAATAAAATTTGCTGTAAAACTCCCATTAAAGGTCTTTGAATTGCCATCAATGTTTAGCTTTAAAATATTTTTTTTCATGATAAAAAAAAATCTTAAATTCACTAATAATTATATTTTTTGTACTTAAAATCTAATTTTTTTAATTGAGTAAAAATGTCACTATATTTTTTAAAACTATGCCAAAGTAAAATTCAGTTTAATAACTGTTTATAAAAAATAAATTGACTGAATATGTTGAATATGTTTGGTATTGTGTTCATTTCAAAATGAAGCGTTTTTCTGTTTTTCTGAAAACTGCCAATTTTATCATGAACTTTAAAGTGCTGTAATCAAAGAAATAATTTTTTTAGGGAAAAATCCTTTTAGGAAATTTTATAAATCACTTAGTTCTAACTACTGATTTTTTTTTGAAAAAAATCTGTGATGGTGATTTGACATGCCCTGCCTGAGCTGAGATGGAATTGCTCAGCAATGAAAATTTTCATTCTGTTTTCAAAAATTATTTAAGCAAAGAGGCATTTTCACCTCTCACAAAAACAAAACTCAGTATTAAAAATATCAGTAAAATATCATTTTGTAAATATTGATATCTGTGGGAAATAAAAATGACTGTCTATATTCCCCTAACTTTGTTCAAGATATGATTATTATCATTTATCATAGCAAACGCGGTAGTGTTTGGTATAATATGTTTAAGAAATAGAAAGTGCAAACAACTTTCTAAAATTTCTGGCAAACCAGTTGAGATACGGCAGTGAAATTTTTTTTAAAGATAGAACTCGACAAGACGAATAAAATGATAGCATTAAAAAAATTACTGCAGCTTCCAATAGTTTATTTAATTTTAAATGAAAAAATGAAGGCAAAAAATTCAACTAAGTCTAGCTAACGTTTCCGTTTATGGATTAACTTCATTTTTGGTTTATTTTGATCCTTATGGTAAAACTTAAAACAGTTTTTTTTTTTTTCATCTTTGTATGTTTTACGGTTGCTGAGAAAATCGAATTTATTTCTGAAATCTCCAGCTGAACATAGTTTTTTCCTTATATTTGTTTCTTCTTGTAATTGTTGCACGTAAGTTTAAATGAACATAAAAATTGCTATGTATGTAACATAAATAAATAGATTAGATAAATCACGTGAAAAAAAAATACTTATTTGTTGTTCAATTAGGAAACACTAGACAGACTTTAATACAATTAAATACAAAACAATTAAAATGAGAACAAATTTAATAAACGTTTCGCTATGCACCACATAGCCTCATCAGTATTCGAATCAACTCACAACAAAAACAATGTACATATACCTGACTCAGTCAAAGTAAAGTTAAAGTTAATGATTCAAGAAAACAAAATATTCATTAGGAACAGAACTTGATTCGTTCTAGGTTAAATGATGTAATTTAGTAAACCACGCCTCCATAAAAATTCTGTAGTGATAGTCTATGCAGTTATTTTTCTATGCAGTGTTTTTGTTGTGAGTTGATTCGAATACTGATGAGGCTATGCGGTGCATAGCGAAACGTTTATTAAATTTGTTCTCATTTTAATTGTTTTGTATTTAATTGTATTAAAGTCTGTCTAGTGTTTCCTAATTGAATATTTTAAATTCAGACGTTAAAATGTTTATATATCTTATTTGTTGTTATTTTCATGCATCATATTCACTATCTATTTTGACAAGCGAAGTGAAATATTTTTTATTTATTAAATTCCTATTTATTTAATCTACTAGCCACCTCTGGCAACCAAATTGGTCTCCTTAAATTTAAGCTAAACATTGTAATATTTATTAAATTCCTATTTTTTTAAGTTACTAGCTGCCTCTGGCTACCAAATTGGTCTCCCTTAAATTTATACTAAGCATTGTAATATGATACTTTATTCATAATTTTATTTACTTGCGCATCTTACTAAATCTGAAGGTTCACATAACGAAATCAACAAATTTAAGCGATCAGGGCAATGTTTAAGGGAAGAAAGAGTTCATTATTTCTTTTCTGTTGGTGCGTTTGGCGAACAAATACAAATTGGTGCCGAAAGACCATTTAGCAGATTCTTTTAAGAAGCGTAAAAATATGGTTTTAAATTTTTATAAACATATATTTGAGCCTTTGTGATGTAAGGGAAGGACGTACCAGTAATATATCCGGTTTGGTGCGACACAAGAGTAGTGCACTCCCAGATGATTCGGACGTGAGAATGTGTCATCTTTTTTAAGGTACGTTAGATGATTCTAGATCAATCATTACTAATGTTATGAGGATCAGATTAATACTCATCCATTTACCAAAGCCTGGTGCTATTTTGACTTCAAAAAGGGAGGATATAATGCCAAAATATATAAATAGCTCTGAAAAAAAAACTGATGAACTTTTTATTTTGTTTTCGTATAAATTATTTCTGTTTCTATAAAAAAAAAAGTGTGGCACAAATGTCATAAAAAAACTGCATTGGTGAGTTTTTTTTTTTTTTCTGTTGTCAGTTTGACGAAAATATCGTTTTAGAATATTAGTTACATATATATTTTTAAAGAGGGAATAACAATAAATAAAAAAAATTTTATTTAATAACTATAGAACAAAACAATTTATATAATTTAAAAAAGAAATAAAAGTAAATAAACAATTTATGACACTACTTGGTTATCCCGTCGACCAAGAAAACTATCGCCAAATGACAATATTAAATGCCAATAATGGTTGACCGTGAATGTCACATTCAATGATATTTGTCACAAAATGCATGTTTAAAACGTCAAGTGATTTTTATTTCGACTTTTAATTTTTATTAATGTTTTACTAATTTATTTGTTCTTTCGTTATTTAGGATAAAAATTATGTAAATATGCAAAATTTGGCTATTAGTTTAGTGATTTGTATAATTTGGCAAAATTGGTCAACGGGATACAAAGTAGTACCCAATTTATTAATAAATAAATAATAACACCCGCGTTACCATATCAAACAAAATAACGACACTCTGGCACCAGTTAAATACCTCGATGATACGTATATGACGTTAGAAGAAATCACGCCAACGTGGTGCGTACATGATATGTGTGCCAAAAATGCGTACTTGGTTTATTTACATTACATACGATGCTAATTGATTATCAGGTCTACCAATTTCATCAATTTATAGAAATCGCCAAACTATTCGCCAATTTACTCAAAAGGAAAAATGTTGCCATTCTAAAATTTTAAGTTAAAAAAATTAATGAATTTAGCTTTAAAAAAAATCCCTAACGAAAGGGATTATTTTAATGATGACGTTTACTTATGGCATATAGATGTACCAAATATAAAATTTGATTTATTTAGATGATTTCGAATAAAATAATACTAATAAAAGTTTTCATAATTTAATCCAGAATTTGTTAAATCAAACCATAAAGAGATATTTTTAAGATATTGCATATGTGAATAACATTAAGGTATTTTAAATGTATTAATATAATTTATTAAGGGACATAAAACCTATCAATGTTAGCGGAAGTTTGTAAGGAGTCAAATGCTTCTTATTTTAGTCAAAAAAAGTAGGGGGATATAACCATAAAATAATATTAATTAAATAAATAATATTAATTAAATAAATTATATTTTTCCCACTTAATATCAAGAGTTATTCGTTTATTGGCACAAAATTTATTTTAAATAACAAAAGAGCAAATAAATTAGTAAAACTTTAATAAAAATACAAATAAATAATTGAATTTAAAATCATTTGTTGACTCAACAAACAAGTACAGAGTGTTTAATGTCAAGTGAGTGTAACATTTATGCTCATCCATTATTGGCATTTATCTTACAGTTTCTGTATAGTTCTTTGTCGACAGGATAATCAAGTAGTACCATAAATACATTGTACTGACATCAGAAAAATAAATGCTTGTGTATATGAAATAGTAAATAGGTTGCTAGAATATACATTGTCAAATTTCTTTCCCCACCTAGAACTTTTTCGTTATGTATAACTACTGAAAAAGTACATTAATTTATTTACTTATAGTATTTTTAATAAGATGAAAGAAAAACGAATAATTAAAATGTATCTGATATAAATAAATTTTAAATTTGTGTTTTTAAATTAAAGTTGTGTATTTTAAATAGTCAGTGACAGCTTTATATTTAAAACAAAATAAGGGTGAAGGAAACGATTGGCGATTTGGCGATTGAACCATTTGAGCTAGCTCAAATAAAAGTAGCAAAATAGCCACCTGGCATATAAAAAATGAAACAGTCAGATGAGAGCTCTTCATGACAGTCACATAACTTATATAGGTATTTATATAGGTACTATATTAAAATTGTCAGCATCTCTGGTGGGATACTGGGAGTCTCGTGGTAACGTATTTAGCGGGTAGTGGTACTTACATCCCATTGGATGCAAGTTGCATAAATTGGTTTTTTTTCTTAAAAATGCTTTTGTGTTTAGTTCTTATTCCTTCGGGAATATTCTTATGTTAATTGTTATTCAATTTCTACAATTTTTTGTTCCATTCGAGAAAGTACCTTGAATATATTTAATTATTATAGTTTTCGATTCTTTGAATAAAATTATGAACACATTATTTATTTTTTGTTCGACTCCATGGTTTATTTTTCATATCATGCATTTTATATTGCAATGCAATGACATGCAATGACTTTTTTGATTATTCTAATACATTAAAAGGGGCCTCCGTGGCCGAGTGGTTAAGACACCATGCCGCTAATCGCTTGTGAGCGTAGGGGGTTGTGGGTTCAAATCCCGTTGGCTCCATTGCACACACATTTTGTGTTGAGCTTCCGGTTGTACTTCTCTTGTGCAGTAAAATTTCCTTGTGCTATCTCCTCCCTCCAATTGACAATGACTTTCATGTCGAGCACACAAGTCAGATGTATGTTGTTCAATAATAACAATATGTCGAAATTTTCTGCTGCTGTCATCATTTTATAAAATTTTTGCAGCAGCAATTTTTTTTTTAATTTTTAGGATATTAGAAAATCTTCAGTTTTTATCAAAAAAATTAAATGATTAGTATTAAAAAATGCTCTGACGAGCACAAAAAAAGGTTAATATGTTTTTTAAGTGTAAAAAAGGATTTGACAAGTGCTTCTGTTAACAATTGAGCATGAGGAAGGACTAGGGATCCCTTCTTGGCTATAACTCACTTCAATGCCAACTTTGAAAAAATCATATTTGCACTTTTCCCATATAAAAGAATGTTGCGGTACTTTAGTAGAGCTTCCCACCGAGTTTTACGTGTTAACTGCATTGTTCACTCTGCAGTATACTATAAATTTTCTGTGCAATTCTACTCTGCGGATGTGCTTAGTGGCAGTGCATGAATGTGATACCTGTATAACTAGGTTTTTGGCCCTATGTCGCCTTGCCTTTTACATTTATGTCTAATCAAGTCGCATCTTTACTTTTAACGTCTTTACACTGCACATTTTTATAGTAATTGTGACTGATTTCTTTTATATAGAAAAAGTGCAAATATGATTTTTTCAAAGTTGGCATTGAAGTGAGTTGTAGCCAAGAAGGGATCCCTAGTCCTTCCTCATGCTCAATTGTTAACAGAAGCATGTGTCAAATCCTTTTTTATACTTAAAAAACATATTAACCTTTTTTGTGCTCGTCAGAGCATTTTTTAATACTAGTTGAACATATGAACTATTTTTTTTTTTAATAGGAGAAATGTACTAAATGTGAGATTTTTAAATAATCTTCAGTTGTTCTATGATAACTAATTTAACTTTACAGAATGTTCAATTATAAATAAATTATTAACGTATTTTGTTATGAATAAAATAACTTTTTCTCTGATTAAATAAGATAAAAATTAAACAAGTAAGAAAAATCATGTGTTAAGCATAGATTATGAAACACTTTCCAACACTTCATGAAATCCTTAAAAAACTTCTTTATTTAGGGAAATAAGGGTATATAGCCAAATATATCCAAATATGTGTTCCAGTACTTTTGAACTGGACAACTACATATATCATTTGATGTAATGGGAAATTTAGTTTAGCAACAAAATGCTTAGTAGCTTGAAATTTCTTTCTCAGCAATTTATAGTAATAGATGGAAACATACTTGAATACTTTTGTTCAGCCCTGTAGTTTACCTTGTACCTTTATTACACATCAGCATTAAGCTAAAATTTATTCAAACTAAAACACTTTTAAAACAACTGAAATCACATTCTCATAAATTATCATTCATAGGCTCCCATGTACCCAATTCTTTGTGTGGCCCTGTATATCATTTTATCTATATTCAGCAACCTTTTCTCAGTAAATTGAATGAGGTTCAGCATAAAAATGCATAGCTTATTTAAAAACCAAGTTTAAGTAATTTACACTCATATTCAGTAACATTGGCAAGTTCTTTTAAGTAGTTCTGTATATCAACTATAACATTTAAACACACCATATAATGTGCATATATTTAGTGAAACGTAAACGCGCATATCATAATTAAAATACATTTCATCCATCTATCAGCCATTATTGGATACACATACAGTACTTTGGAAAGAATATACTACTTGAAATCTTTTGTGTGTCCCTGTAAATGCTATGTACTTCATATTATGCAAGACAGTAGCGTATAATTTATATTAAGCTTCAATGACATATATCAATTTATTTTATACATGAAACAGTTTAATATATTTAAATTATGTCGCACACAATTCCCCCCTTTACCATTATCTAATGAAATTCTTTTGTGTGGCTGTGTAAATGAATAATAGTTATATTTTCACTGTATATTTTACAGAATGCATATTTTAGTGCACTCTGCGAATCCATATAAATTTGAGTATGTTTGACAGGGTGTAACATCTTTAAAATTCATTTGAACGATTTTTTCCCATAGGCCGTAATGTATCGAAAAACTTTTGACAATCACTGTAAATAAACTAGTAATGGTAGAAACTTCATTTTCAATAGGGTTCCTGCTAGGGTACACATCAATAACGTATAAAAATTTCATAGCAATCTGAGTATATTTATGGGAGTTAGAGCGCAGCCATATGGACAGACAAACCGAATGCATAAGCACTTTTCAACTTTGTTGGTAAATGCTAAAAATAGATTTGTTTTGTGGTATGTGGTTTGACATCCCTCATTTACAGTTTTAATGTATTGACTAGATTTGTTTCAAATTTATTTATTGTATTATGCAATTTTAATTAATATATATACAGTTGACACTGGTTTTAACACACTTTCAGGGGACCAGAAAATATGGTACGTAATAACCCAAGTACGTTATAAGTAAAAACCAATAAAATGCAGTGCAAAACATGAAAGAAAATGGCACAAAGAAAGCATTTGCAATAATAGATATTTAAAATAGAATTTTTTTGAGTGTATCAAAATAAAATAGATAAAAAGAAAAAATTATTACTTTTATATTTATTTTACAAAAAACAATGTGATATTTTTTTCATTGTTTTTCTTTCATTATATGTCACAGTAAAATTTACATTTTTATATATCAAATAAGAATACGTGTCTTTTTCATGAAAAGCGATTAAAGAGAAGTTTATGAGCTTTTTCAATTTCCTTCAACTTGAGGTACGACTATCCCCTTTCTTCGCAGACAGCTTGAAATTGATAGCAAAAGGTTGGTGAAATTCAAAAATGGGATGGAACAGATGAATATCTTTCTTTCTACAGACTGATTCGTCAGCATACTTAAAATGCTATTAAAAGAAAAGACATTGTCCTACTACCATCACGACAAACACATGTACAGTTTATGTGTATTTAGACCTTAAAAGTCTAAATAAATGTACACTTCAATAGCCGGTGCCCTTTTCTTTTTAACACTTTCCAACAAAGTTGAAAAGTGTTTATGCATTTGGTTTGACTGGCTGTCTGGCCGGGCTCTAACTCTCATAAATATACTTGAATCGCCATGCAGTTTTTGGGCTTTATTGATGTTTACCCTAGCACAAACCCTATTGAAAATGAAGTTTCTACCATGATTAGTTTATTTACAGGGACAGTCAAAAGTTTTCCGTTATATAGCCTACGAGAAAAAATTGTTTCAAATGAATTTTAAAGATGTTACACCCTGTCAAACATATTCAAATTTATATACATCTACAAAGTACACTAAAATATGCATTTTGTAAAGTATGCAGTGAAAAGAATAGTTATTATTCATTTACAGGGCCACACAAAAGAATTCCATTACATACAGGGGTGGGGAGGAATTGTTTGAAACATATTTTAATTATGGTAAACAATTTCATGTATAATCAAATTGATGTATGTTGCTGGGGCTTGATATGAGTTATTTAATGTGTAATACAAAGTGCATAAAATTTACAGTGACACACAAAAGATTTCAAATAGCGTATTCTATCTGAAGTACTGTATATTATGGATGACGGCTGTAGGATGGATGAAATGCATTTTTAATTATGATATGCTTGAAGTTTCACTAAATGTATGCATATTATATGGTGTTTATAAATTCTAAAAATTACATAACTTAGATGTATAGGGTTACACAAAGGATCTTGGAAAGGTTACTGAATATGAGCATAATTTACTTAAAGGTGGTTTTTAAATAAGATATGCATTTTTACATTGAATTGCATTCAATTTAAAAGAAATTCAATTTACAAATTTCAATCAAGAAATGTTTGTAAAATATAAATAAAATGATATACAGGGTCATGCAAAGAATTGGATACAGGGCCGCTTTTATATGATAATTTCTGGAAATGTGATTTAAGTAGTGTAAAGAGTATTTTTGTTTGATCTAAATTTTAGCCAAGTAATTTCATGTATTAAAGGTACTAGGTAAACTACAGGGTTGAACAAAAATATTCAATTATGTTTCCATCTATTAGTATAAATAGCTCAGAGTTTCCCCCAGCTTTAAAAAATGGCAGGGCGCTACTGTTCTGAAAAGGGCACTTTTTACATTTTTCAGGGCACTTTTTCATTTTTAAGGGCACTTTCATAGAGTTGAATCTAGAATCTAGCAGTTCAAAAAGTCGTGAAAAAATAAAAATTTCATCAAAAAATTGAAAAAAAGAAAAAAAAGGTAAATTTTGTTAAAATATCGCGAAAAAACGGCCAGTTTTGCTAAAAGATCGCGAAAAAACGGCCAATTTTGTTAAAAGATCGCAAAAAATAGCAGATTTTGTTAAAAGATCGCAAATAACGGCATATTTTGCTACAAAATCGCCAAGAAACGTCAAATTTCAAGAAAACATCGCGAAAAAAACGGAAAATTTTATTAAAAGATCGCAAAAACGGCATATTTTGCTAAAAAAAATCGCGAAAAAACGACAAATCTCGTGAAAATACCGCAAAAAACGGAACTTTTCACAAAATTTGTCGTTTTATTGCGATTTTTGGGCGAAATTTGCCGGTTTTTTTTCCGTAAATCTTTTGACGAAATCTGCCGTTTTATCGCTATTTTATGACGAAAGTTGCCGTTTTTTTTTCGACTCATTTGACAAAATTTTCCGTTTTAGCGCGACTTTTTGGAAAAAATTATCGTTTTTCCTCGATCTTTTGAAGAAATCTGCCTTTTTGTGATGAAATTAGCCATTTTTTTTTTTTTTTTTTTTTTTTTTTTTTGCGAATCTTGTCGGAAATTAGTCTTTTTTTTTGACAAAATTACCCGTCCCACGGGACGCGTATGAGGCTATTTTTTGCGTTCCGTCGCCGATTTTTTGTGTAATTTACACGTTATAGCGTGTTCGGATCATCGCTGGAGGGCTGCGTTTTTTCAAATGTGGGACAAGAAGGGCGCTATTTTTTTAGAATGAATGACAAGAGGGGCGCTAGTTTTTGGATGAAGGGCAAGAGGGGCGCTATTTTTTAAACTAAAGGGCAGGAGGGGCGGAGCGCCCCCCTGAAACCCTCTGGGGGAAACTCTGAATAGCTGAAAGGAAATTTTCAGCTGTTATGTGTTTTCTTGCTAAACTGAATTTCCCTATTATATAGTCTGTATATTAACCGACACATCAAATACAGGGCTGTTCAAAAGTATTGGAATACATATATGGCCATGGACAGTAATACCTAATTTCCCCAGATAACGAAGTTTTGTTAAAGATTCCAGGAAATGTTGGAAAGTGTTTCATAATCTATGTTTAATGTATTATTTTTTTACTTGTTTATTTTTTCTGAAGAATTTTTCTGAAGGACAGAAATTTTACATTAAAATCCATCTTCACTTCTTACCATTATAGAGTGTCTCTGTTCTGGTATCAATAACTGCAAATGGTTGGAGAAAAAAAAGGGTGATGATGAAAAATGCTTGAAAGAAGAAGTAAAGACAGTCTTAGAACTCACAGGGATAAACATCCAAGACAGTTTACTAATTTGTAAATAAGAAATGCAAGATTGACATCCGAATTTTATTTTTCATTAAGTCGAAGTACATTATAACAAAATTAAATCTTTTTCATAGTCCATTACAGTGAAGTTGTAAATCATTATTTTCATAGGATTTCCGTCGAGACCAAACATCAGAGTATGTTATAACCGATGTCTACTATATTTAAAATTTCTATAAATAAAACCATTGAAGTATATGATATTTACCGAAAATTAAGAAATTATCTAAAACACTTTCTTTACACATGTGAAACTGAGAAAAAATTGATTTCATAATTTTTGGTCAATTTCATAGGTTTTAAAGAAAGTTTATCAGATGATTTTTATAGTAATTTCATAATTTTTGGTAATATCATGTGTTTCAATGGTTTTATTAATATAAAGCTTTTATATATTAGGCTCCAATAATGAAATGGTGCATTCGCGCAATCATAAATGGACAGTATTATCTTTAATTGTTATTTTTCGGAAAATAGTTTGTTAATGCAGCTGTTTTGGAATATTATTCCGCTCTTAGCCCATTTTGGCATACTTTTAATTATATATATATACAAGATTGCTTTAAAGCAAAGGAAAACACTGTTTTTCAAAAATATAAGCTATCTGATGCCATTTTTTATTCTTGCAAAATAAAAATATATCAAATAGTGATATTTAAACAGCTTGTTCAAAATAAGAATCATTAGCTTTTTTACAGGCTTTCAAATGAGAGATCATAGAATTGACGGTACTTCACAGGTAATTTAAATCTTAATCCTCTCAAGTATTGATAAGTTCGTGTCAGATAGAATCCAAATTTGATATTCTTTTATTCTTTAACTTTTCTTCTAAATAGCCCCACACAGAAAAATTCAGTGGATTGTGACCCAGACTGTTTGAAGGCCATTTATCCTTTGTTAAATATCTTGGCATGCATTCTTTCAGGACGACCAATGACATTTTTGCTTCATGCACAGCCACCCAATCCTGTTGGAATATTCCACTAGGGCTATTTTGTTTCCATGGGGCCACAATCTTAGCTAATACTTTGTCATACAAAAGTATTGGCTAAGGTAAATGTCTTGGTATGTTTTTGCATTAATCATATTTTTATCAATAAAAATGTAAGGAGTATTTTGCGTGGCAGTATAACGCCAACCTAAACCATTAGTCCTTTCAGTAAAAAAAGTGATTGTGCGACATTTTTTGTTTTTTTAGCATTTCTCTGCATTTGACTTAACAGTTGCCAAACATTTCTAACTATGAGAAATTTCGCATCCGATCACAAAACATCTTTTATGCTATGTGCCTTGAAAATTTAGACCATTTTACATCTTGTTAGTCTCTTTTACTTGACATCATTTGGCAAATGTTACCCAATCAATGGGTAAGATCAGTGGTAAAGACATTAACTATGTCTAAGAGAGTTTCTGACAATGTTCTGGACACTTTAATGCAAAATATCCAACTTTTTTGCAATGGAATTCAGGCTTACACCATCATTTTGGATATTTCTCTTCTTGATAATGTTGTGAATTTTGGGGAGCATTGACAGAAGATAGTCAGCCTGATTTTTTTTTTACATCAGTGTTTCCTACATTTTTCTTTTTGCTTAACAATCATCTGCACTGTTTGAAGTGGGACTTTGCTTGATGTCTTTTCTTTATTTGCCTCCAATTGAGAAATAGCTAAGCAATGAACATAGGACTTTATACGAACATAGAAAGTAAATAAGTGATACACACGAGTCCCTAAAAAATACTACAAAAACGATAAAAAATAATCAGGATTTTTCTACTTTTGGTTGTGAAATGTCAGTGTCAAACAATGCACCAATACTTTTCAGTCACCCTGTATATAGATGGTGATTAAAATAAAGAAAACACATGAAGATAAAACAAATATCTATTTTTTCAATACAATGTAGAATAATCTTTAACATTAAATATCGCCAAACTTGGTTAAGAATTCAATTGTTCAAATTCTGGATGATACCTAATGATTTATTGTATTCCATAGGAAGAAATGGATTTTGAGCTAGTAGGGGAATTAAGAATTTGACGAATGTCTAAACCATATAAATTGTAAATTACCAATAGGTGAAAACAGGTCCAGGCCAAGATTCAAACCAGGGATGTCTTAGCTGGAGCCATTCTACCTACTGAGCCATCCTGGACAAATTTGGAAGACTAATTCATCCAGCCAACCATTAACAATCACAGGATCACTGATATGATTTATTTATCAAATGAATAATTTTGTTAAAAATTAATCTGATGTGAATGTCTAAACATTTAAAAAAGATTTTTCTTGCTGACTTCATATATTTCCAACAGTTAAAAAATTCACTTAGCAAAATTTCAAGACCCTCTTCAGATTTAAAAATATGGTATTCGGTGTTACTAAGCATATTTTTTAAACCACTGGGGATCAACACCTATTTAAGTTAGTCAGAAAAAAAAAAAAAAAAAAAAATCTTTTAAATGCTTCAACTCTCACAAAGTTCTTAAGTATTTTTTTTCACTATTTCTCCATCAAAAAAAGTTCCCAAAAAGATGTTTGTGGAAGATGTTAGATTCTGATTGCCAAAGGAATGTCACAATGGCTGTATCATATTCAGCTCAAAGTATCAGTATCATATTCAGGTCATAAAAAAGTTGAGTGGAGAATTGTGAGAATAAAATTAATTATCAGATTTCATTGTCCTGGCCACTATATGAAGATCAAGCTATATGAGTTGGATATTTTAAAAACATCTAGTATCCTTTTTTTTTAATGAAATTTATTTGATTAAAATTTAGATAGGACTGCTCTCTACAGTGTAAGCAAATAAACAATGTCTTGAGCACCAAAGATAATCAGTATGCAATATTTGATAAATCTTTTGATGTTTAAAACATTATTTTATTTACTTACACATAACCCATGACAACATGTTTATATTTGATTGCTTCAGAGCTGAATAGTGGAGAAATTATTTATATGTCATGTATTTATTATTCAAGAAAATGGGTGCTTCATAATTTTGATAATTTTAATTCTGTGGAAATAAATGCATGGAGAATGTTTTAGTGATTTAGTGTATTTACTTTTTAAAAATTTTTTTTTTCTTCAGACACACTGTGATGAGTGCTGGAAAATATTTTACTCCAGACATTTGGGACATTGTGTGCCATAGTTTACAGAGAACTTGTTCCATTAGCCTTTTTAGTGTGAAACAGTTAATGATGTGTTTTCATGTAGATTCTGATAATTTTTATGGAGACATTGGGGAAGTCAAAGTTGCTGCTCGGCATGATTGCACAGTTCAGGAATCAGAGCGGTTGAGACAACTTGCACACCAAGTAATCAGCTTTCTCCTTCCAATCATTAAATTTCTATTTTATTATTAACAGTCCACCTGTAAATATATCGTTATTTATATTCTTGTTAAGGTTTCTAGCTATTTTTTAAATGCAGTGTGGGGTCAAAATATTTATTTATTTTTGACCTAATATTAAAGTTTTATTTTTTAACTTCCTAGATAAGATAAGTGTTGGTTTTGTTAGCTCATAGGCTATCAAAGCCTGAGAGTTTATATACTTCATATGTACATATGTATGTATGGAAATAACTCATAAATAGATAAAAATATCTAATTTGCTTCAAATTTTGCATTTAGGTTTATTCTAATAAGGTGCTTCCCTGATTAGTTTTGGGAATTCAATGGATGGGGAGCTAATTCCCTCCTCCTCCTCTCCCCCCCCCCCCCCTAATTTAGGTACATTGGTTTTTCATGCAGGATTATGAGATTTCATTCAAATTTTAGATACAGGATCATTCTGATGAGTCGCCTCCATGGTTAGTTTTGTATGTTCACTGGTTAAGTATGAAAAGGGAAGGAGAATGGGGGGAACCCCATACCCTTCTTAATTCAAATAAATGGTTTTTTAATGCAGAATGTACCAATTTGCTTCAAATTTTAGATATGGGTACATTCTGATAAGGTGCTTCCCTGATTTAGTTAGGGAAATTATTAAGTATAAAAGGGGGGATTAGGGGGTTACCTCTCTTAGTTTAGGTAAATGTTTTTCATGCAGTATGGAGGGAATGGGTAATACCCCCTCCCCATCACCCCTTAAATTAGGTAAATAAGTTTTTATGCAGGATTATCCAATTTGAAAATTTTGAAATATTAAAGAAAGTTTTGGGATTGGCACATTCAATATGTTTAATATTTCTTGTTATGCTATAAAAAATAGTGTTAGTTATATATAGATATATATAATTGATGATTAGTTTAATCATTTTTTTAACTTAAAAAAAAGAGCATAAAATTTAATTTCCCACTATCTGTAAAAAAGATGATAATTTACTTCTGTGTAAGACAATTTTTTATTCTTAATATTTAGAAAAGCAATCTCAAAATCTTTCCCAAATTTTTCTTTGAAATGTAATTTTTCATTTAATTACAATAGCATTGTTTTTTATTTAATAATTTTATATTGTGTTTTATGTTGTTTAGTGTTTATTATGTGGTGTTTTATATTGTTTTAAATAATTTTCAAAGAAAGTTATTTAGAATTTTCTTATTCATAATAAAAAATATATTTATAGGAAATGGTTTGTAATTTTTAAAATCGGATATTTTTTCTTATTGTGTATTTTTATTTTCTTTATGATGTAAATAAATCAATTTTCTTTATGTAAGTATTTCTATACACTTATTGCAAATTTATCAGTTAAATTTATTTAATTTATTAAGTTCAAGTTCCATTTATCAAAGTATATTTTTAAGTATGAATGACTATATGTAATTCTAAAAAAGAAAAATAAAATAAATATCAAACTCTTTTAAATTAGATTTCTTTTGGCTATCTGTAATTATATATATATATATAATACCATTAAAAGTAGACAAGATTCACCAATATATATATATATATATAATCTATATTAATAAAAGAACAAAACGCTCTGTCTGTGTGTGTGTGTGTGTGTGTGTGTGTGTCTGCGATGGCTAGCAAAATCTACAGCATGTACAAAGTTCAAAAATTTTTTGAGAGTAGCCCCAAATCTCTTCTGATGCACCTGAGCTTCAGATTTTCGAAATTCCAATTATTAACTGAGTAATTAATTAAAATCGAGAGGTCACTCTCATAAAAAATCATCTTTTTCTCAATTTTTTTCTCTTTCGTTTTTTACGGTTGGTTGGTTGTGTAAAAATTTTCACAGAAGTGATAAGAAAGCTGAGACAGAATTTAAGAAATCCATGGAGGAATGAGATAAGTGGAGGTGAAGTAAGTCTCAAAATTGTTTGCAATATGAAACCATTTATCGCTCAAATTTTAATGTGCCAAACAAAAGAACATGGAAGGGATTTTGTATTTTAAGACGAATTGAAAGTAATGAATTACAATTGAAGCATATTTTAAGAGGAAATAGCAAATTTTTAAAATGGTCTTTGTTCTATTATTATTTATTAAAATAAATGATCGCTTTTAAAATGAAGAAAATTGGAAAATTAGCAATAATTAAATATCAAATTAAAATTAAATGAAATATTGAAAACATTTGATACGAACTAAAAATTTTATAACTAAAAGTTTTCTTCATTAATGTAATTTTAAATGTCTATAACGTAGATGAAAAATGTTTATGACTTAATAATTGCATATAAATAAATATTTAATATATGATGATGAAAACATTCTTTTAAAATCATATATGAAAACTTAAGTAATAAATAATCTAAAATATAGATTTCTGACTGCAGACGATTTTAATGTTTTGACGATTTTATATATCAAAAACAGTCACTAAAAGAATAGTAACAAAACATAATGTTTAGGCGTAACATAACCCGATCCCAACGAGAAAAAATCAGACTATACACCGATCCAAGCAAGACAAAAATTCCATAAGCATAAACCCGACCTGAACCTAAAAATTTCATTTGAAAAAAAACTATGGATTTGATATCTGATCCGAATCAAATCGGAGTCCCACAAAAATATTCAAATGAAGCATACCACAATCCGATCAAGGAAAAATAATGTTCGTGCATATGCAACCCGACCCAAACCTAAAAATTATATCTGAAAAATCCCGAAAAATGACCAGAACGAAACCTGAAATCGATAAAAATATTCCAAAGAACTATAACCTGATAAGAGCAAGACAAAATAATTTCCGTGAACATAAACCTGACTCGAACCTAAAAAATTCCATTTGAAAAAAAAAACCTGAAATTTTATACAAACTACATCTTAATCCGATCAAAATATTCGAAAGAATCATAACTGGATTCAAATGAGAGAAAATAATTTCTGTGGACATGAACCCGATCCGAACCTAAAATTCCTTTTGAAAAAAATACCTGATATTTGAATCGAACCAAATATGAACCTCACAAAAATATTCCACAGAACCATACCCGGATCCGAACAAGACAAAAAATTTCCATGAACATGAACCCAATCCGAACCTAAAAAACTAAACAATCTGAATCTGACTAAAATATTCCAGAGAAGCATATCCTTTTTCGAACAATGCAGAATAATTTCCGTTGATGCGCAACCCAACCTGAACCTAAAAATTCCATTAAAAACCGAAATCTGAATTGAACGACATCTGAACCCGAAAAAAATATTCCAAAGACCCTAAACCGGATCCGAGAAAGACATAATAATTTCCCTGGACATGAATCTGACCAGAATCTTAAAAATCAATTTGAAAAAATACCTGAAATCTGAATCGAACCAGATCTGAATCCAACAAAAATATTCCAAATAACTATAACCAGATACGAACAAGACAATATAATTTCCATGGACATAAACCCAATCCGAACCAAAAAATTTGTAAAAAAAACAAAAAAAAAAAAAATCTCGAAATTTGAACCAAATCTAATCTGAACCTAACAAAAATATTTCAGTGAAGTATAACCTCATTGGAACTAGGTAAAATAATTTCCATGGAAGTACAACCCGACCCGAACCTAAAAATTCCATTTGTAGGAAAAAAACACGAAATCTGAATTGAACCGAATCTAACTGAACAAAAATATTCCAAACAACCATAACCGTATCCAAAGAAGACAAAATAATTTCCATGGACATGAATCCTATCCGAACTTAAAATTCGAATGTTTTACAAAACATAATGCGCTCCGTAGCGGTGGAAAATGAAGCTAAGTACTTAGTGCGAGATGGTTAAGATATTTCGTTTATAGTTAGTGTTAAATTAGAACTTGGTTACGGTTAGATAACAGTTAGGTTGCAATTACGTTCTGGTGAGTCTTATGTTATATTTAATTTCCGGTTAGGTTACAGTTAGGTCATAGTTAAGTTACAGTTAGGTTAAGGTTAAGTTGCGGTTAGGTTGTAGTTAGATTATGGGTAGGTTATGATAAGGTGACGGCCAGGTTACATTTATGGTATATTTAAGTTACAGTTAGGTTACTGTTAAGATACAATAAGATAATACTGTTTATACATTAAGATAATACTGTTAAGAACAAATTATAATTGCAATACAATTAGATTTACGGTTAGGATTTTGTTCAGAGAATGAACATTACGCATGTTTGATAAAAAATATACACCTATTTTTGTAAAATGGCTCTGAAATTATAATGCTATATACTAAGCTTTTAGCTAATCATCGAGAATCGATTTCATTCACGGTATAGTCGGATTTAAGAGTATATTGATACAAGTTTGAAATTCAAAATATTTCACTTGGGATATCTATGTGAAAAAAGTATTTAGTTAAGTCACTTAAAGTAGTGTTGCAAAGGTTAGAAAAAACCCGGTTTAAACCCGGGAATAAACCGGTTTTTTAGGAATAAACCTGGAAAAACCCGAGATTTTTTGGAATAATTCGGTTTTTTGGGAATAAACCTGGGAACAAAGCTGGTCTATTGGAAATAAACCCGAGAATAAACTGACTTTTTGCAACTCTACTTAACAGTAATTTTAAGGATAAATATCAACACATTAACACGAAAATCACACAATCGTTGGACACATATTTCCTCCTACGTTTCTTATTGCTGTCATTTTGGGTATTTTTGCAGCTAAATATTAGTTTTTTTTAAACCGATTTTTGACACAGTCAGGGGGCATGTATTTAATATAATGTACACTGTAACCAATTTGACCCTTTTGGTGCATCATCACTCCCCTGCTTTTATAGAATATTTCTCTTTTGACCTATGAGAATGCTCCATAATAGGCTGAAGTAATCATTTTCTATAAAAGCGATGGAGTGACGATGCAGGAAAAAGATCAAATTTTTAACAGTGTATTTAGACGCATTTCGAGTTAAAGATAAAATCATAAAAATTTCAAGTTCGTTTAACTTTATTATTACGGACCCGGGCAACGCCGGGCGGGTCAGCTAGTGTAATAATAAATTTTTTTCACCTTAATTCTAAATTATTTCCTTTTTTTTTAAATTGAACTTTCCCCCTGTTTTTTTATAATATCTTAACATATTTATTTTAATTCCATACTTGTAATCAGTGCTTTCTTTATTTTATTTAAAAAAAATTATCTGTCAAAACAAAATTATATCAGGGGTAGGTATAAGGATTTATTTTATGAGATATTATATAATTAATACAGAATAAGAGATCTATATGAATTTGGAGAAAATTGACTTTTTTTTTTTTTAAATATAAGTAATATTTATATAGTTTTAAATCAAGTAAACCAAAATAAGCTTTAAGAATATTAATTAAATGTTTTCATTGATTTTCCTTATGCTAATTATTGTTGTAGAATTAAACCAGTGACCTTTCTGAACTTTTTTCTGTTAATAAAACTTGCAAATTGTTACTGTTTCTGTTAACTTTACTAATATTTACTCTACTCTAATAATTTATAATTTACTTCATTTCAGGTGTTCCTTTTAGACTGCCAACAAGCTAACAATAGTATTATGAAATCTACTTGCATAGAGGATGATGAACGTTCATTTACTTTTTTGCTTTTTCTGCCTGATCAAAAACCAGATGATCCTGATGCATCTGTTGTTAGGTTTGTAAATTACATCATCTATTTTTTATTGGTAACTATTAGCTGCATTTTAGCGTCTTTGTGCCCATCTTCCTGGTCTATTGCAGTGCTCCCAAATGGTCCCCCTTTTCTCGCCAAAGTCCCCTTTAGTCCCTTTTTATGCATTTTGGTCCCCTAAGTCCCCTTTTCAGTGACCGAATAAAAATTGCTGCAAAAATTAAACTTTAAAAATTGCTAAAAGCTCAAAAATTGCAGAGGATAAAATTTATTATAATGGACTTAAGCATTGTAATAATTGGAATTCTTTCACAAATGCTAAAAAATTACCACAGAATACAAAATTTAAAAAAACCATTAAGAAATCTCATTAAAATTTCTAAAAAATGCAAATTTCGTCAAAAGATTGCAAAAAATAATGTAAAATTTGTCAAGACTGAAAAAAAAAATGCTTAATTCATCAAAAGATCATAAAAAATTACAAATTTAGTCAAAAGACAGTAGGCAATAAAAATAGTGTAGGGAGGTATATTCCTCCTCTGGTGTAAATCGTAAAAAATTACAAATTTAGTCAAAAGACAGTAGGCAATAAAAATAGTGTAGGGAGGTATATTCCTCCTCTGGTGTAATGTTTCAAATTCCTTTTCATCTCATAATCACCCCTGGAAGTCTCCTATTTTTATCCTCCACAAAACAAAAATTAATTCTTTTTTATTATGCACTTTCCATTTATCAAGGAAAAACTTGTCTTTGCCAGACCTGTTACTTACATGACCAGTTCTGGAAACTGAATGTCAAAGAATTATCACACAATGCACAAAAAAAGGAAAGAAAGCTCTCAAACTGCATAAAAAATTAAAAAAATGTTGCACTTTTTCCAAATAAAAATAGTATTCAAAAGATGACAAAATTTATTAAACTGGGTTAAATATTGAAATTGGATTCCTTTTAAGATTCAAAACGTCACAGCAAAATTGGAAGAAATTCTTAAAATCATATAAAAATTCAAAAATTGCTATACAAATTCTAAATGTTTATTCGGAATTTGAAACTTAATTAAAAGGAGGTCAAGGTCAACATTTACTATATTGAGCTAAAACATTGAATTCGGATTCCTTTTACTAATCAAATGGAAAAAATCACTCTAGAACACACATATATACATAAAAAAAGCTAAAATATTAAATTCATATCTGATAATGTAAACATATTAGAACAAAATTTATTACATTAGGTCTAAAATTCACTGAAATTAAAAAAAAAATTAACTCCTTTCATGAATGTCAAAAAATTAATGCAGAATGAAAGGGAAAAAACTGAAGCTCACATTAAAAATTCATGATTTTTTTTTTATTCTATACAAATTTCGTATAAACTTTATTAAAAAGAGAATAAAATATATAACATTAGGCTAAAAAAAATTTTTTTTTATAAATATCCAAAAACTAACTCAGACATGCTGGTGTCTTCATGCCAAATCTTGTAGCTCTATATGCAAGTCTTTTTAGTAAGACAAACTGTGTCATTTTTTATTATGTAATTTTGTTTTCAATTTTGATAGAGAAGTATATTGAAACTATTAAAGAAACTTTTAATTACAATGTCTTTTAAATGCTCTCTTCAGCACATATATATATATATCTATATATATAAAAGAAAGTCTGGATTTCGTATTAATCACAGCACAAAAAAATCTACCAAACCAAAAATCTTGAAAATTGGGGTAAAAATACTTCTAATAGCATCGAGTGCCGCTAAGAAGGGATTTTAGAAAATTCCACTTCTAAGGGGGGTAAAAAAGGAACGAACTTTTAAAAAATTCCTTAAAAATCGGCTTTAATACTTATTTTTCAACTGATAACATATTTAAGTGTATTTTTTCATGCTGAATCGAATGGTACTAAGTGAATTATTTTAAATCCAATAGTTCGTGAGATACTTCACACTTTCCTAATTTGGCAATGTCTTCGGCGAAAAAACCTGAAATTTTCAATCCTTATCTATATATATAAAAGAAAATCTGGATTTTGCATTAATCACAGCACAAAAAAATCTACCGAACCAACAATCTTGAAAATTGGGGTAAAAATACTTCTTATAACGTCGAGTGCCGCTAAGAAGGGATTTTCGAAAATTGCACCCGTAAGGGGGTTAAAAAAAAGAACGAACTTTAAAAAAATTCCTTAAAAATTGGATTTTGTAGTTATTTTTCAACTGATAACGTATTTTAGTGTAATTTTTCATGCTGAATCGAATGGTACTAAGCAAATTATTTTAAACCCAGTAGTTCATGAGATACTTTAAATTTTCCTAATTTGGCGATGCCTTCGGCGCAAAACCCTGAAATTTTCAATCCTTATCTATATATATAAAAGAAAGTCTGGATTTCGTATTAATCACAGCACAAAAAAATCTACCGAACCAACAATCTTGAAAATTGGAGTAAAAATACTTCTAATAGCATCGAGTGCCGCTAAGAAGGGATTTTAGAAATTTGCACTTCTAAGGGGGGTAAAAAAAAGGAACGAACTTTTAAAAAATTCCTTAAAAATCGGCTTTAATACTTATTTTTCAACTGATAACATATTTAAGTGTATTTTTTTATGCTGAATCGAATGGTACTAAGCAATTTCTTTTAAATCCAGTAGTTCGTGAGATACTTCACATTTTTATAAATTGACTGTCTTTAGATGACTGATTCTTCACCGATTATAGACAGTCTAAAATATGACATTTAAAACTGAAAATTAATATGATTTAAAAATTTCGTTTGATTCAAAGTTTCTTTAGAAAAACTGAACAGCGCAGCGGGCGAAGGCTGCTAGTATATATATATATTAACCAATTCTGTCACCACCGCTGCAGTTAATGATTTTTTCTTTTTTCTTTTCTTTTCTTTTCTTTTTTTTTCTTTGTTGTGTATGTGTGTGACCAAAGGTCTTTTTTTGCTAATATTAAGAAAACTATTGCATACAAAAATATGAACAGTGGTAATACTTAAAGTGTTATACAGAAATGGGTGAAAAACACACTGATGCAGACATTTTTTAAATTGAGGAATTATTTTAAATGATATTCAATGTTAAAGTTTGGTCAAAATCATTCCATTGAAGTTTTATAGCTGATCAAAAATTATGCATATAAATTTAATCCTTTTTTCTAAGGATATACATAACAAGCTTGTGGTGTGCAGATTATATTTATTTTATTTTTGGCTGTTTTGAATGTTTTAATTAAATTTTTATTATTTCAATAGATATTTTTAATCACATTTAGAAAAAATCGTTATGTTAAAAAGTTTTAAAAACAAATTAGGTTTTTAATCACAGGAGAAGAACCACCTTATAAAGGTGTTGCACGATACATTAAAAGCAAACCATTTTTGACATGTTTCAGTTTCAATCAAGATAAGTACTCCAGATAAGATGTATACCAATCTCATCGGATGTCATTTATATTGACCATGAGACAAATTTTATGTTATGGTTATTATCTTGAGTGGAACTGAAACATGTAAAAAAGTGTTTGTTTTTAATATATTCTTTTAATCTAACACCTTTCTTAAGTAATGGAAAATGTTTGAATTTTAAAATCAGTTTTAAAAATTCGTTATTTTAAATTGTTGCCACTTGTAAAAACAGTGCAAAAAATACTTTTTCCTTTTAATTAAAAATGCATTTGCATGCAATTATTAAAAAGAGAACTAAAATTTTAAAATAAGAATTATAAGTGATCACATTTTAAAAACAGAAAAACATTTAACATTTCATCACAAATGTTGTATTTACATGTGAATATTAAAAAAGAAAAGAAATTTTTTTTAATTGTCTGAGCGAAGCGAAGTCTTTATACTCAGAGATACGTAACGATATTAAAAGTCAAAAAAATTTTTTCGTCAAGCAAATCTCAAAAAGTACTTGTCGGATTTTGATTCTGTTTGTACCAATAGGTACCTATGAAGGTAATCTGGTGAATGCACTACATACGAAAAATTAGTTCCAAATAGTTTAAAAGTTATATTAAAAAAACTGATAAAAAAGCACAATTTATTTGCATACGTCACAAAAATTTGGTGTGCGTGATTTTCACAAGCTGGATATTTTCGTAGATAACCGAGTCAGTACATGGAGTAAATAGTAATCATTAACGCACTCAAAAATATTGAATGCAATAAAACATTTTAAAATTTAATCATGCAGGAAAATAAAACTGTTATTTTTTTATTAGGATGAGCGAAGCGAATCCTCTACTAGGCCACTCAAATTACAATTTGTCGTACACTTTACAAAAAAACTATTCAATATTTTGACTTCAAATTAAACACAAAAATAAAATATGATCTGTAGATTTGCAGAATATAATTTTTTTTACAGTAAAACGTTAAAAAAATATTATTTTAATTAATTTATTTTACATGCATTTCCAATACGGACGCATTTTAGCAAATGAATAAAAAATGAAACGCGTATATTTTCAGAAAAAAAATATAAATCATGGAGTAAGTAGTAATTATAGATGGAATCATGATCAATTAAATAAATAAAATATGTTTTCATTATTCAGCAAAATCGTTTGCACAGATGACACTTAAACATTTAAAAAAAATTGTATTATGGATTTTTTTTTATTTTTTTTTATTTTTTGTAAAGTGGCAACAAAAGAATTGTAAACAAATAAAATTAATTGTTAAATTTGTTATATAGATGAAAAATTAAAAGAATTGTGTGAACTTGTTGCCTCGACTGAAGCTCTTTATAAATGTACTAAAAGCAAAGTTTCAGAGGCCGATTCAGAAATGACAAATGGACTTCAACCATTTCTTACTTTATCATTTGTATCGAAAGTAATGTTACGTTCTTATTTGTGGACCGAAAAAGGTTTAGTGAACGGGACTTTAGACTTTGTTGCACGTATTAAAGAAAATCACAAGCCACGAGACCAGATATCGCGAATAATCATGGATAAATTTGAATACTACGGTAATTTAACTTATAAGAGTTGGTGCGTACCAATTCCCCCAGTAATTGAATTCTTGAAAAATGGAAGCATAAATTGCTCAAGGAAAGAATTTCTTCTGCAGTTAGCTTTTGCTGTTACAATTCATAAATCCCAAGGTTTAACATTAGATGAAGCAGCTGTAGATATTGAGGATATATAGGCACCAGTTGTATTAAAAACGTACGTAACGTTGTCAAGAGTGAAAATCCTTCAAAATTAAGCATTCAATAGAAATTTTCCTTACGAAAAATTCTACAATATCAAAAATTTTCATGTGCTAACATGTATAAAAACGAAGAAATTAGAATAAAAAATTTTACAGTTAAAAGTTCATAGTATCGATGAAAACAGATTGCAAATGCTTTTCCATAAAATAGGATTTTGAAGAAGTAACTTTCTTCAAGCTCTCTTCAAATATATTATTCTAAAATAGCTATCAAAGATTATTTGATGTTAATTACAAAGATTGGAAACATGCATATTTCAAACAACTTTAGAAAACACCAGTAGCTACTAGAAATTGTAAAAACATCTTTAAAAGAATTTTTAGTTGAAAATGTAAAAATATTTTGTAAAAGTTTGCTTCGAAAATATTTCTTTATTCCAGTCTTACATCATAAATAAAAAATTCCTAGGAAATTGATAGTTATTTGGCTGAACTTACATTTGTAGAATTAAAATGCGCCAAAACATAAAATAACGTTTTTGTTTAATAAAGATGCAAAAATAATATTAAAAAATAATATTACTTTCATATATTTATCTTATGAAAAAATGCTTCGCGAATCCAAACAAAGCACGGCTTTTGCTAGTATTAAAAAAATGTCATAAAAACTTTGATTTTGAGATTTTGTGATAATCTCTTAATAGCATTTTTTGATCGCTAAAAGAATGTTTTATATATTTCGCGTGTGAAAATTAGAAACAATTACGTTTTTAAATAAAAAGTTTCTTTTATGACATCATTTTCCCTTTATATTTATTTTTATTGCATGTTTTCATTTAACTTATATTTTGTTTGTGTGTGGAAGTCAATTCTGGTCACTAATTTTTCGGCACGGATACCACAAGCGCATCAGATTTGGCGCAAATTTTTTTAAAGCCCATTTGGCGAAAACTCCGTTTTCAAATAACGCGTACATACACATTTTTAAATAATTTTCTATTTTCAAAAAGAACTTACAGTAAATAAAATAATAATAATAATTAATAACTATAAAAAGAAATATTTTATATAATTAAAAAAAGGAAATGAAAGTAAATAAACATTTTATGAGTAAATAAATAAATAAATAATAAATAAATAAAGCCGGGTTACCATCTGAGGTAAAATAATGCCATTTTGATGCCAATTATGTACCCTGGTGCATATGTGACATCTTTTCCCATTTTTCATCCATTTCCTGTTGGCATACAACTTTGAAATTTGGAATATGTATGCATACCTGGGAGCAATACTGGAATTAGACATTGATTTTTTTTTTTTAATTCGATCCAAAAAGGGGCAACGGGGGCTATTTTTTAAAGATTTATACTGCATAAAGAAGCCACTTACCTATTTTTATATACAAGAAGAAGTAAGTCGTATGTAAAAACAATTATAGTATACATAAATAAAATACTTGAGATAATATACTAGAGATATAAGCACCGGGTTTGGCGAGATATTTTATGCCAATTAGGCGAAAACATTGTTTTGATTACCAGATACATATAGCATGCTATAATAACATGTTCTTTATTTATTTCAAAATAAAAAAAAGGAATAAACGAAACATTTTCTGTTATAAAAAAAAAGAAATAACAATCAATAAATGATAATATTTTTAGAACAAACAATTTATTATAACATTTATATGATAACCAGCATGTTAGGCAATTGAACGCCATTTTGGCACCAATTAGGTACCTCGGTGTGTATAGGGCATATATGTGCATATTTATTTGTAAAACTGAGCATGAACGTTTACCAAGTGTGTTTTCATAGTCGCTTATATCTTTTTGCAACATAGCGCACCTTTCAAGCCAAAACTGCACAAAAGAAAAAAAAAATCAATATTTGCAGTTTTTTTTTTTATTTTTATGTAATGCACATTTCGTAATCAGTAGGCTCGATAATCAGACCTCGTTTTTTTTATTTAAAAGATGATATTTCATACGCGTCTTTTTGGATTCGTCGTTTTTCCCTATTTGATAGTATGCGTCTACTCGTTTTGTAACTTTTTTTTGTAACTTTCTTCTTTTTTTAACAGCGACATTTGGATTTCCCATTTAAATAAAAATTCTTCTAAATACAAAGAATTTTGTTAAAATAAATTAATAAATGAAATCTATTGCTCAAAGCACAAAATTTTTCCTATTGAGTTAATAAAAATCAGTAAAAACATAATTTTTATGATAATAAAAAGGTGACTTATGTAATAACAGAGTCATATATTATGTACGTTATGGATTAAGTATGAATATTTCTCCACCATTTATAAAGAATAATAATAATAAAATAAAATGCGGAAGACCAAAGTCTATATTTGACTGAAAACAACAACATGTTCTAAATGTTTACAAAAAACGGAGAATGAAAAGTGATATTTCAAAAGTATTATGAAATTAGTTGAAAACCATTTATTTTAAACTAAATGAATAAAAGATTTATATTTTTAATGAAATAAATGGGATTTGAAAAATTATTGGAAATTTATCACCATAGATGTATCAACATTACAATCAGTACTTTGTATGCAAAATGGAACAATTAGCAATACTTTTTTGAACCCGAAAAATGGTCGTTGCTTTTTTTAAGGTTAAAAAGGAGGTTACGAAATCTTCCTATACAGAGATGCCAAGCCCCCGCTTATTGCAAGCAGAATTTTCTTATAGGAAAAGTTATTTTTTAAATCCGCAGAATGTTCCTATTTAATAAAAGATTTTCTGTATTAAAATACCGGTATCCAAAATGCCGAAGACTTGGCAGCTCTGCCTATAACATTTTAATTAATCACGGTACTTTTTTTTAATCGGATTCAAATTTAGTGAAGACAACGTTTTTTGGCCAAAAGCAGCTTTTTTCCACATGTGTATCTACGATACAATTCCTTGATGCTGAAATAAAATGTTTTGACTTATGCTATTATTGCTTGCTCTTATTTATTTATTTGAATTTTAAATAAGATGACTCAAAATCGTGTTTTTTAAATGTACGGAAAAAATGCATTTCGAGAGAGGGCGAAAAGAACATGATTTGGCGATTTATTACCTGCGTTTGGCTAAGTTTCTTACTACCTTGTATTTAATACTCTTCACAATACTTCGCTGTTATATGGACTTAGGCGCTTTTATAAAAAGTTTGACGTAGTTCGGGCTTAAGAAAGTGAGTATTTTACTGAATAATACAAATAAATGAAAAATGAATACTAAGAAATACTAATAAAAGAAAAATGAAGCGTTATATTGATCTATGTATATTTAAAAATGCATCTGCTAGCACTAATTAGATAATTTATGTGTATATAATAGGAGATAAATAGCTTTTGATTCTGTATTTCTATGCTTTAAAGCATTAACGTTTGTGTGTTTTTCGTTATCATTGGGAGTACCTAGCCGATTTTGAAAAAAATGTGGGCAAAAAATGTTGGTAACTATCTTTGCTGCAAAATATACTATATTTTGCTTAGGAACAATAATCACCATCAATGCACGAGCAAAAAAGTTCTAAAATCGAGAATTCTTTTATGTCAATATGACAAAAAAATTTAAAATCTTTTTTTTTTTTTGTCAACTTTTAGGATATAATATTCTCGTTATGAACGATTTCTAAAACATTCGACAATTTAATTTCACAAATTAAAGATCTTTTTTCTAGAAAAAGTTTTAAACCCAATTTATTGAGAATATTGCAATTTCTAGGATACTGTTGGGGTCAGAAACTATAACTTTGGCATCACAGTAACTTATAAGATGTAAGTGCTCGTTTAGGACAAATTTTTAAAAAAGGATTCTTTATCTCTATCGGCAACCTCATTGCATCCGTAGAAAACAGATATTCAACATTATAAACTATTAATTCGGACGGATTTCACACCGTATAAAATACACTCCATTTTCTTCAAACATAATAGTTTATGTTATTTATAGTTTCTCAAATCGGTGCGAAGCTTCTGTTTATGCTCATGACATCATTTCAAAGAGTTATATTTCCAATATAGGAAAATTTGGTGTTTTGTTTTCTGTATTACTTATAACATTTTGCATATTTCCAATTTTATATCCATGCATGGTTTGCTTTTCTATTATAAAAATAGTATATGCAACTTTATATATAAGATTTTGTAATTCTATGATTCAATATGGTTATTTTCATCATATTTTATCACAATGAATGACCAATTAAAGGTAACATCTCATTTTCTTTACTTATTGCAAGTTATTAAATGATTATTGTCAGCAATATCGCTCAGACTAATCCCTCTGAGGGAAGTCCTAGTTATCTTATATACTCATGTATAAGTTGAGGAATTTTAGACAAAATGAGTTGAAAATGGAATTGGGAGGGGGGGGGGTTATAGTCTTACACAAAATAATGAAAAAAAGGTAGTCTTATACACAAAATTTACACTGTTTTTACAAAAAAGAAAAATCATTGAATTTTATAATTTTTAAACTATTACCTATGAGCCTCGGTTGGATTGAGAGATAAAAGCGGACAATGGTCATTTCCCTGTGATTGACAAATAAAGCTCAACAACAATGACTTTGTAATTGTTCTGTATCCATTTTTTTCTTGGAATAGAATTCCTTTTAATACAGAGATATTACTTTCAACATTTCAATCCCCTTTTTAAAACCAGTTCCAACTTGAGAATGCTACTAGATATCTCTCCTAAAAGTCCTACAATACAAAGAAGTACTATATTTTAACAGTCTAAGAAGTTGTTTACCCTTGTAAATAAGGCTTGAATACATTTTTGAAAGGTTTTTTTTCTTTTTAAGTGTTATTGAACTAATGTGAATAGGTAGCAAAATAGTTTAAATTTCTTTGGTTTTACAAAATTGTATTGTTTGAAACGTTGAATTCAAACTTGATTAGAAAAGTTAAATTAAAAAAATAAATAATTTTACTAATTTAGTTAAAATTTTTCAACATTTTTATCTTCGATTACAAATTATTTCTCTACATACTACCAGAGATAAGTTTGACTTACACTTGAACATTAATTTTTTTTTAAATTTTTTTCCTTAAGATTGGGAGGGAAGAGGGGGTCTGATTTATACATGAGTATGTACGGTAAGATTAATATGTGTTAAAGTTAAAAGTAATAAATCGGAGAAATTGCATAACATTTGGAATGCCCAAGTAATAATATTGCCAAACCATTTAAATTTTAAAATATTTTTACACAAGAGATTTATTTTGTATTTTTGGTGATCCTTTTAACAAATGTTGCCAATTCTATGATAGCACAAATAATAATTATTTTCTTACAACAAAAATATTTTCACATGAATGTTAAAGAGTGGAATAAATTTTGGTGAAAACTACTAAGATTTAAAGCAATATATTTAAATTGCATTATTTAAGACAATTTTCTTAAAACATTAAAAATATTCATTCAAAAAACCAATGCCTTCTTATAAGCTAAGTTTCAAATGCTATTTAACGATCTTATTTAATCTATCATGAAAACAGGTATTACACTCATGTCCATAAATTAAAGATAATTCAGAATCACATAGAAATCAAACTCTAAGTTAAAAATTTCACTTGCAGAATTATCACATACATATTCAAGACTAATATGCAATTTTCAGAAAGCCACCAGATGGCACTGGTAATACATCACAATGATGAAAGTGCGAGAGAGGCATATATAAGGAACGGTAGCAAAGAAGTAAAACTGTTATTTTCTAAGCCTCTCAGTGCCAAAACCGAACAGTTATGACACAGAGGACACATGTGGATGATATTTTATGTGGTAGAATTATCGGCCATCTGGAATGTGGACGTACTCAGATGGAAGTATCCGAGGAACTTGGAATTGCCCAAAGTGTAATATCTAGACTTTGGCAACGATTCCAATATGATGGAAATGTCAGTAGACGTTGCAGTACAGGTCGTTCTCAAGTAAAAAACACTAATAAGACCGTTGTTTGGCAGTAACTGCCAAAAGAAACAGACAGAGCACAGCATCAGAACTGTCTCGTCAGCTATATTCAGCCATGGGAACGACTGTTTCAAGGCAAACTATGTACAGACATTTGGAAAATATTGGTATATATGCTCGCAGACCTGTTAGACGTGTTTTGCTCACGGCAACTCACTTTCGCCTGTGGTTAGCCTGGATAGAAAACATGCAATATGGACATCATCACAATGGACTAATGTAATGTTTTCCAGCGAGTCCAGGTTTAGCTTGCAGTCTGATTCTCTCGGACTTTCATATAGAAAATGCCAGGCACCTGTTACCACCAAGACAACATCATTGAGGTGGTGCAGGATTGCTCATTTGGGGTGGAATTATACTGGGCTCCAGAACAGATCTACATGTTCAAACCGGAGCCATGACAGACCAAACTTATCAGGACATCATTCTGGAACAACATGTACATTTGTGTAGGGGTGCTATGGGCTCAAAATTTGTGTTTATGTATGATAACGTCCGTCCTTCCCAAGCAAACATTGTAAATGAATGCTTTCAAGCTAAGAATATCAGCTGTATTGATTGGCCAGCATTTTCGTTTGGCTTGAATCTGATAGAGCATGTATGGGATTTGCTTGGCCAACGGGTTGCATCCCGTGAACCACCTCCCACACGTGTACCGGAACTTAGGAGAGCATTTTTTACTGAGTGGAGTAATCTTCCCCAAGATCATATTGATAACTTGATATTCAGCATGCCTATACACAGTGTCCATTGCCATTGTTACACACATTCTTTCAATCATGTGCACATCATATGTGGGCATACTCAAGGGATTAAATATTAGTACCATTGATGGTTTTTCTTTTAATGCTAATTAATCTTTTTTATAACTATGTTTGTTTTTCTTTTACAGAGTTCCTTTTTCTAGCCTTGTTGTGGGTCTACTTTCTCATCAAATTTTACTCCAAACTATTGGATCTATGTTGCTTCAAGGGACCAAATATATGTTGCCTACTTTAATGACATTATTACCATCGCAAGACAACTCAACTTTGTTGTTGCAGCCGTCTTCAAAACCAGGTAATTTTTTTCCTACATTGAATTAACTCTTATTTTGATGGTTATCCTAATTTCTTTTTCATTCGTTATTGTTTAATCATTTTCACTTTTATGAAATTTTAATCTACCTTATACACATATGCACACATATATATGTTGCTTTCACATAAAAAAAATTATTTTTTACATATTTTTAAAGTTATTGAGCAGTTTTTTATCATATATATATTTAACTTTTCTAACTGTTTGTCTGAATTTTCATCATTGGATGAAAAAACTGTTTGTCAATAAATATATGTCAAATTACTTGTGTATTTTTTAATTTCTTAGTTTTAGAGTGTGAAAAATAACAAGGAAATGTATAAAAAGTATGCAGAAAAAATTTGGTAAATCAATATTAGTATTTATTTAAATTGTACTAGACCCATGTACTTATTTTATAAAAAACCTGAAGGAATACTGCTCAACATTTGATAAATTTTGCTGTAAGTTTTCAGGTAGGAATTTTAAATTTTAAATATGACATTCTGTAGTTTTACACTTTTTAGTATTTTTTTTTTAATCCTGTTTTGTAGCGTCTCTCGTCCTTCACCTTTCTCAAGATTTGATGGTTTTTATCTTTCTTTCCTACAGTACAAATGGAAGAGTATAAGTAGTTTCGATTGTCTCCTCTTTTCTCTCTCTCTCTCTTTCATCTATATTCTGCATAACTTATTCCTCCAGATTTTTATCTTTTATCCGTTAAATTCAATCTTTGCCAAAAGTTTGGGATCAGTAGCTGTGTTATAAGTTATTAAATTTAATCCTTGTCTATCCATAGTAGAATTTCCATTTTCTTTGAACTTTTGCATATTTTCCTCTTTTTTTTTTAATGTTTGTTATTTTCATATTGGATGTTTGTTAGAGAAATGATATACTGAGATTATATTGTTATTTAAGAATGACATATGCAATTTTGGGTTTCAAGAGAAATTTATGTGGCTTTTCTTTTTGTTATCCAAAGATTTTATTTTAAATTTCTCCTAAATGTGTTTATTAATAAACAAATTGTTCATAAGTTTTATGTAAAATACGCATGTTCTTCATTTTTGTATTTCATAAAATTAATTTTTTTTTTTAATATATTTATTTTTAGGTTTTTTGTCACAACTGTCAGTTAAGCAACTAAAAATACTTTTGAAATCCCTGGATGATTCTTATAAAACAGCATGCAACTTTGATCTAAGACCTGGTTTAAAGTTCCTAGTCCAAAAAGTAGCTCAAACAAATGTTGCTGCAAATTTATATAAACAAGCAGGTGTTAGCTGGACCATCCATATGGTAGTACTCTTTGAGTTATGTATGTCACATTCTCCACTTACTTCAGATTGTGTGAAAAGGAAACTCTATTCAACAGTTACAAAGGATTTACAAAACTCCAAAAGTATGTTTTCTTTTCAATTAAAAAATATTTTATTAACTATAGAATTTGTTTTGCTTGTGGTTGATTTCAAATTGCATTTAATTTTTTCCCCTCATCCATGTCAGTGTATGTTAGTTATTGTTCATAAATGTTATACTCTAGGGATGGGAATATCTAAAATTTAATGCAGTACAAAATCTAAAGTTTGGAATCCTCAAGACTTTGCGAGGTTTGAACTTCGAATTTGTCCAGACTTAGGATCGTAAAAAAATATTTCTTTTCCAATGAAAAGAAAAATAAATTTCACTACTTAAAAAGTGAAAATATGATGCTCATATACATAAAATTACGTTCAAGGACTATTAATACTAAATGAAACAATCATTTTCATTAAATGAGTCCTAAAAAAATAAAAAGTAAAGTAAAAATGTTTATTTAAGGAAACATACAACATAAGAGCAAGTTGTAACTTTCTTAAAAGGTTAATTCAGTCACGCTGTGTCTGTTAACATTAATCCTATTAAAGAAATTTATAAAGAAATCTCAATTGCACTTAAATATTTTTAAATGATTTTTGCCTTCTTTTGCTCAATCTGTACAAAGTCTATTTTTTACCTTTTTCAATTTTGATTGCAGATTTTTTTTTTTGAATGGGGATATTTTTAGTTTTGAAACCAGTTCTGAAAATGAAAGTGTTATCATTAAAAATACATGTAAACAAAATCAAAAAAGTAAAAAAAAGCCCTTTGTACAGATCAATTTCTGCTATCCAATGCAAAAGAAAAAAAAATTGAAATGCAATCAAGATATCTTAATTAATTTCTTCTATAGAATTAGCATTAGTGAATGGGTTTTTTTGCTTGACTGAAGTAGCCTTTTAATTATTGAACATTTAAATTAATGTGCATAACTTTATTAATTTAGCTTTGTCGTCATTTTTTCTTTTATTCTGTTGATAAAAATGAGTTAAGATTCAGTAACAAAGAATCTTTGCTGTCGATCTTTTTTTAAAAATACATTACAGCAAAGCTGAAAAGTGTTTATGCATTCGGTTTATCTTTCCATGCTCTACCTCCTATATATATGCTCTGATTTTCATGCAATTCATAAAGGTTTATTTAGGGTCATCGAAACATGTTTGGTATTGTATATGAAGTATGTAGAAATAATAGTTAATTTACAAGGCACTCAAAAAAATTCCATTATACTATAGGGCTATTCCACTGTCACGTGCGGGACAATCAGACACCATAATTGTGTTAAAGCGCTTAAGATTTTTCAGAAATAAGAATAAACATATTTTTGTAAGTTTATATTTGTTATAACAATATCTCAGGCAGGGACAGATTTTTCCTAAATGGTTTATTGATTTAGTTATTAATTAATTTGCATGCGTCACGTGCAGGACATCAGAAGTCAACCACTTGTAATTTGCTGTATGATCCAGATAACATTTCTGCTCTACTAATTATGCAATTTCAAAACAAAAAATATGTATTAGAGGCTAAAGGTCTAATGTTCATGAAATAAGCATTCTTATTTGAAAAATAAATTTTTAAATTGCTAAAAAAAATTATAACGTATAGTGTCACGTGCGGGACACGGTTGTCACGTGTGGGACATTTGCAAATATCATTCAAGCAACCTTTTCAAAAATCAGAAAATAAAGGAATGCAAAAAAGAAAATGCATGTTATACATTTTACAATAAAAAAATATTTATTTTGACATTTTATTGTACAAAGTAAATGTTCAAATTGACATTTTTAAACATAAAATAAAGTAAATGTATAAACAAAAATTCAAAATTTTTCTAGAAATTTGAAACAACCTCTTTTATTAGCTACAGTGGGGGTTGATATCTTTTTTACTATAGCTATAAATGAATATAGAATTTTATCTGGATACTATGGCCACTTGTAGAATTTACCACTTTTTATCATGACAGACACTTCAACACTACCATGATGGGTGCTTGTAATTTCACCAGTATAATTAATGCCATCATATTTTACAACACCCATTCACCCATCTTAAAAGAAACTGCTGTTTCTGAGCCTTTTATTTTCTTCTTTTTGGAAATTAAGATTTTCTAATGACATTTTCTCTCTCATCCTTTTCATTCTTCTAGCACTAGTAGACTTAGATCTTTCCATTTCAGCTAAATAAATAACAAACTTTATCAATTATAAACGCTTTTGTCTAAATTTACTTAATTTCATAGAAAAATTGAACTTAAAATAGAATTAAACTTAGAAAAACAGAATATAGATAAGAAGTTTTATTATTTTTTTCTAAAAAATAATAACAAGTTCTTAAACACACGACTCTTCTAATTGTATAGAAAAATCCCTATAAATTAAGTAGATCAATTCTTGCTGGAAAACAATATGTTCTTAAAATAAAAATAACCATCAAAGTGTTCAAATTTTATTAAAATAAATTTATAAAAAAATGGAAATAAAAAATATTAGCATCACAAAAAAAGAAAAAAAAAAGAAACTATCATTAAAAAAAAAAAATCTTAATTTCGTTTTAGTTACAGAGAATAAGTTCTTAGGACAAAATAATCATTAAACTGCTAAAACTATGCTATAACAAATCTCTATTTAACATTCAGAAAACAAAAATAATCGTCCTGCTCATAAGGTGTCACGTGCAGGACAATTTTGTTTTGATATTTTTCTCCAGATAAAAATTTCACCCAAATTTTTAACTAGCATAGGATAAGTGTACTACACTAAACTGCTTTAGAAATGCCAATTAAACAAAATAAATGCGATCCTTTTTCCTCCTAAGTGAAAAAGTTCATGTTTTGTGTCACGTGTGGGACACAGAAACAAAGCTCTTTTTGTGCGCTGTAATAATTATTTGAAATTATCTTATATATTTCAATTTAGTGAATTATAAACAATGAATATTAGACTTACCTAAAATGTTGATTTCAAAAGTTTCACTGGATTTTCTTTATTAAAAAAACTCACTCAAAATGTATTGTAAAACGCAACATACTTGCTTGCACATGGGCGCCATCTTTAAACTGTTGTGTTGCCAATCCATAAAAGATAAACTTTACATTCTTACTCAAAACATAAAATTTGACATATTGCCAATCAGTAAATACCAAAAATATTTATTTAAACAAATTTTTAAAAATTACTATCCATTTACCTGTTTTAATGGCATGGCCCTATAGTATGTGGGGAAAAAATCATTTGAAGAATATTTTAATGAGATTATGCTATTACAAAGATATTGAAACTGATATAAATCACTGAATTTCACTAAGATTATGTTATAATAGGGCATCTATAGCATTTTTTATAATTTTAAAGATGCACTTAAAAGCATTCCATTACATTAAGGTACATGAGGAAGTAATATAGAATCAGCCAACATTGTAACAAAAGTGATTAATGGGTCAGGTACCCTTCAAACTAACAAAATACAAGAAATAAGAAGATCCATAAGAATTGCAATCATTCTATAACTTTAAAAACTGCAGATCTGGAGCCTCAATGTCAGATTTTAAATTCACTGTGTTTTAATCTCACTTTCATAATGTTCAAAATCCTACAATCCATATTTTATTCTTTTTTAAATTATATAAATATCTAACATATGAAATTCTTAGAAAGTTTAAAAAAAAAAAAAACATTAAGTTATACATGATGTGACAATAATGTTATGAAATTCTGATGAATTGCTTATCCTGGTAGTTAGGTGCATTCATAAATACGTAGCACCTATTGTTGTCGCTCTGTCCGTCTGTCTGTCCATCTGTCTGTCTGTCTGTCCGTCTGCATATAACAACGCAAAAACTATCCAACCAAATCTTTTGAAATTTAAAATATATAATTATTACGTAGTTTTATCGAGTCATTTCAAATTTTATGAAAATCGGATGGATAGATTAATTGCAGGGACAATCAAAAGGATTCTGTTACATTACGTCAATGGGGAAAAAAGTTTCAAATGCATTTTAATTGTTTGAAATTTAAAACATATATTTATTACATAATTTTGGCGAGTCATTTCAAATGTTATGAAAATCGGATGCATAGATCAGTTACAGGGACAATCAAAAGTATTCTGTTACATTACAATCAATGGGAAAAAAAGTTTCAAATGCATTTTAATCATTTGAAATTTAAAACATTTAATTATTACATAATTTTGTCGAGTCATTTCAAATATTATGAAAATCGGATGCATAGATCAATTAACGGGACAATCAAACGTATTCTGTTACAATACGATCAATGAGGAAAAATGTTTCAAATGCATTTTAATGGTGTTACACTCATTTGAACATAATATAATTAACATGAATCTATGATGTATGTACTAAAATATACATTCTGTACAATCTGGGATGCAGAGAATATTTATTATTAAATTACAGGGCCACACAAATGTATTCCACTAAATAATGTTATACGGGGAAACATTGTTTGGAGCGTGTTTTAATTATATTAACCTACTTCACATTTTATGAATAAGATATACGTTAATGAAGTATAATAAAAATTGCTCCCTGCATACATACAGGAACACAAAGATTTCGACCACTATACTGTATCCAAAGTACGCTCTATTATATCAGCAAGATCTGAATATTTTAAAACTTATAGTATGAACGCACCTCATTTGCTACGCTTCACGTGCAATTTCCAACTTGTTTTTTAGATGCAAAAGTACACTCATCATTGGGGCTCTGTCTATTCTAACTCCACAAAGTCTTATTATGTTTAGATTAATAGTTTTTTATTGATTGTGTGAAAGGTTATGATACATATGTATATCAATAAAAATTCCAGTCCTAACATGCTGTAACCTGATGTTGCTGGTCTGTTAGGATCAGTGAAAGTGCACCATTTTGTATTTAATTTTATTCAAATTAATACAGATATACTAAAGGAATTTGTAAATTTACTTTATATTATTATTAAAATTAAAACTTTCTTAGAAGAACTTGCATTTTTTTTTCTATTTTAATCAAAAAAACCTTTTGTGTCTATAAATCCTCTTCACTAGGACAAAAGAAACAAGTTGGAAATTGCATGTAAAGCCTAGAAAATGAGGTGCATTCATAGTGCGTTTGAAGGTGCATTTGAAGTTTTAAAAATATTCAGATCTTGCTGTTATAATAGACAGTACTTCGGATACACTGTAGTGGTCGAAATCTTTTTTGTATTCTTGTAAATATACAGGAATAGTAACTCTTATTACACCTCAGCAACGTATATCATATTCATAAAATGTGAAATAATTGAATATAATTAAAATGCACATCAAACAATGTTCTCCCTATATTATTATATACTGGAATACTTTTGTGTGGCTTTGTAAAACAGTAACGAATGTTCTTTGCATCATAGTTTGTGCGAAATGTATATTATAATGTATACTTCATATCAATTTTTTTTTATGTTCGAATGAGTGTAATAACATTAAAATGCATTTGAAACTTTTTCCCCCATTGACTATAATGTAACAGAATACTTTTGGTTGTCCCTGTAATTGATCTATGCATCTGATTTTCATAAAATTTGAAATGCCTCAACAAAATTATGTAGTAATTATATATTTTAAATTTCAAATGATTTGGTTGGGTAGTTTTTGCGTTGTTATATGCAGTCGGATGGACTGAACGACAAATATACATGCTACGCATTTACATAATTATGAATACACCTAAAAATGGTCTTCTAAAACATTGTACAGCAACAAGATTTAATGTTCTAATAGTGATGAATAAATTGAGCTATTTAGTTGCCTAGTATGTTCGATATTTAGTTTGGTATCTTTTAGGGATACTTTAATGCAATGCCATTGATTTAATTTTACTTTAGGACAGTGATAATTCTTTTAAAGACGATTTATTCTCTGCTTCAAATTGCATAATTTATGTTATGATGTCTTATTTTGAAAAAAAAAAAAATAAATAAGGGCTAGGTTATATAATTTTCTTATAGTATGTGACATCCATCATTCAAGGATGTTTTGCCAAGATTATATGTAGGTATGGCATATTTTATACTAAAAAATTTGTAAAAAATCTATTGCAACTAGAAATAATAGTATTAGTTTTGCAGTAAATATTTTAAATTCTTCATCTTAAATCATTTCTAGGGTACTGTTTATTGGTTTATCTAATAGATGTTACATTGCTACTATAATATCAAGCAGTTTATAATGGATTTCATTATTTAAAAAGAGTGCTGTTTTTTAAACTTTATCATTTCTTTCTCTAATGAACAAATGATTTCGAAAAAATAGAACACTGAATATAGTAATTGTAAATTTTCCCCACCCAATTGTTTCAAATTTATTTATGGTGAAAACTTTTATTTCTATTAGTTGCAACAATCAACGATCCCACTGAATTTTTTCAATCTTAATTTCTTGAAATCCCAGTTCTCAGAAAACTTTTTTTTTAAACAAAAGTGAATTATATTTTTAGTAATACACCAAATGAAGCATGTTTAATACAAAATGTGTCTCATTTAAGGTTAATTTCTAAATTTTATATTTCTTTTAGAAGAAAATTTTGTATTCTCAAAAATGCATCACAATTTCTTTTTTCTTTCTTTCTTTTTTTTCTTTTTTTTTTCTTTTTGTACCTTTCCTATGTTTTGCACAATTTATTTCCTATAGCATATGTATAGCATCACTAATAAAACTGCATCAAATTCTTTTTTAATAAAAGCATTTATTTCGCTATCTTATGTATCTTTTCACATTTTAATGTAGATGAACAAGATAAATCTTTGCAGAAATCTGAAGAATGTGAAAAAGTGTCTGAAAAAACTCTTAAAATGCTGAATCCTAGTAATATAGAGTTTAATGAGTTTATTTTGTTACGAGAAAAATTCAAGGACTTATCTGAAACATACACAGAGCACACTGTAGATAAAGATGGCTTAGCTTCCATTGTTGATAAAATGAGTGACCAGCCAATATTCTTTCTTGCCACTCCTATTGATGAAATAACTGATTTTATGAAACCTACAAATCGAAGTGAATCTCCAAACTCTAGAAATGATTTGTCTGAAATATGTTATGATAGTTCTGATTCTGAAGATATTCCAAATCTGAGAGAGGAAGACACAAAAGACAAAATATATACATTAGCTACTGAACAGACGATACATAATTTAATATTTGAATATAAGAAAAGAAAAAATCAACATTCATTGCCTTCAAGATTAAAAGAAAAGGTTAGTAGAAAAACTAGTTCTGGTAGTAGAAGAAGAAATGAATCCTCAGGTAGCTCTGTACCCGAAGATATTGCTATTCAAAGAAGAAATTCTATTATGAAGGTGAGCTTTATTTATATATAGTCATGGTTTGGGATAGCATTAATTTGAATTTTCAATGTTTGTTTTCATCAAGTAAATTTTTGCTGTTATTAAATTTATTTAGAGATATTAAAATCTCAAATTTTTTAATTATGGAAAAAAAAAAAAAAAAAAAAACATAAAGTATTGTGAAGAAAGTTCATTAGGTGGGTTTGCTTTAATTTTTTGCTGAGAGTTTGTGCTAAGTTGAGTTGACTCTTAAAATTTTGGATTGATTTCATGTTAGATTTGATTTACCAAATTTCTTAAAATAAAGACAGTAATTTTCATTAACATGAAAAAAAAAATAATAATAATAATAATAATAATAATGCACTGTAGGCCAAAGGTGGCAGGCCACTTGAGATTTTAGATGTTTTGTTCAATATCTAGAGATAAATACATGAAGAATTACTCAAATGACAGATCTGTAAACAGAACTGAAAAAGAAGAAACATATTTTTGATAACCTTTTCAAAACTAATGTAGCAAAAGCATTCAAACTGAAAATTATGATTAAGTAGCTTATTGTAATAAATTGTGTTCATTTTTATGAAGATAATGTCTATACTTGCATGTATTTTCATTAAAAAAAATTTAGATTTTCATAAAAACAGTCTCAAATTTTGCCAAGTTTTTGTTTATAATTTGCACAGTTTTTAATATCTATGTATATATAAAATGTTCTATTTGATAGTGATGATTCTATAGTGACAAAAACAACATTGTATACAATACCCTGTAATCAGGGCCTTTGCTAAGGGGTCGCTATGGGCGGCTCAGCCCCCCTCCCTAAAATATTTTGAGCCCTTCCCTGGAAAAGATTCCACGGTTACTAAAGAAATTTCTGTTCTGAAAATTCAAATGAAATGCCGTTCAAAAATCTAATTTAGTTTCGAGATCTTTTCACAATTTTGCAAAGTTACTAAATTGTATCTAAAATAAGTGTTTCAACTCTCCCTCATCTTATTTGCACGTATGAAGCTAACGTGATGTTTAATTTTACATCAGTTATACACTCAAAAATTTCATCATCATGTATTTTTCTTAGCATAAAATGAAGTTATTATAACAGTTTAATAAGAAACATAGTACCTACAATGTGAATATGGACAAATTTATCTTTCTGCCACAGAGAGAAAGAAAAAAAAGTGAGCCCCCCCCCCCCACCTAAATTTTCTTGAGCCCCTCCCCCGCCTATCGTTCACTTCTAGCTATGGCCCTGCCTATAATCAGAATTAAACAATAATAAAAATTGTATGAAAATTAAGCAATATAATGTTTCACAGTGTCCATCAAAATACAATGTGCATAATGTATTAGCTAAATGTATGAATCAACTTTTATGAAAGTCTCAAAAACATAGCTTGAAATTTCTGAAAATATTGTTGATAGAACAAGTTCAAAATTAGTTGTTTTCAAAAAGAAGCAAAAAAGATGAGGAGCTGTACCCAAATATAGTAGTAGGTGCAATATTGTGTATGCTATATTGACATTAATCAATGGCTATATAAATAGAGCCCGTCATTTTTTAAAATATATATTGAGAACAGCCAATTTTGAGCTTTTTCTATCAATGATAATTTGCAGAATTTCCAAGCTGTGTTTTTGAGGCTTTTACAAAAGTTGCTCTATACATTTAGCTAACACATTATGTACACATCACATTTTTATTGCATTTGTGCATTAGAGATGAGTCAGGCCAGTTTTTCTGAGCCCGAGCCCGATACCAATAAATAAATAAATAAATAAATAAAAATGCATGGTAATTAAAAAAAATTTAATGTGATAGCTGCTTTTAAAAATATTCTTACATAAAATTTACTGTTAAATAAAAATTTTAATTAAATCTTTTGAAAAGAGCAATTTGGTATAAAATAAAAATAAATTTCATACTCAAAAGGATTGCCATATTTTTTGTCCTATAACAAGAAAATTTGATGGACATATTAAAGAAATATAATCAATAAATGGATGAAATTTGCAGAAATTTCTGTTTGTATGCTGAAGAATCAAGCACGTTTTCAATTCCCTATAAAATGTGTAATCTTTAAGTATAATCAATCCATTTCTCCTAATGATTCCCTGTGATTAACATGAACCTAAAAATCAATGCAAATTAAAACATTTATACAGTTATTTTAACTCTTTTGGGTCTGGTGTACTATTAATAGTACATGTTTTTCAATGGAATATTATTTTGTTCTAAGAAATACCTATGCTAATATTTACATTTAGTAATGTTAGTATATGTCAATGAGTTTACTATATTACTTCATTTATGTTTAGGCATTAATTAATAATAATTATTATTATTTGCATAATTCTCTTTGCAATTCTTTTATTTTAAACACTAGGGGGGCCCCGCCCTCCTGCTCGCTATGCTCGCCAACCCCCCGCTTAATCGCTTCGCGATTCCAAATTATTGGCTACCCCTGCTTACTGCGCTCGCCTTTACCCCATGGTATGAATAAGCAGTTGCAGACCTTTCAAATGATGTGTCACACGACTGGTGTTGTAAAGAAATTAAAAATGTGCCGCCCTGGGGGGCAGAGTGGGGGGGTGACACACAAGACATCCATAAAATGAATAAACAGTTGCAGACCTTTCAAATGATGTGTCACACAATTGGTGTTGTAAAAAAATTACAAAATGCGCCCCTCTGAGGGCAGAGGGGGGGGGGGGGGGGTTACACACAAGATATCCATAATATGAATAAGCAGTTGCAGACCTCTCAAATGATGTGTCACACAATTGGTGTTGTAAAGAAATTAAAAATGTGCCCCCCTGGGGGGCAGAGGGGGGATGACACACAACACATCCATAATATGAATAAGCAGTTGCAGACCTTTTAAATGATGTGTCACACAACTGGTGTTGTAAAGAAATTAAAAATGTGATCCCCCCCTGGGGAGAGCAGAGTGTGGGGGTGACACACAAGACATCCATAATATGAATAAGCAGTTGCAGATCTTTCAAATCTTGTGTAACACGACTGGTGTTGTAAAGAAATTAAAAATGTGTCCCCCCTGGGGAGCAGAATGGGGGATAACACACAAGACATCCATTATATGAATAAGCAGTGCAAACCTCTCAAATGATGTATCAAACGACTGGTGTTGTAAAGAAATTAAAAATTTGGCGAAATATTACAGTTATCGCCAAGTTGGCGTCACTTTTGACAACTAATTTTGGTCGCCAAATTTGGCGATATATCGCCAAGTTGGCGACAAACTTGGCGATTGTTGGCGATGGTAACCTTTCCTCTCTTTATGGTAACCCATACGGCGATGCATAGACGGAGCCCTTTCCTGATTGGTATATTCAACTCATGGAAGGAGTGGACAACCCGGATTCGTTAGTTCCGGAAATCTTCCACATCAGCATCATTCCAGGAGTCATTCCTTTTAAGGCTAGTTTTTTTTTACTATAGAAGGATATATTTCATCTTTAAAGTAAAAGGTACTTTCTTGAATAAATCAGGCGTAATAGAGTGCAAAAAATATTAGAAAATTGTAATATAAGTTAAATCTTATTGTAATACAATATTTTCTAAACATCTCCAAAAATCCTTCCTTATCCTGTTATCATAAGAATATTAATGGAATAGTACGCAAAACAGCTACATTCATTATTTTTCAGACAATGAAATATTGGTTAAGCATTAATTAATCTATTTGGATAGCTAGTGTTAATGTTATTAACATCAAACTAATTTTTTGTAAAATTTAAAAGAAATTCGGACCCGAAAGGGTTAAAGATCTGATGCTTTTATAAGAAAAGAAGAAACACTAATTGATTGTTTTCTATCGGAATAATATGGAAAATATGTTTACTTATGTGAAGGGAAATCCTCAGCATGAGCAGTATTTATGATGACAAACAGAGAAAAATAATCATGATGCATAGTCACGATAATTTATATTTTCATATGGAGAACGACTATGGCACACAACTAAATAATTTGCAAACCTCAAGCTTCTGGTCTACATAAAAAAACAAAGAAATCATTCTCTAAGTGTTATAAACTAATTAAATAAACAAATTAATGATCAGATTAAAAAATAACCTCTTGCACAAACCAAAATCCAACTAGAAGCTAATTTATTGTAAACAATAAATTGCTTTTGTTCATTGGTGCTATTTCAATAGATCGGCGGCAAAAATGCAGTAGACATAAATCTCTAAACATCACAAATTTTATTTTGAAACAGCAATTGACTACTAAAATACAAAAAACACTATTGCCGTTTCGTTTTGATCAAAATATGCTTGAAATGAGCTGAAAAACAATAAGTAATTTTAAAGAGGAAAAAGATCATTCAATTTTTTCTATGCATAAATAAATAAATTTTCCGGTTTCAGAAAGAATGAGCTCGAGACTGCCTGGACCCGAAGATTAAAATAAAAATAGAGCCCAAGCCCATCTCATCTCTATTGTGCATCTCTATTGCACAGTGATGCATTATTTAGTAAACCTATACATTTTTCACATAATTTTTATTATTTTTGTAATTTCGATTGCAGAGTATTGTGTAGAATGCTGTTTGTCATATTTTCTAAAAAGAATTTTTTTTTTTTATAATAAAAAAAATTCTGCTAATTATAAGCAAAAAAACTTGACCAAATCTGGGACTGTTTTTATGAAAACCTTCATTTCTCTACTAGTATACATGTTATCCTCATAAAATGAACACAGTTTATTACAATAACCCATTTAATCATAATTTACTGTTTGAACACTTTTGCTACATTAGTTTTGACAGGGTTATCCAAAAGTAGAGCTGTTGCAAACTGCATGTATTTGTTTTTGAGAAACGGGTATTTTCTCTAGTATGAAATACCGAATCGTTACGTTCGAATTTTACTGGGTAGTCATTAGGCATCAATGTACTGCAAAACTAGATGAAACAATCATCATACGTTCCCAGTATTTCATGATTCAACATTCAAGAAAGACGCCAGTAGTCTGACTGGGAAAGATGAGAGTTTGTATTTGGACTTTAGACTGGGAATCAGTTGTTCCTGTTATTAGTATAGCATACAGTTTTTTTCATTTAGTCGTTTCATTACTTTAGCATTTGTCCATTCGCCAAAAATGTGCGGATGGAATTGGAGGGAAGTTTTTGAAGTAACTCAGGAACAAAAATTAGGAAAGTTTTGTGATGCTGAGTGGGGGAAAATATGTTTTTGACAGCTGCTTAATTTTAATTTCTGTTAAAGGGAGGTTTCGTTGTCTCATGTTTTACTGGTTCCATAAAGAATAGACATTTCTATTAAGATACTCAATTACTATTTTTACTTTTTTATATGTACAATAATATACTTATTGAAACGGAATCAGGAGAAAAACATTTTACCTTAGACAGATTTTCTGTCTTATCAGATGAAACTGCATTGTATAATTTTCATGGAAATTTATCTTTGAATTTTCCATTCAAAGTAGAATTCCACTTTCATAGAATGAATTTATTTATTCTTATATTGTAATTATTTGCATTTTTATTCAAATTTCCATTTTAAAAAGGTTTTTAACAAAATTTTATTATGGGCCTAGGTAACAGTAACAAATTGTAATTTTATGTACGGTATATTGCTTAGCTTATATATGGTATAGCGATATGTAGATTTGCTGCAATCTTGTGATATTATATTTCGTATGAAGTATTTTAAACACCCAGGTTTATAATTTATGAAATTTTAAATCACTGCAGGTTTATAGATTTTATTTTTATTTTAAAAAATAGTTAACGAAGCAACTCTCTGAAAATTAGAGAAAACGACAAATTTATATGTACTAGTATTCAGCGGTGTGCAAAGAGAAAATTGTGTCCAGGACAAAGTTTTAGTTTGGTGCCCCCCCCCCTCCCCCACACACACACACACCATACCACCACCATTTCTCTTTGCAACAGGTGTCACAAATTTATAAAGTTTAAAAACACAGATAAATTCTATTAGATACATGCTTTGAATTTATTTTGGAATTTTAAAAGGATTAATTTTAATAACTAAGTAATAGAAAAGAACACTGCATTTACATTTTGGAAAAAGGGATCTTAAAAACACATGTAGAAGAAAATGTATCTAACACTACAGTAAAACAGTTTGCTATCCCTTTTGAATTTCAAGAAAGAAGCAATATCCAACTTTGAAAATGTATTTTTCACACACACACAAAAAAAGAAAAATCCAATATGTATATATATATATATATATATATATATATATTTTACAATAAATGAAGTAACAAATGAGGATGGTAGTATAAATTTGGCGCCCCCTTTGCTCGGCCCTGCTAGTATTTACGATTACAGTGAAACTCATTTAAGATACGAATCAAGAGACCGAAAGCATTTCGTATCTTAAGCGGGATCGTATCTTATCCGGATTCATAGATTCTTGAATGAAAATGCATATAAAAACAGTGCACATTATTATTAACGCATTTTAGCCATTTATAACTCTTATTGTACCTATTTATAACAAATTTTAAATATTCTAGAAAATTTGAGTTTAAGATACTGAATGAAAGGATAATTTTATTTTCTCCAAAATTTTATTCAATATCTGTTTGTACAGTAAAAAAAATAAAATGCTTTTATGTAGTACTTTCTGCCAAATTATAAATGAAAGACAATAAAATGAAAATTTTGTTAATCTTTAGAAAAAAAACTAAAATACATTACATTTAAAGGGGAAGAATATCAAATTTTCATAATAAATTTTTGACAGACAAGCTAAATGTATGCAAGCAATAATAATTACATTGTAAAAATCTTGATGTAGTTTTAGTTTGTTGAGAAAAAGTCATTTACCTTGGTTTGGTGCAACCTAGGACGAGATTTTATTAGGAAGTTTTCTGCCTTATTGATGTGGTCGAAGAAATCTTCAACGGCGGGACCAGCATCCATCGAAGAGGCATACAGTCGAAGTAAGCTGAATGAGCTCATTACAGATGCGAATGATGGCATGACTGGTACATCTGTTTCTTCATCCGCGTCGTCTTCTACTTCTTCTAAAGGGCTAGATTCATCGGAATTTTTGACGTCTGCGATTATATCTGCGATAGACCGAACTTCACTTGTTACAAGTTGATCATCAATTTCTACAAATAAGTCCCAATCTTTGCATTCTTCTTTATACTGCTCCTCTTCTGGGATGTCAACGTCTTGCAAAGTGCCGTCAATATCAAAGGCTTTAGAGAAACAGTTCTCAATGGTGGTTGATGTTACGCCTTCCCAGGATGCACTCAGGTAATGCATGGCGTCCAAGAGATTAATAGGCTTACAGGTTGGGCAGGATAGATCCTTTTCGAGATGATCTATTTAGTGTAGGTAACGTACAACGACACGTCTTTTGTATTTCAATTTCAGAGCATGAATTATGCCCTGATCCATGGGTTGAATCATGCTAGTCGCATTGGGTGGTAAAAAGACTAGTTCGATGTTTTGTAAACCTGGGATATCTTTGGGATGGGCAGGACAGTTGTCGACGAGACATAACTCTTTTCTAGACTCCTTTTTCATTCGTTCATCGAATTTGCAGATCCACTTAACGAATATATCACTTGTCATCCACGCTTTGGCTTGACTTTCATAAACGCAGGATAGACTTCTAGCATTTTTAAAACAGCAAGGATTCAGAGATTTGCCGATGACGAGGGGTTTCAATTTATCTGTTCCACTCATAATTGATCCAACGAGAACCGTGATACGTTCTTTGCTTAGCTTACCACCGGAACATTTTTCACCTTTAAATGCCATCGTTTTATCCGGCATTAATTTAAAAAAAAAGACCCATTTTGTCTACATTGTAAATATCACATCTTGAATATTTTTTCAATAGTGGTATGAGCACATTATTTTTCCAACAATTGACATCATCTATATTCACAGCTGCCGACTCTCTGCATATCTTTCTGTAAACTATGCCGTATCTTTGTCTGAAACGGTCTAGCCAGCCGTTGCTAGGCGTGAAATCCACTCCAAGACGTGTAGCAATTTCGCAAGCCTTTTCCTTAATCAATGAACTGTTAGTTAGGATATTCGTCGATCGGGTTTGAGTGAACCATTCAAATAAGATTTTCTCCAATTCTTCGAATTTGGCCACTTTAATTTTCTTTCTACAAGAACCTCCAGCTGATATAATGGTTTCCAGTTTCTGTCTGTTTTTTAACAGGGATCGAAGTGTTGACTCGTCTATTCCCACAGATTTGGCAAAAAGTGTCTTGTTCATCACATTCTTGGCATCATAGTTCCTAAGAACATACAATTTTTCAGTCAAGGAAAGTGATTTTCTCTTTACTTTAAGTTGTTTATCCATTATCTATTCCTATCACTATTCAGTGGTTAAACAAAAGACTAGATTTGCGTAATGTCCTTTTGAGAGCTTTACCTGAACTGAGATTTCAAAGGCACACTATGGAGTTGCATCACATCACGTGATTATTACGTAAAGGAAAACATAGTCTCCGAACTACTGCTAGAGCGAGGGAGGGAGAAGAAACGAAAAGGGGGAAAGCAGCGAGAAACATTTGAGCGCAATTCAGTTCTTCTTTTTACATATTCTTGGATCTTGGGCGAGATAATTTATAGAATTTCAAAGAAAAACCAATCTTTTACCTCCAGTAGGAAAATGGCTGCAAAAAATTAGCACATAGGTGATGAATATACATAGAATATCCAGGCCTGCACAGAAAAAGCAAATGACAAGAAGAAATTCATAAAAAGGGCAACCCTGAGGATGATATACAGTGATAAAATTAATATAATAAAAAGCAACTCGATAAAAGTTAAAAAAAAAAGCATAAAAATATAGGCCGATTTCACCATCAGCTTTTTCATCCAATCAGGGAAAGGCGTGATAGTAAAAGAAATAAAAGCGATAATTGTTTTTGTGTTTTGTTGAAAAAGAGGGAGCCAATCAGAATTCAGTCTGCAAAAGCAGCGGAAAAGAACATATTTGTGAAAGAAAATTTTTTTTTAAAAATAGCATTTTATGAAAAATAAATAAGATTTTATATATTCTATTCTAAAGACACATGATGGACGGATTAATTAAGTACCAATTCGTATATTAAGTGGATTTTTTGACATCAAGGGACCAATTTTCTTCGTAAATTAAATGGGATCCTATTTTATGCATAGGGACCGTTCAAGTATTACGTAAGCATATTTTTAGTCATTTTGTACCCCCTCCTCCCCCTTGTAAGAAAATATAAGCAAATGCTAGACCCCCCCCCCCCCCCTTTGCTTACGTAAGATTTTATGACAGTTTATACATCAATACTTCTTGACTTATAAAAAGTTACCAATCAATTACATTATTAATCCTACAAATTTATATAGGCATATAGGGATTGTGATATCAAAATATATAAAATGGTTTTAATATATTGTTGCTTATTGCATTAAACAAACCACAGAATGCAAAATGGTTTAAATATATTGTCATTTATCACATTGAACAACAAAACAAGATATACAAGAAGTCTTAACTTACTTAGGCATCATAACTAAAATTTTTGACATAAATCATACAAATATTGGTGTTCATATTTTAATCTGATGTCCAGGATCCTTGAACCCATGTTTCAACGTTGTCTATTATAAGTTTTCACTGGAACAGTGGCCTGGGATATTGCAGGTTTCCGGTACTTGTTCTTTCACTTCTTTCTCCAGCCACTCAACATCTTCATCACCATTTCCATATGTCATCGGTTTTATTTCAATGCCAGCGTAAACTGAGGGTATGAGTTTATGGCGCTCTGCCACCACCCAGTCATGGAAAAGAAAATACCGGACTTACCTAAAATAAAGTCAACTAACCAGTTACCCTGGCAACAGAACCCAGCTACACCGGTTCCTGTGTTTTTCTAGTCTTGCAATGTACTTGACTTGGCACACAACTTAACAGACAACAATGAAGACAAAGGGCGAGTGGATGATGCAGGTCACGCGACTGCCGATGGATAAGCAAAGGATAAAATTGAAAATAAACAGCGAATTTCGAACGGAATGTAGAACGTTCTTTTTCCATAATACTTTGTTTCTTGTTGAATTTGAATTGCAGTTGCTTCGTTGTTTACTGCTTACGTAAGAATTGTCGTGACCCCCCTCCCTCTTGTCAGAAAAAATAAGCAAACTCTAGACTCCCCCCTCCCCCTTTAGTGCTTACGTAATACTTGAACGATCCCATACGTATATTAAGCGGGTAATTTTACACAGGTTTTATAGGCAGTTTTCAAGGGACCGAAGAAAATTCGTATATTAAGCGGGCGTATCTTAAACGAATTTCACTGTACTTTTGTTTTCTAAAGAGTAGCAAAAGCATTATATAAAGGTTTTATATGCAAAAGCGGATCCCGCCCTCAATTTAGATGGGGGGGGGGGAGTTATGACACTTTTTCTTTGAGAGGGGGAGGTCACATCAATTCATGATCAATTATTATATTGAAAGTTATTCTTAAAATGAAAGTGACTATTTTTCTGATACTTTATCTAATTCATTTTTATTTGTAAATAGAAGAATTTTCCATTAGTATTCCTAAAAATATATCTTACAGATTCCATTCAGACATCAAGCAATTGAAACGTTTCTCATTTTTTTATAAATGCAAAAAATGATTCATAAATGTTAAGATAGCATTTTACACAATTTTTTTACGTAAAGATGGCAGCACATAACAAGCACAGCAATAAATAATTCTTTCAAAGACTGTTATGTACGAAATATTGCATTTTGTAGTATGTACAATGCTCGTTAATACTTGGTTTCTGAATAACAACGAAAATAACGAGTAATGTAACCAGTGTTCTCGCTGGCATTTGACCAGTGTTAGTAATTTGGCTAATTAAAAATGAAAAACATTCACCAAATGAAAAATGTATTAGCAAAATAGTTTTGCCGTGTCACCCCCAAAAATATCTTTAACACTTTAATGTTAAAGTGTAATGTGTTCTTTATCACTTTAGCACCCCTTTTTTTAAATATGTTCTAAAATAACATAAGTTTTTGTAACTCTGACAGCGATTGTTATTAATCTAATTTCAACTGTCCGCTACAAATATTACAAATATGTATATATTAAATATATATATGCATTTGTAGGAAAAACGAAAAAGAGGAGAAAGAAAAAGCAAAAACTGAGCACTAGCAATTTGGCAAATCTAATCGCTTGTTTACTCGCCAAATGAAGAATTTAGTCGCATTTTGGCGCAATAGAGAGTGACAGCGAGAACACTGAATGTAACGAATATTTTCTAATGGGTAGAGAGATCGAAAATAATGATATCATACGGGTATTCATTTTGTCGTTATTTTTACAGCACTATCCAAAAGATATTCATTGTTTTTCAATTTGCTAATGGTTTCCTATGGGGTTTCAGAAAAAAGTCTTTGCGAAACATTTTTTTTTCTTTTTGTTTACATACCTGGTGTTTCAGAATAATTCCTTGTGTATTTTTCTACTTATTTAACAAAATGTCTGGAATTGCAAATGGCCCGTCCCTTTTGGACATACAGTGTATAAATAAGTATATACCTTTTACTCTGCAAAAAGTCTTATATTGACAATTTCTTTACTTCTTTTCTTAAACCTGTGTAACATGACTTTTATTTATTTATTTTTGAAATATGTGTTTGCACATCCATATCAAATATCCTCTGCATATAATTCTGCAAATAGCTTATTGGATTTTTTATTCATTCAATATAAAATAGCAGTATAAAGAAATAATTGCTTACTGGATAGAGAAGTAATTGCTTGTTTTTATATATTTATGTTAGAAATAATTTGGTATTAATTATAGAAAAATAATTTTTTATTTTTTGCATACTGAAACAGTATTTAAAATATTTGGAATTCATAAAAAGTTTCGTTAAATAAAGAAAAATTTGAGGATTAAAATGAGGTTCATAAAATACAGAAATCCATAATGAATCTAAACCATTAAAATTTTCTTATAAATTGAGGTAATAATTAAATCACAATTAGACAGTATAAATTTTTTCCATAATAGATAAAATTAATATTTGTCACATGATTGTAAATTATTTTTCTATTGCATTAATCCCTTTAGGGCTATTAATGCTTGTATGCACCTTCAAAAGATGCATGCAGAATTTTTTTTTTTTTTGCTTCATTAATTAGTAAAATTGATATTTATCTTTTTAATTATATCATTCTTGGTAGCAATGCCACATGCACACAAACCGTTTAAAATAACCAGTGACAACCAAATAACAATGATGTAAGAGATGCTGCTTCTGAAAAAGGTAAAATGTGGCATTGCTCTTTCATCTTGGGTTTGAGTTAGTATTTCATGTTCAAGTTATGACATGAGCTTTGTTGAAATCAGATCTATTCTTTGTTCTAATTGTGAATTGCCCTTTAATTTGTTTTATGTTCATTTTTATTGTTTTAGGCCTTTTTGCAAAACTATAAATAACCACTGTGTAAATATTTTTTTTCTTTACAATTATTTGTAACTTATACTATATGTTTTTATATTTTAGGATGGTGAAGCACACCTCCAAGTGTTCAAACAACTTATTCAGTCATTTCTAGATCTTCATCAATCTCTAAGCAATGAGCATTTTGAAGCATTTTTACCAATATTTTTCCCAGGTGTACAATATCTAGTTGCTTATACTTCAGATGGAGAGCTTAGATTATCATTATCAGAATGGTTACAAAGACTTGCTGTGTGTTGCAATATCTTTCCTACTGTAAGGACAGAATGAACAAAATGGTTTTTATTTTTTGGTATTTACTTTATGAAAAACATATACATATTGTTTAATAAAAGCAACATCATATCTCAAAAGTCATCGTTTTAAAATTATTTATATAATTGAAGCTTATTTTCTACAGACTTTAAACTATTATAGTACTGTGTGGATATTTCAGCCTCTTATGAATTGGTATATTGTATTAATACCCCGAACCTAATCAATTAAATTTATATAGTATAACTATTGGCATTATTAATTTTCACCAAGATTTGCCAACCAGGTTACTTTCAAGTATTTGGTTCTTGAATAAGGACAGTAAAAGTATTTTAATTTTTTTAAATGAAATTAATATTATTTGACTTATGATGTTGGTATATTTAATAAGCAATATGTTTATTTGTAAAGAAAATGTTTTATGTGCATTTGTATGAAACTGGAAATTAATTATCATTTCATATATTTTCTTAAAGTAGGAAATCTCTTTGATCTAAAAAAATTGCATTTATTATTACTGTATTTTTTTCCCTGTGTTTTAATCTACTTTTTGTTTTCATGTTATGTTTTTTTTTTTTTTTTTTTTGTGAGTAGGTGAGGGTATAAGCATATCAATCAGCCTTTTTTTAATATTTGTCATAGAAATGTCTGCTATATCAGGCTAAATTTTCTAATATGTGCATCATACAAATATAAAGATTTGTAATTTTGATTTCCATGGTATTAAAAAATTATATTCAACTGGTTATTTAACTTGAATATAATGTGCTTTGCTAACATTACAAATTAGCTACTTGAAAGTTAATTTTTCTTTAATCTGATATAAATTCGATATAAATTGTGTATTATGTGTGAAAAACATATCAAAAGCTTTGGTGTTATTCATTGGAAAGTTTTATAGAAAACTACTTTTAAGTTTTTTGAAATTCTAGTCATTTTAAGTATTTTTAAATTTTAGTGCCTTTTATTAAACAGCATAAGCTATGTTAAAGTATCCACACTGTTGATTTTGTTGATGCATTTAAATTACATACATAACTTAATGATAAGTACTTGACTGTTTCAATTTTGTGAACTTAAATTGTTCCTTTGTTGTTGATTTTCCTTTTTACAAAATTTACATTATTTTTCTATATTTTTGTTGATTTCCCTTTGCATTTCATTTTAAAGTATGTACATAACATATTGAAATTTGTGAAAAATATCTAGGTGTGTTACCATGCTGCAAATGTTTTTTGTTTTATAGTTAAATTTTAATAAAGTTAAACTCGATTATAATGAAGTGGCTTGGGGAAAAAATATTATATTGTAACCATTATTCATTATAAATGATCACACAGTGTAGTTTCAGAACCAGAACTGATTATTTAATAGATACTTTAAATTGCTTTTTAGCTTTAGTCAAAATATTTTTGACATTTAGAAGTTTTGCACTAAGAATATTTTAATAAAAGAAAATTTTCAAATAATGTTTATTCCTATAACATGATTAGAAATTTAACTGCCTTCACAATTTCATTTAGTTTTATAAGATAGATACATACAGTGTGCAATTTCCTTTCTATGTTTATACGTCCCTTATCCCAGTGCAACAGAAATCCCACCATAGGCTTTATTTTGGCTATGTTTTAATAGAAGGTATTATTTTAATAGTTTGTTTTACTTCTGTAATATCCTAGTTTTCTTAGAAAAGTGTGAAAAGCACCATAATAAATAATGTAAAGCATAGACAAATTTCTGAACATGGAGTAAAATTTAAAATCTATTATACTGTGGTAACACTTTCCTAGGAACCTGTGTAGTAAAAAAAAAAAAAAAAAAAAAAAAATCATTTGCATGCTTCCCAAAATTTTGTTTTAACTGATAAGTGCAACAATTTAATTTTGTAGTATTTGGTTTTCTTACCAGTAAGTATTACTTTTAAAAAATTAAAGCAAATTATCTATTTCGTTTTAACATTTTCTTCAAAAAGATAAAAAAAGTGGAATTAAAAAGTTCATTTAAATAACAATAAAATTCAAATTAGTTTTGAAGGATGATTACTAATTACATTATTACTTCATTAATATTCTTTTATTTTATTTGATCTCTCAGATGTTTATTTCTGGTTACTTATTTTGTGTACATAAATGTGTATCATTTAGAAATTTCAGAGCGATAATATTTGCATGTTGATGAATATTGGATGTTTTATTTTCTACTGTATTGTTAATTTTATCTGGTGCTCAAGTTATGCAATGGAAGAGTATTAATGTGATGCATTTTAATAATTATAAATTTTCTTTTCTATCATTTTTAATTAAAATCACCTTAATTAATGTAATTAAGTTTTGATATTTGAAATCACCAAACTCAACTAATCAACATTAATGAAAGTACAAAGATAATTACTTCTATAAAAATAAAAAGGAACATTAACTTTTTCAAAATATTTTATCTAGGATAGGGATGGCAAAATTATGATAGATTTCATACTCATCAAAGGAATATGGGATCCCTGGGAAAATCAGGGGATAAATTTTGGGTTGTAAAAATAAGAGGAATCTCAGGATTATAATACAAAAAATTCCCAAACCTGGGAAAACCTGCCAAAATGACTGCTTACTCTCTGGGAAATTGAAGGCAATTGTTGTTGTTTGTGTGCTTTATTATATTGCACCTGTCAACATACATTTGGTCATTAGACACACCTCCTAACATCATGAGGTTTGACAATAGTTCAAGAAAAACTGAAGAAAAACAAAGGACATTTTTAATTGATTTTGGCACTTTTTTAGCCCTTATATTTTTCATAATGATTTTTAAGAGATAATAAAATCATAACTTTATTTTTGAGATTACCTTGTTTTTATTTTATTTTGAGTAGATGGAAGTTTCACGATACTGGTTTAAAAAATGTTGTTAATAGTTAATTTGAAAAAATTGTACATCCCAGAAAATAAATTCATCAGGAGATTCTCAGGAGATTTTTTCTAGGAAAATGAGTATGAAGTTTGTAATGACTGTGTGCTATAAATGGCATATGAAGAATATTTTTGGCACAGTGTTCACTGAGATTTTAAATTTAAATAGAATGAAATTATGAAAAATGTAAGAATTTACACAAGATGATCTTATCTAAATTTTATTTTTAATATTTAAAGGAAGATTGCCAATGATGAAACTATGACAATTTAATATGAAAAAAATCATCAAAACAATCTCGCAATTAATTTAAAATTTCATAATTAATATTCTTTAAAAGAATATTTGTATGTCAATGTAAATTTTTAACGATTTAAAAAGTGATGTGAACTTAACACGTTGTCTCAACTTGTTTTCTCTTTTAAAGAAAAAGCCACAGCTAAAAGCTAAACTACATTCTGCATTATGTAACAAAATTTTCTAGATTTGTTTTTATATTACAAAAAATTTATATAATAAAGGTATTATTCCTTACTAGGATATTTATGTGTTCAGTACACTAATTTTATAAATATGAATGTATATTTTTGAGAGTGCTACATTTAAAATGCAAAAATACCATTAGTGTCTGGAGTTATACATATCCACAAGACGTGAATTTGCATGAACCATTAGGAATATGCTAATATTTACATTAGAAATCAACTTAACAGGATTGTCCAAATAAGAAAACATTTCAACTTATAGAACTGTTTCTAAACTAATCAAGCTTAAATTAAAACTTTGCAGCAGTTTAAATATTTTTAAAAAATGATGTGAAATTATGAATTACTTTTGCATATGCAGTAAAGCCTGCTAAAAAAGATTAAATTATAAGTGGCTGAAAAAATACATATTTTACAGTAAATATATAATTTGTCAATGATTTTATCAATGATTTTATTTTTTGATGATGGAGTTTTGGCTGGCGATGTTTATATCAGCAATATTTTTCTTGTAATGATATTTTAAAGGTAATGTTTTTGTCATGGCAATGTTTTAACATGCTATTGATATGTACCTTTTTAAATAAACATTAAGTACAAAATATATTTTAAAGTTAATGCTGGCTTTATAAAATTATTTAGAGGATGTTCTCTCATATTTGTGGCTCTCAAATATTATTTTAATGAATTTTTATTTCTCATTTTTCCATGAAGTTTATAAGAAACATGCATTTTAACTTCTGTAAATTTTAAATCGTAATTAAGTATACCCTCAATTTTGAGAGTTACTGTACACGTATATTACCCATATTTTTTAATCATCAGAAACTCAAATACTTTTGGTTCATTAATTTTGTTCCACTATTTTATTAGTTTTGTTGGGACATTATAGTCCTATAATGTATTTTTTTTTTTTTTTTTTTTTTTTTTTTTTTTTGCTCACAGATGTGAAGCGGTTCACCATTCCTGACCTAGCAGATTAATAATAATAATCATTAAATCAATAATAAAATTGCATAATTTTTTTTTAATTATCTATTAAAATAAAGTTTGAATTTTTCTCAAAGTTTAAAATACTTTTAGTTGTAAATAGGATATTTTCTTTAGAGAAAAAGTAATAAAAAATTGCCTGAATAATTTTTTATTTCTTATACTGCACACAGCAATTTACACAATGAAATAGTGATCTGTATTTTGGTTTATGCACAGTGATAAATTTATGTGATATAAATCATATAGTAGATTTGTATAGATAGATAATAGATATACATAGCTGTATTTTTATTGGGATATAATATCATTCAAAGTTTTAAAACTTAGTTAAAAGTAATCAAATTTAGCCATTTAATTAAAATTGCTTTCAGTGATTAAACTGCATATTTTGGCAGATAAAAGGAGTTATAAATTTTGTCAGTTTTATAATTTGAACTTAAATAGTCTTTTAAGACATCAAACATTAACAATCTGTGATTAAATTTATACCTGTAAACACTGTCTAGAAAAATGTTTTTCAAGAAATACTCTGGTTGCAAAATTGTTTGAAGTCTATTTTACTCTAAAATTAGAATCAGTTTCTGTTCCTGATCAGCTTTTAACAGATATACAAACTAGACTAGTTCCAAAAAGTGAAAAAGTTTTGATTTGCTAATCATTATGTAGTTAAAAAACTGCATAATGATGCTGATAACAATGAAATTCAGAATGTATACTTAATTAACTTTTTTACCTTTAAAGCAAATATGAATGTCTTAAGGAGTTTAAATAAGTTATAAATAATAAATTTTGCTTTAGAGTAGTTTTATTATGTAATGTTATAATCTTGTTTATATATCTACATTGTAAGATTTACACCCTGGTCCTGAATTTTACAAGTGCTTTTAAAGCAACTATTATTGTTTAAAATGCATGTTATGTAATTTTAAATTGAGAATGATTGTTTTCTTATACCTATATCAGAATTGGTATTTAATACTATTAATATAAGTTTTCCATAATAACAACATATTAGTTTTTTTATTATTATTAAATGTTGTTCCCTGTAAAATTTTATTTGTTGCTTATGACATTAAAATATATATAAACACTTTAATTCTATTTATACACACTCTTATGTTCAACATCTCAATAACTGCATAAAAATTTCTAAATACAAAATATTTTTTCTTGTTTCAAATAGTTTTTCAATAGTACTGAAAAATTGTGATGATAACTGATTATCTATTGTTTCATCATTGAAAATGGTTTAGATTTAAATGTGTTAAACAGTGCCTGAAAAAGAGTTAATTACTGTTTGGATGAAAAAAAGAGAGGGAACTTTTTGTTTTAAAAGTAAAAAATATGTTTTATAGCCCATAATTTTTTTAGTTTTGTGCTTTTTTTTTTTTTCATTTATTTGTTAATGTTATGCTTTCTATTTTCTTTCTTCATTTTAATCACTTTTCATGACCATTTATTCCTTTTCTATTTTACAGCATTTGGATTTTTTCATAAGTCATACAAAGATGTAAAACTGCATGATAAATACTTAGTTTCATTGAAATGTAATTGAATTGTAATTACATTGATATTTGTCTTTAATAATCTAATAGGCTTAATAATGAAAATATTTGGTTTTGCATCATCTAAAATATTTTAAGTATCAAAATCGATTAGTGAAGGAAAATATATCAAATTAATTTTAAATATTGTATGATTAAGCCAACCTTGTAATTTAAAGTATTTAAAATAACTTCTTAAAAACAAGATATATTAAATTCCTAATAACAAACTTTCTTATCTGAGGAACTTTGTTTTAAAAACTTGGGGTAAATAATAATTATTATTTTATTGATCTGAATAACTGTATGAAAATATTTATCATAGAATGAATTATTGACAGTAGAATTATTGCAAATCATGTAAGTTTCATGTGTGATCTTATTTTTTTTTTTTTTTCAAAATTAAAATTTGCAATATTTTGCATTAATTTTGTTAATTAAAATATTTCTTCCTAAAGATGCTTGGCGAAATATTTTAGTGCATTAATTTTATTATTTGTAAATTTGTGGTATTATTTTGATGCATGTAAATTTTATAAAATAATTACAGAAGATCATTTTCTGTCTAAATCATGTGATTAAATATAATAAATCATTTACTTCTATTCATCAATTTATATTTTATGATATAAGAATGATAGCAACTTTTCCCAGAGTTCCTTATTGATTTCTATGTTTAAGTATTACTGAAAAATAATTTAAATTTTTGAAATTTGTCTTATGGTTATTTATTATTTTTTTTTTTTAGTATATACATATTTTTTTTTTTTAATTTATGTCAATTTGAAGTTTTATTTGTATCAGTTCTTAGTTTTAAATTATTTCCCTTTGAATTGAGTCATCCATAAGATGATTGCATTTCACTTGGCTCTCATGCTTCAGTTAATCAAGCAGACATTTTTTAAACCTTTGATGCAAAGTATTTGCCCAAAATTAATGAATATTAAATGCATGAAATTTTTCACTTTTCTAACTAAGTATAGGCCAACAAAGTGAAAAATGTCTAAACCAGGAATCAAACTTGGGTCGTTGAAATAGTATTCCAATGCTGAATCATTAAGCTACAAAGCCGATACCAAACCTGACTCCTTTCTCACCTTTAAATGTCGGTAGACTGCAATCAGATGGAACAATCTTCATGAGCATACAAGCCTGTGGCAAACATGAGATGAAATAAGACTTGCATAGGTAAACACAGTTTGTTGTAGTTGTAGCCTTATTGACATTTAAAAATGAGAGATGCCAGCCTGGGTATTGTCTTCATAGCTTAATGATAGAGCATTGGAGTACTATTCCAGGGATCCAGATTCGATTCCTAGCTTAGACATTTTTCACTCTGTTGGTTACACTTAGTTAGGAAAGTAAAAAAATAATAATTATGTTCAATAATTAATACTCAATAATATTACCTTAATTTCATTGAAAATTAATTGAAAAGTTATTGTACTTAAATATAAAGTAATTAGTCCTCAAAAGTCTTTCTTTCTTTCTAACCGATGACCAGGCCCCTACCTGCCGAGTTAATAATCTCAGCTTAACGGGTTAGATACCTGGTATCGGGGCGGACAACCGCCTAATTGCCGCGAAGCGGCAATAAAAGATGTACTGCACATGGCAACCGCAAGATAGTCTCGTAATTTAGAGCCTTGATCAGATGACGAGACCTTCACCTGGCAAGGCACCTCCAGAGGTATAATTCATAGGTAACTTGGAGGACTTTGCACCCACGACGGATTTTACATGCACCAGGTGCCATTAGCGTACATGATGGAATTTTAGCTGGCAGAGTGGGGGCGATCGACGCAGAAAAGTGCCGAGGTCGGCTGATTGTGGCTAACGGTTGCTGGACTTAGTAGTTTATTGCCTTTTTGAAAGTTCTGAGTTTGGCGCCGCACATCACTCCCACTTGCCGTGCCAAGTGAAATGGGGCTGGAGCAAAAATTTTTGAGCCGAGACGGTGGCATGTCCTTAGCAGACAACAGGGGGGACAATTTTGAGGGAGATTTAGAAAAAAATAACCAAAACTAAAATGGCCGAAAATGCATATAAGGATCTTCATTTAAACTGTCAGGCATTTGTGTAACCTTTTGACACTAAATATATGGTCTACAAAATGTTTTATATTTATAAATACATGCTTATAAGGAGATTTATTAGATTACAAATTATTTTAACATCTGAAAGTAATTTAGGGAGATTGTGCTCTGTGAAAAGTTATAAGAAAAAAGGTAATTTTCATAGTTTTGTATTTTCCCTGTAAAGAATTTTAAACCTGTTTCCTGCTGTAGCTTTTTATTTAAAAAAAAAGCAGTGTGAATGACATTTGATTTTTATACGATTGTTAAAATTTATGCAATTGGATGAGTTTTTCTGTTTTACAGAAAAACTAGTTTACTGTTATATTTTGCTCAAAAAATGTTTTTTGGTATAAATAATATAGTTTTATTTGAGTTGAATAAATTTTATGTTCCATATTATAATTTTTGATTCTGTGAATAAGTATTTATATTTTGAATAGTTTATTTCTCCTTTTCCTAGTCATTTTAAATGAATATTTATTGTTTATCAAGAATGAAGTGCTATAAAAAATGCCAAAAACATTTTTAAATAAAATTCTATTTTTGGTGGTATCTTTGTCTTATTTATGACTTGTGTTATTTATTTTTTTAAAGTGAGTCAAACAGAAATAAATTTAAAATATTTTAATCATTTAAGCAGAAGCAGATTTAACATAATTTCTCATTTTTGTAATTTTTTACATTTTTTGCCGTTAGTTTAGATGAGAAAAGTAGCCATTTTTGTTTATATAAATTAGATGTCACCTTTTTGTTTTTAAGCATTGTCACTTTTAATCTGCTAAATTAAAATGAATTTCTTAATTTGATAGTTAAAATTTTTCCATACAATGTTTAGTCTATACATCTATGTATTTAAAGAAAATGATTGCATGTTAGAGAAAGAAAATTTTTTTAAAAACCAGCAGCAGAGTTTGTTTCCCATTACATGATTTGAAGTAAATGATTAGTACACATATCTATATTCTTTAGATAGATGGTGATATTCTTTTGTATTCGTGTTGAAAATAAAAAAATAACAGAAGGTTAAGTGCAGGGCCATAGCTGGAAGTGAATAATAAGAGGGGAAGGAGGGCTCATATATATTTTCTTTCTCTCTCTCTGATGTAAAAAGATAAATTAGTGCATATTCACATTGTTGGTACCAGTGGTGATTTCAGGCGATCACCCGGAAGGGAGGGGGGGATTCCCTCCAGAGTAATGAGATATCTCCCCCAAAAGATTTTTTGATGTTGTGTAATTTCAATGGAAAAAAAACGTGTAATTTAACAACCCCCCCTTCCTTAACTCTACAATTCCCCCCCCCCTCACCCCCAATCCCTCCCAGATAAAAGTGTCTGAATTCAACACTTGTAGGTACTATGTTTGTTATTAAACTGTTGTAATAACTTCAGTTTATGTTAAGAAAAGAATATGATGATGAAAATTTTGAGCATATAACTAGTACAAAACTAAGCATAATGCAAGTTTCATATGTACAAAAGAATGTGCAAATGTTGAAATGCTTATTTTAATTGCAATTTCTGCATTTAGTATTTCTGCAAAACTTTGAAAGGGCCTCAAAACTAAATTGAATTTTTGAACACAATTTCATTTGGATTTTCAGAATAGAAATCCATTTATTGACCTTGGAATTTTTTCCAGGGGAGACTCAAAATATTTTAGGAGGCTGGTCCCCCCACCCTTGTCAACGGACTTGGTTAAGTGTATCATTAAAAAAGATCCATGAGTAGCACCATGTCTCTCTATTTTCCTCTTCCCAGTAGCAATTATCGTTCCATAAACAATCTAATTTTAAAAATAAATATGAAATTAGATGCAAGTGATCTTACGTATTTCTCATTTCTGTGAAGTAAAATTACTCTGTTTTTTTTTCCCTTCTTTGACAAACTTACTTTAAATTCTTAAAAGTTTGTGGCATGATTATTTGTCATTTCATTTCTATACTTTTTCAACACTTCAAAGTTTATGTGAAAACACTATAATTTCAGCAAAGTGCTTTTTTGTAACTTATTGAAATATTTGAATATTAAATAAAATTATTTTTAATTTTCCATTTTTGACATGCATACACTGGTAACAAAAATATTAAATGACCATCACTGTCAAATAAATAAATGCTAGTACTCTCTGGCTAAGAGAATGGTTCAGCAAGCATAATTTATTTTAAAATGTCATGTATGTCTATAGGAAAATTTAAACATGGGATTACTCATTATTTGATATCTATTTCAAATTAACTTTTCACCATTAGAAAGTTTGTATGATGCTGATATGCTATATTTTCAAAAATTGCTTCATTAAATTTGTCTATGTAGATATTCTTAAAAACTTTAAAATTTTGAGATAAATGTTTTAAAATCCTTTGCCTATTTAAATAAATACTGCTCAAGGAAAATCTCAGGAAAACAATGTCCAAAATTTGTGCACACCAGCATCAGATATCAATTTTCTGGTTGTGAAAGTCCCCCCCCCCACCCCCCCCCAAAAAAAACTGTATTAAACAATTGAATTATTGTGTCTTAATTTTTCTCATGGGCTAACTTAAAATTTGTTTGTCTGTGATAGGATCAGTTTTGCTAGAGAATCCTTTTAACCCTCTAAGTGCTTGAATCATAATATTCCATTCACTAAGCTCCAGGTTTTACTGCAATAAAAGCAACATTTTAGAATGATTCTCTCAAAAATTGCATTTATATTTGTAATTTTTTTTTCATAATAATGCTGAAAAAATTATATTTTTTGAGAATTTAAAACAATGCAAAGAAAACAACATTACAATTTTACCTATTTGCAAGACGCTCAGGAGATTAATAGATCAATAGACAACTTCAATTTTGCATTCATTAATGTGCTGCAAAAACTTAAAGTATTTCAAATGTGTATGTATAAGCCAACACAGTTAAGACGCTCATGGTTAATGCATGATCCCACTTACACAGGTTTTTCCAGTTCGTAGAACATCACCTACAAGACTAATATGACTAACATAAGACAAAATATTACATTTGATATGCAAGGATTTATTACACAATTCCACTTAATATGTGTCAGGTTCTGAGACCACCTCTGCTGAAGATTGGAATTTCTGATATTTCTCTATCTTTTGTGTATTGTAAGCTGTGTACTAGAATTTTCAAGGTGACATTCTTTCTTTGTTGAAGGGGGAATCGACAGGTAATCCTGTACAGGTGGTGTTGGGAGAAAGAGGAGATTGCTGAGAAGCGTGTTCATCTGTCAGTGATGTAGGTGAATGATGAGCAACAAGCAGCATGTCACTAATCAAGAAAGAATGTGGAATGTGTCCAATGAATGAGCTCCAAAGGGGGTTGACATTGGGAAAACACAGTGATTTGAGAAGAGCAAAGCTTGTCTCAGATTAGTTGAGTTGGTATCTAGGTTTCGTACCTAGCGGCTGTGTAGGACAGAGGTCCTGGTAGAGAGTGCTCTGTGTTGTAGAGCGTAAGCAGTGCGTATCTGGAGAGCAAGGGACACAGACGTCCCGGTGTTTAGTGCTCTGGGCCGAGAAGTGCAGGCCAAGTATACATGTGCTGGGAGATTCGAGATTGATCTCCAATAAAGTGAATCTATTGTGCATTGAGTGTGAGGGAGAAGGTGTAATTTGAATAGTACACAGCCAACCTTTACTGTATTTAATTTAATGTTGAACCGGATCACCTATATCCGAGTTGTAATTGTATATAATTGTAAATAGCGTATTTAGTGTGTACATATATTCTAAATAAACTGTTAATTCAGTTAATTGACAGCGTCAGTGTTCATTTACACAATCCTCACAGTGGGTGACCGATATCACCTAGTAATATCGGTGGTGGCAGCTATAACTACCTCAGACTTTCTTCAAAGTTGTGCAGGCTGAGAGGAATGTCCGACAAATTGTTGGCAGCGGTGGGATAGAATCGCCTGAAACCAGTGACCAGCGAGCCGTGTTGCAGTGTATTAGTACCGGAGTACCAAGTGGAATTCTTGCATGGTAATGCCGGATCGTCGAGTGTGTGCTAAAGTGTGGTGCCGGATCGTCGAGTGGGTGCTAAAGTGTCGTGCCGGATCGTCGAGTGTGTGCTAAAGTGTCGTGCCGTATCTTTATTAGAAAGAACTGAACTAAGTGTTGTGCCATATTACTGCTACATCGTGGAACTACCTGTGAATAGAAGAGTACCCCAGCAGATAAAGTATAAGGTAAGGTGTTTTGATCATTTCCTTCTGCTGACATCTCGAACCAATTTGTGTTATTGTATAATTAATAGTAATTTAAGTAAATTGTCTAGATTATTTATGTGTTTTATCAATACTTCCTACCTATAAAATATTAATGACCATATTTGCTATTGCTTTAAGGAAAGGTCATAATAACTTGAGCTAGTATTGGCTTTCTATGTATTTTTTTTTTACTAATTGTGTGAATAGTAGTTGGAAGGAATAATTAAATTTACTTAAATTTAAATTATTGTTAAAGTAATATTTAAATGAAGCAATATTGTTTAAGTTTGAAGAGTTGATAACAACATTTGCTTAGAAATTTAATTGGCCAATAGTAGTTGGGGAAAAAAAAAAAGGCTCAAAAGAGGGCCATAGTGAGAAAAAAAAGGCTCAAAAGAGGGCCATAGTGAAAAAAAAGGGCCATAGTGAGGAAAAATAAAAATGAAGATTTTCAGTATATTTGTTTTAAGTGTGAGAACCAGTATTGAATTTGAAAATATTTTAGTGAGGATAATTGTAGAAATTTATCTGTGCATATTATACAATTTTTCTTTATGTGGATTTTTTTTTTATTGACATCAATACTTTTATTCAATTTCAACGTATCAGTATTATTATGTAAAGTGTATGTTGTTATCTAAGTGTATAAATTGGAATCTATATTGCGTAGTAATCAAATCGACTTACTGTTTTACCTTTTGGTTTATTGGAAGTAAATTGTGTGATATCAATGGTTGAGAAAAATTAAATTAGTCAGTAGGTTAATTAGAAATGAAATGCATTGATTATCTGAAAGGTATTAATTAGTATAATAAGTGGGGTGTAACTGTACTAAGTTAGAAAGTTAGGAAATATTAATTTGGTAGGTTTAAATATTATTGTACTGTCGGGTGGTAGTAACAATCGGAGAAAGTATGGCTTTTTTATTGAAACTAAAAAAAGTGCATCTTCAGGGGATAGCCGAAGAATTGGGTGTTGAATTCGCGGAAGATCATACCAGAATTCAGCTTAAGAAAAAGATAATGGACAGTGATGAGTATGACGAGGGGGTTATTAAGGAACTATCTGACGCTATGGTTGCAGAACGATTAGAGCGCGAAGAAAAACAGGAAAGGTTAGAGCATGAATAAAAACAGGAAAAATTAGAATGCGAAAGGTTAGAAAAACAGGAAAAATTAGAACGCGAAAAGTTAGAACTCGCAAAGTTAGAAAAACAGGAAAAATTAGAAAGTGAAAAGTTAGAAAAACAGGAAAGGTTAGAAAGAGAAGAGAGGATAGAAAAATTAAGGATGGAAAGAGAAGAGAGGATAGAAAAATTAAGGATGGAACATGAATTAGAAATGTAGAGACTAAGGGTTCAAGAATCGGCAAATAATTTTAATGGGTCTAGGGAATCTAGTAATGAAAGTAACATTGAAAAATTGATCAAAAGTGTTAAAACTCTGTCTATCAAAGTACCAGAAGGGACTGAGGGATGGAATTTATTTTTCAACAGTTTAGAAAGGGCATGTAAAACTAAAAATGTACCGGAAAACCAGCAGGCCAAAATTCTACTAAATATGTTAGGAGATAAGGCGGATAATTTGTTAATTTATACGATTACGGAACAAATGAAGAATTATGAGGAATTAAAGGAGTTAGTCCTAAGGGAACAATGAGCTGACACCGAAGGCGTGTTTGGAAAATTTTAAGAAAGCTAAGAGAAACCAGAATGAAACTCATGTATTATTTGTATCGCGTTTAATAGCGACATGGGAAAATTACTGTAAGATTAGAGGTGCTGACTCTTATGAAAAGGTCAACCAGTTAATAGTTACGGATAAATCAGTAAGTACGTTAGATGAGGATACTGCATCGTATATTGGGTTAACTTACCAAGGTAAATGGTTAGAAGCTCCTAAAGTTGCTAGAAAATGTGACCATTATTTTGACCATAAAAATAAGTCTTAAGCAGTTACATATAAAAGTTCTAAAAGTAAAGATAGGTATGTAAACAATGAGAAAATGAGGCCGAGGGAGGATAGCGAAGTTAGTTGTAATTGGAGGCAAAACGGGAGTAATGAGACTAATTCTTTTTCGGATAGGAAAATAGATTTTAAGAAACCTAGTGATGCTTCAGCGCCTAAATGCTTTAGGCGCTTTAGTTTGAGAGGTCATTACCAACGTTTTTGTAATAAAGTGGGTAATGAGGGAAATAATAATGGTAATAAAGGGCGAGATCCGAAAGCAGGTGTACATAAGATTGTTGTAAAAGGAGACAAAGAGTTACCCAATGGAGCTATTGTGGCGAGAATATCGGCAAAGGCCGAACAGAGAACTAATGTTATTGGTGAGAAATTAAATAAACTTGAGAAAATTGAAGTTAGTGTAAATGGGCAAAAAGCAAAGGGATTGGTTGATTTTGGATGTGAAATTAGTGTTGTTCATAAAGATTTGGTACCGGAAGAGAAATTGAAAGGAGCTGGTAGTATTTATTTACAAGGGTTATTTGGTGAAGCAGTTAAATCACCGTTGGTTAAACTACCGTTAGCTATTCCGCTATTCGGATAAACTAATATAATTCATCAGGAAGTACTTTGCGCAGTGACTGATAATATTAATGAGCAAGTAATTTTACATCCCGAGGTGCTTAATGAGTTGTCAGGTGTCATCCGCGAGGAGCCATTGCTAGAGGCCCAAGAATTAGAAAATTCGGAAATTATTATTGATAACTCGAGTGAAAACGAAGGTATGAGTAACGATAATTGTAATGTTTACGCAATAGAAGCGAGGTCGGAAAATGTACAAACTCAGAATACGGAAAAAACGGAAGTAGAGAAAGATAATAAAGCTATTGTTAGCAATTCAGATTTGTTTAAGAAATCCCAGTTAGAATGTAAAGAGTTAGAGAAATCTTGGGAATTAGCTAAAATGGATAAGGGGGATTATTATATTGTAAATGGCTTATTATATCATAAGGAGAAATTGTTAGGCGAAACTATAGCGCAATTAGTAGTACCCAAAATAAGGAGAGAAAAAATCTTAAAATTAGCGCATAGTTCGGTATTTGGAGGGCATTATGCAGCCAAGAAAACGTTACAAAGAATCAGGTATTCATTTTATTGGGAGGGGATGGCGAAAGAAACTAAAGAATTTTATGAGTCATGTTTAGAGTGCCAATTGACTAGAGCGGTAAAAGTAAATGATAGAGCTCCTATTTCCCCAGTATCGCGGCCGGAACTCCCATTTCAGGTAGTTGATGTTGATTTAATTGGGCCTATTGATCCTAAAAGTTCACAAGGGCATCAGTATATACTAACTTTAATTGATCAGCATACCAGGTGGGCGGATGGGATCCCTCTAAAAAGTTTAATTGCTAAAACCGCGTGTGATGCGTTACTTCAAATATTTATGAGGACAGGAATTCCAAATATAATCGCCTGTGATAATGGAACCAATTTCACCGCCGACTTAAAGAAAGAATTTGAGAAAAGGTTAGGCGCTAGTCCACGATTTTCGACCCCACAGTATCCACAGTCTAACGGGCTGGTGGAACGATTTAATCAGACCCTTAAACGTATGTTACATCATACTATTAGAGAAGAAGGAAAAAGATGGCATGAACAAATACCATTTGTACTATGGGCGTATAGGGAAGTCCCAAATTCTACGAAGGGAATCGCATCTTTCCAGTTATTATATGGTAGAGCGCCGGAGGGTCCTTTATCGATTCTTAAGTCATCCTGGGCAGGAGAAAATAAGGGGGCGCAGTTTGATACTACGCCGATTCATGATTATTTGAATAAACTTAGGGGCCGTTTAGAAAGAGCCGCAAATGAGGCAAAATCATCGTCCGAGGTGCAACAAAATAGAATGGCGTATCATTATAACTTAAGGTAAAAAAAGTTTGAAGTAGGCGATAAAGTAATACTGTTAATCCCTGATTCGACTAATAAGTTATATTCTAGGTGGCAAGGGCCGGCAACTATTGTCGAAAAACGAAACCAGCATTCTTTTATAGTTGAGTTAGCCGACGGGAGTAGGAAG